>CM016615.1:55292401-55962481 GCA_005393395.2 Gossypium australe | reverse complement strand
ATCATGTTTTGTATTAGAAATTTTAGTAAATTTGAGAATTTTGGGCTAAATTGCAAAAATAAATTTTTGAGGGGGCTAAAATGCAAAATAAATGAAAAAAATGGAGTTGTATGGTCCTTATGAGCATTCGGCCCTAAGGTACTATTGTGAAATTTTGTGTATTTTGTGTTTTGTGCAAATAGGACTAAATTGTAAAAATGTGAAACATTAGGGGTAAAATAGTAATTTGCCCATTTATGTGTTTTGGGACTAAATTGAGATGAAATGTGCTTGAATGAGCTAAATTTTAATGTGTTAGATCAAGAACAAAGAAAAACGGAATTGGATAGAGGAAGGCGAAAGTTATTGATTACCTAGTCTGCGCTGTCCGTCGATAGTCGAGGTAAGTCTTTAAGCAATTGTATATTGAAAATTAGTTACGAAGCATAAATAATGAAATTTGGAAATATTTGAGAAATATTTATGATATTATCGAATGTGAATGGTGCAATATTATTGAATTTAATTGATGTAATGTGATTAGGTTACTTAGTTTGATATTTGAATTATGAATACTTGTGGCTACATGTGCTTTTGGAAATAACAGTGCATATGAAATGGTTATTATGTTGTTGTTCAGGCTTCGAGCCTAGCAGGCTTAATGCCGGTGTATATTTCGGGCTTATCGCCTAGCAGGCTTAATGCCGGTGTATATTTCGGGCTTAAATGCCTAGCAGGCTAAACGCCGATGATATGTGATAAATCGAGAAGTCATGAACCCAACAAGGTAATAAGTATTTAATGTATTGTGCGAATAGTTCAGGTAGTAATATCCTATATGTTACTGAGGAATGGATTAAGTAAGTATGACATCGAATGAGTTTTGTATGATGATGATTGAGTTGAAGCTTCAATAAGGATTTCATAATGTGCTATTGAGTTAATCACTGAAGAGTATGAATCTCATATGTATATTCTGTGATGATTCGGTTATATGTGGAATTTCAAATGGATAAATGAATTTGAATGTGGTTGCAAATGTGTGCAAAAGAAGAAAATGTGATATATATATGTATGGTATGTTTATTCGATTTGGAAGTATAGGAACACTTATGATAACTTTGTAAATTAATGATGTATATGTTAATGGAAGACAAGTGTAAATTTTCAAGCTAAGGTCATTGATGATATTCGGCCATGTGTTATTTTAAAAAATAATGTTTGTATTCATTTCCTTGAATTGTTTGATTAAAGGTTAAATGTTCGAATATTAATTTGTATTTGCTTGAGACTTACTAAGCCAGTGTGCTTACTTTGTGTTTACATTGCTCTATTTTGTAGATTTTGAGGCAGCTACGGGCTCGGAGGATCGTTGTTGAAGTCAACAACACTATCATCCCTTTTGGTATTTGCAAGCTAGTTATTTAGAATTAAAGGCATGTATAGGCTAGCTAAATGTGTGAATAAGGTTTTGTTTATATTTATATATAGCCAAGCGAAATTGGCTTGAATATGATGTTAGTTTATTATATATAATCGGTCATGTTATAAGCTCTCTTGGTAACTTTTTATATGGCATATGTGTATAAAACTTTGGGGTTTATGGCTTGATTTGGGGAATGATGCGAATGGATTATGATTAGCTCGTATTTGAAAATTTTGATGCTTGGTATGATTTGGTTTGGAGTATGGTTATAAAATCACTTAGTAATAGGAGATTAAGGTTTATAAATATATTTGAATTTGTGTTGGTCGTCAAGATTCAATTGTAAGGAAAATGTATGCACAAATATATGCTTAAATGATTTGCGAATTTAGGTAAGGTTGGTGAATGCGCTAATAATGAATAAGTAAGTATTTGTGGCTCAATTATGCGCAAGCAAGGAATTAACATGTGCATTAGTACGATGCATGTTGGATCTATTTGATTTTAGTATGAGCAATATACATGTGATCTCATATATGTTAATTAAATGCTATGATTATTACATAGTTAAGAACTATTTATGAGCAAATGCACTTTCGGTTAAGGTGATTCAAATTACTCAATGATTAGAACCATTTTGTCAATCGTTGCAATGACTCATCTATGGTATATCTGTGAACAAATTTATAATAGTTGGTCAATGGAATGAGGTATGTTTTAAATCTTATTTTACAGGTGTTGTTGGAATAGTAATTGTTAGAATTATTATTTGAGTATGTAGTAAATGATTAAAGATGCAGAAATTGGGGCCTATGTTAATTACAATGTTATGTGGTGTGAATAAAAGTTCATTGCATGTTCTATCTATGTTCTTTAATTATTATGCCGTTTATGATTTAAGTTTAATGTAGTAAGTTATTTATGACTTGAGTGATTGATTGAAAGCTATGACATAACTGGTAATGCCCCATTGCCCTAATCCGGCGACAGATATGGGTCAGGGGTGTTACATTTAATTGGTATCAGAGCTTACGGTTTAGTCGATTCTAGGACTACTGTAGCACGTGTGAGTCTAGCTATACATGCCTTTATTGTATATACGATAGTGTGGTGACTTCTGACATTTCAAACTGTGTTTTATATAGTAAATGGATTCCAATCCTGACAGCCGTAGCAGATGATGTAGAGAGTGTAGCGCCTGATCGCACACACGAGTTAGCGCCAGTAGACTCTCGACCTGTCTCGGGTAGCCATGAGGGGGAGGCTAAGCAAGCCTTCTACCAGATGATGAATGAATGGTTTACCCAATTTGTTCAGAATAACCCGGCTGTACAACAACCTCCACCCCCGAATAATCCAACTCCGGTACCTTCAGCACCTCCGATGATAGATCCGATGAGATCTAGTAGGCCTCTTGTTGATAAAATTAGGAAATTTGGGGCCGAAGAATTCAAAGCTAATGATGATGACGACGTAGAGCGAGCTGAGATGTGGCTTGATAACACTATTCGGGTACTTGATGACTTATCCTGTACTCCAGATGAATGCCTGAAGTGTGCTATATCATTACTACGGGACACTGCATATCACTGGTGGAACACACTAGTATCAGTGGTTCTGAAAGAAAAAGTGACATGGGATTTCTTCCAAATCAAGTTTTCGCAAGAAAATATGTTAGCCAGAGGTTCATTGATCAGAAAAGGAAAGAATTTCTGGAGTTAAAACAGGTCCGCATGACTGTGACTGAATATGAGCGGAAATTTGTCAGATTAAGCCGATATGCCCGAGAGTGTGTATCAACTGAAGCCATTATGTGCAAAAGATTTGAAGATGGTCTGAATGAAGATATAAAGTTGCTTGTGGGCATTCTTGAAATCAAAGAGTTCGTGGTACTTGTCGAACGAGCTTGCAAAGCTGAAGAGCTTGGGAAAGAGAAAAGAAAGGCTGAAATGGAAGCTAGAGACACTCGTAAGAGATCATCAAGTAAGGCTTTCCAATCTGTATCTAAAAAGTTTAGAGATGACTTTAGTCGACACAAAGCTACTTCGGACCTGTCTAGACGAGATCGACCTCTAGTGAGTTCCCGAGCCACTTCGATGGCTAGTGTTGGTAATGTTCAGCAGAACCAGACTGAGTGCAAGCGTTGTGGAAAATGGCATTCTGGGAGTTGTAGATTCCGTGATCGGTCCTGCTTTAAATGTGGATCATCAGATCATTTTATTCGAGAGTGTCCGATGCTAGCCGACCAAAATACGGTTCAGAACATTAAACCGAGCAACACGTCAGTACGAGGTAGACCACCCAGACATTCAGGCAATATAGGTGGCAGTCAGAAAGGGACGAAGGACACTGCAGTTCGATCAGAGGCCCGAGCACCAGCTAGAGCTTATGCTATACGAGCCAGAGAGGATGTTTCTTCCCCAAATGTCATTACCGGTACTTTCACACTTTATGATACTACTATAATTGCATTGATAGATCCTGGTTCGACTCATTCATATGTGTGTGAAACTCTAGTATCCAGTAAGACTTTGCTTGTTGAGTCTATTGAGTTTGTGATCCGTGTATCCAACCCTTTGGGTCGTTGATAAAATGTGTAAAGGTTGCCCATTGATGATTCAGGATTCCTGCTTTCCAGCTGATTTAATGTTGTTGCCTTTTGACGAGTTTGACATAATTTTGGGAACAGACTGGTTAACTTTGCATGATGCTGTGGTAAATTACAAAAGAAAGATTATTGATTTAAGGTGTCAGAACGGAGAAATCATACGGGTTGAATCTAATGATCTGAGCGGGTTGCCTACCGTAATATCCTCGATGTTAGCTCGAAAGTATGTGAGAAAAGGATGTGAAGCTTACTTGGCTTATGTGTTAGATAATAAAGTATCCTAAAAGCAGATTGAATCTGTACCAGTTGTGTGTGAATACCCAGATGTGTTTCTCGAGGAATTACCGGGTTTGCCGCCAGTTCGAGAGATAGAGTTTGGTATTGAATTAGTATCGGGGACGACTCCGATTTCGATAGCTCCGTATCGGATGGCACCTACTGAGTTGAAAGAGTTGAAAGCATAGTTGCAAGAGTTGACAGATAAGGGCTTTGCACGACCGAGCTTCTCTCCTTGGGGTGCACCAGTTCTATTTGTGAAAAAGAAAGATGGAACTATGCGAATGTATATTGATTATCGGCAGCTGAATAAGGTGACTATAAAGAATAAATACCCGTTACCTCGGATTGATGACTTATTTGATCAGTTAAAAGGGGCTTCAGTGTTTTCGAAGATAGATTTGAGATCGGGTTATTATCAGTTACGAGTTAGAGACTCCGATGTGCCAAAGACTACTTTCCGAACGAGGTACGGACATTTTGAGTTCCTAGTCATGCCTTTTGGACTCACTAATGCACCTGCTGTCTTTATGGATTTGATGAATCGGGTTTTCAGACAGTATTTGGATCAGTTTGTGGTAGTGTTTATAGACGATATCCTAATCTACTCCAGAGATGAACCGAACATGTCGAGCATTTGAGATTGGTGCTACAAACTTTGCGAGATCAGCAGTTGTATGCAAAGTTTAGTAAGTGTGAATTCTGGATGAACGGAGTCAGCTTTTTGGGTCATGTAGTTTCAGCATCAGGTATTCGGGTTTATCCGAACAAAATATCGGCTATACTTGATTGGAAGCCACCAAAGAATGTTTCAGAAATTCGAAGCTTTCTGGGACTCGCGGGATACTACAGGCGATTCGTCAAAGGTTTTTCCATGATAGTTACACCCTTGACAAAGCTACTACAGAAAGATGTCAAGTTCGAGTGGTCGAAAAAGTGTCAGAAAAGTTTCGATCAGTTGAAAGCCCTTTTGACCGAAGCTCCAGTGTTAGCTCAACCTGAATCGGGTAAAGAATTTATTGTTTAAAGTTATGCTTCTTTGAATGGTTTGGGTTGCGTTTGATGCAGGAGGGCAAAGTCATAGGCTACGCTTCGAGACAATTGAAGCCTCATGAAAGAAATTATCTGACTCATGATCTGGAATTAGCAGCCATTGTGTTCGCATTGAAAATATGGCGACATTACTTATTCGGTGAGAAATGCCATGTTTATTCAGATCACAAAGTTTGAAGTACTTGATGACTCAAAAAGATTTGAACTTGAGACAGCGCAGATGGTTAGAGCTATTGAAAGACTATGAATTAGTAATTGACTACCATCCGGGAAAAGCTAACGTGGTTGCAGATGCTTTAAGTCAAAAATCATTGTTTGCTCTTCGTGCGTTGAACGCACATATGGTTATGTCTGGTGATGGTTCGATCATAGCCGAGTTGAAAGCAAGACCGAGGTTTATTCAGCAAATTTGTGATGCACAGCAAATTGACAAAGATATGATTACTAGACGAGCTCAGTGTGAAAATGATGCACAATCAGTGTAACACCCCTTACCCGAAACCCTTGCCGGAATCGAGTACGTGGCATTACTAGACGTGACCATTAACTCGGGGAGTAAAATTTTTAAAGCTGTCCAACTGCGTCACGCTGACTATATCGGCCATAACTCGAGTTACAAAACTCGAGATTTAGATCCGTAAATTTTCCTTGAAACTAGACTCGTATAACTATTCACCATAATTTTTCCAGAATTTTTCATGTGGCCAATTCGTACAGTTTATTCTTCAAAGTTACCCTTATTACACTGCTTGACAATTCTGACCTGTCCCTATAAAACTGCAGTTATCTGATTGCACAAATTTCCTATGATGTTCTTGTTTATACCAATGAAAAATAGACTCATTAAGGGTTATACACATATAAACCATACTTCTTAATTATTTTTGTACAATTTATGGCAATTTTTCCAAAACAGAACAGTGACTGACAATTCATTCAGAGCAGGTCTCACTAAAACTTAATTATCTCATAATGTATGAATCTTTTGCCTACTCTGTCTCTTTCGTGTAAAAATAGACACAGTAAGGTTTAATTCTATACCTCATTCACCATCTAATTCAACTTATCCTATTTTTGGTGATTTTTCGAAATTACTTCACTGCTGTAATTAAAGACTGTTTCTATACTAAATATGATTTCTAGCTTATAACCGAATATACTCACATGCAATTCGTACTATCCATGCATTTTAATCATTTACGAAAGTTAGCTTGTACTTAAAACATTCACATGATATTATAACATCATCGATTTAAAAGAGTACCAATATTACCGACATTTATGACAAAACCCCAAAAAAACATACTTAACTAAATATTTAGCCATATTCGCATGGCTGTTATATACAAGGTCAAACATTGTATGTTTTTAAAACTTTATCTAGCCTATACATGCCTTCTAAATCGCAACCAAAATTCAAAATACCAAAGGAAGGCGATAGTGTGGTTGACTCTGCTGACGTTTTCTCGAGCCCGTAGCTAGATCAAATCTATAAAATGGAACAATATTAAACACACACGGGTTAAGCTATCGTAGCTTAGTAAGTCATATGCAAATAATAACCCAATAACAATAATAATCTAATAAAACATAACCAAACCATACTTGTAAATTCAAATATTCATATGTAACTAAACATGAAATAAGTTTTGTCCAAACAAGCATCTCTTTTCACTCGGTAGCAATAGAAATTTCATTTAACCGAACACATACTATCATAATACGTTTATACAATTCACATTTCCTTAGTCATAATCTCGCATTCAATTGCCTTATAGACAATTGCACATATAAACTTTGGCATGAATATGAATTTCGCATTTACATATCATATATATATTTATAACATTAAACCGAATATAACCAATCATATGCTTAAACATATGGTTTCATTCACTTACTTCATAGCTTAATTTAATTCAAATATTACCTCCATGACATTGATAATTTATTAAGGTACAAACAAGCCATACTTATGAAATTTAACTACCAAACATTTTTCCACGCCTGAATTATAACATTTCCAAACACACATTGATCATTAATATGTTTAATAACCCATAGACCTTAATTTCGCCAATATATATATATATGCTTAATCCCTATAAACACGTTAAAGGTTCACATTTGAAATACCTACTAATCGAATGCACATAAATCTTTTAATATTAATATAAATTTTACAATTCAATTTATTCCTCATGTAACATTAGGCCGAATATAAGCTCAAAAATCAAACAGTAATATCACATATTTGTGCATTAATCCATACATGGCTTTTCATGTACACATTCACTACCATTAACGTCATTTTTAACTTGTATCACATATCAAATAATTAACTTACCTTATTTCTAAAAAGAAAATAAATTGTTACATACCTGTTCACTTTAACTCATTTTGCACGTTTGATTTTTTTTTCTTACCGTTACTCCCGTAAAAATTAGCTAGGCATAAAGTATCATGTAATACACCGGCACAGAGCCTGCTAGGCTTCAAGCCTGTTATTATACACCGGCACAAAGCCTGCTAGGCTTAAAGCCCGAATACTATCATATTTATAAAGTTGTTTCGCAACCAATTCATATATCGAAACTTTTATATACTTCATGATTCTTGTACGAATTTTTCGAACATCATATATCAATCGAACTAAGCGTAATCATATTAAATTATACTTTTAAAATAACGATTCATCTAAGCCACCCTTTAGCGTACATATTTATAATATATATATATATCTCTTATCACAAGTGCGTATATTTTGCCAACTTAATTATTCAATGGTTATAGATATATACATGTATTTATTAATCCGCATTCGGCTACCACGTATAATAATTCCTATGCCTTATTCGGCAATTTGACAATAAAATTTGTTATGTCACTCAAACATGTACAATTTAATATAGCGATAATTCAAATTAATCCGATTTCTTAAAAACTTACCTCGGAAGTCGATGGATAAGGCTTCCCGATTACTCGTTCAATTTCGCCTTCCCCCGATCTAAACTCTTTTCTTTATGATCTTGATCTAAGTATGTTCAAATCAACTCCTTCATCACTTTTTCTCATTAAAATGATCCTTAAACACATAATTTAATATTACGAATTTACCCCTGACTTTTACAATGTTTACAAATAAGTCCTTATAGTTCAAAACAACTTCTATCTTTTTATTTATTTTTTTTTTTCACCTTATATCACATTCGGCCACACCTATATATATATACATTAAAATAACTATTCAATTCCCTCACCTATTTCCAATATTCATATTTAATTACTACTACTCAAATCACAATTGTTTATCCAAAGCAATGCCACCGATTATCACATATAAGCCATCCACACATTCAGCTAACATGGATGTTAAACCCCAATCCACATTAAATTCAACAATTGAAGAGAAACAAATTTCAATATGCTTAATTCAACTAGTCAATAGATACACATACTTACATGCAAATAATAGACTCCATTCAAACAATCTATTTTAATATTCCCATGCTTCATTCGGTAATTCCACTAATAATTCATTAGCACATCGTATACTTCTCATTTTCAAATATAACAAATGTTTTTCATGTCATTTATTCGTATTTGAGATGCTCAATTACCCTATTCTTTCAATTCATGACTCAAAATTTGAATTTCTTACACTTTAATACAAATTTCTTTTCATTCGAATTAAATCTATTTTATGCATTATTGAGCTAAGGCCGAATTACACCTAAGCCCGTTCAAAACTTATAATGCTATTCATTTTGACCCTCATTCGAAATTACAAGGGTTTCCCCTTTTTACCCCTCAAATTTACTTGCTTTTCATTTTAGTCCCCACGGCCATACAATGAAAGATATACAAAATTTAAATTGACTCCTTAATGACCGAATCTCCCTTATGCACAAACCAACCTATACCCTTCAATTATTTAGCATATCACTCCCCCACATTATGAGCTTTCACGATCTAATCATCCTACTACAATTATCAAATTTTTCATTCAAAACATACCAATCTCACACACATGCATATCGTCTTACCATCAAACTCAACCAAACAAGACCTTCCATCCATGGCCGAATCTTAGCACGTTCTTAAACTCAAATATTTTCACATGATTTAGATAGTACCTAGGAGGACTAACTCAAAAATGCAAGAATTTACAAAAATCTAGCTTAAAAGCTTACCTCAATGAGACATGCAAGCCTAAGAAAAATGGAGAACCAAGCTTTCTCCTCCCTTAAAGTTTCGGCCAAGAAGATGAGCAAGAGACCCCCTCTTTCTTCTCACTTTGTATTATTATTATAAGTGTTAAAATGATACTAACATTTTACTATTCTTTAACCACCAATCATATTATAATAGTTATAATAATTTAAAACAAAATTTCATCAAGTTGCCGTCCACCTACTAGCCTTTTGGGCAATTTGACATGCAAAACCATTTATTCAAGAAACAATTCAATTAGGCCCTTCAATTATATAAATACTATTTTAACTATTCAATCCTTTCACTTAAATTGGTCACCCGAACACACGAATTAATAAATAATAATTTAACACGTACTCATCCACATAACATAAACATCAAATTAATAATATATATATTTATATATTTAACACATCAGCAAACATATTAATAGACCATATTATCGTCCACTATAAATTTCAAAAAGGTCAATTTGCAACTAGAATACTCATATCAAGAAAGACCACTCAATTTAGCCTTATTCACTCAAATTTACCAACATCTCAATACAGAACATATAAATCTAACATAAATCTTTCATAATTCATCAAAATCAAAAATTCAAGCATGAGTCTTGAAGTATTCAAGACAACGATTTCAAAAACGAAGGAATTATTGAAAACCAATTAAAAACTAACCTTTAATTTAGTTAGCAAAATGGCCGAATGTATCAAGCTCCATCATCCTTTTCTTTTATTTGTTATTCGGTGGAAGAAGGGAAGAATAAATCCCACTTTCATGTTGGTTTTATTATAATATAGTTATAAATTATAAAACAATTATAATATAATCTTTAACATAATAATAATTCTTGAAAACCTGCGCATAAGGCCACATTGCTGTCCACTACACTTTAAAATGGGTATATTACCCTTTAAGGACTTTACTAAAATAAAGCCACATCCATTTAACCATAAATCAAATAAAGGCCACTTTTACCAGTGACGCGATTTAGTCCTATTTAACTAATTGAGCACCAAACAGTTAAATTTTTATGCGAAACTTTTCACACCCATTAATTTACATATCACCAACTCTAATTATAAAATTAAATTATTTCTCAAACTCGGATTCGTGGTCCCGAAACCACTGTTCCGATTAGGGTCAAATTCTGACTGTTACAACTCTCCCCTCCTTAGGGATTTTCGTCCTCGAAAATCCTACCGGAAGGTAGATTAAGGATTTGCTTTCACACAATACATATCAAATTCACACCTGGTTTAGATTTCAATTCTCTTTAGTTTCATAATTGAAATTCTGATCTAGCTTTCGCTGTACATCCTCTCAGGAACAGATAACTCTATAATCGACACTTTATGTCTATAACCCACAAAGCCAGGGATATCATAGTTCACACTCATTCATATATATTAAATCTCAGAATGTCACACATCATGTTACTCTCGTACGATCAAACTAACTGATACTGTAAGCCACCTATAACAATGGTTATGCAATCTCAGAGTTTCTCGGCATAGACACTGTATCTCGAAGCAACAATTAATCACCGAAACTTTGAATTCTACTTAAATTATCTTAACCAAGGAGAACTCATTTGGTCTTACTAGGAACGATGTCTCAACCTTATAATAAAACTTATCCTGGCTGTTAAAGAAGCATTTGAACACAGTAAAGGATCAAATATGATTTTAGTAGCGACCATTATAGAGACATAGCTTCTATAACTCTGGGGATGGTACTACTGTAGTCTCACATTTCAAGCCAGGAATTATAACCATATTAAACATAGTCATTTCTGTCATATAGAGATCTCTTGTAGACAGTCACATGGAATCATAAGAAAACTGGAATAGTGAAATTTCAACATGTGAAGCTATACAAGATATCTAAAAATTACAGCCCGTATAGAATGATATCAATTCCAATACTATCCCAAAACATGTACGGGAAGAACAATGTCATTTATAAATACTGGAATCCCCAGTAACAAAAGCAGTATAATCTTCACGTATCTTCAACAGAACAATAACCAGTAGAAACAGAACGTTAACTTCGTACCGACTTTACCGTCGACTTTTGTATCCACATAATGGAGTAAATTTTTTTTTTTTTTTTTTTTTTTTTTTTTAGAAAGACATAACAATGTCGAATGTAACCCAACTAGATCAACAATACCTTCATCTATTAATGTTTAGCTAACGTTCTCGTACGATAAGACTTGCTTTTCTTTTGAATTTAAACAGTCACATAAACTTCTGAGGAAAAGTGTACACCTAGAATGCCCAAAAGAATCATAGTAACTACTCAACTATAACCATTGTATTCAACCATTAATACAATTTACTCATTATTCATCTGTCTGATTCTGTCATCCTCAAGTTAACTCGCACATAAATGTACATAATGCATACTATCACAAATAACCAATTTAATAATTACCATATACAACTTAACATCATACAATCGAAAGTACATATATTTATATAAATAATTCCACATGTCCGATTGCACATTCATAAAATCTCCATATGGCCGAACTTATTTATATATAAATACTCATACATCCATTGAATACCCTGATGTTACAAGTAAACAACATCAAATCAATATCATATTATCCACATATCCAAAATGTCGAATAGACAAACACATTATCTATTACTTACTTAATCAATAAACATCACGTATAATTTGTACTTAAGTCAATATATACCTTATGGCCAAATAATTAAATTCACTTGAATAAGCTTAAGCTTGTTCATTTGCCACCATAATTCAATCATTTCGTAAGCATAAGCTCGTATTATAAGTCACCGGTATAAAATTTGCTAGGCATGAGCCTGAATCACACACCGGCATTAAGCCTGCTAGACCCAAGGTCCGATAATCATTCACCGGCAATAAGCCTGCTAGACCCGAGGTCCGATAATCATTCACCGGCAATAAGCCTGCTAGACCCGAGGTCTGATAATCATTCACCGGCAATAAGCCTGCTAGGCATAAAGCCCGATACATTCACCAGCCCAAGGCTTGCTAGGCTCATAGCCTGAATAGTAGTACCTAAAATGTTCTCCCCTGAATCATTTCATATATCGAATCTTTGATGTATTTCAAACTCATTATACGAACACTCAATAGCACATATCACACAAATAACTTAACCGAATCAATTTTATACTTAGCTAAATTCGGCTAATTCACATATAATTACAATAATTTCAAGTTTCAGCACATGCTAATTTACGAAAATAATGTACGATAATTATTTGCTTATAATCACTTTTGTTCTTAACACATAGTTCATAAGCCAACTCTAATCACTAAGTCACTATCAAAATTCTCATATAACATCATAACTCAATTGTCATAACTCGTACGCTCATATAATTATAACTTTTATCAATAACAAAAATGCCATACGCTTTGAGTCATACCTTTATGAGTGTCAACTCATCACCAATATATTTTATTTTTTTTTTTTTTTCATCAGAGTTGGGAGTCACCACACTATCGCATTATAATTTAAGGCATGTATAGCTAGACTCACACGCGCTACAGTAGTCCTAGAATCGACTAAACCTGGCTCTGATACCAATCAATTGTAACACCCCTTACCCGAAACCCTTGCCGGAATCGAGTACGTGGCATTACTAGACGTGACCATTAACTCGGGGAGTAAAATTTTTAAAGCTGTCCAACTGCATCACGCTGACTATATCGGCCATAACTCGAGTTACAAAACTCGAGATTTAGATCCGTAAATTTTCCTTGAAACTAGACTCGTATAACTATTCACCATAATTTTTCCAGAATTTTTCATGTGGCCAATTCGTACAGTTTATTCTTCAAAGTTACCCTTATTACACTGCTTGACAATTCTGACCTGTCCCTATAAAACTGCAGTTATCTGATTGCACAAATTTCCTATGATGTTCTTGTTTATACCAATGAAAAATAGACTCATTAAGGGTTATACACATATAAACCATACTTCTTAATTATTTTTGTACAATTTATGGCAATTTTTCCAAAACAGAACAGTGACTGACGAATTCATTCAGAGCAGGTCTCACTAAAACTTAATTATCTCATAATGTATGAATCTTTTGCCTACTCTGTCTCTTTCGTGTAAAATAGACACAGTAAGGTTTAATTCTATACCTCATTCACCATCTAATTCAACTTATCCTATTTTTGGTGATTTTTCGAAATTACTTCACTGCTGTAATTAAAGACTGTTTCTATACTAAATATGATTTCTAGCTTATAACCGAATATACTCACATGCAATTCGTACTATCCATGCATTTTAATCATTTACGAAAGTTAGCTTGTACTTAAAACATTCACATGATATTATAACATCATCGATTTAAAAGAGTACCAATATTACCGACATTTATGACAAAAACCCCAAAAAAACATACTTAACTAAATATTTAGCCATATTCGCATGGCTGTTATATACAAGGTCAAACATTGTATGTTTTTAAAACTTTATCTAGCCTATACATGCCTTCTAAATCGCAACCAAAATTCAAAATACCAAAGGAAGGCGATAGTGTGGTTGACTCTGCTGACGTTTTCTCGAGCCCGTAGCTAGATCAAATCTATAAAATGGAACAATATTAAACACACACGGGTTAAGCTATCGTAGCTTAGTAAGTCATATGCAAATAATAACCCAATAACAATAATAATCTAATAAAACATAACCAAACCATACTTGTAAATTCAAATATTCATATGTAACTAAACATGAAATAAGTTTTGTCCAAACAAGCATCTCTTTTCACTCGGTAGCAATAGAAATTTCATTTAACCGAACACATACTATCATAATACGTTTATACAATTCACATTTCCTTAGTCATAATCTCGCATTCAATTGCCTTATAGACAATTGCACATATAAACTTTGGCATGAATATGAATTTCGCATTTACATATCATATATATTTATAACATTAAACCGAATATAACCAATCATATGCTTAAACATATGGTTTCATTCACTTACTTCATAGCTTAATTTAATTCAAATATTACCTCCATGACATTGATAATTTATTAAGGTACAAACAAGCCATACTTATGAAATTTAACTACCAAACATTTTTCCACGCCTGAATTATAACATTTCCAAACACACATTGATCATTAATATGTTTAATAACCCATAGACCTTAATTTCGCCAAATATATATATATGCTTAATCCCTATAAACACGTTAAAGGTTCACATTTGAAATACCTACTAATCGAATGCACATAAATCTTTTAATATTAATATAAATTTTACAATTCAATTTATTCCTCATGTAACATTAGGCCGAATATAAGCTCAAAAATCAAACAGTAATATCACATATTTGTGCATTAATCCATACATGGCTTTTCATGTACACATTCACTACCATTAACGTCATTTTTAACTTGTATCACATATCAAATAATTAACTTACCTTATTTCTAAAAAGAAAATAAATTGTTACATACCTGTTCACTTTAACTCATTTTGCACGTTTGATTTTTTTTTTTTCTTACCGTTACTCCCGTAAAAATTAGCTAGGCATAAAGTATCATGTAATACACCGGCACAGAGCCTGCTAGGCTTCAAGCCTGTTATTATACACCGGCACAAAGCCTGCTAGGCTTAAAGCCCGAATACTATCATATTTATAAAGTTGTTTCGCAACCAATTCATATATCGAAACTTTTATATACTTCATGATTCTTGTACGAATTTTTCGAACATCATATATCAATCGAACTAAGCGTAATCATATTAAATTATACTTTTAAAATAACGATTCATCTAAGCCACCCTTTAGCGTACATATTTATAATTATATATATATCTCTTATCACAAGTGCGTATATTTTGCCAACTTAATTATTCAATGGTTATAGATATATACATGTATTTATTAATCCGCATTCGGCTACCACGTATAATAATTCCTATGCCTTATTCGGCAATTTGACAATAAAATTTGTTATGTCACTCAAACATGTACAATTTAATATAGCGATAATTCAAATTAATCCGATTTCTTAAAAACTTACCTCGGAAGTCGATGGATAAGGCTTCCCGATTACTCGTTCAATTTCGCCTTCCCCCGATCTAAACTCTTTTCTTTATGATCTTGATCTAAGTATGTTCAAATCAACTCCTTCATCACTTTTTCTCATTAAAATGATCCTTAAACACATAATTTAATATTACGAATTTACCCCTGACTTTTACAATGTTTACAAATAAGTCCTTATAGTTCAAAACAACTTCTATCTTTTTATTTATTTATTTTTTTTCACCTTATATCACATTCGGCCACACCTATATATATATACATTAAAATAACTATTCAATTCCCTCACCTATTTCCAATATTCATATTTAATTACTACTACTCAAATCACAATTGTTTATCCAAAGCAATGCCACCGATTATCACATATAAGCCATCCACACATTCAGCTAACATGGATGTTAAACCCCAATCCACATTAAATTCAACAATTGAAGAGAAACAAATTTCAATATGCTTAATTCAACTAGTCAATAGATACACATACTTACATGCAAATAATAGACTCCATTCAAACAATCTATTTTAATATTCCCATGCTTCATTCGGTAATTCCACTAATAATTCATTAGCACATCGTATACTTCTCATTTTCAAATATAACAAATGTTTTTCATGTCATTTATTCGTATTTGAGATGCTCAATTACCCTATTCTTTCAATTCATGACTCAAAATTTGAATTTCTTACACTTTAATACAAATTTCTTTTCATTCGAATTAAATCTATTTTATGCATTATTGAGCTAAGGCCGAATTACACCTAAGCCCGTTCAAAACTTATAATGCTATTCATTTTGACCCTCATTCGAAATTACAAGGGTTTCCCCTTTTTACCCCTCAAATTTACTTGCTTTTCATTTTAGTCCCCACGGCCATACAATGAAAGATATACAAAATTTAAATTGACTCCTTAATGACCGAATCTCCCTTATGCACAAACCAACCTATACCCTTCAATTATTTAGCATATCACTCCCCCACATTATGAGCTTTCACGATCTAATCATCCTACTACAATTATCAAATTTTTCATTCAAAACATACCAATCTCACACACATGCATATCGTCTTACCATCAAACTCAACCAAACAAGACCTTCCATCCATGGCCGAATCTTAGCACGTTCTTAAACTCAAATATTTTCACATGATTTAGATAGTACCTAGGAGGACTAACTCAAAAATGCAAGAATTTACAAAAATCTAGCTTAAAAGCTTACCTCAATGAGACATGCAAGCCTAAAGAAAAATGGAGAACCAAGCTTTCTCCTCCCTTAAAGTTTCGGCCAAGAAGATGAGCAAGAGACCCCCTCTTTCTTCTCACTTTGTATTATTATTATAAGTGTTAAAATGATACTAACATTTTACTATTCTTTAACCACCAATCATATTATAATAGTTATAATAATTTAAAACAAAATTTCATCAAGTTGCCGTCCACCTACTAGCCTTTTGGGCAATTTGACATGCAAAACCATTTATTCAAGAAACAATTCAATTAGGCCCTTCAATTATATAAATACTATTTTAACTATTCAATCCTTTCACTTAAATTGGTCACCCGAACACACGAATTAATAAATAATAATTTAACACGTACTCATCCACATAACATAAACATCAAATTAATAATATATATATTTATATATTTAACACATCAGCAAACATATTAATAGACCATATTATCGTCCACTATAAATTTCAAAAAGGTCAATTTGCAACTAGAATACTCATATCAAGAAAGACCACTCAATTTAGCCTTATTCACTCAAATTTACCAACATCTCAATACAGAACATATAAATCTAACATAAATCTTTCATAATTCATCAAAATCAAAAATTCAAGCATGAGTCTTGAAGTATTCAAGACAACGATTTCAAAAACGAAGGAATTATTGAAAACCAATTAAAAACTAACCTTTAATTTAGTTAGCAAAATGGCCGAATGTATCAAGCTCCATCATCCTTTTCTTTTATTTGTTATTCGGTGGAAGAAGGGAAGAATAAATCCCACTTTCATGTTGGTTTTATTATAATATAGTTATAAATTATAAAACAATTATAATATAATCTTTAACATAATAATAATTCTTGAAAACCTGCGCATAAGGCCACATTGCTGTCCACTACACTTTAAAATGGGTATATTACCCTTTAAGGACTTTACTAAAATAAAGCCACATCCATTTAACCATAAATCAAATAAAGGCCACTTTTACCAGTGACGCGATTTAGTCCTATTTAACTAATTGAGCACCAAACAGTTAAATTTTTATGCGAAACTTTTCACACCCATTAATTTACATATCACCAACTCTAATTATAAAATTAAATTATTTCTCAAACTCGGATTCGTGGTCCCGAAACCACTGTTCCGATTAGGGTCAAATTCTGACTGTTACAATCAGAGTTTCAAATTGACGCAAATGATTGTTTGAACTTCAAAGGCTGAATATGTGTTCTGAGGAATGTGGATTTGATTCAGATGATTTTGAACGAGGCTCATAATAGTTGAATGTCGGTACATCTGGGTAGCACAAAAATGTATGCTGATTTGAAACAGTTTTATTGGTGGCTTGGCATGAAACGGGATATATCTGAATTTGTTTCAAAGTGTTTAATTTGTCAGCAAATAAAAGCCGAGCATCAAGTGCCTCCTGGGTTACTTTAGCCGATCATGATACCTGAATGGAAATGGGATAGAATTTCTATGGATTTTGTATCCGGTTTGCCTACAACACTGAGCAAGAAAGATGCAGTTTGGGTTATTGTGGATAGACTGACTAAATCAGCTCACTTTGTGCCAGTTCGTACAGACTATTCGCTCGATAAACTTGCTGAATTGTATGTGTCACAGATTGTGAGGTTACATGGTGTGCCGAGTTCCATTGTTTCAGACAGAGACTCGAGATTCACATGCGGTTTTGGAAGAAGTTGCAAGATGCTTTAGGTACTAAACTCCACTTTAGTACAGCCTTTCATCCGTAGACAGACGGTCAGTCTGAACGAACCATTC
Organism: Gossypium australe; assembly: GCA_005393395.2. NCBI lineage: Eukaryota > Viridiplantae > Streptophyta > Magnoliopsida > Malvales > Malvaceae > Gossypium > Gossypium australe. Next base: position 55,943,812 of record CM016615.1, on the reverse strand, counting down.
AGATAGTTGAGGACATGTTGAGATGTTGCGTCCTTGAGTTTGAAGGTACGTGGGAAAGATACTTACCTTTGATTGAATTTGCTTATAATAACAGTTTTTAATCTAGTATCAAAATGGCACCTTATGAAGCTCTTTATGGCCGTAAGTGTCGTACACCGTTGTATTAGACTGCACTCAGTGAAAACAAGATACACGGGGTTGATTTGATTAAAGAGACTGAACAGAAAGTGGCTGTGAACATAGATACTTTGAAAGCTGCTTTGGATCGACAAAAGTCCTATGCTGGTTTAAAACGTAAAGTCATTGAGTTTCAAGTTGGAGACCGAGTGTTTTTGAAAGTTTCCCCGTGGAAGAACGTACTCCGATTTGGTCGAAAAGGCAAACTAAGTCCGAGATTTATCGGACCGTATGAAATCATCGAACGTATCAGACCTGTTGCTTATAGTTTGAAGTTGCCTTCTGAACTAGAAAAAATACACAATGTGTTTCATGTTTCGATGCTCCGTAGATACAGATCAAGTCCATCACATGTGATTTCTCCGTCTGAGATTGAAATCCGATCCGATATGGCGTATGTGGAAGAACCGATCCGTATTTTAGCCCGAGAAATGAAAGAGTTGAGAAACAAGAGAATTCCATTAGTGAAAATACTATGGAATAGGCACGGAGTTGAAGAGTCTACGTGGAAGCCTGAGGATTCAATGAGGCAACAATATCCAACTTTGTTTAACGGTAAGATTTTCGGGGACGAAAATCCCTAAAGGAGGGAGAGTTGTAACAGTCTGAATTTGACCCTAATCGGAACGGTGGTTTCGGGACCACGAATTCGAGTCTGAAATATATTTAAATGATATATTTTGTGCTTATTATATGTGTTTTAAAGTGTGTGAAAGTTTCGTAGAAAAATTTAATCGTTTGCGAGTTTAATTTAGAAAAAGGACTTAATCGCATAAAAGGTAAAAGTTGCATACTAAAGTGAAATGCACTAAATTGAGTGTGGCTTTTTAACATGAGGTGTTAAAAGGGCAATTAGCCCATTCTAAGAGTTAGTGGACGGCTAAAGTCCAATTTGCCATTAAGTTATGTTTAAAAATATTATTAATTATAAGGTTAAATAGGTAAATTATGAAACACCATAATATTTGTTAATTAGAAACATGAAATAAAAGTTTGTCTTCATCTTTTGGCTACCGAAATAAGAAAAGAAAAAGCTTAGATTAAAAGCTTGAGCATTCGGTCATGATGGAAGCTTGATTTAAAGGTTAGTTTGACTTCGGTTTTTGATAATTTTTACGCTTTTGAGATCGTTGCTTCGAACCTTAGCTGACCCATGTTAGAATTTTTAAATCTAAGCATGCTTGATGTTCGGCCATTGACATGTTCTTGTGGTTTTTGATGTTTGATGGTTTTATATTAAAGATATGTTAAAGATTATCATGTTTTGTATTAGAAATTTTAGTAAATTTGAGAATTTTGGGCTAAATTGCAAAAATAAATTTTTGAGGGGGCTAAAATGCAAAATAAATGAAAAAAATGGAGTTGTATGGTCCTTATGAGCATTCGGCCCTAAGGTACTATTGTGAAATTTTGTGTATTTTGTGTTTTGTGCAAATAGGACTAAATTGTAAAAATGTGAAACATTAGGGGTAAAATAGTAATTTGCCCATTTATGTGTTTTGGGACTAAATTGAGATGAAATGTGCTTGAATGAGCTAAATTTTAATGTGTTAGATCAAGAACAAAGAAAAACGGAATTGGATAGAGGAAAGGCGAAAGTTATTGATTAGCTAGTCTGCGCTGTCCGTCGATAGTCGAGGTAAGTCTTTAAGCAATTGTATATTGAAAATTAGTTACGAAGCATAATAAATAATGAAATTTGGAAATATTTGAGAAATATTTATGATATTATCGAATGTGAATGGTGCAATATTAGATTGAATTTAATTGATGTAATGTGATTAGGTTACTTAAGTTTGATATTTGAATTATGAAATACTTGTGCTACATGTGCTTTTGGAAATAACAAGTGCATATGAAATGGTTATTATGTTGTTGTTCAGGCTTCGAGCCTAGCAGGCTTAATGCCGGTGTATATTTCGGGCTTATCGCCTAGCAGGCTTAATGCCGGTGTATATTTTGGGCTTAAATGCCTAGCGGGCTAAACGCCGGTGATATGTGATAAATCGAGAAGTCATGAACCCAACAAGGTAATAAGTATTTAATGTATGATGATGATTGAGTTGAAGCTTCAATAAGGATTTCGTAATGTGCTATTGAGTTAATCACTGAAGAGTATGAATCTCATATGTATATTTCTGTGATGATTCGGTTATATGTGGAATTTCAAATGGATAAATGAATTTGAATGTGGTTGCAAATGTGTGCAAAAGAAGAAAATGTGATATATATATGTATGGTATGTTTATTCGATTTGGAGTATAGGAACACTTATGATAACTTTGTAAATTAATGATGTATATGTTAATGGAAGACAAGTGTAAATTTTCAAGCTAAGGTCATTGATGATATTCGGCCATGTTATATTTTAAATATAATGTTTGTATTCATTTCCTTGAATTGTTTGATTAAAGGTTAAATGTTCGAATATTAATTTGTATTTGCTTGAGACTTACTAAGCCAGTGTGCTTACTTTGTGTGTTTACATTGCTCTATTTTGTAGATTTTGAGGCAAGCTACGGGCTCGGAGGATCGTTGTTGAAGTCAACAACACTATCATCCCTTTTGGTATTTGCAAGCTAGTTATTTAGAATTAAAGGCATGTATAGGCTAGCTAAATGTGTGAATAAGGTTTTGTTTATATTTATAATATAGCCATGCGAAATTGGCTTGAATATGATGTTAGTTTATTATATATAATCGGTCATGTTATAAGCTCTCTTGGTAACTTTTTATATGGCATATGTGTATAAAACTTTGGGGTTTATGGCTTGATTTGGGGAATGATGCGAATGGCTTATAATTAGCTCGTATTTGAAAATTTTGATGCTTGGTATGATTTGGTTTGGAGTATGGTTATAAAATCACTTAGTAATAGGAGATAAGGTTTATAAATATATTTGAATTTGTGTTGGTCGTCTAGATTCAATTGTAAGGAAAATGTATGCACAAATATATGCTTAAATGATTTGCGAATTTAGGTAAGGTTGGTGAATGCGCTAATAATGAATAAGTTATAAGTATTTGTGGCTCAATTATGCGCAAGCAAGGAATTAACATGTGCATTAGTACGTTTGCATGTTGGATCTATTTGATTTTAGTATGAGCAATATACATGTGATCTCATATATGTTAATTAAATGCTATGATTATTACATAGTCAAGAACTATTTATGAGCAAATGCACTTTCGGTTAAGGTGATTCAAATTACTCAATGATTAGAACCATTTTGTCAATCGTTGCAATGACTCATCTATGGTATATCTGTGAACAAATTTATAATAGTTGGTCAATGGAATGAGGTATGTTTTAAATCTTATTTTACAGGTGTTGTTGGAATAGTAGTTTGTTAGAATTGTTATTTGAGTATGTAGTAAATGATTAAAGATGTAGAAATTGGGGCCTATGTTAATTACAATGTTATGTGGTGTGAATAAAAGTTCATTGCATGTTCGATCTATGTTCTTTAATTATTATGCCGTTTATGTTTTAAGTTTAATGTAGTAAGTTTATTTATGACTTGAGTGATTGATTGAAAGCTATAACATAACTGGTAATGCCCCGTAACCCTAATCCGACGACGGATACGGGTCAGGGGTGTTACAGATTGTATTGTTGCTATGTATATGAAATTAATCTTATATCCGACAATACCTGACAATCATCAAGTCTCGATTAAATAAATGAAATTAAATGGATACCGGATTCCCGAATTGGTTGTGGTCCTGTATATGTTGCGGACACACCATAGCTCAAAAGAGCGTCCCGTCATTAGCTCTCATGAGCATCCTGATATATGGCCCTCTCGAGCTTCCCGTTATATGTTTCTTGCAAGCTTCCAGTTAATAGCTCTTCGGAGCATCCCGATTGATTGTGATTCTGCTTGTGTTGTAGAGACACCACAACTCTTATGAGCGTCCCGATATATGGCTCTTCGTGAGCTTCCAGATTAATGGCTCTTTAGAACTTCCCAATATGGCTCGCTTGAACTTCCTGATATATGGCTATGTGGAGCTTTCCGATTACTGCCTCTTCGGATCTACCCATTATTGGCTCACATGAGCTTCCTGATTATGACTCTTATGAGCTTCCCGTTATATAGCTCGGATAAGCTTCCCGTTACATGGCTCATATGAGCTTCTCGTTATATGGCTCAAGAGAGAGAGCTTCCCGATTATGTGCTCTAATGAGCATTCCCGTATATGAATTGACGAATGGTACATGAATTGACAGATTACAGTTTTGTACACTTCATGTGTACTACCCGTGTATCCATCGAATAATGAATGATTCAACGAGCAAAGTTCAAAAATGGAATAATATGAATCTGAGATAAATTGTTACGAGTACATATACTTGAAATATAAGGATATGATTTGTATATGTTTCATGAATACTTGATGTGAAAAGTATAAGTATATGGAAATTGATTATTGATGAACTCATATATGTTTCTTGATGTTCATGTGTATTACATAACTAACATGCTTGATGAGGATATGTGCATAGGCAATTGACCAAATTGCTTTGGATGTATTTTATATGCTGACTCTAAATATAAATAAATGGTAAGTTAATTCCCCATTATACGAACTTACTAAGTATTAAAGCTTACTCTGTTTTATTTCCTCTATTTTATAGTAACTCGAAAGCTCACTAAGGTTGGAAGCTGGTTAGAGACACATCATACTATCCATCGGCCCAATTCGGTATAAATAGTAAATTACTTTTGGTTATAATGGCATGTATAGGTTAACTAGCCAATGTTAATATGAAAATGATTTTGGTTGTAAATAGAACATTGGAATGGCTTGTGATGATCATATTTTGATATGTATGTAAATGGTCTTATCATGTTTAATGTGTGCTAATATGGTTGAATGATGGATAATTTATAAACATGTTGATGATTGGTTTGAAATTGGTAAATTAGGTACAAATGAGTTTATATATGTATATGGTCAAGTTGGTAAGTAAAGATTCTTGAATAGATGTGGTAAGATCTTAAGTATAAAGCTTGATTATGGTTGGATTTGAATGTCTTGTATTGGCTTGAGAACATATTTAGGTGTTTATGTAGGTGGAAGGCAAATTTGGGTGAGAAATATGACTTGGAAATGACCTTATTTCATCCACACAGGTAAAAACACGGGCGTGTGTCTTAGCCGTGTATGACATATGGCCTAGCGAATGGGCGTGCGATTTGGTCGTGTGTCCCCTGCATCTTTAAAATTCAAAACAGAAAGCTCAGGATTTTTCACACGGGCATGTGTCTCAGCCGTGTGTGACACACGGCCTATCACACGAGTGTGTGACTTGGCCATGTGACCTAAGTTAGAGAGTTACTGTAACACCCCTTACCCAGGCTCTACGTCGAATCCGGGCCCGAGGCGTTACTGTAATTAAAACCACTTGATCGCCACTTAGGCTCATCGTGACTACTCTCTTAAGTCACCTCAAAAACCTCATTCTCGACTTACGAGGCCTCACTCATACACACGAGGACTCTCGAGACTATTCCGTAACTTTTTCAAATCTTAAAATTTTCTCTTTTATACAGGGCTCACACGCCCGTGTAAGATGAGACACGCCTGTGTGTAGACACACACGCCCATGCCTTCAACCCGTGTATGAAAACCCAAGCATTCTGCCAATGCCCCACGGCTAGGGTACACGTCCGTGCTCTCCAACCGTGGTGAACACTGACTTCAGTTACACGGCCTAGAGCCTAGACACACGCCCGTGTGGCTAGCTCGTGGCCAAATCTAACTTAAAAATTCAACATGCAGGGGACACACGGTCAAGTCACACGCCCATGGGCTGACCGTGTGTCAAACATGGCCTAGACACACGCCCGTGTGTCTATCCACATGGATAAGAACAAAGCTATTTGCTAAGCCCTTCTCACCCCTATAGCATACACAACATGCACTCATTCAACACATTCATAATCAACTCAAATGCATGCACTCATTCAACACATTCATAATCAACAAATGAAATCACAATCTCACATGGATAACTTCATCTTTTCATATAATATAATAGCCAACAACTATGGCATTATACAAAATAGATTATCTAACTATGGGCTAACACATCCTAGCCATTTACAACAAAATTCACTAACTTGTCTAGCCTCTATACATGCCATATACAAAACATTGAGTCTCATGTACCAGAGTGCGCTGATAATGTGGACGATCTTCTAATTGATCCTCGTATCTTGATTCAACACTTTTACTCTATAAGTCAAGGGAAAAGAAAGGGAGTAAGCTTTGATCTTAGTAAGTTTACACATAAACAATTGAGCATCATAGTATAAGCTAAACAATAATTAGCATTATACTAACATATAATGTACAACAATACTTACTCTTTCTATCCCTTACCACATTTCCAACACATCATGAGTCACATGCTCATAACCATTAAAATTCACCCCTGCATTCAATATCACATTTACACAATATATAACACAACATCATTTCTCGATAATTCATCCACACAGCTAATTAACTCAATAATATAACCACACAGCTAATCCACACAGTTAATCCACACAACTAATTTCTCGGTGGTTTGACACTTAGCCCACCACAATCAATTAATAAGGTAGTATCGCAGTTAGCCTACCACAAAGGTATTCATAGTGGTTTCGCACATAGCCCACTAGACGATATACCTAACAATAGCATCGCACATAGCCAGCTTATCGTCAATATGCATTAAGATGGTATCGCACTTAGCCCACCATTTAGCATTCTCACTACACATTCACATATCTACTTACTTAACCATACATCCATTCACAAATTCGACCATATTCATCCCACATAGGTTCTCAATCATTCTCAATCATGCTACACACTAGCTAGCATTAAGAAATTGTAAGTATGAATGCATTGTTTAAGCATAGGCTTACCTCGATACTCAAAAGTATAGAACTATGCAATTTAGTCCACCACATTGCTCTTGCCTCGGTTTATATCCGGGCTTCATCTTTCTTGATCTATAATGAATAAATCAGCTTATTCAATACACACATTGACCAAATTGACACTTATAACTTTGACAAAATTACCCTTTTGCCCCTAATCTTCCTCATAATTACACTTTTGCCCCAAGGCTCATAAAGTGATTTTTATTCAACTTTCTAGCCTTTCATGCGTAGCCGAATCACTTAATCAACTAAAGCTGTCATCAATTCTCACTAAATCACACATGTATGACTAAACTCAAGACTTTTACAAACTAGTCCCTACATGCATTTTCATGGAAAATCACTTAGCAAAAGATGTTTCTACTACATCAAGCTTTCATATTCTTCCATAAAACACCAAAATACATGCATGTCATACATAGGCACATTTTTGAACATCTATCATAGCTCATCAAATAGCTAAAAATAGCTTACTCCATGCTACTAGGACTTAAAAAATACAAAGAATACTAAAAACGGGGCTTGGATGCACTTACTAGCAAGCTTGAAAAATTGAAGAGCCCTAACAATGGCTTCTTGAAAATTTCGGCAGCATTGGAGAAGAAGATGAATGAATTTTGTCATCTTTTCTCCCATTTTAATCATTTAACTGTCAAATGACCAAAATGCCCTTTTTGATAAACTTTCTATTTTAACTCATCCACGCCCAATTTTGTCCAAAAATTAAAAATTGGGAAAATTACTATTTAAGGACCTCTAATATATATTCTAAAGCCATTTCACACAAATAGCATCTAGAATCTCACATTTTGCAACTTTTGCAATTAGTCCTTTTGAACAATTCAACCGCAATTTCACAAAATTGCTTCATGAAACTTTCATACTAACATGGAAACATAGCATAAACCTCAAAAACTCATACATAGACCTTGGATTTGTGGTCTCGTACCACTATTCTGACTAGACCCTAAACCGAGATGTTACAACTCTCCCCCCTTTTAGAGATTTTTGCCCTCGAAAATCTTACCAGTAAAGAGTTTGGATGTTGCTCTCTGATGGATTCTTCTGTTTCCCATGTAGCCTCTTCCACACCATGTTTCTGCCACAACACTTTCACTAGTGCTATGCTCTTATTTCTCAACTGTTTCACCTCTCGAGCCAAGATCTTAATCGGCTCCTCTTCATAAGACATATCCTGTCTTATTTCAATTTCCATTGAAGGAATCACATGTGAAAGATCAGAGCGATACCGTCGCAACATCGATACATGGAACACACTATGAATCTTTTCCAACTCTACCGGCAAAGCCAACCGGTAAGCCACTGGCCCAACTTTGTCTGTAATCTCATACGGCCCTATAAATCTTGGACTCAACTTCCTTTTTTGTCCAAATCTCATAATCTTCTTCCACGGGGACACTTTCAAAAATACTTTGGCACCTACCTCAAACTCAATCTCTTTTCTTTTCAAATCCACATACGACATCTGTCGATTCGAAGCAGCTTTCAGACTATTACGGATTACTCTCACTTTCTCTTCGGTCTCTTTTACCAGATCAACTCCATGGATCCGTTTCTCACTAAGCTCGGTCCAATACAAAAGAGTCTGACACTTACGACCATACAAAGCCTCATACGGAGCCATCAGTATACTCGACTTGTAACTGTTGTTGTAAGCAAATTCGACCAAAGGTAGATATCTTTCCCAACTACCTACGAATTCTAACACACAGCATCGAAGCATATCTTCGAGAATTTGAATTACTCTTTCAGACTGACCATCAGTTTACGGATGGAACGCAGTACTGAAATTTAATCTCGTACCCATGGCCTCTTGCAACTTCTACTAAAACCTCGAAGTAAATCTCAGATCTCTATTCGATATAATAGACATAGGCACACCATGCAATCTCACTATCTCTGCAACATACAACTCAGCTAGCTTATCCAGTGAATAATCAACACGTACTAGAATAAAGTGACCCGACTTCGTTAGTCTATCCACTACAACCCACACAACATCTCTCTTTTTCGGAGTCATCGGCAACCCTGACACAAAATCCATGGTAACCCGATCCCACTTCCATTTGGGAACCATCACTGGTTGCAGCAATTCCAAAGGCACTTGGTGCTCAGCTTTCACCTGTTGACAAATCAGACACTTTGCCACAATCTGAAATATCGCTTTTCATACCCGACCACCAATACAACTTCCTCAAGTCATTGTACATTTTCTTACTGCCCAGATGTACTGACAAACATCCATTGTGGGCCTCATGCAAAACCTTTCGGATTAACTCTTCATCTCTCGGTACACAAATTCTGTCATGGTATAGCAAACAACCATTCGAGCCCACTTGAAAATCAGAATCATTTTCAGATCCGCACTTAGCTCTCTTAGCTTGCATCTCACTGTCATTTCTCTGAGCCTCACATATCTGTTGAACAAATAGTGGCTTAGCTCTCAACTCTGCCAAAATAGCACTGTCATCAGACAATGCTAAACTCGTGCTTATAACTCTTAGAGCATACAAGGATTTCCTACTCAGGGCATCCGCAACCACGTTCGCTTTTCTTGGGTGATAATCAATGACTAATTCATAGTCTTTCAATAACTCAAGCCACTGCCTCTGTCTCAAATTTAGATCCTTTTGATCCATCAAATATCTCAAACTCTTGTGATCCGTAAAGATTCGGCACTTCTCACCATACAAGTAATGTAGCCAAATCTTTAACGCAAAGACAATCACAACCAACTCCAGATCATGAGTCGGATAATTCTTCTCGTGCAGTTTTAGCTATCTTGAGGCGTAAGCGACTACCTTACCCTCTTGCATAAACACACAACCGAGACCATTAAACGATGCATCATTGTAAACCACAAACTCTTTCCCCGATTCTGGTTGAACCAAAACCGGTGCCTCCGTCAACATTGTTTTCAGTCTCTCGAAACTCAGTTGACATGTCTCAGTCCATTCAAACTTGACATCTTTGTGCAATAGTTTCGTCATCGGGGTAGCAATCACAGAGAACCCCTTTATGAAACGTCTGTAACATCCCGCTAATCCTAAGAAACTTCTGATTTTGTTACGTTCCTTGGCTGTTTCCAGTCCACAACAGCTGAAATCTTACTCGGGTCAATTCTGACACCATCACCCGACACAATGTGTCCTAGAAATTCGACCTCTCGGAGCCAAAACTCACTCTTGCTAAACTTAGCATACAACTGCTTATCTCTTAAAGTTTGCAAGACAATTCTCAAATGCTCTTCATGATCATTCTCATCTCAAGAATAGATCAATATGTCGTCAATGAAGACAACCACAAACTTGTCCACATATGGTCTGAATACACGGTTCATCAGATCCATAAAAATCGCAGGTGCATTCGTTAAACCAAACGACATAACCAAAAACTTATAATGGCCATACCTTGTTCGAAATGCAGTCTTCAACACATCTTGCTCTTTCACTCTCAACTGATAATAAACAGACCTCAGGTCTATCTTGGAGAACACTGTAGCTCATTTCAGTTGATCAAAAAGATCATCTATCCTTGGTAAAGGATACTTATTCTTCATCGTCACCTTGTTGAGCTGTCTATATTTAATACACAATCTCATAGACCCATCTTTCTTTTTCACAAATAATACCGAAGCACCCCACGGTGAGTAACTTTGTCTTACAAAACCCTAATCTGTCAACTCTTGCAACTGAACCTTCAGTTCTCTCAACTCTAAAGGTGTCATTCTATATGGAGCAATTGAAATCGGTGCCGTTCCTGGAACCAACTCAATCCCAAACTCGACCTCTCCCACTAGAGGTAATCCGGGTAACTCTTCCTAGAATACATCCAGATACTCACATACTATCGGCACCGTTTCAAACTTCACTCCAACCTCTCGAGTATTCAACACAAAGGCGAGATAGGACTCACATCCTTTCCTCAAACATTTCTCAGCCACTAAAGAAGAAATCATCACTGTTAGACTATCCAATCCACCTGATTCAACCCGAACTACATCTCCACTCTTACATTTGAATTCAATAAACTTACTACCATAGTTCACTAAGACATTATGGGTAGTTAACCAATCCATGCCAAGGATTAAATCAAACTCATCAAACGGAAACAACATCAAGTCTGCCAGAAAATAATGACTCTCAATCACAAAGGACAACTTTTACACACCTTGTCCACTAACACATGCTTTCCTAAGGGGTTTGACACCTTAACCACAATATCCGTAAACTCAACAGTCATACTCAAACTAGATGCCAATCTCATGCAAATATAAGAGTGAGTAGACCCTGGATCTATTAAAGCAATAACAAAGGTGTCATAGAGAGAAAAAGTACCCGTTATCACATCTGGGGAGGATGCCTCTTCGCGAGCGCAAATAGAATACGTCATCCCAGGTGCCCGACCCTCTGGTCTCACAGCAGAATCTCTGGACGCACCTCTACCACTATTACCACCTCTCGGGTTCCTAGGTGGTCTACCTCTTGCAGACACATCACTGGATCTTATCTCTTGTCTCTCTTCCTTATCATCCCTCTCGGGGCAGTTTCAGATAAAGTGATCGGGGGAACCACACTTATAACAGTTCTAATTGTTACCCCAACATTCTCCGGTGTGATATCTACCACAATTTGGACACTCCGGCTTACTCTTTGGATTGCCTACACTTTCCATCGAGGTGACTTGGACTCTCAAACGCGAACGAGCATTGCCCAAGTCTCTATGCAAATATCCCACTGCTGCTGTCGTCCGAGGATTCCCTTCCTTAGATTTTTCCGACTGAGCTTGATAGGATTTGCCCATCGGCCTCTTTCTCGCATCTCGGGCTTCACTCACAGCCTTTCTCTTTTCTTTACTCAACTCTTCGGCCTTACTTGCCCTTTCCACCAATACAACAAACTCTTTCAACTCCAAAATACCCACTATGAGTTTGATGTCCACATTCAGTCCATCCTCGAACCTCTTACACAAGATGGTCTCTATCGATACACACTCTTGAGCATATTTGCTAAGCCTAACAAACTCACGCTCATACTCTGCTACTGACATTCTTCCTTGCTTCAACTCAAGGAACTCCTTCCTTTTCCGATCAATAAATCGTTGGCTTATAAACTTCTTCCGAAACTCTTGCAGAAAGAAGTCCCACGTCACCCACTCTTTCGGGACAACTAACGTCAGCGTCTTCCACCAATGGTATGCCGAATCTCTCAGCAAGGATACAGCACACTTCAAACTCTCTTCAGGTGTACATGAGAGTTCATCAAACACTCTCATCGAGTTCTCTAACCAGAACTCCGCCCTCTCAGGGTCATCATCTACCTTAGCTCTAAACTCCTCAGCCCCGTGTTTCCTAATCTTATCCATCGGGGGTTTCGATATCCTTACTACATCAATAACTTGAGGAGCCACTGGATTTGGCAGAGGTATAGGAGGAGGTTGAGCATTAGGGTTCGCTCGAACATAGTCCGAGTACCAATTACTCATCATCTGGAGAAAGGCTTCCCGTGCCTCTTCCTCTTGACCCCCTAGCCTCGAGTCCACTTTGAACAAGCACGGTCCTTTGCGCAGGAGCCGACGCATTACTAGATGCTTCATCAGCTGTAGATTGATCAGGATCCATATACTATACGAAACAAGATTTAAAATCATCAGAAACCACGACACTATCATAGTACACTTATGGCATCTATAGCTAGACTCTTGCACCCGCTACGGTAGTCCTAGAACCGACTAAATCAAAGCTTTGATACCACTAAATGTAACACCTTATACCCGGGTTCTACGCCGGAATCGGGCTTGAGGTGTTACCGTAATTAAAACCACTTGATCGCCACTTAGGCTCATCGTGACTACTCTCTCAAGTCACCTCAACAACCTCATTCTCGACTTACGAGGCCTCACTCATACACACGAGGACTCTCGAGACTATTCCAGAACTTTTTCAAATCTTAAAATTTTCTCTTTTATACAGGTCTCACACGCCCGTGTAAGATGAGACACGCCCGTGTGTAGACACACACGCCCATGCCTTCAACCCGTGTATGAAAACGCAAACATTCTGCCAATGCCCCACGGCTAGGGTACACGTCCGTGCTCTCTAACCGTGGTAAACACTGACTTCAGTTACACGGCCTAGAGCCTAGACACACACCCGTGTGGCTAGCTCGTGGCCAAATCTAACTTAAAAGTTCAACATGCAGGGGACACACAGCCAAATCACACACCGATGGGCTGACCGTGTGTCACACATGGCCTAGACACACGCCCGTGTATCTATCCACATGGACAAGAACAAAGCTATTTGCTAAGCCCTTCTCACCCCTATAGCATACACAACATGCACTCATTCAACACATCCATAATCAACTCAAATGAAATCACAATCTCACATGGATAACTTCATCTTTTCATATAATATAACAACCAACAACTATGGCATTATACAAAATAGATTATCCAACTATGGGCTAACACATCCTAGCCATTTACAACAAAATTCACTAACTTGTCTAGCCTCTATACATGCCATATACAAAACATTGAGTCTCATGTACCAGAGTGTGCTGATAATGTGGACGATATTCCAATTGATCCTCGTATCTCGATTCAACACTTTTACTCTATAAGACAAGGGAAAAGAAAGGGAGTAAGCTTTGAGCTTAGTAAGTTTACACATAAACAATTAAGCATCATAGTATAAGCTAAACAACAATTAGCATTATACTAACATATAATGTACAACAATACTTACTCTTTCTATCTCTTACCACATTTCCAACACATCATGAGTCACATACTCATAACCATTGAAATGCACGCCTGGATTCAATATCACATTTACACAATATACAACACAACATCATTTCTCGATAATTCATCCACACAGCTAATTAACTCAATAATATAACCACACAGCTAGTCAACACAGCTAATTTCTCGGTGGTTTCGCACTTAGCCCACCATAATCAATTAATAAGGTAGTATCGCACTTAGCCTACCACAAAGGTATTCATAGTGGTTTCGCTCATAGCCCACTAGACGATATACCGAACGATAACATTGCACATAGCCAGCTTATCGTCAATATGCATTAAGATGGTATCACACTTAGCCCACCATTTAGCATTCTCACTACACATTCACATATCTACTTACTTAACCATACATCCATTCACAAATTCTACCACATTCATCCCACATAGGTTCTCAATCATTCTCAATCATGCTACACACTAGCTAGCATTAAGAAATTGTAAGTATGAATGCATTGTTTAAGCATAGACTTACCTCGATACTCAAAAGTACAGAAATATGCAATTTAGTCCACCACCTTGCTCTTGCCTCGGTTTAGATCCGCGCTTCGTCTTTCTTGATCTATAATGAATAAATCAGCTTATTCAATACACACATTGACCAAATTGACACTTATATCATACTTTGACAAAATTACCCTTTTGCCCCTAATCTTCCTCATAATTACACTTTTACCCAAGGCTCGTAAAGTGATTTTTATTCAACTTTCTAGCATTTTATGCTTAGTCGAATCACTTACTCAACTAAAGCTATCATCAATTCTCACTAAATCACACATGTATGACTAAACTCAAGAATTTTACAAACTAGTCCCTACATGCATTTTCATGGAAAATCACTTAGCAAAATATGTTTCTATTACATCATGCTTTCATATTCTTCCATAAAACACCAAAATACATGCATGTCATACATAGGCACATTTTTGAACATCCATCATAGCTCATCAAATAGCTAAAAATAGCTTACTCATGCTACTAGGACTTCAAAAATTCAAAGAATATCAAAAACGGGGCTTGGATGCACTTACTAGCAAGCTTGAAAAATTGAAGAGCCCTAACAATGGCTTCTTGAAAATTTCGGTAGCCTTGGAGAAGAAGATGAATGAATTTTGTCATCTTTTCTCCCATTTTAATCATTTAATTGCCAAATGACCAAAATGCCCTTTTTGATAAACTTTCTATTTTAACTCATCCATGCTCAATTTTGTCCAAAAATTAAAAATTGGGAAAATTACTATTCAAGGACCTCTAATATACATTCTAAAGCCATTTCACACAAATAGCTTCTAGAATCTCACATTTTGCAACTTTTACAATTTAGTCCTTTTGAACAATTCAACCGCAATTTCACAAAATTGCTTCATAAAACTCTCACACTAACATGCAAACATAGCATAAACCTCAAAAAATCATACATAGACCTCGGATTTGTGGTCTCGTACCACTATTCTGACTAGACCCTAAATCGAGATGTTACAGTTACACGGGTATGAACACGGACTAGGACATAGCCTTGTGCCCTACTTCGAATGCCCACATGGTGTAAGACATGGGCGTGTGTCCCCTGCACCTAGGAAAAATTTTCAAATTTCGCAAAAACTTTTCTGAGTTCCTGATTTAGTCCTAATTGATTCTAATGCGTGTTTTGAGTCTCGATGGCTCATTATGGGACAATATGATCGAATATAATAGATTTCTGATATGAATGTGAAGTGATATGAAATGCTTGTATTTGATCTGTATATTTTGGTAATGCTCCATAACCCTATTCCAGCGATGAATATGGGTTAGGGGTGTTACATTTATTAGTATTAGAGCTACGGTTTAGCCGATTCTCAAACTAGCGTAGCATATACGAGTTTAGCTATACATGCCATTATATAACTTGTGATAGTGTTATATCTCCTGACCATTTTACACATGTTTTTCATATAGTAATGTCGTCCAACCGAGTTGAATCTAAAGAAGCTGATAGCAATACTCAAGCTTCAGTTCAAAGAGCAGCATCTAGTAGTAGAAGGCCCGTATCTAAGGGTCGAAGAGGAGAGGCTAAAGAAGCCTTCTTCCAAATGATGAATGAATGGTTTAACAAATATATAAGAACAAATCCTGCTGTGCAACAACCTCCACTCCCTCCTGTTTCTCAATCGGTTCCCAATATGCCACAAGGTATAGAACTTGTTAGAATTGGTAAGCCTCCTGTAGATAAAATCTATAAATATGGTGCTAAAGAGATCAGAGCTACAACCGAAGATGATCCTGAAAGGGCTGAATTCTAGTTAGAAAACTCTATCAGGGTTTTGGATGAATTGTCTTGTACACCAACTGAATGTCTAAAATGTGCTGTATCTTTGTTGAAAGACTTAGCCTACCAGTGGTGGAATACACTGATTTCTGTTGTACCGAATGAGAGGGTCACATGGGAATTTTCCCAAACTGAATTCAAAAAGAAATATATTAGTCAGAGATTCCTTGATTAGAAAAGAAAAGAATTTTTAGAGCTCAAACAAGGGCATATGACAGTATCTGAGTATGAACAGGAATTTGTCTGACTAAATATGCCAGAGAGTGTATCTCGACTGAAATCGCAATGTGTAAACGGTTTGAAGAGGGTCTGAATGAAGATATAAAATTGCTAGTTGAGATTCTTGAAATAAAAGAATTTGTTGTACTTGTTGACCGGGCATACAAAGCCGAAGAGCTTAGTAAAGAGAAAAGACGGGCTGAGATGGAAGCTAGAACTTCATGTAAAATATTTACAGGAAAGTTACACCAGTTGACCTCAAAGAAATCAAAGAAAAATTTTGATCGATCTACTACCTCCGCAGGGTACTCTGAGAGAGATAGAGGTATTCAACATTTTAGCTCAAGATCTCAGGCTACATCTATAGCAAGTGCGTGTAGTGTTAGAAATACCAAACCCAGATGCAAGCACTATAACAAACTTCATTTTGGAGAGTTCCGCATGAAAAGCGGAGCTTGCTTTAGTTGTGGTTCCTTTGACCACTATTTGAGAGATTGACCGGAAAAGCTTGAGTAAGATACTGTTCAAACTTCAAGACCGAGCGATCCCGCCACAAAAGGTAGACCACCTCGTAATCCCGACAATGTGAGTGGTAGTCGGGGTACGACAAAAGACTCAACTATCAAATCTAAGGCACGAGCACCAGCAAAAACATATGTTATTCGTGCACGTGAGGATGGCTCTGCACCTGACGTTATCACTAGTATTTTCTCTTCTTGATACTGATTTAATTGTTTTGATTGATCCTGGTTCAACACCTTCATACATTTGCACGAATGTAGTGTCTAATAAGAATTTGCCTGTCGAGTCCACTGAATTTGTGGTTAAAGTATCGAACCCTGATAAACCGTAAAAGTAACATATTTTAAGCCCACATTTAGTATGCTTTTGGATGAATTAAGCCTCGATTTATGTAAAAAGGTGCTCTTAATCCTTTATTTTCATGTTTTATACTCAAGAAAGCACTCGAGGATGAAAAGAACGAGAAACGGGCCTAAAACGGACTAAATTGGGCCAAAAAAGAAATCGACACGGCCTGGACTTAAGCCCACACGGCCGTGCCACGCCAATCTACTAGAACACGGCCTGACCACTAGTCACACGGGCGTGTGACATGGCCGTGTCCCTATCGTGACAAAGAGCAATTTCATTCGGATTTGGATACTTTGGGGCGAAGAAACATATTTCAAAAGCCTATATAAACCCCTAAGTGTTACCTGAAAGAGGGCGGTTAGCTAGGCCAAGGAGCCGAGCCAGAAAGACCAGATTTGTGGAGAATCACTCGAAGATAGCCAGTTGATCCATCTCAAGAAGCCGAAATTATACTCAAGACGGCGGATCTCTCCTTCAATTCCTTTAGGGATTTTTAGGGATTTCTTATGTTTTGTTTTATCTTTTCTTCTGAGATGTTTTCTTTATTTGATATGAAATAAACCCTTCAGATACCTGAAGGGGATGAAACCTAAGATGAATCTTGTTATCATTTTCTGAACTATATGATAAGTATTTGACTTGTTTTTAATTATGTGTGCTTAATTCGTGTGTTGATATTTCCGGGATATTGATTCAAGTATGATGTACTTAGGTGGAGGAGCAAAAGTCCCTGCTTAAGAGTAGATCTAGCATAATTAAGCGGAGTTGATCGCACGCCTAGAGATAGGGTAATGAGATTTTGCCGGATTAGGGTGAAACCTAATATGGGAGTCCATAGATCGAGTTAATGCGATTCTAGTTAGAAAGAGATTTCAATTAATCAACCTAGGGTTAGACGTTATTCGCTTCGAGAGAGGGTCTAATATAACTTAGGGAATCTTATGGATCAAGTCAAATGAATACATCGTCTGGTTCAGTGTTAGATAATAAGTGAAGTCTAGGTGGATTCTTCCTAGGGTATCGTCTTAATCAATTGGTTTTTCTTCCAAGTTATTTTTCCTCAATTGATTCTCTTTTTGTCTTTGCGTCTTTAGTTTAGTTGATAGTTAAATTTAGATTAGATAACCATTCACTTAATTCTTAGGCTAAATAATAGAAAGAGAGTTAGTATTAGTACTTTTGGTTCCTTTGGGATTCGATATTCCGGTCTTGCCTAAGCTATACTACTGTTCGATAGGTGCGCTTGCCTTACAATCTTTGTCAGAGTTAGTTTCTAGGTTCGATCATTTTTATTATAAATTTTAAAGCTCTGATTTCGACAATCAAGTTTTTGGCGCCGTTACCGGAGAACTAAAATATTAAGAAAGCTTAGTTTTTATTACTTTAGCCATATTTACTATTTATTTTATTTTTGCAATTTTATTTTATTTTTCTAAATTTTCTTTCTTCTTTCTTTTGTCCCTTTCAGGTACCTCTAGTTTATGACTAGAAGGAACCCGACAGGACCTCTACTTTACGATAGTGATATTGAAGGTACCATTCGTAAAAATCGCAAAGAAATAAGGCGTAGCCTAAACTACATAGACGAAGAGCAAGAAGCCGAAATAAATACCACAGAAGAGATGGCTGAGAATAATCCGCCACCTCCAGAGATGGTCGAACATCATGCTCCACGTACTATGTATGATTATGCTAAACCTAGTTTAATAGGAACTGAGTCTAGTATTGTTAGGCCTACTATTGATGCAAATAATTTTGAACTGAAACCTAACAATATACAAATGATACAACAGTTTGTTCCGTTTGATGGTTTGCAGAATGAGGATCCTAACACACACTTAGCAAATTTCCTAGAATTTGGCGACACCTTCAAAATAAATGGCGTTTCTGATGATGCCATCCGTCTTCAGTTGTTTCCCTTTTCCTTGAGAAATAAAACCAAACAGTGGTTGCATTCTCTTCCACGAGGCTCAATCACTACATGGGATCAAATGACTGAAAAATTTTTATTAAAATATTTTTCACCGGCCAAAACGGCCAAGTTAAGGAATGATATCTCTTCTTTTGTGCAGATGGATTTAGAGACACTTTATGATGCATGGGAGAGATACAAAGATTTGTTGAGAAGGTGCCCACACCACGGACTACCTTTGTGGCTTCAGGTCCAAACTTTTTACAAGGGTGTGAACCCTTCAACAAGGCAGCTAATCGATTCAGCTACCGGTGGAACCCTGAATAACAAAACTCCTGAAGCAGCCTACGAGTTTATAGAGGAGATGTCACTGAATAACTACCAGTGGCAAGTTACAAGACAAGGCTAGCCAAAGCAGCCAGAGTTTTCAACATTGACGTAGTGACCGCGCTATCAAATCAGGTGGAATTGTTACATAAAAAATTTGATAGTTTCTATGGTTCTTCGCAGGCACATCCAGTTTTGCAGTGCGATGCAAGTGAAAGAGTGGTGAATCCTGAGTACCCACCCTACGGACAGGGCATGGAGAGCGAACAAATGAACTATATGGGTAATAGTTTCTGATCTAACAATAACCCTTATAGTAACACTTATAATCCAGGTTGGAAGAACCACCCCAATTTCTCATGGGGGCGGTCAAAGAAATCAAAGGCAACAACCATCCCAAAACTTCCAACAACAACCCTACCCACAGGAAAAGAAGCCGAACCTTGAAGAAGTCCTGAAAATCTTCATAGCAGTCTCAGACACACGTTTCTAGAAGATAGAAACAAAACTTGAAGCATAGTCACAAGAATTCAAGGATCAGATCAGGCAACTTACCAGGTTAGTTTCTGAAATACGATCAGAAATCCTACATAGGGAAAAAGAGCAGGTCCAGGCAGTGACACTGAGAAGTGGAAAGGAGTTAATCGAAACAAAGAAGAAGGTACCACATGAACCCGATAAGGCAAAGATAAATCCGACCCGTGAGGAAACTAAACCAACAATCCCGTATTCAGCAAAGTTGAAGAAAGACCATTTAGACGCACAATATGGTAAATTTCTTGAACTTTTTAAACAGCTACATATTAACTTACCTTTTGTTGAAGCTATTTCACTGATGCCAACATATTCAAAATTTTTAAAGGAGCTTCTAACAAATAAAAGGAAGTTTTAGGAAATTTCAACAGTAGAACTTAGTGAGGAATGCTCAACTATCATCCAAAACAAGCTACCAGCCAAATTGAAAGATCCAGGAAGTTTTACTATTCCCTGTTTAATTTGTAGTTTGAGTATAGAAAAAGCATTAGCTGATTTAGGTGCCAGCATTAATTTAATGCCTTATAAAATGTTTAAACAACTTGGTATTGGGGAACCAGCACCAACTAGGATGAGTATTCAGTTAGCTGACAGATCTGTTAAGTATCCTAGGAGAATTGTTGAAGATGTTCTAGTAAAAATAGATAAATTTATATTTCCAGTTGATTTTGTTGTGCTTGACATGAATGAGGATGTAGAGGTACCTTTAATTTTGGGGCGACCCTTTCTAGCTACCGCTAGGGCTGTCATTAATGTTGGTGATGGTAAACTCGCATTAAGAGTAGGAGATGAAGAAATTGTGTTCCAAATTTATGATGCCATGCGATATTCTAGAGAACAAGATGATTCTTGTTACTTTGTTGATGCCATTGATCACATTTTTCAAGAATCTTTGCAGGAAATCATGCACGGTGACATGATGGAACTGTGTCTTTCACAAGGTGAGGGAATGATGACAATACCGATGAAGAGAATCCCAATGTATCACCCTCTAGACAGATGAAAATAGAGGACATCAAGATTAATGACGAATTAAAACAAAAAACCTCTATTGATGAGCCACCCAAGCTAGAACTAAAGCAATTACCAAAGCACCTAGAATATGCATTCCTAGGGGACGATTCTACGCTACCAGTAATCATCTCTTCGGAACTAGGACCCCAGGAGAAAGAAGAGTTGCTAAGGGTACTAAGGAAACACAAAAGGGCCATAGCATGGAAAATGTCGGACATTAAAGGAATAAGCCCATCATTTTGCACCCACAAAATTTTAATGGAAGATGAGTATAAACCGTGTGTGCAACCTCAAAAACGGTTAAACCCCAATATGAAAGAAGTTGTCAAAGCCGAGGTAATTAAACTTCTAGATGCAGGAATAATTTATCCTATTTCTGACAGCACTTAGGTAAGTCCCGTGCAGGTAGTTCCAAAGAAAGGAGGCATGACTGTGGTAATCAACGAAAAGAATGAATTGATCCCCACCAGGACAGTCACGGGTTGGAGAGTCTGTATAGACTACAGGAAGCTGAACGACGCAACCAGAAAAGATCACTTCCCTCTACCCTTTATTGATCAAATGTTAGAAAGGTTATCTGGGCACATGTACTACTGCTTCTTGGACGGACTCTCCGGCTACTTCCAAATCCCAATAGCACCTGAAGATCAAGAGAATACAACATTTACATGCCCATACGGTACGTTTGCTTATCGTAGAATGCCTTTTGGATTATGTAATGCTCTTGCTACTTTTCAGCATTGCATGTTGGCCATCTTTGATGAACTTGTGGAAGACATTATGGAGGTATTTATGGACGACTTCTCGGTGTTCGGTAATTCTTTCCACCTTTACCTTAAAAATTTAGAACGAGTTCTAATAAGATGTGAAGAGACGAATCTTGTCTTGAATTGGGAAAAATGTCACTTTATGGTTAGAGAAGGGATTGTGCTAAGACATAAGATTTCTAGTAAAGGGATTGAGGTAGATAAAGCAAAGATTGAAACCATAGAAACATTACCACCCTCTAGTTCAGTTAAGGCTATTAGAAGCTTTTTAGGACATGCTGGATTTTACAGAAGATTCATTAAGGATTTTTCTAAAATAGCCAAGCCTTTAACAAAACTACTAGAAAAAGATGTTCCTTTCAATTTCGATCAGGAATGTTTAGATGCATTCAATGTCCTCAAGGATAAACTAATAAATGCCCCGATTATAATTGCACCTGATTGGAATTTACCTTTTGAACTAATGTGTGATGTGAGTGATTTTGCAGTAGGTGCAGTTCTGGGACAACGAAGAGACAAGCATTTTCAACCAATTTATTATGCTAGCAGAACATTGACACCCGCACAAGAAAACTATACCACCACAGAGAAAGAATTGCTAGCTGTAGTTTTTGCTTTTGACAAATTTAGGCAATATTTAATATTATCTAAAGTTGTTTTCACTGATCATTCAGCTCTTCGTTATCTCCTAACTAAACCTGATGTAAAACCTCGACTCATACGTTGGATCTTACTCTTACAAGAATTTGATGTGGAAATACAAGATAAAAAGGGAGATGGAAACCTTGCAGCAGATCACCTCTCTAGACTTGAGAACCCACATATCGAAGAGCTTGACGAAAGTGAGATAAACGACTCGTTCCCTGAAGAACAGCTCTTTTCTATAACCAACTTCGAGGTACCATGGTTTGCAGACATTGCGAATTATTTAGCTGCTAACATCTTACCAAAAAGGTTAACACATCATCAAAAGAAATGATTCTTTGCCAATGTGAAAAATTATTTTTGGGAAGACCCTTTTCTTTTCCGCATATGTGCAGATCAAGTAATTCAGAGATGCATTACAAGGGTGGAAGCTAGTAAAATCCTAGAACACTGCCATTCTAGACCTTCAGGAGGACATTACAGCGGAGTCAAGACAGCAAACAAAATACTCGAATCTGGATTTTATTGGCTAACTCTTTTCAAAGATGCCAACAGGTATGCCACTTCATGTGATAAATGCCAAAGATCAGGTAATATTTCTAAACGCGATGAAATGCCTCAAACATATATGTTATCATGTGAAATATTTGATGTATGGGGTATTGACTTTATGGGTCCGTTCCCTTGTTCATTTGGAAATAAATACATCTTAGTAGCGGTCGGTTACATGTTAAAATGGGTGGAAGCCCAAGCCTTACCTACTAACGATGCTAGAGCTGTAGTCAAGTTTCTTAAGAAACTTTTCTCTCATTTCGGAACACCCAGAGTAATCATCAGCGATAGGGGTACTCACTTTTGCAATACTCAATTTGAAAAAGTCTTAAGAAAATATGGAGTACACCACAGAACAACTACCCCTTATCATCCCCAAACCAGTGGACAAGTGGAAGTGGCAAATCGAGAGCTTAAGCGAATCCTAGAGAAAACGGTTGAATCAAATAGGAAGGATTGGGCAGTAAAGGTAGATGATGCTCTATGGGCCTACAGAACAGCATTTAAAACCCTTCGAGGGATATCCCCGTATAAACTCGTTTACAGAAAGAGTTGTCATCTACCATTTGAGTTAGAACACAAAGCCTATTGGGCGATAAAATTCTTGAATTACGATCTCAAAACTGTAGGTGAGAAAAGGATGATGCAGTTAAACGAATTGAATGAATGGCGAACTGAGGCCTATGAGAATTCACGATATATAAGGAGGGAACAAAACGATGCTATGATGCTCGTATAAAACAATCAAAGCAATTCTAAGTAGGAGACTTAGTCCTACTATATAATTCAAGACTCAAACTATTTCCTAAAAAGCTGAAATCAAGGTGGTCAGGACCATTCATGATAAAATCTATTTTTCCTTACGGCACAGTCGAGGTAACCCATCCAACTCAAGGAACATTCAAGGTAAATGGCCATCGCCTGAAAATTTATAATGGTGAGGATTTCAAGGAATTAAGAGAGGAGCTTCAGCTCCGTGAACCTTTTTTTAGAAATAAAAACAGGGTAAGTCTGGCTTAAGACTTTAAACGAGCGCTTCTCGGGAGGCAACCCGAGTACTAACTCCACTAACCACATTAATTTTCACATTTTAAATTTTCAAACTAACTGATGCAAGAAAGTGCAGGTTTCAGACCACACGGCCCCACACACGGGCGTGCCCGTGGCCGTGTGGTCACCATGGGAACAAAAAAAAAAATGAGCGTGCAGGTAGACGTGCGAAAAGAAGAAGAAAAATTTTCCCCAACACGGGTTGCGATAAAAAGACCACGGCCGTGCGAAGCGACTGTGGTCTATCCTGAGTAAATGAACACGAGCTGCGATAAAAAGACCATGGCCGTGCGAAGCGACCATGGTCTATCCTGAGAAAACCAACACGGGCACAAGCCACGCCCGTGCATACCAACCGTGTGCAACACTGACTATATGTACACGGGCGTGGCAAACGTAGCACGGACGTGGGAGAAGCGTACACAATCGCACACGCCCAGGGAACGCAGGCGTGGCCAACATAGCAAACGTGCCCAAATTTGAAAACACGCGAAAAACACGGGCTGAAAAACACACACACAGGCATGGCACTTTCCTGTGCCCCCACCCCTACTTAAGCAACTTAAACCGCTCATCTTCCCCAAATCAACCCTAAAACAATTCTCAGCCTCTTCTTTTCAAAAATTCGGCCACACCCACGTCCTCAACCTCCCCAAAACCCCTCAACCTTCCCTTTTCTACAAAAAACCTTACAAAAACCGCGCCCACGTCCTCGCCACTGTCGTGTTGTAGCAACCCATGCTCTCGCCACAGCCCTGCACCTACAGAAAAATATCAGCACCACCGTGCTCAGCCCGTGTCCAGTCGATTCACACCACCACAACCCCTCGTTCCCTCCACTACTTCATTTTCTTAACTAATTTTCATTGGTTATCTAACTTTTGAGTATGCCTAACACATATTTATTTCCGCCTCCGAGATATTTAACTGATGACTTTGCAGTTTCAATTACACACTCCATATAAACAAACAAATCACCAAGAGTAATTCACTATTACATAAGTCATCTTTTATCACGACCTCTGCCAACTCAAGGAATCCACCCAAAAATTTAGGAAGTGTTATTTCTCCCCTTCTCTTTTTGATTTAGTATTACATGATTAATTATCTATCTTTGTACATTGAAGGCAATGTACATCTTAAGCATGGGAGGGTGAATATTTATTTGAAGAAAGTGCCTAACTTTTTGCATTATTCTCAAATCCCTGAAATTAGCCTTGTTTTTAATCAATTTTCTCATATTACTAATTAGGGTGAAATTTTCGATGAATTATGATTTTTATTGACATGTTTTTGAGTAAGTCATAGTTAATTATGCATTGATGATTAAATTAGAAGAATATTAAAAAATCAAGCATGATAAATCTATTTTTCAGAATTAAAATTTTTGTTAGGTTATCTACCTGAATCTGAATGTTATCTTGAAGCTTAAAATTTGCAAGGTTGATGTCAAAAACACCCATAATTTTTGTGAGATTTTGAGCCTATTAGAGCATATATTCTTTTTCATGCTCACTTTATTGATTATGAGTGTGTCAACTTTGAGTTGTTATTCTAGAACTTGCCTCGTTCATACAGATCGAGACCACACCTATGATTTGATATACTGAGATGATAAAGGCACCTAGGATTTAACCCACTTACTCCACTAAAAGCCTACCTTTATAATTAACCCCTAGTGAACCTCGTTGAGCCTAACAACCCTTTTTATTGGCTCACCCACTAATATTAACCCCAAACCCTTTGTATTTGTTATTACCATTCCTTTTTGACTACCCTTATATCGAGATTTGATTTGATTAGTTACCTAATTATATTATTTCAGTAGTTAAATTTATCCTTTATATATTTGACTTGTTCTTAAAAAAAACGAAGTATATTCATTATTAATTATGTGATTAAGTGAGCTTATGCATTAAATTCCAATTATTGAAAAAGAGGCTCGTATTAGAGTATCATCAATAGTAGTATTATTAGTTTCCAATTGATGTAATTATTTAGGATGAGTTCATTTTTTCTAGGTAGGTAACTTATCAACTCAATCTTGATTCTAACCTTCTAATTTAGCCTATATTCATACCCTTAACCTAGTCCCGTTACAACCCTATTAAAGACCTTTTGATCTGTGTATCATCTCATATTACAGTGGTGGAGATTTGATTTTCAGGCAAGCTTATGGGATTAACTATTCAGGTTCGACTTTTGAGTGCTTAATTTTGAACCGTAGACACTTCGAGTGATTTGAGTGAATCTTTTGTGAGGATGTCAGTCCTTGTAGGTTTTGAATTAAAGGTAATTATTCAGGTAAGGGGAGACACCTACGTTTTTGTGCTACAAATGTATGACTTTGATTGTTTGAATCTTTAGGACTCTTTGAGTTATATCATCCATGTATAATTTATCTATGAATTATGATGAGACATTGTCGGTAGGAATTATGAATTAGGGAAAATTCGTTTTAATTGTAAGTTGAGAATTTTGCTTGAGGACAAGCAAAAGCTTAAGTGTGGGGGTATTTGATAAACCGTAAAAGTAACATATTTTAAGCCCACATTTAGTATGCTTTTGGATGAATTAAGCCTCGATTTATGTAAAAAGGTGCTCTTAATCCTTTGTTTTCATGTTTTACACTCAGAAAAGCACCCGAGGATGAAAAAAACGAGAAAGGAGCCTAAAACGGACCAAATTGGGCCAAAGAGGAAATCGACACGGCCTAGACTTAAGCCCACACGGTCGTGCCACACCAATGTACTAGAACACAACCTGATCTCGACTTACATGGTCGTGACTCATTAAAGAAGTCCGAACACGGCCTGACCACTAGTCACACTGGCGTGTGACATGGCCGTGTCCCTGTCGTGGCAAAGAGCAATTTCATTCAGATTTGGATACTTTGGGGCGAGCAAACATATTTCAAAAGCCTATATAAACCCCTAAATGTTACCTGAAAGAGGGCGGTTAGCTAGGCTAAGGAGCCGAGCCAGAAAGACCAGATTTGTGGAGAATCACTCGAAGATAGCTAGTTGATCCATCTCAAGAAGCTGGAATTATACTCAAGACGGCGGATCTCTCCTTCAATTCCTTCAGGGAGTTTTAGGGATTTCTTATGTTTTGTTTTATCTTTTCTTTTGAGATGTTTTCTTTATTTGATATGAACTAAACCCTTCAGATACCTGAAGGGGATGAAACCTAAGATGAATCTTGTTATCATTTTCTAAACTATATGATAAATATTTGACTTGTTCTTAATTATGTGTGCTTATTTCTTGTGTTGATATTTCCGGGATATTGATTCAAGTATGATGTACTTAGGTGGAGGAGCAAAAGTCCCTGCTTAAGAGTAGATCTAGCATAATTAAGCGGAGTTGATCGCACGCCTAGAGATAGTGTAACACCCCTAACCCGTGTCCGTCGCCAGATTAGGGTTACGGGGTATTACCTATCATAAAATGACCCAATACAACAATCATGACTAAATAAAAGATATACTTTAAAATGTTATAAAAAGGAAATGCGTATCATATTTCTTCAATACTTTACAAATCAACCCATAGTATTTAAACAATCCGAACATTTCCACCTTTCATACTTTTGGCAGCATATCTTTATACTAACCTCAACCATCCAAAACATTTGGATATATATATATATATATATATTCATGCATATGCATACTCATAGTAATAACCTATTCGGCAATCATAATTAACTCAACCTATTCCATTCAAATATTCTCAAGGCTACGTATGTACTTACATGCACTCATATCCATAAAATTTTCATGTATATAAAATAGTGCGCATTCGACTCTTTATCTTAATAATACACAAACATGTATCTATAATTCCACATTAACTTAACTATCATGCATCATACCAATTTCACCTAAAGGCAATTTTGATCAAATAGTAAAAGTACTATTCATTTGGTCATTTAGTTAAAAATAGCCAGATATGCATATACTTATAATCTCTTTACCCAAACAAGTATCAAATACTAAAACCACATATATATATGCATGGCATGAGTCTTGCTTGGCCGAACCTAAGATACACCAAATCCAAAGCCGATTACTTACTCATTTTAATACTTCTCATATCCATGTACACATACATATTTTAATCAAATAACTAAAAGCACTACAAGATCAAATATGCACAAGATTTTACATGCTAACAATCTAATTTAACTACTCACCTCATTCATAATATACCATTGGCATATTTTAAAGATGGACCAACCACATAATTAATTATGCATCATAAAAATATATAACAACAACATCCTGCCATGACACCTGCCAAGCATGTACATATACAGATATACACATCATGTATTATACTTCCCTAATAGCAAATGCCGCAACCAACCTCACACGTACATAAATAATGTTAAGATAATTAACCTTATGGTCATTCTTACCACCTTTTCATATATCAAATTCAAAGACATAACAAGTATACTTTCATATTAACAAACATCAAGGCCAACCTCAAACAAAACCAAGTGACCATAATTTAGCCATTTTCGCATGGCATAAATACACATATACACCATTGAAATCATTCCAAAATACTTTAGCTTATACATGCCATAATAAACATGATTTACTACTTCAAAAAGTGTACCAAAAGGGATGATAGTATGGTGAGCTTCCGAGGTGATTCCTGAGCACAAAACGAGCTTCCAAAAGTAACCTATACACATAAGAATTAACCAAAATAAAGTAAGCTTTCATAGCTTAGTAAGACTTAAGCAATGCATACATTCGCATAAGCATATATAAATTCCAAGAGAGATAATCTTACTCATTTACGACCATCAAACATTACATCCAAACCCTCATTAGTTAAGCATACATAGCGCTCTTTCATAGTATGCTCCGATTCCCAAGTTGCTTCTTCAAACCCGTGCTTTTGCCATAACACTTTGTAACACCCCAAACCAGGTCTATGCGTTAAGATGAGATTTGGTTTGTCACACAGATCAAATATCCATTTAATCCTTTAATGATTTAGGTAAACAGTTCTACAGAACCTTTTGAAAACGAAGTTTAGGAAAAATTAAGAAAATGATTTAAATCAATGATTTTAAGAAATACTAGTTTGAAATTTTATCATTTAGTATTTAATTGTCAAAAACCATAAAGTAGTTTTTAAAGAGTTCAAAAGAATTTGAAAACAAGAATAGTTTAAGAATCTCAAATATTTAAAACAAAATTTTAAATGAAACCTTATAGAATTAACAATAGCCCATATTAAGTGTCTTAAAAGCAAATTAAATCAATCCACACATAAAAATCCATAAAAATATTAATAAAGGCCTTATTACATCATACCCAAAATAGTAATTAAAAGAAATCACTTAATAAAAGTTCATAGTTTATAAAACCCATATCCGCAGTATGGCCTCCACGAAGTCATCCTCGGCCCAAGCCTCCGTCAATTGGCATTACCTGAGATGGATAATTAAACAGAGTAAGTTACTCAGAACTCAGTGTGTAACTCACTTACCGTATTCATTGGGCCAGATCATCAAGACATTATTTTGGGCTTGAGCCCATTTACGGATTTAGCAATATAATAAATGAAATGCATGTAAAATGAAATTTCCCAACCAAACCTAATTTCCATCCGCTACACACCTCCCGTACCAACCAACACACCTGTGGGGATCAAGTCAACCCACCCCGCCAACACACCAAACGTAGGCATAAAGCCATTTTAAATAATATTGTGGTGCACCACCGAACTAGATTGTGACAAAGTCACCGAACTAGAGGCATTAAGCCCTAAAAATTTGTGGCAGAGCCACCGAACTAGATTTTTGGCAACAGGCCTTTCTTCTCTTCATCAATTATCCCAACCCATGCAGACATGTATGCATAACAATCTATATCCATATGATAATTTAACAGAAAGCCCATAATACATGTGAGTCTATATTTCAAGTTTTCATTTTGGCCCATAAGACAAAATAGCATTTAGCCCATTCAGCAATCTAGCAGTTTTTCGGCCCATTTAACGATCTAGCAGTTTTTCGGCCCATTTAACGATCTAGCAGTTTTTTTGGCCCATTTAACGATCTAGCAGTTTTTGGGCCCATTTAACGATCTAACAGTTTTTCGGCCCATTTAACGATCTAGCAGTTTTTCGGCCCATTTAACGATCTAGCAGTTTTTCGTAAATTTCACGACTTTAACTGTTTTCATGTATTTGCACAAAAGTGTTAATTACTACGTATTTTTCGATTTTGCCATCTTTACCATTTTATCCCAATACTTACGGTATAGTATCTAACCCGAGATAAGTGTGAAGTTACACACCTGATTACTGTGAGAACTAGAATTTCCCGCTCGTCGATACCTAAACGCATCACGATAAATTAGAACACTATAATTTATTTACAAATCGAATCTTAGAAATAACGATCTAGCCTTTTACCCTTAGAATTTTGAACAACTTCTATTTGCGGTTTCTCCCCGATTGTTGGTTCGTTATCCGATGAAAATCCACGAACAAACAAAGGTTCGGGAGTACGAACGACTTCAAACAGCTGATTCTCCTCGGATGAGCGTCCACAACCCGGTGGAAAATCTCGGATTCTCGAAACAGCCCTTCACTTAAACTTAGGGGGAATAGCGGAACCACCCCTCTTCCGAACAATATTCACTGCCCGTTTCGTCCCTATCTTGATTGTCTCCATTGACAAAAGATCATTAGTCCGACTAATAATATACCGAATTTATGACGAACAGTTTTAAGGGTGAAATAAGCTTACCACAAATATCCTTGTTCCACAATATGTAAATCGAGCGATAAAGTCCCCTTAACACTTAAGATCGATTCCAACGATTCATGATGCTTACGAACACTTGAGTTTCGGCCCTCCAATATCACACTAAAATATAACGGAAGGAAACTTTTAAGAGAATGAACGATGATTTCAATCAAAGAGATTCTCCCTATCATCATTAAGATTCGGCCAAAGCAACTAATAACCAACATAAACTAAAAAGAAACTCTTACCTATTGTCCACCGTTGAAAAAGAAATGATTGAGAAGAATACTTATGTATAATGGAAGATTCGGCTATGAATAAACAAAGAAAAGGAAAATGGTTCAACAATGGAGTAATCTAGCATTCGGCCATGAGAGAAAAATTAATGAAGAAAGTTTAGTTGAGAAGAAAATAAAAGGATGAAAGAAGGAGATGATGATGATGATTCGGTTTTCAAGAGAGAAAAGAGAAAGAAAAGAGTTGAGTTTAGGAGAAATGTGCATTCGGCAATGGGGGAGGAGAAGGAAAAAGAATGGCCTTCTTGTCTTGGTAGTTTCAGTACTAGGAGAAAGACACTAGAATGATTAGCAAAGAAATGACCAAATGGTCAAAAAGATGACCAAAAGAAATAAAGCAAAAGTTGTTTTCTTCTACCAATACATTCGGCCAAAGGAAGGAAAAGATGAATGGAGGAAAATGTCTTCAAACAAAACAAAAATGACCAAAAGAATTCTAACAAGCTACCATCTTACCCCAAGCTAACCACCAAATTTCGGCTCCCCCCTTTTGTCCATAATGCCGTCCAAGTTCATGGTCAAAATGGCCATGAAATAGTTTCCAAAACATCCACCTTGATACATGCCTTGTAATCCTCCACTTTCCCAAAGTTTAAGAAATCCTATCCCCAAAATCAAGCAATTCTATCCCTTAATTCATGCTTACCATAACCTTAAGTCTCCTTACCATAAAAAAATTTAGTCCATCTTATCCATAATTGATGCTTGGCCGACACATGCTAGGAGAAAGCAAAAATAAAAGCTCCCAATTTGCATGCTAGGAGTTTCGAACCTCTCCCTTCAAGTCCAACTTATGGCGCCATCACCACTTTGCCAATTGCTCATCTTGTGCCATCTTTTATCACTTAATTAACTTAACCTTCAAGGTCACCTGATTCCTCTACATTAAAGTACTCTTTACTAAAATTTATTCTAATTCCAAATAAACTCGAGTCTTCTCAAGACTATATTAAGCACACAATAAAATCATACTCGAGCTAACACTAAAGACAAACAACATATTGATACTCAAATTTTTAGGATGTTACAATTCTACTCCCCTAAAAGAAAATTTCGTCCTCGAAATTTACCAGATTAGAAGAGGTGAGGATATTGTTGTTGAATTGCATCCTTAGGCTCCCACGTAGCTTCCTCCGCTCCGTGATTACGCCATAAAACCTTGACCAACGGCACAGTCTTTTTTCTTAGCACCTTAACATCTCGGTCTAAGATTTCCACTGGTTCCTCCTCGAAAGATAAGTCTGATCTCAACTCCACTTCTTCTACCGGTATTATGTGAGACGGATCCGATCTGTAGCGCCTTAGCATGGAAACATGGAAAACATTATGAATCTGATTCAATTTTAGAGGTAATTCAAGCTGATAGGCCACTAGACCAACACGCTTCAACACACGATATGGTCCAATAAACCTAGGGCTCAACTTGCCCTTCCTTCCAAATCTGAAAATCTTCTTCCAAGGTGAGACCTTCAGAAAGACCTGCTCCCCTATAGCAAACTCGATATCCTTACGCTTTAGATCTGCATACGACTTCTGTCTATCCGAAGCTTCCTTTAACCGTGCTCGAATAACTCTTACCTTTTCTTCCGTCTTAGATATCAACTCAAGACCCAACATCTGCCGTTCGCCCAATTCAGTCCAACAAGTAGGAGTACGACACCTTCGACCATACAATGCCTCGTAGGGTGCCATCTGAATGCTAGACTGATAGCTGTTGTTATACGCAAATTCTGCCAGCGGTAGAAAATCCTCCAAACTACCTCTGAAGTCAAATACACAACCTCTTAACATGTCTTCCAATATCTGAATTACTCTTTCTGACTGACCATCTGACTGAGGATGAAAAGCCGTACTGAAGTTTAACTTTGTTCCCAAAGCTTCATGCAGAGCTTTCCAAAACCGTGACGTAAACCTAGGATCCCTGTCTGATATAATAGACACTGGTACACCATGCAACCTCACGATTTCAGATACATATAGCTTAGCCAATTTCTGTAATGAGTAATCCGTACGAACTGGAAGAAAATGAGCAGTCTTCGTCAATCGATCAACTACTACCCATACGGAATTTTTCTTAGTAGGTGTTAAAGGCAACCCACTAACAAAATCCATTGTTATCCGCTCCCATTTCCAAAGGGGAATCTTTACCGGTTGTAATAAACCTGACGGCAATTGATGCTCCGCCTTCACTTGTTGACAAGTCAAACATTTTCCTACAAACTCAGAAATCTCACGCTTCAACCCTGGCCACCAAAACCGTTCACGGAGATCTCGATACATCTTATTTCCTCAGGGGGCATAGCATAAGGGCTACTATGCGCCTCCCGTAGAATCATTTGCCTCAAATCTGTGTCCTTAGGCATACAAACTCTTCCACAAAAACACAGCACTCCATTCGTGTTTATACCAAAATCCCCTATTTCACCACTCTCAACTTGCTAAATTAAGGGTCCCAACTTTTTATCTGATATCTACTTTTCCTTGATTTGTTCTAACCACGGAAGGCTTCACCTGAAGTTCTGCTAATAGACTACCATCCTCATACAAACTCAAATGAGCAAACATTGCTCTCAAATCAGATACCACCTTACGACTTAACGCGTCAGCTACCACATTAGCCTTTCCAGGATGATACTCGATTGAGAAATCATAATCCTTTAACAGTTCTACCCATCTTCTTTGTCTCAAGTTTAACTCCTTCTGAGTAAGAAGATATTTAAGACTCTTGTGATCCGTATAGATGATAGACTTCTCACCGTAGAGATAGTGCCTCCAAATCTTTAGAGCAAACACTATCGCAGCTAACTCCAAGTCATGAGTAGGGTAGTTTACTTCGTGCGGTCTCAACTGACGAGAAGCATAAGCCACCACCTTTCCATTTTGCATTAGCACACAACCCAAACCCGTGTGTGACGCATCACAGTAGACGATAAATTCTTTTCCAGCCTCAGGTTGAATCAAAACTGGTGCTTCTGTCAGAATCTTCTTCAATTTCTCAAAACTCTCTTGTTTTTTTCAGTCCATACATACGGTGCTTCCTTCCGCAACGCTTAGTTAGGGGTGCAGCAATCATCGAAAACCCCTCAACAAAGCGTCTATAATAACCAGCCAAACCTAAGAAACTCCGAATCTCAGCTACTGACTTTGGTGGTTTCCAATCTAGTACAGCCTCAATCTTCCGAGGATCCACCCTTATTCCTTCAGCTGATACCACATGACCCATGAAAGTCACTTCCCTTAACCAGAATTCACATTTACTGAATTTGGCATAAAGTTGCTTATCACGAAGTAACTGCAATACTATACGCAAATGCGAGTCATGCTCCTCTTCATTCCTTGAGTATACCAAAATGTCATCTATGAACACTACCACAAACCGGTCTAAATATGGTTGAAAGACCCGGTTTATCATGTCCATAAATGTAGCTGGTGCATTGGTCCACCCAAACGGCATCACCAAAAACTCATAACGCCCATAACGAGTTTGGAATGCCGTCTTATGAATATCTGCTTCTTTCACTTTAAGTTGGTGATAACCCGATCTCAAATCAATTTTGGAGAAAACTGAAGCTCCTTTCAATTGATCAAACAGGTTATCAATTCTCGGCAAAGGATACCTATTCTTGATCGTCAATTTATTCAACTGCCTGTAATCAAAGCACATACGCATCGTCCCATCCTTCTTCTTAACGAACAAAACTAGTGCTCCCCACGGAGACACACTCGGTCGAATAAAACCCCGATCCAGCAATTCTTGAATTTGAGCTTTAAGCTTCGCCAACTCCTTCGGTGCCATTCTATAAGGAGCAATGGACACTGGAGCCGTTC
This sequence comes from Gossypium australe, assembly GCA_005393395.2. Classification (NCBI taxonomy): domain Eukaryota; kingdom Viridiplantae; phylum Streptophyta; class Magnoliopsida; order Malvales; family Malvaceae; genus Gossypium; species Gossypium australe. Next base: position 55,908,753 of record CM016615.1, on the reverse strand, counting down.
CGGGCAAAAGCTCAATACCAAATTCTACTTCCCGATCTGGAGGTATACCAGGAAGTTCTTCAGGAAATACATCTGGAAATTCCTTCACCGTTCTCACATCATCCACTGATAACTCTTTGGCATCCAAAGTACTAATAAAAGCTAGGAATGCTCCATACCCTTTCCGCACCAACTTTTCTGCCTTTAACGCAGATACCACATTTGCCAAGTAATTCCTTCGTTCGCCTATCATTACTACTTCCTTATCATCCGAAGTCCTTATTGACATCCGCTTTTCAGCACAATCCAAATGCGCCCGGTGCTTAACCAACCAATCCATGCCCAGAATGAGATCGAACTCGCCGAAAGGCAATTCCATCAAATTCGCCAAAAATATTTCTCTTTGGATTTCTAAGGGCACATCTCTAAACAATTTATTTACAATTACCGACTGTCCTAAAGGACTAATTACCGTCATCTCACTATCGGTAATTTCAGATTCTAGATTCAAGTTTCCAGATATGGCACTAGCAACATACGAGTGGGTAGAACCAATATCTATCAAAGCAGTAACAGGTACATCAAAGATGAAGAACGTACCAATTATCACATCAGGTGCATTGCCATCCTCGCGGCGTCTAACTGCATAGACCAATCCTAGCTGTCTTGCATCCAAGTTACCTCTAGAACCATTGCCTCTACCCGGTGCACCTTGACCACGTCCAGCCCCATTACCACCACGACCTGGTCCACGGCCTCTCGGTGGCTGCTGAGTTCCTCTGGCCGACTGTGCATCAGGATTACGAGCTTCCTGAGTCGTATCCATCCGTCGAGGGCAATTCTTATATTAATGATCCATTGAACCATATTTATAACAAGCACCATTTTTCCTCCAGCACTCTCTGGAATGTCGTTTCCCACATTCAGTACAGTCTCGACTCTGATTAATAGCTACAGGGGCTGTACCTTGAGCTGGCTCATCATTCCGAGGCCTCTTTTGAAACCTTTTTGAAGAATTCGAATACTTTATATCTCTCTTGCCTCTAACTCTTTCCCGATTCTGACGTTCTGAGCTCTTAGCCTCTTCGGCTATCTTGGCTTTCTCCACAAGCGTGGCAAAAGTTCTAACTTGTTGTGGGGCTATCAGAACCCGCAACTCATCATTCAACCCATCCTCAAAGCGTACACAACGCTCATGATCCGTTGGCACTATTGTCCGAGCATAGCGACTCAAACGTAAAAACTCAGCCTCATACGCTGCAACCGTCTTATTTCCTTGAACCAAATTCAGAAATTCCTTCCTCCGGGCATCCACATAACTTGTTCCTACATATTTCCCCTGAAAGGTAGCTTTGAAGAATTCCCAAGTAACTAATGCAGCTTCAGTGCCTTCTCGGACAGTAAGCCACCATTGATATGCTTCGTCCTTTAACAAGGACACCGCTCCTCTTAGTTTCTGTTCTATAGTGCACTGTAGGTCGTCCATAATTCGCTCCACCGCCTCAAGCCAATATTCAGCAACATTTGGAGCTACACCTGAGACACCTCTGAAAACCTCAGCACCACTTGATTTCAATCGCTCCGATATCGACCCACGAGCTGCTGGCCCAGCTCTAGTTCCAGCGACCCTTTCAAGGACTCGCAACATTGCTCGTGTCAGAGCAATATCTTCTCTCCTATTCTCTTGTGAATCATTTTCCGACGCTGGTGATGCCGGTGCATCCATTTCCGGAATATGTCCCGATTCCGCAGACACAGCTCTAGCACCTCGGCCTCTATCACTGCCACGTCTACCACGTCCGCATCCTCTGGCACTCATACTGACTAACTCGTTTTAATCTGGTTACGAATTTTATGAATTAGAAAACTGTTTCAGTGTTTATTAACGATATTTTATGAGATTCAAGAGATAAAGTTATTTTTCGCAAACACATCCTATAGTCTCAATCTCTACGATTTTCAACATCTAAAACTAGAAGTTCTAGAGTGTTCCTATGATCATATCGTCATAATAATCATTCAGTAATGAATACTTACTTGACTTGGTGTCGGATGCTTGTGGTGCCATACTAACTTTAAAATATTTTCATACGGAAGTTATTTGTTGAACCCAACCACAATCGAGTTTTGAAACTGGCTCTGATACCATTAAATGTAACACCCCAAACCAGGTCTATGCGTTAAGACGAGATTTGGTTTGTCACATAGATCAAACATCCATTTAATCCTTTAATGATTTAGGTAAACAGTTCTACAGAACCTTTTGAAAACAAAGTTTAGTAAAAATTAAGAAAATGATTTAAATCAATGATTTTAAGAAATACTAGTTTGAAATCTTATCATTTAGTATTTAATTGTCAAAAACCATAAAGTAGTTTTTAAAGAGTTCAAAAGAATTTGAAAACAAGAATAGTTTAAGAATCTCAAATATTTAAAACAAAATTTTAAATGAAACCTTATAGAATTAACAATAGCCCATATTAAGTGTCTTAAAACCAAATTAAATCAATCCACACATAAAAATCCATAAAAATATTAATAAAGGCCTTACTACATCATACTCAAAATAGTAATTAAAAGAAATCACTTAATAAAAGTTCATAGTTTATAAAACCCATATCCGCAGTATGGCCTCCACGAAGTCATCCTCGGCCCAAGCCTCCGTCAATTGGTATTACCTGAGATGGATGATTAAACAGAGTAAGCTACTTAGAACTCAGTGTGTAACTCACTTACTGTATTCATTGGGCCAGATCATCAAGACATTATTTTGGGCTTGAGCCCATTTACGGATTTAGCAATTTTATAAATGAAATGCATGTAAAATGAAATTTCCCAACCAAACCTAATTTCCATCCGCTACACACCTCCCGTACCAACCAACACACCTGTCGGGATCAAGTCAACCCACCCCGCCAACTCACCAAACGTAGGCATAAAGCCATTTTAAATAATATTATGGTGCACCACCGAACTAGATTGTGACAAAGTCACCGAACTAGAGGCATTAAGCCATAAAAATTTGTGGTAGAGCCACCGAACTAGATTTTTGGCAACAGGCCTTTCTTCTCTTTTTCAATTATCCCAACCCATGCAAACATGTATGCATAACAATCTATATCCATATGATAATTTAACAGAAAGCCCATAATACATGTGAGTCTATATTTCAAGTTTTCATTTTGGCCCATAAGACAAAATAGCATTTAGCCCATTCAGCAATCTAGCAGTTTTTCGGCCCATTTAACGATCTAGCAGTTTTTCGGCCCATTTAACGATCTAGCAGTTTTTTTGGCCCATTTAACGATCTAGCAGTTTTTCGGCCCATTTAACGATCTAACAGTTTTTCGGCCCATTTAACGATCTAGCAGTTTTTCGGCCCATTTAACGATCTAGCAGTTTTTCGTAAATTTCACGACTTTAACTGTTTTCATGTATTTACACAAAAGTGTTAATTACTACGTATTTTCCGATTTTGCCATCTTTACGATTTTATCCCAATACTTACGGTTTAGTATCTAACCCGAGATAAGTGTGAAGTTACACACCTGGTTACTGTGAGAACTAGAATTTCCCGCTCGTCGATACCTAAACGCATCACGATAAATTAGAACACTATAATTTATTTACAAATCGAATCTTAGAAATAACGATCTAGACTTTTACCCTCAGAATTTTGAACCACTTCTATTTGCGGTTTCTCCCCGATTGTTGATTCGTTATCCGATGAAAATCCACGAACAAACAAAGGTTCGGGAGTACGAACGACTTCAAACAACTGATTCTCCTCGAATGAGCGTCCACAACCCGGTGGAAAATCTCGGATTCCCGAAGCAGCCCTTCACTTAAACTTAGGGGGAATAGCGGAACCACCCCTCTTCCGAACACTATTCACTGCCCGTTTCGTCCCTATCTTGATTGTCTCCATTGACAAAAGATCATTAGTCCGACTAATAATATACCGAATTTATGACGAACAGTTTTAAGGGTGAAATTAGCTTACCACAAATATCCTTGTTCCACAATATGTAAATCGAGCGATAACGTCCCCTTAACACTTAAGATCGATTCCAACGATTCACGATGCTTACGAACACTTGAGTTTCGGCCCTCCAATATCACACCAAAATATAACGGAAGGAAACTTTTAAGAGAATGAACGATGATTTCGATCAAAGAGATTCTCCCTATCATCATTAAGATTCGGCCAAAGCAACTAATAACCAACATAAACTAAAAAGAAACTCTTACCTATTGTCCACCGTTGAAAAAGAAATGATTGAGAAGAATACTTATGTATAATGGAAGATTCGGCTATGAATAAACAAAGAAAAGGAAAATGGTTCAACAATGGAGTAATCTAGCATTCGACCATGAGAGAAAAATTAATGAAGAAAGTTTAGTTGAGAAGAAAATAAAAGGATGAAAGAAGGAGATGATGATGATGAGTCGGTTTTCAAGAGAGAAAAGTGAAAGAAAAGAGTTGAGTTTAGGAGAAATGTGCATTCGGCAATGGGGGAGGAGAAGGAAAAAGAATGGCCTTCTTGTCTTGGTAGTTTCGGCACTAGGAGAAAGACACTAGAATGATTAGCAAAGAAATGACCAAATGGTCAAAAAGATGACCAAAAGAAATAAAGCAAAAGTGGTTTTCTTCTACCAATACATTCGGCCAAAGGAAGGAAAAGATGAATGGAGGAAAATGTCTTCAAACAAAACAAAAATGACCAAAAGAATTCTAACAAGCTACCATCCTACCCCAAGCTAACCACCAAATTTCGGCTCCCCCCTTTTGTCCATAATGCCGTCCAAGTTCATGGTCAAAATGACCATGAAATAGTTTCCAAAACATCCACCTTGATACATGCCTTGTAATCCTCTACTTCCCCAAAGTTTAAGAAATCCTATCCCCAAAATCAAGCAATTCTATCCCTTAATTCATGCTTACCATAACCTTAAGTCTCCTTACCATAAAAAAATTTAGTCCATCTTATCCATAATTGATGCTTGGCCGACACATGCTAGGAAAAAGCAAAAATAAAAGCTCCCAATTTGCATGCTAGGAGTTTCGAACCTCTCCCTTCAAGTCCAACTTATGGCGCCATCACCACTTTGCCAATTGCTCATCTTGTGCCATCTTTTATCACTTAATTAACTTAACCTTCAAGGTCACCTGATTCCTCTACATTAAAGTACTCTTTACTAAAATTTATTCTAATTCGAAATAAACTCGAGTCTTCTCAAGACTCGAGCTAACACCAAAGACAAACAACATATTGATACTCAAATTTTTAGGATGTTACACACTTTTACTAAAGGAATTTTCTTATTTCTCAATTCTTTTATCTCCCGAGTTAGAATACGAATTGGTTCTTCTTCGTAGGTCAAATCAAACTGAATCTCGACTTTCGTCGGGCTAATCACATGCGATGGATCTGATCGATATTTACGAAGCATCGAAACATGGAACACATTATGTATCTTTTCTAATTCAGGTGGTAATTGTAATCTGTAAGCAACCGGCCCAATACGCTCTGTGATTTCATACGGTCCAATGAATCTTGGACTCAACTTGCTTTTATGATCAAATCTGAGTACTTTCTTCCACGGTGAAACTTTCAAAAATACCCGATCTCCAACCTGAAACTCAATGTCTTTACGTTTCAAATCGGCATAAGATTTTTGACAGCCTGATGCAGCTTTTAAACTATCCCGGATCACTGTTACCTTTTGTTCGGCCTCTCTAATCAAATCTACCCTGTGTATCTTGTTTTTACTGAGCTCGGTCCTATACAATGGCGTATGACACTTACGATCGTACAAAGCTTCGTAAGGTGCCATTTTGATACTAGATTGAAAGCTATTATTATAAGCAAATTCAACCAAAGGTAAGTATCACTCTCACGTACCTTCGAACTCAAGGACACAACATCTTAACATATCCTCAAGTATTTGAATGATTCGTTCAGATTGACCATCGGTCTGCGGATGAAAAGCTGTACTACAGTGTAGTTTAGTACCTAAAGCATCTTGTAATTTCTTCCAAAACCGTGACGTAAATCTTGGGTCTCGATCTAAAACGATAGATACAGGTACTCCGTGCAACCACACAATCTGCGATATGTATAGCTCAGCTAGCTTATCAAGTGAAAAGTCAGTACGTACCGGGATGAAATGAGCTAATTTCGTTAATCTGTCAACAATAACCCAAACTGAATCTTTCTTACTCGGTGACAACAGCAAACCCGATACAAAGTCCATCGTGATTCGATCCCACTTCCACTCAGGTATCAAAATTGGTTGAAGTAGTCCCGACGGTACCTGATGCTCGGCTTTCACTTGTTGGCATACTAAACATTTTGTCACAAAATCTGAGATGGCGTGTTTCATTCCATGCCACCAGTAATGCTGTTTCAAGTCGTTATACATTTTTGTGCTGCCCGGATGAATCGACAGTTTACTACTATGAGCTTCTTCAGAAATCCTTCAAATCAACTCAGAGTTCTTAGGCATACATATCCGATTTTTAAACTGTAGACATCCCTCGTCATTTATTAAAAATTCTGAATTCACACTTGAATCACACTAACTTCTTTTTACTCTAAAATCATCATCAATCTCCTGAGCTTCTCAAATTTGTTGAACAAATAGTGGTCTCGCCTTTAATTCAGCTGTGAGTACACCATCATCGGTCATAGCTAGATTAGCATTCATTGCACGCAGAGCAAATAACGATTTTTGACTAAGCGCATCAGCAACTACATTAGCCTTCCCCGGGTGATAGTCAATTACAAGCTCATAGTCTTTTAGCAGCTCTAACCATCGTCGTTGCCTCAAATTCAGATCTTTCTGAGTCATTAAATACTTTAGACTCTTATGATCTGAAAAGACATGGCATTTTTCACCAAAAAGGTAGTGTCGCCATATCTTCAAAGCATATACTATAGCGGCCAATTCAAGGTCATGAGTTGGATAATTCTTCTCGTGTGGTTTCAACTGTCTTGATGCGTAAGCTACCACTTTACCCTCTTGCATCAATACACAACCTAGGCCATTTAGAGATGCATCAATATAAATAATAAATTCTTTACCTGATTCTGTCTGAATAAGCACCGGAGCTTCCGTTAACAAAGTTTTCAGCTGATCGAAACTTTGCTAACATCTTTCTGACCACTCAAATCTTACATCTTTTTGCAACAATTTGGTCATCAGAGCTGCTATCATAGAAAATCCTTTCACAAAGCATCTATAATATCCAGCAAGTCCCAGAAAGCTACGAATCTCAGAAATATTCCGCGGAGGCTTCCAATCAAGTATGGCCGAAACTTACTCGGGTCAACCCGAATACCTGATGCCGAAATAACATGTCCCAGAAAGCTTACTTCACTTAGCCAAAACTCACATTTACTGAATTTCGCATATAATTGCTTTTCAAGCAAAATCTGCAACGCTAACTTCAAATGCTCAGCATGCTCGGTTTCGTCTCGCGAATAGATCAGTATATCATCAGTAAACACAACTACAAACCGATCTAAATACGGTCTGAATACCTGGTTCATCAAGTCCATGAAAACAGCAGGGGCATTAGTAAGTCCGAATGGCATCACCAAAAACTCGTAATGACCATATCTCATTCGAAATGCAGTCTTCGGAACATCCAACTCTCTAACTCGCAGCTTATAATATCCCGACCTCAGATCAATTTTCGAGAACACAGAGGCTCCCTTAAGCTGGTTGAATAAATCGTCAATATGCGGCAACGGGTATTTGTTCTTTACAGTTACCTTATTGAGCTGCCGATAGTCAATGCACATTCTCAAAGTTTCGTCTTTCTTTTTCACAAAAAGAACAGGAGTACCCCAGGGAGAGAAACTCGGTCTGGCGAAACCTCTATCTGTTAATTCTTGCAACTGAGTCTTTAATTCCTTTAATTTAGTCGGTGCCATTTTGTACGGAGCTATTGAAATCGGGGTAGTCCCCGGTACCAACTCAATCCCAAATTCTACCTCACGAACTGGCGGCAGTCCTGGTAATTCCTCCGGGAACACATCTGGGTATTCACTAACAACCGGTACTGACTCAATCTTCCTTTCAGTCACCTTGCTATCAATCACATATGCTAGATAAGCTTCACAGCCCTTTTTCAAATACTGCCGAGCCAACATCAAAGATATCACAGCAAGTAATCCACTCAAATCCGCTGATTCAAATCGGATTATCTCACTATTCTGACCTCTTAAATCAACAGTCTTTTGTCTGTAATTAACTATTGCATCGTGAACTGTCAACCAATCCATGCCAAGAATAATATCGAACTCATCAAAAGGTAGCAACATCAGATCAGTCGGAAAACAAATGTCTCGAATTATTAAGGGGCAGTTCTTGCACACTTTATCCACCAATACGCACCGACCCAGGGGGTTTGAAACCCGAATCACAAATTTAGTAGACTCAACAGGTAGAGTCTTACTGGACACTAGTGTTTCACACACATATGAATGAGTTGAACCAGGGTCAAGCAAAGCAGTTACACTAGTATCGAAGAGTGTGAAAATAGCAGTAATAACATCTGGAGATGAGGCCTCCTCTCTAGCACGGATGGCGTAAGCTCTGGCCGGCACACGGGTCTCCAATCTAATATCCGCATCGGTAGCCCCTTCTGAAAACCACTCCTACCTCCTCACGCTCGGGATGGTCTACCTCTAGTCGTAGTGCCACTCGGTCTCGCGCTCTGAGTAATACCCTTGTCTACAGTCCCCGGGCAGTCTCGAATGAAATGATCCTGGGAACCACACTTATAGCAAGTGCGATTAACAGGTTTACCCCAGCATTCCCCAAAATGTCGTCTGCCACACTGCTGACACTCGGGTTTGCTCGATTGAGCATTACCAGCACTAGCTACTGACGTAGCCCGAGAACTCACTGGTGGCCGCTCTCGAATAGAGATCCCGGTATTAAGTCTGGATCGGCTACCATCATTCTTGAACTTCTTCATTGCCGACTGTGAAAATTTACTCACAGATCTTTTCCGAACATCTTTTAAATCGAGCTTCGCTTTCTGTTTCTCTTTCCCCAGCTCTTCTGCTTTGCAAGCTCGCTCAACTAACACGACGAATTCAGTAATCTTGAGAATACCAACCAGCAACTTTATATCTTCATTCAGGCCATCTTCGAATCTTCGGCACATAGCAGCCTCTGATGAAACATAGTCGTGAGCGTAGTGACTAAGTCGCACAAACTTGCGCTCATATTTGGATACGGTCATACGACCCTGTTTGAGCTCGAGGAATTTTTTACGCTTGGTGTCGATAAAGCGCTGACTTATATACTTCTTGCGAAATTCTATCTGAAAGAAGTCCCAAGTAACCCTCTCTTTCGGGACAACTGATACGAGAGTATTCCACCAATAATAGGCAGAATCCCGCAATAAGGATACAGCACACTTCAGACACTCATCGAGTGTGCAAGACAATTTATCAAAAACACGAACGGTATTATCGAGCCAAAATTTAGCTCGCTCAGCATCGTCATCGTCTTCGGCTCTAAATTCTTGAGCTCCATGCTTTCTAATTCGATCAATCGGAGGCTTGTTTACTCTCTCAGGATTCACAATCGGGGGTACTACTGGTATTACAGGGGGATTACTCGAATTCAGGGGTGGTTGAACAGCCGGATTGGTTCGTATGTATTGACCGAACCAATCATTCATCATGTTATAAAAAGCTTATTTAGCCCCCTCGTCAGGATTACTCGTGGCCGGTCGAGATTCTTCTGGCACGGTCCCTTGCGCGGGAGCGGCCGTTACACTCTCAACGTCCTCGGCCACTGCTCTCTCGGGATCGGAATCCATTACTAAATAAAAGAGCAAAACATTAAACTGTCAGAAGTCATCATACTATCATTTACATATTATGGCATGTATAGCTAAACTCACACATGCTACGTTAGTCCGAGAACTGCCTAAATCGTAGCTCTGATACCAATCAAATGTAACACCCCTAACCCGTGTCCGTCGTCGGATTAGGGTTACGGGGTATTACCTATCATAAAATGACCCAATACAACAATCATGACTAAATAAAAGATATACTTTAAAATGTTATAAAAAGGAAATGCGTATCATATTTCTTCAATACTTTACAAATCAACCCATAGTATTTAAACAATCCGAACATTTCCACCTTTCATACTTTTGGCAGCATATCTTTATACTAACCTCAACCATCCAAAACATTTGGATATATATATATATATATATATTCATGCATATGCATTCTCATAGTAATAACCTATTCGGCAATCATAATTAACTCAACCTATTCCATTCAAATATTCTCAAGGCTACGTATTTAGGTATAAGTGTGTATGTACTTACATGCACTCATATCCATAAAATTTTCATGTATATAAAATAGTGCGCATTCGACTCTTTATCTTAATAATACACAAACATGTATCTATAATTCCACATTAACTTAACTATCATGCATCATACCAATTTCACCTAAAGGCAATTTTGATCAAATAGTAAAAGTACTATTCATTTGGTCATTTAGTTAAAAATAGCCAGATATGCATATACTTATAATCTCTTTACCCAACAAGTATCAAATACTAAAACCACATATATATATGCATGGCATAAGTCTTGCTTGGCCGAACCTAAGATATACCAAATCCAAAGCCGATTACTTAGTCATTTTAATACGTCTCATATTCATGTACACATACACATTTTAATCAAATTGCTAAAAGCACTACAAGACCAAATATGCACAAGATTTTACATGCCAACAATCTAATTTAACTACTCACCTCATTCATAATATACCATTGGCATATTTTAAAGATAGACCAACCACATAATTAATTATGCATCATAAAAATATATAACAACAACATCCTGCCATGACACCTGCCAAGCATGTACATATACAGATATACACATCATGTATTATACTTCCCTAATAGCAAATGCCGCAACCAACCTCACACGTATTTAAATAATGTTAAGATAATTAACCTTATGGTCATTCTTACCACCTTTTCATATATCAAACTCAAAGACATAACAAGTATACTTTCATATTAACAAACATCAAGGCCAACCTCAAACAAAACCAAGTGACCATAATTTAGCCATTTTCGCATGGCATAAATACACATATACACCATTGAAATCATTCCAAAATACTTTAGCTTATACATGCCATAATAAACATGATTTACTACTTCAAAAAGTGTACCAAAAGAGGTGATAGTATGGTAAGCTTCCGAGGTGATTCCCGAGCACAAAACGAGCTTCCAAAAGTAACCTATACACACAAGAATTAACAAAAATAAAGTAAGCTTTCATAGCTTAGTAAGACTTAAGCAATGCATACATTCGCATAAGCATATATAAATTCCAAGAGAGATAATCTTACTCATTTACGACCATCGAACATTAAATCCAAACCCTCATTAGTTAAGTTCATCACCACCCTATGATTGAATCACATACATACCATGTGCATAGCAATTATTCAACCACAATTTGAACCATTTCTCAATTTAGTCTCAATGGAAATGATACTTACCTTGAATATATTTACCGTTCCGAGCTACTCGTTACTGCGTAACACACAATAATATCCGTCACCTTTCTTTTCCGTACATATATTACGTTAAATAAAAACAGTAGTATTCTTACGAGCCTTGCTTTATATTTCTGTACATTTTGATTTGGTAACGTATCGCACACTTAGTGCTGTTACTTTTCCATTTCCCCACACTTAGTGCCGTTCGACCGACTTCGTACACACAGTGCTCGGTATAAGCTCGCACACTTAGTGCCATTAGATTTTATTTCTTTCCAATACGATATACATATATATCCTAGTGTTCATTTACAAATATGTCCTTGTAATGAAAAGTTTACAAGCAACCATGCATTTCAATCCCTCACTTGTTCATTCGGCACTTTAATATATATAAACATAACTCCCACATTTTTTTTAAACATTCATCCATCATATCGTTCGTACACATAACCAACTCATATTTCATTTTTACTCCACAAATTAAAAAACACTTAAACATTCACCAACTTTCATATTCGGCCGTACAAGCTAAATTTTCTCAATTCTCATTCGGCATTATAAAGATTCATATGCCAAAATTATTTAAAATAGGTACATAACATAGAGAAAAATTCAATTAAATTCAACTGCTTAAGATCTTACCTCGAATATCAACGAGTTCAACTTCCCGGTTAGTCGATCAATTTAGTTTTTCCCTGATCCAATCCTACCTCCTTTTGTTCTTGATCTAAATACATTAAATTTAAGCTCAATCAAGCACATTTATATCCAATTTAGTCCTAAAACACATAAGTAGGCAAATTACCATTTTGGCCCCATTATTCACACTTTTACAATTTAGTCCAATTTGTTTAAAACACAAAATACACAAATTTTGGTTACACACATCAATGGCCGAATGTTCATAGACTTTATACAAGACCATGCATTTCATTTACTTCATGTTTTAGTCCTTCAAGAATTTATTGTTTTTCAAATTAACCCCTAACATTCAATTTCACTAAAACTTCTAATTATAAACATGATGATTTAAAACATCTCATACCATGAAAATACATCAATGGCCGAATCTTAATGTGTCACCAATTCAAAAATTTCCACATGGGTTATATGGCATTCAAAGCAACGATTCTAAAAATGTAAAAATAAATAAAAAGTAAGCAAAATACATACCCCAATTTGAGCTCTCAATTGCCGAAATTCAAGCTCCAAAAATGGAGTTTTCTTCCTCCCACATTCGGCCAAGAAGATGAACAAGTTATGTTCTCTTTCTTTCCACTTTGTTTTATTATTTTATGTGTTAAAATAATACTAACATTTATCTATTCTTTAACCACAAAACATATTATAATAATAATAATAATAATATTTTAATCAAAATTCTATCATATTGCCGTCCACCTTAATAACATTGGGTTAATTGTCCTTGAAGGACTTCACCTTATAAAACCATCTCAATTTAACACAAAATCCATTAAGATATCACTTTTAACTATTATGCAATTTAGTCCTTTAGTCAAATTAGACACACAAATAAGCAAATTAATTCACCAAAATTTAACACATGCTCAATCATAGATTATAGACTCAATATAGAATATTAAAATATTCTACTGACTCAGATTCATGGTCCCGAGACCATCGTCCGATTAGGGTCAGATTCGGACTATTACAGATAGGGTGACGAGATTTTGTCAGATTAGGATGAAACCTAATATGGGAGTCTATAGATCGAGTTAATGCGATTCTAGGGGTTTTAATTAGAAAGAGATTTCAATTAATCAACCTAGGGTTAGACATTATTCGCTTCGAGAGAGGGTTTAATATAACTTAGGGAATCTTACGGATCAAGTCAAATGAATACATCGTCTGGTTCAGTGTTAGATAACAAGTGAAGTCTAGGTGGATTCTTCCTAGGGTATCGTCTTAATCAATTGGTTTTTCTTCCAAGTTATTTTTCCTCAATTCACTCTCTTTTTGTCTTTGCGTCTTTAGTTTAGTTGATAGTTAAATTTAGATTAGATAACCATTCACTTAATTCTTAGGCTAAATAATAGAAAGAGAGTTAGTATTAGTACTTTTGGTTCCTTTGGGATTCGATATTCAGGTCTTGCCTAAGTTATACTACTGTTCGATAGGTGTGCATGCCTTACAATCGTTGTCAGAGTTAGTTTCCAGGTTCAATCATTTTTATTATAAATTTTAAAGCTCTGATTTCGACAATCAAACCCCCTAGGCTAGTATGTGATGGTGGATAAAATTTGCAAGAATTGTCCATTAATGATACGGGGTTACTGTTTTCTAGTTGATTTGATGTTATTACCGTTTGATGAATTTGATGTAATTCTGGGTATGGACTGGTTAACTCAGCATGATGTTGTGGTAAATTGCAAACAAAAGTATATTGTGTTGTAATGCCAGAATGGTAAAATGATCTGTATTGAATCTGATAATTTGAATGGGTTGTCTAATGAGATATCGGCCATGTTAGCACAGAAATATGTTAGAAAGGGTTATAATGCTTATCTTGCTTATGTGTTGGACACTAAAGTATCTGAATTGAAGATTAAATCAATGAAAGTAGTTTGTGAATATCCTAATGTGTTTCCGAAAGAATTACCCTGATTACCGCTGGTCAGAGAAGTTGAATTTTCTATAGATCTTGTTCCGAGAACAACACAAATAATGGCTCCGACAGAATTAAAAGAGTTGAAAGCATAGTTGCAAGAATTGACTGATAGAGGTTTTGCTCGACCTAGTTCATCATGTAACAGCCCGATTTAGGGCCTAGTCGGAATAGTGGTTATGAGACCACAAATCTGAAGTAGAAATATGTGTTTTATAAGTTTTATGAGGCCTACGATGTGTTTGCATGATTGTGTGAAAATCTCATGAAGAAATTTTATTAATTAGTGATTAAATTGTCCATTAGAACTAAATTGCAAATATTAGAAAATATGAGATTCTAGAAGATTTAAGTATGAAATAGCATTATAAAAATTACTAGAAGCCCTTCTTTAGCAATTAGACCATTATATGTTAAGATGGATAAAAGTGGACATGGGAAGGAAAAATCTCAAGAAAGGGCCTTAAGGGCATTTTAGTTATTTGGTTAATTAATGAATTAAAAGGGGAAAAATAAGTCAAAATCTTATCCATCTTCTTCCTCTAAGTGCCAGACTTTGCAAGGAGCCATAGCTAGGGTTTTTTCAATTTCTAAGCTTGATAGTAAGTGCATCCTAGCCCCGTTTTTAATGTTCTTCGTACTTTTTAGATCCTCCTAACTTGATTTAGCTATTTCTATCTATAATTTGAGCTAGGGTTCATATTCAAAAATTTACCCATGTATGACATGCATTTATTTTGATGTTTTATGGAAGAATATGAAAGTTTGATGTATGATAAACATCTTTTTCTAAGTGATTTTCATGAAAAATGCATAAAAGGACTAAATTGTAAAAGTTATAAAAATGATCATACATGAGTGAAATAGTGGAAATTGGGGGCTGTTATAGTTAAGAAAACGATTCGGCTAGGCTTGAAATACAAGAAAGTTGAATGAAAATAATTTTACGAGCCTAGGGACAAAAGTATAATTATGTGAAAGTCTAAGGGCAAAATCATAATTTTGCCAAAGTATGAATTATGAGTCAATTTAGTTAATGTGAGTATTAAACAAGTAAAATTGTTATTATAGATCAAGAAACACGAAGCCCAGACCGAAATTGAGGCAAGGACAAAGTGTTGGACTAAATTGAATATCCACACACATTTTGAGTACCGAGGTAAGTTTGTGTGAAATTAATGTTACATAAGTTATTATGTTTAAATTACTTATTATTTTGAGACATGAATATCATTTCCATGAAATTTATTGCTGATGACTTAATGAGAAAATGATGAGATTATGTTAAGTGAAGTCCCGGTTGAAATTTCGGAATAATGAGGATACCTATGTCACGACATGAGATAAGGACGGACCTGTATAAGACCATGTCTAGGACATGGCATCGGCACCAAATGTAGGTCCCATATAAGACCATATCTGGGATATGGCATTGGCATCAAATAAGGAAGGTCCCGTGTAAGACCATGTCTAGGACATGGCTTCGGCACCAAAGAAAGATCTCTTGTAAGACCATGTCTGGCACATGGCATTGAAATCTATGTACGATCTCGTATAAGACCATGTCTTGGACATGGCATCGACATCGAGCTAAGAGATCCCGTGTAAGACCATATCTGCGATATGGCGTCGGCATCAAGAGGTGATCCCATATAAGACCATATTTGGGATATGGCATTGGCATCGTGATACATGTATGATGAGATTGAGTATCCTCTGATATTTCGAGTAGTTCAATGGGCAAAAGAGCTAAGTATGCAAAGATGATATAGAGCTAAATTATTTAAGGATGATAATGAGTTCCATTTATGTTAAGGATAATGATTGTTTAAGTTTATGTTCAAGTTAGCATAAGTGCTAAATTATGTGACTAAGTGCTATAGGTACCATGAGTAAAATACAAGTTATGAAACCATAATGTGATACGTGATGGGTAAGAGTTTATATGAGTAAGTATACCTAAGCACTTGAGTCTTATGTTGCTATTGTTCCATGAGTATTTATGTTGCTACATTAATTCATGAAAACTTACTAAGCTATATGCTTACCCCTCTCTCTTCCCTTTTCCTTGTAGTATCGCCAAGCTAGCTCGGAGATCGTGGAACGTCGGAGCTCGGATCACACTATCAATCATTCTTTTGGTATAGTAAAGTTGATTTATTTTGAGTTTGGCATGTATAGGAACTTGGTCATTTTGTGATATGTCATATTTGAAAGCGAATATGTTGGCTACTAATGTTATACACTCATTTTGTAAATGGCCATTGAAAATTGGCCAATATTTGTCAAGTTTCATATCTTAATGATAATGAGTTTCATGAGACGAAAGTTCATGCAAAAAGGTAGAGTGAAATGTGATATGTATGATTGATGATTAGTGGTTTTTCATAGTGTATTATTGCCATGTTAAGTGTTGCTTGTGTTGGAATAAGTGTGTCTATGTTTCAGGGTGGCAAATGGCTTGGAAAATAGCCTTCTAATTATCCACATGGGTAGACACACGGGCGTGTGTCTAGGCCGTGTGTGACACACGATCGGCCCCATGGGTGTGTTGATAGGCCATGTGTTCCCTGTATCAAATTGCGAGAATTTGATTCGTCACACGGGTTAACACACGGGCATGTGCCTAGGCCGTGTGCCCCTTAAGAGTTGCTGACGTCATCAACAGAATACTTAGGTTTTCACACACAGGTGAGGACACGGGCTTGTCTAGGCCGTCTGAGGGACACCAGCCAAAGACACAGGCATGTGCTCAGCCGTGTGAAAACCATTGTAGGTTTGAAATGAAAAATAAATTCCACATGGGCTAGGGACATGGGCGTGTGTGGCCACACAGATTGCCCACACGTGTGGCCCTGATTTAAGCAAAAATTTTCTAAGTGAACAAACGTTTTTGGTTTTATTCAGAAACCTTCCGGATGTAAGTTTAAGGCCTCGTAGGCCCATAATAAGTATGTTATGAGTATGAATGAAACGTTTTATGTTGAAATGAAAATTTTATAGCCCAAGGTTATGTGTCCAAGCAAGTTAAGTTTGATAATGCCTTGTATTTGGTTCTGGCGTCGAACACGGGTAAGGGGTGTTACACATCACCTTGGGGTGCACCGGTTCTGTTTGTTAAGGAGAAAGATGGATCTTTGAGATTATGTATTGATTACCGGCAGCTCAACAAAGCTACAATCAAGAATAAGTATTCACTACCTCGTATTAATGACTTGTTTGATCAGTTAAAAGGTGCCACAGTGTTTTCAAAAATTGACCTCCGATCTGGCTACTATCAATTACGAGTGAAAGACTCAAATGTACTGAAAAAAGCTTTTAGAACCAAATATGGGCATTATGAATTCCTTGTAATGCTGTTTGGTTTGACAAATGCACCTGCAGTATTTATTGATATGATGAATAGAATTTTCAGATCATATTTGGATAGATTTGTGGTAGTATTTATTGATGACATCCCAGTGTATTCCCGAGATGAAAATGAACATGCTGATCATTTGAGAATTGTTCTACAAACTCTGTGTGAGAAACAACTATATGCTAAATTCAGTAAATTCAGTAAACGTGAATTCTCGCTTCGTGAAGTTGGTTTTCTAGGACATATAGTGTCTGCTGAAGGCATTAGAGTGGATCCAAATAAATAATTAGCAATTGTTAACTGGAAACCACAGAAAAATTTGTCTAAAGTCAAAAGTTTTCTGGGATTAGTCGGTTACTATTGGAGATTTGAAAAAGGGTTTTTGATGATAGCCTCTTCGATGACACGACTATTGCAAAAATATGTGAAATTTAAATGGACTGATAAATGTCAGCAAAGCTTCGACAGATTGAAAACCTTGTTGACTGAAGCACCAATTCTAGTTCAGCCTGAATCGAGTATGGAATTTGTAATTTACAGTGATGCATCATTGAATGGCTTAGGCTGTGTTTTGATGCAAGGAGGTAAAGTAATAGCCTATGCTTCTAAACAACTTAAGCCACATGAAAAGAATTACCCGATACATGATCTTGAATTAGCAGCTATTGTGTTTGTACTGAAAATTTGGTGACACTATTTGTTCGGTGAAAAGTGTCATATATTCACCGATTATAAAAGTTTAAAGTACTTGATGTCGCAAAAAGATATGAATCTGAGACAACGCAGGTGGCTTGAATTGCTAAAATATTATGATTTGGTTATCGACTATCATCTGGGAAAAACAAATATGGTTGCAAATGTTCTAAGTAGAAAGTCTTTGTTTACTTTGCGAGCAATGAATACCCGAATGTCATTGTCTGATGATGGTTCAATCTTAGCTGAGTTAAAAGCTAAGCTGACATTTCTACAGAAGATCTACGAAGCTCAGAAAAGTGATAATGAGTTACAAGCTAAACGGTTACAGTGTGAGTCAACTTTCGATTTAGAATTTTAGATTGGACCTAATGACTATTTGTTATTCAGAGGCAGAGTTTGTGTTCTAAAGAATTCAAAGCTTGAACAAAAGATTTTGCACGAAGCTCATAACGGTATTATGTCCATACATCCAGGCAATAATAAAATGTATAATGATTTGAAAAAGATGTATTGGTGGCCGGGAATGAAACGTGATATTTCTGAATTTGTATCTAGATGTTTGATATGTCAACAAGTTAAAGCTGAACATCAGGTAACTTCAGGATTGTTACAGCAAGTCACAATATCGGAATGGAAGTAGGATAGAGTTACCATGGATTTTGTGTCAGGGTTACCCTTATCTCCGAAAAAGAAAGATGTCATTTGGATAATTGTTGACCATTTGACAAAGTCTGCACACTTTATTCCGGTACGTGTGGATTACTCTCTGGACAGATTGGCAGAATTATATATTTATGAGATTGTCAGATTACATGGAGTGCTAGTGTCCATTATTTCTGATAGAGATCCACGGTTCACATCCCGACTCTGGAACAAGTTACAAGAAGCTTTGGGTACTCAATTGCATTTCAGTACTGCATTTCACCCTCAGATTGATGGTTAGTCTGAGTGTGTGATTCAAATTCTTAAAGATATGCTCCAGTGCTATATTTTGGAATTTGAAGGCAATTGCGAGAAATATTTGCCGTTAGTCGAATTCACATATAACAACAGCTATCAGTCAAGCATAAAGATGGCACCGTACGAAGCTTTGTATGGTCGCAAATGTAGAAATCCATTGTGTTGGACTGACCTTAGTGAGAAAAAGATACATGGAGTTGATTTGATTCATGAGACTGCAGAAAAAGTGAAAGTGATCCGAGATAGTTTAAAAGCAGCTTCTGGTCGTCAGAAATCTTATACGGATCTTAAATAAAAAGAAATAGAATTTCAAGTTGGTGACAATGTATTCTTGAAAGTTTCATCGTGGAAGAAAGTTCTTCGGTGTGGTCGTAAAGGAAATTGAGTCCACAGTTTATCAGGCCATATGAGATCACTGAAAGAATTGGACCTATTGCATACCAATTAGCATTACCACCAGAGCTTGACAGAATTCACAATTTTTTTCATGTGTCTATGTTACAATGGTATCGGTTAGATCTTTCACATGTTATCTCCCCAACAGAAGTTGAGATTCAACCTGATATGACTTATAGTAAAGAACCGATCAAAATATTGGAACATGAGATAAAAAAGTTAAGATAAAAAGGTAGCTTTAGTAAAAGTTCTCTGGCAATGACATGGAATAGAAGAGGCTACCTGGGAACCAGAGGAAACTATGAGTGTAACACCCCTTACCCATAATTGACACCTGAACCGGGTATGAGGCATTACCCTACTTAACTTGCTCAAACATACCATATCGATCCATAAAATTTCATTTCAAAATAAAACTTTTCATTCAAGACCTTAATGTCCACATTATAGGTCTACGAGACCCTAAATTTGCACACAGAATGATTCGGAACCAAACCGGAAACTTGTGAACACTTAGAAAATTTTGACATAAAACAGGGCCACACGCCCGTTTGATGAGGGACACGCCTGTGTGGGCAGCCCTTGTAATCACACACGCCCATGTCCCTAGTCTGTGTGGATTTTATTTTTCATTTCGAACTTTTAGGGTTTTCACAGGGCCTGACACACGCCTGTGTCCATAGCCCGTGTCCCTCACACGGCCATGACACACTCGTGTCTTCACCTGTGTGTGAAAACCTCGAGATTCTGTTTATGATGTCATCATCTCAATAAGGTCACACGGTCAAGGCACACGCCTGTGTCCTTAGACCGTGTGTCGAATTAAATTCCTACTTTCATGTGCAGACTTCACACGGCCCAGGCACATGCCCGTGTCTTAGGCCGTGTCTCCCACACGGTCAAGACACACGGTCGTGTCTCAGCCTGTGTGTTTACTACTAGTATTCTAATTTGCCAACCTAGCATGCATGGAGACACACGGCCTATCAACATACCTATGGGGCTGACCGTGTGTCACACAGGGCCTAGACACATGCCCGTGTGTCTACTCGTGTGGACAATTGCAAGGCTATCTACCAAGTCAATTGCCACCCTACAAGGCAACCATACTTAAACCAATTTAATTCAACATACATCATGACCATAAGAAACTTCTAAGAACCCAAAATCAAGACATCCACACAAGCATACACTTCATGAAATTCATCATAATTGAATATATAAACTTGTCAAGCATTGGCCAATTTCAAATGGCCATTTACAAAATGAATTGAACATTATCAATAGCCACACATTGGCTAACAAATATGACATAACACAAAATAACGAAGTTCCTATACATGTCATACTAAAAATTAATCAAACTATGCTATACCAAAGAGAAGTTGGCAGTGTGAATCTGAATTCCGACGTCCTACGATCCTCGAGTTAGCTTGGCGATACTACAAGGAAAAGGGAAATGAAAGGGGTAAGCATAAAGCTTAGTAAGTTTGCATGGAATAAATAGCAACATAAAGGCTCATAATGGCATCCATTCATTACATTGAATAAAGAGGAACACAAAGTCTCAAGCACATCGCCATAACTTACTCATGCTTACCCTGACCAAATACATGTCACGTATCGTAAACGTTTCTCGTGAATTACTCACATGTACCTGTATCACTTCATCATATAGCTTTAACACTAATTTCATCTCTATTGTAAGCTTAACTATTTATCCCATTGAATCACTTGGGATACTCGAGGATACACAATCATCATCATACCATAAATACGATGCCAATGCCATATCCCAGATATGGTCTTACATGGGGTCACATCTCGATGTCGATGCCATATCCTAGATATGGTCTTATACGAGATCTCATATCGATGTCGATGCCACATCCTAGATATGGTCTTACACGATTTTCATATTCGATGCCAGTGCCATATCCTAGATATGGTCTTATACGGGATCTCAATTCGGTGCCGAGGCCATGTCCCAGACATGGTCTTATACGGAACCTTACTATTCTCATGTCTCGATGATGATATTCTCTCACTTCTTAAAGTCCAACTGGGACTTCAACATCATAAATTTTCATCATTTTCTCATTGAACATCATTACTCAATTTCATAGAATTAATGTAATCCCCACGAATATCAAACTTTTTAAAACTTATTACACACAAACTTACCTCGATACCAAAATAGGCCAATTTGCCGATCTAGTCCGAAACCTTGCCTTTTCCTCGGTCAAGGTTAATTTCTCGTTCTTCTTGATCTATAATAACAAATGCACTCATTTAATTAACACATTAATCAACACATTTCAGTAGTCATACTTTGGCAAAATTACCATTTTGCCCTTAGACTTTGGCAAAATTACGACTTTCCCTTAGGCTCGTAAAATGAAATGTGTTTATTTTTCACATATCCAAGCCTAACTGATCCATTTTCTCTCTTATAGCAACTCAAAATTTCAATTATTTCATGCATTTACTACCCATTTTACAACCTTTACAAAAAGGTCATTTTAGGTGTTTTCATGGAAACACCTTTCACAAAAGTTGTTTATTTAACAACAAAGAATCATTTTCTTCCATAAAATTTCAGCAATAAACACAAATTTTTACATGGAAAATCCCTATACTTTCAACCATTTTGCAAAATAATCCCCTCTTTAGCTAGCTTAAGCTTTAGGCGTTCCAAAAGTACAAATATTATCAAGAAAGGGCACCAAAATCACTTACTTGCAAGGAGAGAAGCTTGGCTGAAATTTTTGAGTTCTCAAACCCCTATTTTGCTGGTAATTCTCGATGGAGAAGATGGAGAGAAAAGGTGATATTTTTCTTTTCTTTATTTTATTACAACAAGTCAATTAAGTCACCTAAATTCCACCAACTTTGACCAATTTCTAATTCTTTGTCCCCATGGCCGGCCACCACCCTAAACAAGGCCTAATTGCACATTAGGGACCTCCAATTAATATTCTATGGCTTTTAGACACCTTTAGCTTGTAAAATAGAACTTTCACACTTTATGCGATTTAGTCCTTTTTCGCAATTAAGCTTGCAATCGCTAAAATGAAAGCACCAAAATTTTCATGCACCTACATAATAATGCCATAATGCATAAAATAATATAAAAATAATTTTCTCCAACACCGAATTAGTGGTTCCGAAACCACTGCGTCGACTAGCCCTTAAATCGGGCTGTTACAATGAGAAAGCAATATCAAACCTTTCTACCTGGGACGAAAATGTTTAAGGGGGAGAGTTGTAACAGCCCGTTTTCAGTGAAATTAGAATAGTGGTTTCGGGACCTCATATCGAGTCTGGAAGGAAAATGTAACATCCTAAAATAGGGGTTATTTGTGGTTGAATTATTTTGTTTGTGTCTGGATTGCTGTGATATTATTCATAGTGTAATAAGACTTAATTAGGGGTCTCGAGTAGGCTCGGATTAGTAGAAAATTTATTTGTGAAGCTTCAAAGATAGGGAGCCTTAGTAAGTAGGAGTTACAAGGTTAAAAGAGGGAACATTTGACATTAATAATGGCTTGGAAAAGTGGCAAAAGGGAGGCCACTTAGGAGCTGGAGTTGACGCCATCAAGGGAGCAAGGGGAGCCTATGTTCGAGTCGCGGAATCTCCTTTTTATCTTCATTTTGGACGGCAAGAGAGAGAAAGAGATGATCAATTTTAATTTGAGGATAATAAGGATATTATTAAGGATATTATTAAGGATTTAATTGGATTTTTATTTAGTTGGCAAGAGAAAATTTAGGAGTATGATTTATTCCCATTTATTTTGAATTATTTCAATGAGTGGCTTAGAGTGAATTGGGGAAGTTGCCAAAATTTTGAACTCCTTGATGATAGGAGTGGACGGCAAGCATAGGGGGGAAGAGTGCTAAATTTCTTTATTTGATTCTTTTTCCTTTTTGCAATACCTGAATTTCCCTCTTTCCAATAGTCCATCTTTTTCTTTCTTTCCTTTCACCATTTTCTCTCAAAACCAAATTCTCCATTTCCATTTTTCCCTTTTCCTACTTTTGATTCTTGACCAAATTACTTACTCCCTTATCTCTCTCTCTTTCTCCATTGTTGCTAAACCAAAAACACCTTTCCCTTACACCTTTCTTTTCTCTTTTTCACACCTTTTGGGCCGAAACCCCTATCCCACTTTTCTAATCATTTTCTTTCTCTTTTAGCCGAACCTACCCCCTTGGTGTGCTGATTTTTCCTTCTTCTATTTGGTAGCACTTTAGCCGAATATTGGAGTGGCATAGATCTTGTGGGGACTTTTCTTTTAATCGATTTTTGGAAGGTATGTGGGCATGGCCGAATGTATATCTCTTCTTCTTCCCTCTTCTCTGTTGACTTCTAGGAAGGTAAGAGCCAATTTCGGTACTTGTAGCAAGGGTGCTAATCACCTGTTTTGAAACCGATTTGTTATAGGGCCTTCGGGATTTAAAAGCAAGCAAGTGGATCCATTATCTTTGATCAATCGGTTTTGGTAAGATGGTAAGGACCTATTTTATTGGTTTAGTATTCGTTTAAGCCGAAGGCTATTGATGTGAGTAATGACCATTGCCGATTGTAGGGAAGCAAAAATGCATAGTGTGGTGGCTAGCATTCAAAGGCACGTATAGGTAAGGTCTCGGGTTTCAAATGATAACCCCTTGAGATTATTTTGGTTTGGCCGAATGGCCTTGGTACTAACTTTGGGTAATGGCCGAATATAGGGCAAGGGAATCTTGTGTGGCCGATTGTCTCCTTAGGAATTTAGGCTATCGTTGGTGACAGGTGTGTACATACACGCTTTATAACTACTTAATGTGCTAAATGTTATGTGTGTACTTAATTGGGTTGTGTAGAATCGAATTTAATACCATAATGGTATAAGCAAGGATTCAGGTAAGTCATTGACACTATGACTTTCTTTATGATGCTTTTGGAAAGCATGACATATTTGGTATATGTGGTTATGGCTAATGGTAAACTCTATGTATGTTGCTAAATGACCATGTTGACATGATTTCTGTTAAATGTGTATCTTTGATTCATGTGGGTTAAACGAGTGGAGGGGGAAGTGATATTCGTGTCGACGGACACCAGTGGTTTGGTACCACATTTGTGACTTCGGTCACCAGAGGTTTGGCACCTCATAGCGTCTCGTCCCCGTGGCTTAGCACCACAGTGGGTTGGCCCCACAGATGACATTATGGGATTGACGCCAGTGATTTGGTATCACACGATGGGTTGGCCCCATCACTTGATTTGTGACTTTAAGTCACCAGTGGTTTGGCACCACAATATTGATGGATATCGTGACTATACGTCACCAGTGGTTTGGCACCACCAGTGGTTTGGTACCACACGGGGTAGAGAAAGGCGTTTGGATGGCTAGGTTGGGTGCATATGAAACTTGTGCATATTAAACTATTTATGATTTGTGTATGATGTTACATTAAACCGGGGAAAAAGGGGTACACATTGGGTCTTGATGACTCACCTTTTTCCTTTAACATTTTCAGGTGACTCGTAGCTACGGACAGGGAGCCGGATGAACTCGAGGTGGCCATGCAATGAAAATGTGGACTAGGTGGATTTTGAACTATTTTTATTTTATTATGGGTTTATTTTATTTAAGTTGTAATAAGGCCTCCTAATATTGCACTTGGATTATTTTACATGTTTTGATAATTTGCTTAAACTACTTCATGATATTAAAATGGGTACACATGTTTTCTCAAATTAATACGCAAAATGTTTTATTGTGCCGTCGGGTACACGTGAATCTGTAACAACCTGACCTAATATGTTTTTAAACAACACTAAGTGATGTTTTCTTCATACACCTTAACTGTTTTAAAACGAGATAATATCTTTTATCAAAAATTTAAATCGGCTTAAAGGGATTTTCAAAAATGTTTTCTCTGTAGCATACCAAATTCGGTCATAATGTTTGGGCCGGGTTTGGGGTGTTACAGAAAATTATTTTAATATTATTTCATGATCTGCATTATGATAGGAAAATCGTATAAAAATTTCATTAAGAAAATTTTACAGATTACATGTTTAATTAATAAAAGGACCAAATCGCGTGAATTGAAAAAGTTGAGTTCTAGTAGCTATAAGTATCAAATAGCTATGGAATTCAAAATTTGAGGTCCTTATATGGCAAATAGACCATTAAGTGGAGTTAGTAGATAAACATGTTTAGTCATCATGGGAAAGTCTAATAAAGAAAAGGACTAAACTGGAAAGCGGAAATAATAAAAGATGATAAATGATTAACTAACAAAATATCTTCTTTTTCATCATCTTTCCCAAATAAAAATACATGGAAACCCTAGTTTGAAGCTTGAAGAGTAGACAAGCTTATATTGCTCAATTAGGTGATTATTCAAGTCCCGTTTTTAATGATTTTTATGTTTCCAAGATCATAGTAGCTTAATCTAGCTATCTCGAGGATTAATTTGTAAAGTTATCAAAGTACTAGTGTTTTTCCATGGATGCGTATGCATGAATTATGAAGTTTTATGGTAGGAAATGATAGGTTGTTGATAGATAAACAACTTTTGTAAAGGGAATTTTGATGAAATTGTGATTTAGGGACTAAATTGTAAAGATGTAAAATTTATGGAAATATTTTGTATTTTATGAAATACATGGGCTGCTACTGTTACATGTAAATATCGGCTAGGCTTGGAATAATGATTAAATTGCATGAATTTCATTTTTTGAGCCTAGGGATGAAATCGTAATTAAATAAAATTATAGGGGCAAAATGGTAATTTTGCCTAAGATGTGAATTGAATTGAATTGAATATGAATTGTATTAAATTGCATTAAATTTACTCGTATAGATCTAGATAGACAAAATACGAAATTAGATCGAGGAAAATAGAAAGTGTCTGATTAATAAACAACAAATCAACGAACACTTGTCGAGGTAAGTTCGTGTAACTAAATTGAGAATTCATATGTGTTAATAGAATTGCATGTATGTGATTGTATTGCTGCTACGTATATGAAATTAATCTTATATCGGACAATGCTTGACAAACATTAAGTCCCGATTAAATAAATGAAATTAGATGGATACAGGGTTCCCGAATTGGTTGTGGTCCTACATATGTTGCAAACACACCATAGCTCAAAAGAGCGTCCCGTTATTAGCTCTCGTGAGCATCCTGATATATGGCCCTCTCGAGCTTCCCGTTATATGGTTCTTGAGAGCTTCCCTTTAATAGCTATTTTGAGCATCCCAATTGGTTGTGATTCTGCATGTGTTGTAGACACACCACAGCTCTTATGAACGTCTCGATATATGGCTCTTCGTGAGCTTCCCAGTTAATGGCTCTCCGGAGCTTCTGATATGGCTCGTTGAACTACCCAATATATGGCTATCCTAAGCTTCTCAATTAATGGCTCTTCGAAGCTACCCATTATTGGCTCACATGAGCTTCCTGATTATGGCTTTTATGAGCTTCCCGTTATATAGTCTGGATAAGCTTCTCGTTACATGGCTCATATGAGCTTCCTGTTATATGGCTCGAGAAAAAGCTTCCTGATTATGTGCTCTAATGAGCATTCCCGTATATGAATTGACAGATGATACATGAATTGATGGATTACAGTTTTGTACACTTCGTGTGTACTACCCGTTTATCCATTAATAATGAATGATTCAACGGGCAAAGTTCTGACATGGAATAATATGAATCTGAGATGAATTGTTACGAGTACATATACTTGAAACATAAGGATATGATTTGTATATGTTTCATGAATACTTGATGTGAAAAGTATAAGTATATGGAAATTGATTATTGATGAGCTCATAAATTTTTCTTGATATTCATGTGAATTACATAACTCACATGCTTGATGAGGATATGTGCTTAGGCAATTGACCAAATTGCTTTGGATGTATTTTATATGCTTACTCTAAATGTAAATAAATGGTAAGTTAATTCCCCGTTATACGAACTTACTAATCTTTAAAGCTTACTTTGTTTTACTTCCTCTGTTTTATAGTAACTCGGAAGCTCATTAAGGTTGGAAGCTGGTCAGAGACACATCACACTATCCATCTGTAACACCCCTCACCCGTGTCCAACTCCGGGACAGGGTTTGAGGTGTTACCAGACTAAAACTTTCACAATCGTACAAAACTGAGTTACCAAACTTCGCCCAAACTTAAAACTTTTCAAACACATGCATTTGATCTTGTCATCTATTTAATCACTTATACCACATAATAAGACATTAACACAAACCATGGACAAATAGGCTTACAGGCCAAAATTATTATAAGCCACATCTCATGGCTATAATCTACAAATCAATATAAGCCAATACATTTGGCTAATCACAACAACATCCATCGTAGAAAAACTAAGTCCCTATACATGCCACTCACTTGAAACATTTAATATACACATGTCAATACTCCAAGGATAATGGCTCGATAGTGTGATGCTGCCTCCGACGATCTCCAACCCTAAGCTGACCTGATAAAACTAAAAGAAATATAAAGGAGGGAGTAAGCTTTACGGTTAGTAAGCTCGCATGAAAATAATAAGCAATGCGATAACATGCTATTTTCATATTCTTTATTCAAATTTCAGTTAAGCTGTTTTCTTGAGTCACAGTCATTAAATTATTTATATCTAGAGCTACAAAACTCTAAATTAAGATTCGTTAATTTTCTATGAAACTAGACTCTCATATCTTCTTACCATAAAATTTTCAGAATTTTGGATTTAGCCAATTAGTACATTTTATTCTTTAAAGGCTCCCTTATTTCACTATTTGACTATTCTGACCTCTCTTCACTACGAATTAATTTTCTCCTTGTACAGAGTTCAAATGACCTTTTTGTATAATTAATTTGAAAATAGATTCATTCAAGATTTTAGGCATATAAATTATATCCCATAATTATGTTTTTACAAATTTTAATGATTTTTCCAAGGCAGAATAGGGGATCATGTAATCATTCTGAACCAGTCTCACAAAAATTTAAATATATCAAAATATACAAACCTTTTGTTTTCTCTGTTTCTTTTATATGTAAATAGACTCAATAAGATTTAAATCAATATCCCATAAAACTTATAATTCAATTTCCACTATTTTTGGTGATTTTTCAAAATTACATAACTGCTGCTATTTCAATCTATTTTACTGAAAATTTAACTCTCCCATGTTTTCTTTACATTACTTTCATATATGCACACATAACACCAAGCATGTTCAATACTAGCCATACAAATGAATAATCATCACCAATATTTACGAGTATTCATAGTGGCTCTTACACCATATCAGCCTTACCACCATTTAAATCATGTATCACATATCAAACACATTATGCACATACACACATGGTCACATGCACCCTTGTTTACACAAAAACTTGCTCACACGTACATTTGCCACATTTCTCAATTGGTTACATTCACACCTGCATTTATTCATAACATGATCGCACCAATCACCATTAGTAAGTTATACCGTTGAACCCCTTCAGAAAACGCCCGATACTCGGTGATCTCAGCATATAACTCCACCTACACGTAAATCGGCTTTCTTGTACACATGGTGAAGGTCCCTTATCACCCATGTGACCTAGCCATTTCATCTCGTAGCTTTCTTGTCTACATGGCGTCCAACACTAGGGGCCACTCATGTGACCTAGCTACTCATAACCCGTAGCTTTCTTGTACACATGGTATACACATAGTATTACACATGTGACCTAGCTACATATGAAATTATTACCCCGTAGCTTTCTTTCACACATGGTGAAAGTCCCTTATCATCCATGTCGCCTAGCTACAATTTAAGTTCTCGAATTTAAGATTATCCCAAAATTCTCAAAACTCATGCATTGAAATTTTGAAAGGGTATTTGGTTATTTGGACAAACGAATAACCGAAACCCAATACGTTAGGCACAATTTCTCTGATTTCCAAACACGAAATATTGCCTTGTCTTAAAAAGGAAAATGTGGGCAAAATTACGAAAGGATACTTAGTTATTTGGTCAAAATGGAAAATCGAAACCCAGCACGTTAGGGCACAATTTCTCAAATTTCCAATCACTAAATATTGTCTTGTTTTGAGCTGAGAAAACACGAATGAAATTTTAAAAGGATATTCGGTTATTTGGATAAACGAAAAACCAAAACCCAGCACGTTAGGGTACAATTTCTCGGATTTCCAAATACGGAACATTACCTTATTTTGAGGAATTTTTAAATGAGCGATTTTAAAATTGACTCGAAATGCTTTTATTGAACCACTATTCGATAATGAGAAATAAAAATATAATATCGAGCATGGAATAATAATATGTGACAACAATAAAATATTAAGACATAAAATTATATGAAAATATCGAGAAACCAAATTAATACACATACGATGGCAATACAACATATACTTTACAAATATTAACATTAACATTCAAAATATTTTTAAAAAGAATACCAAATAAGTTGACATAATTCAAATACGACAAATGTATATAAAAAAATGAATAACATAAAGGAAAAGCCATTTGCAACCAATATTATACGAATTATAAGATATATATATATATATATATATTGTAACAACCCAAACCCGACCCAAACCCTATGGCCGAATCTAGTTTGTTACGGGGAAAACCTTTTTGAAAACCATTTTGAAACCAATTAAGTTTTGTTGAAAACTTCTCGTATTTGATTATCTTGGTGAAGTCATACTTAGTGTTTATTTTTAAAAACATATTTAAGTCAAGTTATAAAACAAATTTCAACCGTGCCCGAGGGCATTTTAAAACATTTTCGAGTTAATTTGGGAAAACATGTGATTTTAATTAATATTAATTATAGAGTTTAAAGCAAGTATTCAACATATGGAAATAATAAAATATTCTAGGAGGCCTTATTACAATCCAAAATATAAAATAAAACCGAATTTAAAATAGTAAGACTAAGTATAAAGTTCATTTAAATTTAAAGTCCACTGCATGGCCACCTCGAGTCCATCCGGCTCCATATCCGCGGTCTATGAATCACCTGAGAAAAAAATAGAGGAGAAGGTGAGTCACCAAGACTCAGTATGTAACCCTTCCCCCGTTTTGAAAACAATTTTCATACACAACATATAACAATTAATATGCAAAATGTCATGTGTCCCAACCTAGCCAGCCATACGCCACTGTCTACCCCGTTGTGGTACCAAACCACTGGTGGTACTAAACCACTGGTGACATATAGTCACAATGTGTTACCAAAACACTGGTGTCCGTAGACACAAATCGTTTGATGGGGCCAACCCATCGTGTGATACCAAATCACTGGCAGACGATCCCATATATCAAGTGGGGCCAACCCACGGTGGTATTAACCACAGGGACAAGTCGCTATGAGGTGCCAAACCTCTGGAGGTACCAAACCTCTGGTGACCGTAGTCACGGTGTGTTACCAAAACACTGGTGCCCGTCGGCACGAATAATCCTGCCCCCTCCACTCATTTAACCCACAATAGTCAAATAGTCATGAATAGATCTCATACATTTATCACATGTAACATATAAACCATGCTTCCCAAAAGCATAATAATCTCGTATTAACAGAGACTTACCGGGATCCTCGCTTGTACCATTGAGGTACTAAATTCGTATCTATATCAAGCAGATTTACAGGCAACATATATTTAACACAAACATTAACTGCTATAAGTGTGTATGTACACACCTGTCACCCTTGGATGCTCTAAATCCAGAAAAGAAGAGTCGATCACCCTAGATCTACTTGTCCCTACACGTTTTTGAGTACTAAACACCACCCTCAAAGTGCCTCTGCTTCCAACAATCGGCAATCAATAAGTTAGTAGCCTTCGGTTAAAACGAATACCAAATATATGTGTAGATCCTTACCGAAAATTGATTGTCAAACGTGGACGAACTCACTTGCTTGCTTCCAATCCCGAAGATCCCACAACCAATTCGGTTTAATCTGTAGTTAGCACCCTTAATTAACAGTTGCCGAAACCCATACCTACTTTTACCGAAGTCGACATGATGGGAAGAAAAACATAAGCATTCGGCCTAAGACCCTTACCTTTTGGAATCGACTAAAGGAAAGCCACCCCCTTCTTGCACAATATTCGGCCAAGGTGCTTTAAAAGGAGAAAGAAATTCGGCACTTACAATTGGGTATATTCGGCTATTATGAAGAGGACAATGGAAGGAAAATCAATGGAGAGGAAAAGGTGGTAAGAGTTTCGGCTAAAGGTGTTTGAGAGAATAAAAAGATGAAAGAAAAATAAGAAGGAGAAAGGGTCAGAAATTCGGCTAAGCAAAAATGGAAAAAGAAAATAGAGGTGGTCAATTGGTGTTTTTATAGGCCATTCGACACCCCCCCTCTAATGCTTGCCGTCCACTCCACTTGAGGAGTTCAAATTCCAATCAACTCCCTAATTTACAATAATTCAAATGAATTTGAATTAACAAATGCCTTCTTTTTCTCATGGAATTAATCAAATATAAATCCCATAATATCTAATTAATAATCTAAATAATATCCTTAATTAACTCCCATTATCTTATTATCTAATAAAAAAAAAAACACAAAACAAAGACCATGCCCATCAACTAGCCGAACAACAACCCCATGTGCAGGCCAACTCCTTGTTTTTCTCTTGGCCACCAAATTGAACTAATTCAAAAAAAATAATTTGAATTAGCCGCATGCCTATCTTTCCTCTGCTAATCTCTTGTTGATTCCATATAATAATCCAATTAATCTACCTCCATTATCTTATCAAACAAATAAAAATAAAAAGAGAACAAAGAATCCATGTGCTTTCCAGCCGAATGCTCAACAAAGAAGCAAACCATGTGCAGGCCACTCTTCACCCACGTTAGCAGCAAAATAAAAAGGGAAAAAAAAACTCATTTTGCTACCTCTTAGTTTCGAACCAGGGACGTTTAACAGCAGCAGCCCCTCCAACGTCCCAGGCCAACTCGGCCTCATAGAATTACATGCCATAAATCCCCAATATTAAATTATAACACCTACCTATCTAAGCCCATTACCGCTTATAAAAAACAACACGCAAAAGCTGCTCCCGTCGCTCGAACCAGCGCCCATGCACACCTCCAGCTCCTAAATGCTGCATGAAAACCACTTGGCCAAGCTGCTACTTGTGTCATGAACTCGCCCAAAATTATACTTAACCCCTATCTTCTAAGGCTCCCTTTTTTTTTTTTTGTTTCCAAATTAAAATTTTCTACTAAACCAAGCCAACACCAAGCCTTAAATAAATCATTATTATTCCATAAATAATATCACAGTAGTTCATACATAAGAAAAATAATTAAAATCCAAATAGCCCCGTTTTTAGGATGTTACAATTCTACCCCCCTTAAAATAAATTTCGTCCTCGAAATTCCTTGATCAAAACAGGTGGGGGTATTGCTGCCGCATCACATCCTCGGGCTCCCACGTAGCTTCTTCTACACCATGGTTCCGCCACAGCACCTTCACCAAAGGCACTGACTTCCTACGTAGAACCTTCACATCTCGATCTAAGATCTGAACCGGTTCTTCGTCAAAAGATAAATCCGAGTTCACCTCAATTTCTGCTACTGGCACAACGTGCGAAGGATCTGACGATACCGTCTCAGCATCGATACATGAAATACGTCATGGATCTGATTCAATTCCCCCGGCAACTCTAGCTGATAAGCTACCGGTCCTACTCGCTTTACCACTATATATGGCCCGATGAACCTTGGGCTCAGCTTCCCCTTTCGTCCAAATCTCAACACCTTTTTCCAAGGCGACACCTTCAGAAAGACCTTGTCTCCCACAGCATACTCCATTTCCTTGCGTTTGAGATCGGCATACGACTTCTGCCTATCTGATGCTTCCTTGAGACGAGACCGAATCACCTTGACTTTGTCTTCAGTCTCTGTTACCAATTCTGGACCCAGAACTTGTCGTTCATCCAACTCCGTCCAACATGTAGGAGTACGGCATTTTCGTCCATACAGGGCTTCGTACGGAGCCATCTGAATACTCGCTTGATAACTATTATTATAAGCGAATTCCGCTAATGGTAGGTACTCCTCCCAACTCCCACTAAAATCCAGGACACATCCTCTTAACATGTCTTCTAAGATTTGTATCACCCTTTCCGATTGTCCATCAGACTGTGGATGGAAAGCTGTACTGAAATCCAATCTTGTACCCAAAGCTTGATGCAACGCTTTCCAGAACCTCGACGTGAATCTGGGATCCCTATCCGAGATGATCGATACTGGCACACCATGCAATCGCACTATCTCCGATACATATAGCTTAGCTAGCTTCTGGAGAGAATAATCCATTCTTACCGGTATGAAGTGTGCTGACTTAGTCAGACGGTCCACAATCACCCAAACTGCGTCCTTCTTGCTAGGCGTCAGGGGTAGCCCACTGACGAAATCCATCGTGATCCTTTCCCATTTCCACTGAGGGATTTTTACCGGTTGAAGTAGCCCTGATGGCAATTGGTGCTCAGCCTTAACCTGCTGGCACGTCAGACACTTTCCCACAAACTCCGTTATTTCATGCTTCAACCCAGGCCACCAGAACTGTTTCCGCAGGTCTCCATACATTTTGCTGCCCCCAGGATGCATAGCGTATGGGCTGCTATGTGCATCTTGGAGAATTTTCTGCCTTAGCTCCACATCTTTCGGCATACAGGGCCGTCCTTGAAAACATAGCACTCCATCACTAGACAGACTGTATCCCTCCAAACCACCATCCTGAACTTGTATTCTTTTAGCGTCCAAGCCTTCATCCACCAATTGCTTTTCCTTAATTTCCTCGATCCATGTTGGCTTAACTTGAAGTTCTGCCAAAAGACTCCCATCATCATATAAACTCAACCGAGCAAACATCGCTCTTAGGTCCGTCACAACCTTCCGGCTCAACGCGTCAGCTACCACGTTGGCCTTGCCCGGATGATACTCGATTGAACAATCGTAGTCCTTTAATAGTTCAATCCACCGACGTTGTCTCAGGTTTAGATCCTTCTGGGTCAGAAGATATCTCAAACTCTTATGATCCGTGTAGACTATCGACTTCTCCCCGTACAGATAATGTCGCCATATTTTCAGAGCAAAGACGACCGCTAACTCCAAGTCGTGCGTTGGGTAGTTAACCTCATGCGGTCTTAACTGACGGGACGCATAGGCTACTACCTTCCCATCCTGCATCAGCACACATCCCAAACCAGTGTGAGATGCATCACAATAGACTGTGAATAACCTCCCTGCTTCAGGCTGTACCAAAACCGGAGCTTCCGTCAGAATTTTCCTCAACTTATCAAAACTTTCCTGTTGCTTCTCCGACCATACAAATGGAACACCTTTCCTTAGTAACTTAGTTAACGGCGCTGCTATTAGAGAGAACCCTTCCACGAATCTCCGATAGTACCCCGCTAAACCCAGAAAACTTCGTATTTCAGCTACCGACCTAGGTGGTTTCCAATCCAATACTGCTTCTATCTTGCGAGGGTCTACTCTAATTCCTTCCGCCGACACTACGTGCCCCAAGAAAGCCACTTCCTTCAGCCAAAATTTGCACTTACTGAATTTGGCATATAACTGCTTTTCCCTCAATACTTGCAGAACTATTCGTAAATGCTTGTCATGCTCCTCCTCCGTCATTGAGTAAACCAATATGTCGTCAATGAACACTACAACAAATTGGTCCAAGTACTGTTGAAATACCTTATTCATTAAGTCCATAAATGCCGCCGGTGCATTGGTCAACCCGAATGGCATCACTAAGAACTCGTAATGCCCATACCGAGTTCGGAATGCCGTCTTGAAAACATCAGCCTCCTTCACCCTTAATTGATGATAACCCGACCTAAGGTCAATCTTTGAGAACACCGACACCCTTCAGTTGGTCAAACAAGTCGTCAATCTGAGGCAACGGATACTTGTTCTTGATTGTTAACTTGTTTAACTGACGGTAGTCGATGCACATCCGCATAGAACCGTCCTTCTTCTTGACAAACAACACAGGTGCTCCCCACGGAGATATGCTTGGTCGAATGAACCCTCTATCCAAGAGCTCCTGAATTTGAGCCTTCAGCTCCACCAATTCCTTTGGTGCCATTCGATATGGTGCTATAGACACAGGTGCCGTTCCGAGTAGCAAGTCTATACCGAATTCGACTTCTCGATCTGGAGGCAGACCCGGAAGTTCTTCTGGGAACACATCAGCAAATTCCCCAACCGTTCGAACCTTTCTAATAACTGACTCCTTAGCTTCCAAAGCACAGATTCGAACCAAATACGCCTCACAACCCTTTTTGACCATCTTTTCAGCCTTCAAGGCAGACACCACGTTGGATAGGAAATTCCTTCTATCACCTATCATAACCACTTCATCACCTTCAGCCGTCTTAAGAACCATGCGCTTAGCCGCGCAATCCAAATTCGCCTGATGCTTAACCAGCCAATCCATTCCAAGGATCAAATCGAACTCCCAAACGGTAGTTCCATCAGATCAGCCACAAATATTACCCCTTGGAGTTCTAGGGGTACGTCTCTATAGAGTTTGTCTACTACTACAGAGTGACCTAAAGGGCTAACTACAGTCATCTCCCTAGAAGCAATCTCAGAGTCTAGGTCCATGGTTCCTACCACACTACTAGCAATGTACGAGTGCGTCGAACCCACATCAATTAATGCAACATAAGGTAAACCAAATATTAGGAACGTACCGGTTATGACGTCCGGTGCGTCTCCCTCCTCGCGACGCCTCGCTGCATAGACTAAGCCGGGCTGCCTAGCCTCTGTGTTACCCGAACCTCTGCCCTGAGTTCCACGACCTCTATTCGACCATTTCCTCCTCGACCATTACCGCGACCCCTCTGTGGTCCCACATTTCTGTCTTGAGTACGGTTCTGCCCTTCTGGCTGATTCTTAGCTAGTTTCCGGGGACAATCTCTGACACGATGCTCCAAAGACCCACACTCGAAACATCCTCTATCACCGGTCGAACAACTTCCCCAATGGGTCTTTCCACAGCGGTTACACTGAGTCGGCCTCTGATTAGCAGTCATGGGCCTTGCCGCCTGATTTGGCCCACTTGGCCTAGCCTTTTTCTGGACACTACCACTGGATCCAGCTGACCCAAATCCTCTCTTCTGATTATTCCTACTATAGCTTTGCCTCACAGCCTCCTTGATCCCTTCGGCTACCTTAGCCTTTTCCACTAAAGATGAGAACTCACGAACCTGCTGCGGGGCAATCAGTAACCTCAAATCATCTCGGAGTCCATCCTCAAAGCGGACACAGCGCTCGTGTTCAGTAGCCACGATGCCTCTAGCATACCTACTCAGCCTTAAGAACTCCGCCTCATATTCCGCTACTGACTTAGTTCCTTGCACTAGCCCTAGAAAGGCTTTCCTCTGAGCATCCGTATAGCTGGTGCCCACATACTTCTTCTGATAGGTGGTTTTGAAATATTCCCACGTGAGATCATCTGCCGTGGCTCCATCCCGAACCGTGAGCCACCACTGATACGCTTCATCCTTCAGGAGCGACACTGCTCCTTTCAGCTTTTCTTCCTCAGTCAGGTCAAGATCATCCATGATCCTTTCAGTTGACTCTAGCCAGTATTCTGCTGCACTGGGTGCCACTCCTGACACACCCCGAAACACTTCCGCCCCGTTAGCCCGAATTCGCTCGGGAACAGACTTCCGAGCTCCTAGATTTCCACCAGCCCCAGCCACAATCTCCAGAACTCGCAATACCACTTGCGATACTGCCTCGCCCCCGGTCTGATCCTGCTCCTCAGCTCTAAAAGTAGGAGGTGGTGGTGGCGGTGGTACTTCATTTTCAGAACCTTGTCCCGACCTGACGGGTTCAGACACCGTCATCCTACCCCTACCGCGTCCACGGTGTCCACGTCCTCTAGAACTCATTCTTTCTACCGCGCTTTAATCTGATTAAGAACATTTTTTTATGCGTTAGCATTTGTTTCACTTTATTACTCGCGAAGGAATTTTATGGATAGAGTTTTAATCTGAGATTCTTTCAAGCAAACAAGGTTTCAGTTTCCTATCCTAGATCGCACAAAGGATTTTATGCATCCATTCCTTAATACTTTCCATACCTATTCGCTCTTCGGACATTTCTGCCCATTTCTAACCCAGGGGTATTTTCGTCATTTTTCCTACAGGGGTATTTTCGTAATAGAAGAAGTTGTAAAATTTTAGTAAACAGATCACTTTGAAATTCTCCAAAACTGGAGGATGTTTCTGAAAATTTGCAAAATTTAGAGATATGATATCGTTTTGAAACCAGGGGTATTTTGGTAATTTTTGTCATTCAGGGAGATTTTGAAATTTTGATAAATCGGGGATATTTCTAACAGTTGTAAAACTCGGGGGTTTCTTTCTGAAAATGTTCCTTTTCAAATAGTGATGTTTGTAAAGATTTCCAAAACCAGGGTCATTTCGGTAACTTTTGCAACTTGAGGGCGTTTTCGTAATTTTCCAAAACCAAAAATATTTTGCTGATGATTTTCAGAGCTAAGTTGTTGAATATTTGTAAAATAGTTGAAATTTTTGAGCAAAACCATTGAACTGATATTTTATGAGTCAGGGGCATTTTGGTAATTTTACCCCTAAGGGCATTTTTGTAATTTTCCACAAATCAAGTTTTTCGAGAAAAACGTTGTAAAAGTGATGTTCTCCGATTTGAAAGAGTTTATTGCAAAAGTTTTGAAAACATTTGGGTTTTTGTTGTTTCATTCATTCAAAACGTGGCTAAATCCCTTTCGGGTTTTAGTCATTATATTAGGCCTATGACCGAGCCCGCTTGGTCAGGGTGAACCAAAGCTACGCACCAGGCAGGATTCGAGTGAAGAGGAGGTGGGTCACGCGGACCGCTTAAATACCAAGCTCCCACTGAACCTTTCTAGACATGCGTACAGAGGTTGCCACACCACTGAGCCCTCTGAGTTAGGGTGAACCGAAGCTACGCACCAGGTAGGATACCTGCGAAGAGGAGGTGAGTCACGAGGACTGCTTAAATACCAGGCTCTTTCGGATCCAATCCTAGACATGCGTACAGGGGTTACCACACCCTAGCTCAGTGACTAAGTCATAGGTTGGTTTAGTTCTTTAAGTCTTATGTCTTGTTTGTGTGTTTGAGTAGTCTAAACCTAGGGTTCAAGTTCCTACAAATCTATCTACGTTCCATGCTTCCTACCCTTCTACAGAAGATAATTCATGAAGAAGTTCAGATGTACTTACCTGGGCGGATCGGTGCCGGAGACTCGGGCCATGCTGCTTTAAACCCAAAAACAATTCAAAAGGCCTACTAAAACATTTTTGGGCCTTGGGCCCCCACAGCCGAGCTTTGAACTGGGCTCTGATACCAATTTGTAACAACCCAAACCCGGCCCAAACCCTATGGCCGAATCTAGTTTGTTACGGGGAAAACCTTTTTGAAAACCATTTTGAAACCCATTAAGTTTTGTTGAAAACTTCTCGTATTTGATTATCTTGGTGAATCATACTTAGTGTTTATTTTTAAAAACATATTTAAGTCAAGTTATAAAACAAATTTCAACCGTGCCCGAGGGCATTTTAAAACATTTTCGAGTTAATTTGGGAAAACATGTGATTTTAATTAATATTAATTATAGAGTTTAAAGCAAGTATTCAACATATGGAAATAATAAAATATTCTAGGAGGCCTTATTACAATCCAAAATATAAAATAAAACCGAATTTAAAATAGTAAGACTAAGTATAAAGTTCATTTAAATTTAAAGTCCACTGCATGGCCACCTCGAGTCCATCCGGCTCCATATCCGCGGTCTATGAATCACCTGAGAAAAAAATAGAGGAGAAGGTGAGTCACCAAGACTCAGTATGTAACCCTTCCCCCGTTTTGAAAACAATTTTCATACACAACATATAACAATTAATATGCAAAATGTCATGTGTCCCAACCTAGCCAGCCATACGCCACTGTCTACCCCGTTGTGGTACCAAACCACTGGTGGTGCCAAACCACTGGTGACATATAGTCACAATGTGTTACCAAAACATTGGTGTCCGTAGACACAAATCGTTTGATGGGGCCAACCCATCGTGTGATACCAAATCACTGGCAGACGATCCCATATCTCAAGTGGGGCCAACCCACGGTGGTATTAACCACAGGGACAAGTCGCTATGAGGTGCCAAACCTCTGGAGGTACCAAACCTCTGGTGACCGTAGTCACGGTGTGTTACCAAAACACTGGTGCCCGTCGGCACGAATAATCCTGCCCCCTCCACTCATTTAACCCACAATAGTCAAATAGTCATGAATAGATCTCATACATTTATCACATGTAACATATAAACCATGCTTCCCAAAAGCATAATAATCTCGTATTAACAGAGACTTACCGGGATCGTCGCTTGTACCATTGAGGTACTAAATTCGTATCTATATCAAGCAGATTTACAGGCAACATATATTTAACACAAACATTAACTGCTATAAGTGTGTATGTACACACCTGTCACCCTTGGATGCTCTAAATCTAGAAAAGAAGAGTCGATCACCCTAGATCTACTTGTCCCTACATGTTTTTGAGTACTAAACACCACCCTCAAAGTGCCTCTGCTTCCAACAATCGGCAATCAATAAGTTAGTAGCCTTCGGTTAAAACGAATACCAAATATATGTGTAGATCCTTACCGAAAATTGATTGTCAAACGTGGACGAACTCACTTGCTTGTTTCCAATCCCGAAGATCCCACAACCAATTCGGTTTAATCTGTAGTTAGCACCCTTAATTAACAGTTGCCGAAACCCATACCTACTTTTACCGAAGTCGACATGATGGGAAGAAAAACATAAGCATTCGGCCTAAGACCCTTACCTTTTGGAATCGACTAAAGGAAAGCCACCCCTTTCTTGCACAATATTCGGCCAAGGTGCTTTAAAAGGAGAAAGAAATTCGGCACTTACAATTGGGTATATTCGGCTATTATGAAGAGGACAATGGAAGGAAAATCAATGGAGAGGAAAAGGTGGTAAGAGTTTCGGCTAAAGGTGTTTGAGAGAATAAAAAGATGAAAGAAAAATAAGAAGGAGAAAGGGTCAGAAATTCGGCTAAGCAAAAATGGAAAAAGAAAATAGAGGTGGTCAATTGGTGTTTTTATAGGCCATTCGACACCCCCCTCTAATACTTGCCGTCCACTCCACTTGAGGAGTTCAAATTCCAATCAACTCCTTAATTTACAATAATTCAAATGAATTTGAATTAACAAATGCCTTCTTTTTCTCATGGAATTAATCAAATATAAATCCCATAATATCTAATTAATAATCTAAATAATATCCTTAATTAACTCCCATTATCTTATTATCTAATAAAAAAAAACACAAAACAAAGACCATGCCCATCAACTAGCCGAACAACAACCCCATGTGCAGGCCAACTCCTTGTTTTTCTCTTGGCCACCAAATTGAACTAATTCAAAAAAAATAATTTGAATTAGCCGCATGCCTATCTTTCCTCTGCTAATCTCTTGTTGATTCCATATAATAATCCAATTAATCTACCTCCATTATCTTATCAAACAAATAAAAATAAAAAGAGAACAAAGAATCCATGTGCTTTCCAGCCGAATGCTCAATAAAGAAGCAAACCATGTGCAGGCCACTCTTCACCCACGTTAGCAGCAAAATAAAAAGGGGAAAAAAAACTCATTTTGCTACCTCTTAGTTTCGAACCAGGGACGTTTAACAGCAGCAGCCCCTCCAACGTCCCAGGCCAACTCGGCCTCATAGAATTACATGCCATAAATCCCCAATATTAAATTATAACACCTACCTATCTAAGCCCATTACCGCTTATAAAAAACAACACGCAAAAGCTGCTCCCGTCGCTCGAGCCAGCGCCCATGCACACCTCCAGCTCCTAAATGCTGCACGAAAACCACTTGGCCAAGCTGCTACTTGTGTCATGAACTCGCCCAAAATTATACTTAACCCCTATCTTCTAAGGCTCCCTTTTTTTTTTTTTGTTTCCAAATTAAAATTTTCTACTAAACCAAGCCAACACCAAGCCTTAAATAAATCATTATTATTCCATAAATAATATCACAGTTGTTCATACATAAGAAAAATAATTAAAATCCAAATAGCCCCGTTTTTAGGATGTTACATATATATATAAGTTTGGAAATTGCATGTAAAAAGAAAATCCAAATAAACCATATACAAAATAGTAAATAGAAATAATAAGTTATATATGCAATAAAACTTAATATAAGTAATGTATATATGATGAAAGTTTTGAAGTGAACAAAAATGTGAACAAGATTAAAATTTTAAAAAGATATAAGTTATTTAACTAGATTTATAAGAAAAATATATACCCAAAATAATATGTAATTTATAATAAATACATAAGAAGATGATTTTAATATGAATCCTATATATATATTTATACAAAATAATATATAAGAGTATAACTATTGTACAAATTATTAAAACACAACAACACGTAAAAGAAAATTTTGAAATCAAATATTTATGTAATAAATAAAAATATACAAATGAAAATAAAACAAATTAAGACATTGTAAAATCAATTTACAAATAATTTTATTAAAATAGCTTCTAAAAAGTAAATAATAAATTTAATATCATAAAGGTAGCAAATATTATAAACTAAAAAAATACTTAATTGAAATAAGAATAAAAGTAACAGGCTATATTATAAAAATAATTTTAAACAGATTTAAGGACTAAATTAAAATGCGCATAAATAGTTAGGGTTTAATCTAGCAAATATTTCGGTTAGCCAAAATGCGGCGTTCAAATCGGACCAAATTGAAAACGCGCTTAAATTACAAAGACTAATTTAAAAAAACAAATAAAAAACACCTAGGGTCTAATCAAATAACGGCGCAGGAAAATGGGGACTAATGGCGCAAATTGTCCATCCCGCGAAAGTAGGCGGGTCCTGTGGATATCGGGTCAAATCAAGTTGGACCGAGCCTATACGGCGTCGTTTCGCGCAGTTTAAAAAAAGCTACTAAAAGCCTAAGAACAATCCAAAAATAGGCCTTCTATTCCCCTCTTCTCCTTTGAAATCAAAACCCTAGCCGCTTTAGAAAGACACAAATCGAATCTCTCCCTTTGTCGATTCAAATGTCTGCGCCTGTAACATCCCAAGTTAGGGGCTCTGCAATTCATGTTTTCTGTGTGTTTGGTTTGTTTGCTTGCTTTTTGGTTGTGGTTGGGGGTCTTAGGAAGGTCGGGTTCAAGCCACAGCCTAGATTAAATTTTGTCTCAGGGCACTTTAGGGGGGAAGAGCTTGTAGAGGTAGGCCTTATATATATTTGTGTGTGTTTGATGACACAAAATAAAGTGTGGAGGAGTGGTAAGTGACGCCTTAGGGAGCAAAGGGGGATGATGCCACAGGAGAGTAGTGAGGGTGGAGGTTCGAGTTGCGTATGCCACATTTTGGAGTTTCTTTTTGGCGTCAGGATGGAGAGGTGGTAGATTTTGGCCTGGACTCTGATGAGTGGGAGTTGAATGGGTCAAATATCTTGAAAGAGTGAACAAGAGGAGTTGTGGGAGGTTTGAATGGGTCAAGGTTGTTGGGGGATTTCAAAGGAAGGATGAAGAGTGAAAGGGGGAGAGAGTCGTGGGATGTGGAGAGAGCGAGAGTTGTGGCTGAATGTGGGAAGGTGTGTCAGGTGCATGTGCGGTTTTAGTTTGGGTTAGGTAGGGCCGAATTCCCTTTTGGGTGCTTAGAACTTTTGGTGAGCAATTTCGGTCATTAGTGAAGGGGGAGTGCCGTTTCTTCATGTGGTGATTTTGAGAGTAGTGTTAACTAAATCTATTCTAGAAACACTCTCTTTTCTTTTGCATTTTCAAGCATTGATTCATCTATTTTTCTACCAAAACCGCAACCCCTTTTGACCTCTTTTCTTCTCCTCCTTTTCACTTTGGTAAAAGCCGAATCTCTAAGTAGTCATCTGTGCTTTCTTCCTTTCTTTTCCACCTTTTGCTAATTTCTTCTTCTCCATAGCTGAACCTCCCTAGTAGCTGATTGGAATCGTTCCTCTTTGGGTAAGTGCCTTAGCCGAATCTTGATTTTCTATCTTCACTTCCTCTTATCTCTTTTGTATTCATATTTTATGGAAACTGCAC
Organism: Gossypium australe; assembly: GCA_005393395.2. Classification (NCBI taxonomy): domain Eukaryota; kingdom Viridiplantae; phylum Streptophyta; class Magnoliopsida; order Malvales; family Malvaceae; genus Gossypium; species Gossypium australe. The sequence goes on along the minus strand of CM016615.1, from coordinate 55,864,921 downwards.
CTTTCTTTATGTCAACTGAAGACATTCTTCTATTGTTTTGCCAGAAGCAGAATATAGCCTTTCCTTTTGGCATCTCCTTGTCTCGATAAGGATTCTTCTTCTCCAATTTCCTTTCATTCTGTTCTTTTTTCTCTTAATGTTGCGATTAACCGAAGGTGTTGACTTGTTGCTTTTGGGACTCTGGCCGAATGTAAAGAGGCTCACTCTTATCTTCTCTTCTTCGTTTAGCCTGCGTTTGGGGGAAGTCTCTGGTAAGTATGGATGTTGGCCGAATGGGTAGTAAGGGGCCTTTCTTGTTTGGTTTGGCCAAAAGGCCGTTTCCTTTTTTCTATTATGAGAATCAGTTCTAACTTGATGTTATCTAGGGACTCATTCGGTTTGTAAGTCAAACCTTCGGGCATTCAATTTTCATTGATCAAGGTAAGAAACTTCTTTCGATTTGGGTACCTATTCTCTCTTTCTTTTTCATTGCCTTAAATTAGTTTCCTGATCAAGACTCTTATCGTGGGTATGAGTGTTAGCCGACCCAAGGGGGGTGCGTCTAAGGAGCCTGAGGGGAGTAGACCCGTGGTCTCTACTCCTAAGTTTAAAGAATGTGCAGTATCAGTGGTACGAGACTTTTCATCGGGTTGTGGTAGGGAGCCGACATCTACTTGGGATAGGCAGATTGCGATTGTTTCTTCTAGTGAAAGTATCGACGATATTGAGAGTCTAGTCCTTCACGTTTACAGGTGTGTAATTCCCACACCTCCCTTCGTTTTTTATACAAAAAATATATATGTATTACTTAGAAGCCGAAACTTCAGAGATGTTTATTGGGTTACCCTTGGAGGGTAAAATCGAGATATCAGGTTAGTGAATTTTCTGACTAAGCCATTTAAACACTTTAGCATGGATATATATATATGCTTGATGATTCTGTGTATGTTAATAAATGTTGCATCCATTCACTATGATTGCATGTGCATGGGATTGGGGAAATGATAATGATGTAAAGGGGCAGTGTATATTGGTGACTTTGTCACACTATTCCGATGGCTCGGTGCCATATATGTATATCGGTGACTTGGTCACATTGATTCGGTGGCTAGGCCACATCATTTCGGCTTTGAGCAGCATGACTGCCAACGCGACTGCCAAAGAGGAGTGTAGCGGATGGAGGGTTGATTGTAGAAATCTCCACAGGAGTGCTGAGGTTGGATATATAGAGCGGAGTGTAGAGGGTGGAACATTAGGATGGGCTGGGTTTATTATATTGACTATCTGTTATGCTATAGTGTTTGGGCTTCGGCTGATTGAATAATGGGGGCTTAGGCCCAATTATGGTTTATGTGAGGTAATTGCACACTGAGTCTTCTTGACTCACTCTTTTTGCTTAAATTCTTGCAGGTAATTCTTAGTTCAATGGATTTGGGCCGGAGTGGACTTCGAGGTGGCCATGCACGTTTTTTTATTAAATTAAACTTTACTTTTCTTTGAATTTTCTTTAATTTGGGGATTTTGTTATGTAATAAGGCCATTAACAATTTGGGTTTATTTCTGGTTTGAACTTTACACGCTTTAATTTTTGAATTAATTGGTAAGACGTTTTCTTAATAAAACACAAATGAAAGTTTTTCAAAAACTCAACCAATGAATTTACAAACGATACTGAACAACAATCTCAAGTTAACTTAATGCAACATCAAGTGTTTTCAAACGTCACCTAAAAACTGGTTTGGGCTAATTACAACTTTTATAAAATGAACAATGAGTTTTCAGATGAGCTACCAAACTTGAGGTTTTCAAAAGAGATTCTATAATTTTCAGATGAAGGCAAAGTTTCATAAAAACCTTCTTATGTGACATACCAGGTCCGGTCGTGGTGTCTAGGCCGGGCTTGGGGTGTTACAATTGTGGTATCAGAGCCAGGTTGTAAAACTTAACAATGGGTTTTGGGTCTAAACGTTTTCCAAAATTGGTCCAAAAATGGGTTAGAGAGAATATATATATATATGTACATGTTTTTGGAAGTATGGCACCCGAGTCTCCGGCACCAAGTCCGTACGGTAAGTTTTCTGACTGAATTGGGTGATTTGCATGAAGTAGCTATATTGTGCTATGAATACTAGAAACTCAACTTTAGAGATTGAAACCTTTAGGTATACGTATGTTCTACGAAAAATTACTTTTAACTCTACTATCATAAGACTGCCCGATAATAAATAGTGAAAGAGATGCTAATTCATAAAATTTGTAAACCAGATTAAGACGATACGATATACATAAGTGCTAGAGGACGTGGACGTGGTACACGCAATCGTAGTAGAGGCTGGGGTGTTGAGGTTGAGTTCTCAGAAGCAAGACATGAGCTTGAAAGTGAAGTGCCAGCATCACCCATGGCAGAAGTGGGGTCGCAAGACTGAACTGGTGGAGATGATGCTTTGTCCCAAGCGATGTTGCGGGTTTTAGAGCGAATTGCTGGGGCAAGCGCTGGGACAGTACCTCGAAAGTCTATTCCTGAGCGACTTCGAGCAAACGGAGCTGAAATGTTTAGGGGTATTTCAGGTGTGGCCCCAAATGTAGCTGAATAGTGGCTGGAGGCAGTCGAACGGATTATGGACGATCTAGACTGCATGGAAGAGGAGAAATTGAAAGGAGCGGTGTCTCTTCTCCGAGATGAGGCATATCAGTGGTGGCTCACAGCAAGAGAGGGTACTCCAGCGGATCGTATTAACTGGGATTTCTTCAAGACAACATTTCAAGGGAAATATGTTGGGGCAAGCTATGTGGATGCCCAAAGGAAAGCATTCCTGAATCTGGTTCAAGGGGGTAAATTTGTGGCTGAGTATGAAGCATAATTTCTACGCCCGAGCCGTTACGCTCGACGGATAGTTGCGACTGATTATGAGCGTTGTGTACGGTTCAAAGATGGGTTGCGAGACGAGTTGAGAGTATTGATATCTCTGCAGCGAGAGAGAGACTTTTTCATTCTGGTTGAAAAAGCTAAAATAGCTGAAGAGGTAAAGCGGATTGAGAGGCAAAACAGGGATAGAGATAGGGGCAATAGTAAAAGGAGTTTTGGGTCGTCGAGACCATCTGGGGGTTTTTAGAAGAGGCCTAGGTTTGATGGGTCGGGTCGAGTTGCGATGCCGGTTGCTGTTGGTCAGTTTCGACCGTGTGCTCAGTGTGGGAAATCACATTCGGGGGAGTGTTGGGGAAGAGATAGAGGATGTTTCAAGTGTGGATCTAAGGATCATCTAATAAGGAATTGTCCGCGAGAGTTAGCTAGGGCACGGTCGGTAAGTCAGGGTTATGTGCAGCCAGGAAGAGGTGGACGACAACTGCCGAGAGGTCGTGGTTCGATCAGAGGGGGAAATGGTTTTGGTCGCGGTCGTGGAGCACCGAGCAGCGGTGTCGGTAATGTAGATGCAAGACAGTCGGGTTTATTCTATGCAGCACGGCGACGAGAGGATGGCGACGCATCGGACGTTATAACCGGTACATTTCTTATAATTGATAAACCGTTTATTGCTTTGATTGATATTGGATCGACCCATTCTTATGTTGCTTGTACTGTATCTGAGACCTTGAGTATATAATCTGAAATTGTTGCTAGAGAAATGACTGTGGTTAGCCCTTTAGGACAATCCTAGTAGTAAACAAGCTGTTTAGGGATGTGCCTTTAGAAATTCAAGGAGTAGTATTTCCGGCAGACTTGATGGAATTACCATTCGGTAAATTCGACCTTATCTTAGGCATGGATTGGCTGGTTAAGCATCATGCTAGTTTGGATTGCGCGACTAAGCAAATGGTGTTGAGAACTCTAGAGGATAAATAGGTGGTTGTGATAGGAGAAAGAGGGAATTATTTGTCTAACGTGGTTTCTGCATTAAGGGCTGTTAAGATGGTACGGAAAGGATGCAAGGCATTTCTAGCTTTTATCAGTGCTTTGGATGCGAAAGAAGTGTCTGTAAAGGAGGTTAGAACGGTGAAGGAATTTGTGGATGTATTTCCTGAAGAGCTTCCGAGGTTGCCTTCGGATCGTGAGGTGGAATTTGGAATTGAACTACTTCCAGGTACGGCTCCGGTGTCCATCGCCCCTTATAGGATGGCGCTGAAAGAGCTGGTAAAACTTAAAGCTTTGGATCGTGGATTTTTTCGACCAAGTGTATCTCTGTGGGGAGCACCGGTGTTATTCGTGAAGATAAAGGACGGGTCCATGCGTATGTGCATTGACTATCGCCAGTTGAACAAGTTGACGATTAAGAACTTGTACCCGATGCCAAGGATTGACGACTTGTTCGATCAACTGCGAGACGCTTCAGTTTTCTCAATGATAGACTTGAGGTCGGGTTATCATCAGCTTAAGGTCAAGGAGGCAGGTATCTATAAGACAGCCTTTCGAACTCGTTATGGTCACTACAAGCTCTTAGTGATGCCGTTTGGGTTGACGAATGCACCAGCTGCATTTATGGATATGATGAAACGGGTATTCCAACCCTATCTGGATCGGTTTGTTGTAGTATTCATAGACGATATCTTGGTTTATTCCAGGACGGAAGAAGAGCATGATGCGCATCTTCGGGTTGTTCTGGAAGTATCAAGAGAGAAGCAGCTGTATGCCAAATTCAGTAAATGTGAATTTTGGTTGAGGAAAGTTACCTTCTTCGGGCATGTTGTTTCTACGGAGGGGATTAGGGTGGATCCCCGAAAAATCGAAGTTGTTCTAGATTGGAAGCCGCCGAAATCTGTAGTAGAAATTCGAAGTTTTCATGGGTTAGCCGGATATTATAGAAGGTAGTTTGAGGGATTCTCTTTGATTACGGCACCCTTAACCAAGTTTTTGCGGAAAGGGACACCATTTGTTTGGACTGACAAGCAGCACGAAAGCTTTGAGAAGCTGAAGATGATCTTGACAGATGCTCTGGTATTGATTTAGCCTGAGGCTGGGAAGGAGTTCGTTGTTTATTGTGATGCTTCACTCACGGGGTTAGGGTGTGTGTTGATGCAAGAAGGGAAGGTAGTAGCGTATGCATCTCGGCAGTTAAGACCGCATGAGATGAACTATCCCACGCATGATCTGGAGTTAGCTGCGGTGGTGTTCGCTCTGAAGAGTTCGATACACTACCTGTATGGGGAGAAGTCCATTATCTACACCGACCATAAGAGCCTGAAATATCTCCTTACCCAGAAGGAGTTGAATTTAAGGCAGCGGAGGTGGATTGAACTATTGAAAGATTACGACTGCTCGATTGAGTATCACCCAGGTAGAGCTAACATGGTGGCGGATGCGTTAAGTCAGAAAGTGATATCGGATTTAAGGGTAATGTTTGCTCATCTCAGCTTGTACGATGATGGAAGTTTGTTAGCTGAACTTCAAGTGAAGCTGACGTGGGTAAGCCAGATTAAAGAGAAGCAGTTATCAGATGATGTGTTAAGTGCTCGATTTCAGCAGGTGTAGGGTGGTGAGATAGGTGATTTTAGTTTGAACAATGATGGGGTTTTGTGCTTTCGTGGAAAATCTTGCATGCCGAAGGATGTTGAATTGAGACAGATGATTCTTCGGGAGGCGCATAGTAGCCCATACACTATGCACCCTGGTGGGAGTAAGATGTATTAGGATCTGCATAAACGTTTTGGTGGCCTGGGTTAAAGCGAGAAGTTACCGAGTTTGTGGGTAAGTGCTTGACATGTCAGCAGGTGAAAGCAGAACATCAGTTGCCTTTCGGGGTTGCTACAGTCGGTAAAGATTCCACTGTGGAAGTGGGAGAGGATAATGGTGGACTTTGTTAGTGGGCTACCTCTTACGCCTACTAAGAAAGATTCGGTATGGGTGATTGTTGATCGATTGACGAAGTCTGCCCATTTCATACCTATTCGTATCGACTATACATTGCAGAAGCTGGCTAAGCTATATGTGGCAGAGATTGTGAGATTGCATGGGGTAACCGTGTCTATCATATCAGACAGAGACCCTAGGTTTACGTCGCGATTTTGGAAGGCGCTGCATCAGGCGTTGGGTACAAGACTGGATTTCAGCACGGCGTTTCATCCACAGACTGATGGTCAGTCTGAGAGGGTAATTCAGATCTTGGAAGACATGTTGAGAGGCTGTGTTATCGACTTCAGGGGTAGTTGGGAGGATTTTCTACCGTTGGCGGAATTTGCATACAACAATAGCTATCAATCCAGCATTCAGATGGCACTTTACGAAGCGCTGTATGGTCGTAGGTGTCGAACCCCTACCTGCTAGACAGAGTTGGGTGAGCGACAGTTGTTGGACCCGGAATTGGTTTTGGAAACTGAGGAAAGGTTAAGTTGATTCGGACTCGATTGAAGGAAGCTTCCGACAGGCAGAAATCTTATGCAGATCTGAAGAGCAAAGATATAGAATTCTCAGTAGGGGATCAAGTCTTCCTGAAGGTCTCAGATTGGAAGAAGGTTCTACGGTTCGGACGAAAGGGCAAGTTGAGCCCCAGGTTCATCAGGCCTTATCGGGTATTGAAACGTGTGGGACCAGTGGCATATCAGCTTGAGTTACCTCTGGAATTGAGACAGTTACATGATGTCTTCCATGTCTCGATGTTGAGGCGTTACCGTTCTAATCCGTCTCACATAGTGTCAGTGGAGGAAATTGAAGTGAGTCTAGACCTGTCTTTTGAGGAGGAACCAGTGCAGATCTTAGATCGAGACGTTAAGGTATTGAGGAGGAAATCAGTTCCATTGGCCAAAGTCTTATGGCAGAATCATGGTGCAGAAGAAGCGACATGGGAGCCAGAGGATGCGATGCGACAGCAATACCCTCATCTCTTTTGATCAAGTAAATTTTGAGGTCAAAATTTCTTTAAGGGGGTAGAACTGTAACATCCCTAGTTAGGGGCTCTGCAATTCATGTTTTCTGTGTGTTTGGTTTGTTTGCTTGCTTTTTGGTTGTGGTTGGGGGTCTTAGGAAGGTCGGGTTCAAGCTAGAGCCTGGATTAAATTTTGTCTCAGGGCACTTTAGGGGGGAAGATCTTGTAGAGGTAGGACTGATATATATTTGTGTGTGTTTGATGACACAAAATAAAGTGTGGAGGAGTGGTAAGTGACGCCTTAGGGAGCAAGGGGGGATGACGGCACAGGAGAGTAGTGAGGGTGGAGGTTCGAGTTGCGTATGCCACATTTTGGATTTTTTTTTTTTTGGCGTCAGGATGGAGAGGTGGTAGATTTTGGCTTGGACTCTGATGAGTGGGAGTTGAATGGGTCAAATATCTTGAAAGAGTGGACAAGAGGAGTTGTGGGAGGTTTGAATGGGTCAAGGTTGTTGGGGGATTTCAAAGGAAGGATGGAGAGTGAAGGGGGGAGAGAATCGTGGGATGTGGAGAGAGGGAGAGTTGTGGCCGAATGTGGGAAGGTGTGAGGTGCATGTACGGTTTTAGTTTGGGTTAGGTAGGGCCAAATTCCCTTTTGGGTGCTTAGACATTTTGGTGAGCAATTTTGGTCATTAGTGAAGGGGGAGTGTCGTTTCTTCATGTGGTGATTTTGAGAGTAGTGTTAACTAAATCTATTCTAGAAACACTCTCTTTTCTTTTGCATTTTCAAGCATTGATTCATCTCTTTTTCTACCAAAACCGCAACCCCCTTTAACCTCTTTTCTTCTACTCCTTGTCACTTTGGTAAAAGCTGAATCTCTGAGTAGTCATCTGTGCTTTCTTCCTTTCTTTTCCACCTTTTGCTAATTTCTTCTTCTCCATAGCTGAACCTCCCTAGTAGCTGATTGGAATCGTTCCTCTTTGGGTAAGTGCCTTAGCCGAATCTTGATTTTCTATCTTTACTTCCTCTTCTCTCTTTTGTATTCATATTTTGTGGAAGCCGCACCTTTCATTGTGTCAACTGAAGACATTCTTCTATTGTTTTGTCAGAAGCCGAATATAGCCTATCCTTTTGGCATCTCCTTGTCTCAGTAAGGATTCTTCTTCTCGGATTTCCTTTCATTCTTTTCTTTTTTCTCTTAATGTTGCGATTAACCGAAGGTGTTGACTCGTTGCTTTTGGGACTTTGGCCGAATGTAGAGAGGCTCACTCTTATCTTCTCTTCTTCCTTTAGCCTGCGTTTGGGGGAAGTCTCTGGTAAGTGTGGATGTTGGCTGAATGGGTAGTAAGGGGTCTTTCTTGTTTAGTTTGGCTGAAAGGCCGTTTCCTTTGTTCTATTATGAGAATCAGTTCTAACATGATGTTATCGAGGGACTCATTCGGTTTGTAAGTCAAACCTTCGGGCATTCGGTTTTCGTTGATCAAGGTAAGAAACTTCTTTCGATTTGGGTACCTATTCTCTCTTGCTTTTTCATTGCCTTAACTTAGTTTCCTTATGAAGACTCTTATCGTGGGTATGAGTGCTAGCCGATCCATGGGGGGTGCGTCTAAGGAGCCTGAGGGGAGCAGACCCGTGGTCTCTGCTCCTAAGTTTAAAGAACGTGTAGTATCGGTGGTGCGAGACTTTCCACAGGGTTGTGGTAGGGAGCCGACATCTACTTGGGATAGGCAGATTGCGATTGTTTCTTCTAGTGAAAGTATCGACGATATTAAGAGTCTAGTCCTTCGTGTTTACAGGTGTGTAATTCCCACACCTCCCTTCATTTGTGATACAATAAATATATATGTATTGTTTAGAAGCCGAAACTTCGGAGATGTTTTTTGGGTTACCCTTGGAGGGTAAAATCGAGATATCAGGTTAGTGAATTTTCTGACTAAGCCATTTAAACACTTTAGCATGGATATATATATGCTTGATGATTCTGTGTATGTTAATAAGTGTTGCATCCATTCACTATGATTGCATGTGCATGGGATTAGGGAAATGATAATGATGTAAAGGGGCAGTGTATATTGGTGACTTTGTCACACTATTCCGATGGCTCGGTGCCATATATGTATATCGGTGACTTCGTCACATTGATTCGGTGGCTAGGCCACATCATTTCAGCTTTGAGCAGCATGACTGCCAGCATGACTGCCAAAGAGGAGTGTAGCGGATGGAGGGTTGATTGTAGAAATCTCCACAGGAGTGCTGAGGTTGGATATATGGAGCGGAGTGTAGAGGATGGAACATTAGGATGGGCAGGGTTTATTATATTGACTATCTGTTATGCTGTAGTGTTTGGGATTTGGCCGATTGAATAATGGGGGCTTAGGCCCAGTTATGGTTTATGTGAGGTAATTGCACACTGAGTCTTCTTGACTCACTCTTTTTGCTTAAATTCTTGCAGGTATTTCTTAGTTCAATGGATTTGGGCCGGAGTGGACTTCGAGGTGGCCATGCACGGTTTTTATTAAATTAAACTTTACCTTTCTTTGAATTTTCTTTAATTTGGGGATTTTGTTATGTAATAAGGCCATTAACAATTTGGGTTTATTTCTGGTTTGATCTTTACACGCTTTAATTTTTGAATTAATTGGCAAGACGTTTTCTTAATAAAACGCAAATGAAAGTTTTTCAAAAACTCAACCAACGAATTTACAAATGATACTAAACAACAATCTCAAGTTAACTTAATGCAACATCAAGTGTTTTCAAACGTCACCTAAAACAGGTTTGGACTAATTACAACTTTTATAAAATGAACAATGAGTTTTCAGATGAGCTACCAAACTTGTGGTTTTCAAAAGAGATTCTAAAATTTTCAGACGAACGCGAAGTTTCATAAAAACCTTCTTATGTGACATACCAGGTTCGGTCGTGGTGTCTAGGCCGGTTTGGGGTGTTAGAGCGCCACTCGACCACCATTTCATCATTGTAATCGGTGTATGGTGGTGCATAGTGATGCCCTGTCACCCTCATTTAGAACACCCAAGGTATCACCTACTTTCTGCCCAAGATCCCTATTCAAAATTCGATTTCGACGAAGCGAATAGGGATCCGACGACGACCTTAACAGATAAGTGCTTCCCCTTTTTTTTTCGCATGCAATGTATACTTCAATGGAAACAGAAAAGCACCAAAATAAAAACTCGATTAATTTGCTGATAATCACCTTTCAATTTCCCTGCTTTTGATTTTTTTGTATTTGTATTGCGTATGTGTGCGTAAAAATGGTGAACCCTCTACAATGGTTTGTTTCTGTCGCTTTTAAAGCTAAATCGGAAAATTCATAAAAATCCAAAAAACAATGAGAATACAACTGTTTTCATTTCTTTGTTTTTTTCTGCTACCCTTTGTTTGATGTGCCGTGCTCGCAGGTACAAGGCGTGCGTGATCGTACGGAGGCCGTACGCGCGGACGTGGCGAGCGCGTTGGGGAGAAGGCTACTTGCGGCGTTGTTTTGGCTTGTGGCATTGGAGAAAACAGAAACTCCCCTAGGGTTTTCTGTTTGTCAAAATTGTTTGGGCCATTCCGACTCTTCAGATTGGGTTTAATGTAAATTGGGCTTGGGTTAAGTTTATTTAATTTGGGCTGTTAGGTTAAAATTTTGGGTTTGTTTAATGTAATGGACTCTGTTTATGTAATGGACTTTTAATTATTTTCTTGTTTGATTAATATTGGGCCAGGCCAAAATTGGCCTATTACACTTATTCCAACTCATCTCAACACAACTCATAACCCAAAGGCACATCCAAGAACTCAATTCAAAACATTCACTCAAGCATAAACTTCATAATTTAATCCTCATAGAATATATATATACTTATCAAGTATTGACCCAATTCCAATGACCATTTACAAAATGACTTTAATAACATGCATAGCCAACACTTTGTCTAACAATTACGACATAACAAAATACCCAAGTCCTATACATGCCATATTCAAAATAAGTCTAAATTGTTTTACCAAAGTAATGTCGATAGTGTGATTTTCGAACTCCGACGTTCCACGTTCCTCAAGTTATCTTGGCAATACTACAAGGAAAAAGGGCAATAGAAAGGGGTAAGTATAAAGCTTAGTAAGTTCGCATGGAAATAAATAGCAACAATAAGCTCATGATAAAATCCATCCATGACAATAATTAACCATACACAAGGTTATAGGCTATTTGTCATACTTACTCATACTTGCCCTTATTTAGCACATACCATGCCACATGTCGTAATTATTTCTTCGTGAATCATTCACGAGTATCTGTATTCACTCATTTACATGTTTTTAGTACTAATCTCATTTCTATTTCCAAACTCATCTATTTATCCCATTAATCACTAGGGATACTCAAAGACGCATTTTCATCGTCACTAATATAAGTACAAGGCCAATGCCACACCCCAGATGTGGTCTTACATGGGGTCACCTCTGAATGCCAATGCCATATCCCGAATATGGTCTTATACGGAAATCTCACATCAAGTATTGATGCCATATCCTAGATATGATCTTATACGATTCTCATATTCAACACCGAAGCCATATCCCAAATATGGTCTTATACGGGATCTCAATTCGGTGTCGAGGCCATGTCCCGGACATGGTCTTATATGGGACCTTATTCATTTCATGTCTCAACGATAGCATTTTTACATTCAGTATAGTCCACTAGGACTTCAACATCTCAACTTACTCATTCAACATCAAATACTCAATTTAGTAGAACATCATGTATCAATATAATACTATATATTCTCAAACGTGCTAACATAAGGTTGAATTTATCACATACAAACTTACCTCGATTTCAAAATAAGCCAGATCGTCAATCTAGTCCGAGACTTTGTTCTTTCCCTGATCGAGGTAAACTCTTGGTTCTTCTTGCTCTATAATAGCAAATTAGCTCGTTTCAATCATCACAATAATAAAAGCATTTTAATAATCATGCTTTGGCAAAATTACTATTTTGCCCTTAGGCTTTGGTAAAATGACCATTTTACCCCTAGGCTCAGAAATCAATTCTAATCATGTTTCTACCTTCAACAAGCCTAGGTGAACATTTAATTCTCTTATGGCTATTATCAAAAACCAACATTTCACACGTTTACTACAAACTTTATAACCTTTACAACAATGTTCAATTAGGTGTTTTCATGGCAACACCTTTCACAAAAGTTGTTCATCTAACAACTAAGACTCATTTTCTTTCATAAAAAAGCAGCAATTAACAATGAACGCTCTCATGGCAAATTTCTAAAATCTTCACCATATCACAAATTAGTCCCTTCATTAGAAAGCTTAAGCTTTAAGGGTCCCAAAAGTACAACTATCATCAAGACAAGCCATTAAAATCACTTACTAGTAAGGAGAAGAGTTTGCTAAAATTTTGAGCTTTCAACACCCCTATTTGGCTGCAAATTTTTGGTGGAGAAGAAGACAGAAAAAGATGATTTTTTTCTCTTCTTTATTTTATTAATACAAGTCAATTTAGTCACCAACTTTTACCAACTTTGACTAATTTGTCCATCTTTGTCTCCTATGATTCCCCTATGGCCGGCCAACTATTTACCATAGGGCTAATTGCCTTTTAAAGACCTCCAATTTGCAATCTATGGCTATTTGGCACCTTTAGCTTATAAAATAGAACTTTCGCACTTTATGCGATTTAGTCCTTTTTCGCGATTAAGCAAGAAATCGATCAAATTAAAGCACCAAAATTTTCACACACTTATACCATCACACTATAACTCATGAAATATCATGGAAATAATTTTCTCTAACCTCGGATTAGTGATCCTGAGATCACTGTTTTGACTAGCCCCAAAATCGGGCTGTTACAAATTCTTCAAAATGTTTGAATCAGCTAAGTACGGGAAATAATAATGAAATATGGGTTTGGAAATTTGGTTAAGTGTTTATGGATAGGATCGGCTAACAAATGAATTAAAGGAAAGTTGACAGATTGGGTGGAATGGGAAATAGAACTCAAGCTTCAAGAACTTCAATACTATAAAGAGTATTGCCCCGGGACTTATATCGCTTAAGGTGAAAGATGATGAAGGTAGATAGACCTTGACCCGTTCCTAAAGAGGTAGGAACCGAAGGTATATTGAGATGGATGAACGCCACACCAAGGATGGTGTTAAGTTCAGGAAATAGTCAGATTGACCCCACTAGCAAGTTAGAAAAGTCAAATCGAGACTCAAATGAAATAGAGAGGAATAACCCTCACAAAAGAAAACTTGTTTATATAATTTGGCAAAAAGTCCCTACATCAAGCTGGAAACAAGGTATTTATAGGTATGAGACAAGCCCCGGCTGAATAGACACACACATTCAATTAAGTTTAATTCAGCTAATTAAAACTATGTGACCTTTGATGAACTTTAACATATATAACGGCTATGGCAACTTGTTTAATATTCCAAATGAGCTAATAACGAGCCCTAAAGAGGCTGAATAAATTCAGTTTTAATGCTTGATCAACTAAAAGATCATAACAACCCTTTTAATTCCCCTTTGCATAGCCGAATGGTCACCGGCCTAAAATTAGTATCTTTTGGCACATGAATAGTCCTCCTTGTGTAAATGTTGAATTTAACCAACCAAAGGTGTAAATGAACAACCACCATTATGAAGAAAATGTTTGAAAACTTATTGGCTTGTGAAAGTAACTCCTTGTAACTCTTTATCCATTAAATTTAGTTGCTGGCCTTCAATTCATCTTCATAACAGCTAAAGTCATCTCTTTCTTTAATGCCAGTCCATTAAACTTCTTGTAACTCCATGTAACAACTGGTTCAAATAATTAATTCACCTATAAGCACAATTAAACAAATTAATGGCTATAGCAAATTAATTAAGTTGGAACATATTAAATGCCAAAATTATTTAAGCAACTAAAGAAAGTTCAAAACAACTTAATTAGTTAAACTAAGTATTAAAGCAACTAAAGAAAATTAAAACAACTGAATTAATTAAACTAAATATATTAAAAGTTCAATCCAGCAATAATTAAACTAAAATTCAGCTTGCAAAAAGTTGTATAGAACGCATGGTGTTGAGCTCCATGCTCGAGCTTGGTGAACTCCGGGGTGTGCTCACATCATTCCCCCTCTTCAAAACAACTTGTCCTCAAGTCGAGTCTTTTCTTCACTACAAAGCATATATTCTTACTCGGCTTGTCAAGAACAAATGGGAGTAATAGTGTCACAAAAACCTGAAGAGAATTTGCAACTTGACACAAGAAAAAAATATCATAGCCATTAAGAAAAGGATTAAAAACATGTTGAGTGAAAAGTATGCAAATCCCTTTTGAATTTTTGATACATACTCGAGCGATTGTTCAATTGTCGAATGCAAGATAATAGATAGGACTTACCTTTTCAAAACAGATTTCTGTACTTGGCAATAGAATATGCATAAGAACCAATTTAGAAGGCATGAAGAATTCACTCAAACAAGCACTTACTCCACATCTCACTCGATCAAATTGACTCAAACATGCATAATTTATACAACCAAGCTGATTTGATACACCATCACCAAACAAAGTTTCATCAAACAAACAAATCAAAGGAAGTTTAGACATGTATGTTTTCAAACATTCATATGTCTTAATTCTCAACCATACATCCTTGTTTAAGTCGTTGAGTTTCGCAAAATAGTTCAAGGATTGCACCTGTTCACCATATTCAAGCAAATGGATAGGATTATATGATTCTTTATTTTGCACATTCAAACCTTGTAAATGCCGAATAACTATTACTTCATTAACAATCTCATTAGTATCACAATTTCCAATAGTGATACTTTCCTTGCCATCATTCAAAACCATGTCAAAGTACAGTTCCCTTTCAAAGACCAAATCATCAACGAAATTTTCACCATCAATTAAATGAAGCTGAGATGTCTTAAAATCTTTAGAAATCATACCTTGCTTACCTTTCAGCATAGACGTACTAGGATCGTTGGGAGTGTAACACCTCTAGCCTGTACCCGTCGTCAGATTAGGGTTAAAGGCATTACCGGACAGATCAGAAACTTTTACAGACATTTAGTATTACAATTCATCAATCTCAGTCAAAGTGTCCCTTTTTATAGGTCAACGAGACCTTAATCATACTTCAAAATAGGGTCGAGACTAAACCGAACATATATGAAAGTTCTCAAAAATTTAAAACTTTTCTAAGTTATGAAGGCCACACGCCCGTGTGGGCAGGACGTGTGTCTTCCACGGACACCAGACACACCTATGTGTCTTGGCTGTGCCAAAACAGAGCTTGAATACTGACTTATCCACACGACCACTAGACACGCCCATGTGTCATGGCCGTGTACTTTTAGGCAAGATACTGACTTATTCACACGGCTATTAGGCACGTCCATGTACCATGGTTGTGCACACTTGGGCTAGCTACTGACTCAATCCCACGGCCATTAAGCACACCCGTGTAGGCAAAACAGGCCATTTTCAAGGCCAAAATGCCACCCATACAAGGGTCAATCTCTACAAGCAAATTACCAATTCATTTCATATAAACTTGATATCCAAAACATGTCAAACAATCAAAAATTCTTCATATTCAAACTCATTTCTTTTCTCAAACATACATACTCACAATGCATTCATAAACTTTCCATATCTTTGACCATTCCATTAGCTATCTAGCCATACAAAAACATGCATCATTTTTCATATATGTCCAAACATATTACCAATACTTATCTAGCCACATCTCATGGCTATTATACACATTTCAAACATAACCAAAATGACTAGCCTATACATGCCATATTTATATATATACATGTCCAAAAGGTACTAAATTGAGCTAGATAGTGTGATGACGATCCTCGACGGCCCCTAGCCTTCAATAATGATCTATGAAACAGAGCAAACAGACACAAAGTAAGCTTTCAAAAGCTTAGTAAGCCATATACAAATAAACTTAGTATAAAATACACATATTCAATTAGATAAGATGTAATTTATAGTTCTCATAGCAAATTCATCTCATATTCATTGGCTCATATGCTTAGCCTTATCATACCAAATTCCTCAACTCAAAAATCACATATACCCATAGCTCATTCAAGCATATTGTCACATATTCATCTTAGTAAGTTCACATAGATACTTACCTTTCATGCACACTTAGTGTACATATCAAACATACCTGAAACGGTTATACAAATCTCATAGTCACTCGTATCTCAGATTTGCCCGTTGAACCGTTCAGAATCTAATAGGATACACTGAGTGCTCGGAATATTTGTACAATGCCAACATCCCAAACGTGGTGTAACAGTCCGGTTTACACCCTACTCGGAACAATGATTTTGGGACCACAAATCTGAGTCCGTATAATATTTTAATATTTATTTCTGTGTCTTCGATATGTGACTAAGCATGTGATAAAGTTCCGTAAGTTAATTTGTCTGTTTGTGTGTTTAATTTGACAAAAGGATTGAATTGCATTAAATGTGAAAGTTGCTTGCTATTTGTTAAAATACCAATGTGTTGTGGCTTTGTAAAGGTGAAGGCCTTATATGGCAATTAAGCCAATACTTAGATGGTGGATGATTAAAAGTTACTAATAGCCTTATGCCTATATGTTATATATGTTTAGCATTAAGGTTAATTTTGTAAATGAGTTAATAACATAATATTAAGTAAAACAAAAGTTTGTCAATGGCTATAATGTTCATCCATTTAGCCGAATATTGAAAGAAGAAAAGAAAGAAAACTATCCTAGGTTTCGGCACTTGCAAGCTTGAATTAAGGTAAGTTTTGACTTCGGTTTTTTATAATTTCTACATTTCTGCAATTGCTGCTTTGTCTACTACAAAACTCATGTTTTAATTTTATGAAAAGATGTTTTTGAGATGAGCATTTGACGAACTCATGTGATTTATGATGTTTTATGGTGTTAAATGTAAGATTTAAGCTAGATGAATATATTTTGTTCTTCAATTTTTGATGAATTTAGCTAATTAGGGCTAAATTGAGAAAATATTATTTTGGAGGACTAATTTGTGAATTTGATGAAAAATATGGACTTATATAGTCCCTAGGGAGATTCGGCTATGTATGTGTGTGAACAAATTTTTTGAATTTGATGTTTTGAGAAAAATGGACTAAATTGATAAATTGTGCAAATGTGAGGGTTAATTTGTAAATATCCCTAAATGTGTGTCCTTGGATTGAATTGAATGAATTAGTGAACAAAAGGGTTAATTCTGAATATGTTTATATCAAGAACCGAAGAAAACGGACCTAGATCGCGGGAAAGCAAAAGTAACCGTGTAGCCGTTTCTATTTCCGTTAAATCGAATCCGAGGTAAGTCATTATGCAAATAAACGAATTCGTATTGAATTATGTATGTTTTTATGACTATTGTTATCGATGAATACTTATGATATGATCTGTTCTTGAATTCTATGATAAGGATTACTTAGTGACAATGTTCGAGAAGTCCCCGTACGAACCTAGGAATAGATAGGATTAGTTATGTCATGACATAGGTATCTGTTGTGTTTTATCATGTAAGACCTCGTCTGGGACATTGGCATTGATATTATCTTTACGTGTAAGACCATGTCTGGGACATTGGCATCGTATTGATTCGTTTAAGACCCTGTCTGGGACAGTGGCATCGATATCTGAGTGCATATAAGACCTCGTCTGGAACGTTGGCATTGTACGACTATTCCGAGCTTCTGAGTATCCTACTAGTTTCCTTACGGTTCAACAAGCAAGTCGGTGATACGAAATGGCCATGTAAATAGTGAATCCATTTCAGGTATGTTGATTCATACAGTAAGTGTGTATATAAGGTAAGTTCCTATGTGATCTTACTATGACGATTATGTATATTTGGATAACAATAAGAGATGTGATAGTAAGCATGGAAAAGCTTTGTATATATCTGGATACAAAGTTGAATTTTAGTGTAGCTTTTCATCCGCAAACCAACGGACAGTCTGAGCGAGTAATTCAGATTCTCAAAGATATGCTCTGATGTTGGGTTTTAGAATTTGCGTATAATAATAGTTTTCAATTGAGCATAAAGATGGCATCTACGAAGCTTTGTATGGTCTTAAATGTAGAACTCCATTGTACTGGACCGAGTTTAGTGAGAAATAGATTCACGGGGTTGATTTGATTAGTGAAACCGAAGAGGAAGTAATAGTAATTCGCGATTGTTTGAAAGTAGTTTCAAATTGTCAAAAATCGTACGCGGATTTAAAATGAAAAGATATTGAATTTCATATTGGTGATAAAGTGTTTCTGAAAGTATCTTTGTGGAAGAAAATACTTTGTTTCGGTCGAAAAGGAAAATTGAGTCCGTGATTCATCGGGTCGTATAGATTATCGAAAGAATAGGTCCAGTGGCATATTGGCTAGCTTTACCAATTTAGATAAAATTCACAATGTTTTTCATGTGTCGATGTTGCGCCGATATCGATCGGATCCCTCACATGTGATTTCTCCATCAGAGATTGAGATTTAGCCTAATATGACGTACAATGAAGAACCAATGAGAATATTGGCTCAAGAGATCAAATATTTGAGAAATAAACATATAGCTTTAGTGAAAGTCTTGGGGCAACGTCACAGAGTTGAATAAGCTATGTGGGAGCCCGAGGAAGCTATGAGAAAACAGTACATTAACCTATTCACTGGTAAGATTTTCGGGGACGAAAATCCCTAAGGGGGGAGAGTTGTAACAGACCGTTTTTGGTCAAATCAGAACAGTGGTTTCGAGACCACAAATCTGAGGTCAAAATATTTATTTTATTATTATTTTAATGTTTACAGCATGATTGAGTGATTGTGTGAAAATTTTGTTAAGAAAATTTATCGTTTGAATGGTCAATTTGATAAAAAGGACTAAATCGCGTAAAGCATAAAAGTAGAGTTCTATTAGCTAAAGGTATCTAATAGTTATAGAACCTTAAAGTTAAGGTCCTTATGTTGTAATTATACCATGATTAGTGTGAGTGGACATAAATGGACATGAATAAATGAATTTAAATGATTTATAAAAAGGTTATTTTAGTAAACTGGTTAATAAAAGGTTAATTAAAAAAACAATATTAATTCATTATCATCTTGTTAGCTGAAATTAGGGCTTAGAAATGTAACAGTCCGATTTTGGGTTTAGTCGGAATAGTGGTTTCGGGACCACAAATCCTACAAAGAAAAATTCATTTTTATTATATTTTTATGGTCTACAATTTTATGGAATGATTTCGTGAAAATCTCGTTCGAAAATTTTGACGTTTGGGCACTCAATTTAGTTAAAAGAACTAAATTGTGAAAAGTGCAAAACTTGAATTCTATATGCTAAAGGTGTCCAATTGCTATGAAATTTTAAATTAGAGGTCCTTAAATGGTAATTAGACCATTGGTTAAGTTGGTGGACAAAAATGAACATGGTTTGGTATGTTTCTAAAGTTTTTCATTAAGGGTATTTTAGTAATTTGGTAATTAAAATGAATTAAAAAGTAAAAATAAAACCAAATTTGTCCATCTTCTTCTTCCTTGGCCGAATTTTACATGGAGAAAACATGGCTAGGGTTTTTCAAGCTTTCAAGCTCGATTGTAAGTCCATTCTAACCCCATTTTTAATGATTTTTTTGTTTTTGAAATCCTTGTCACATGACCTATCTATTTCTACCACTAATTTGTAGAGATGTCAAAGTCTAAAATTTTACCCATGTTGAAAATGTATGTATTTTGATGTTTGATGGTACAAAATGCATGTTTATTGTTTGTTAAACGACTTTTACTAAGTGCTTTTTGGTAAAAATGCCTAAAAGGACTTGTTTGTAAAAGTTGTAAAATGAGTAGTAAGAGTGTGAATAAATGAAAAATGTGGGCTGTTATGAGCATGATATAGGTTCGGCTAGGCTTGGGTGTAATGAAATTGAATGAAAATCATTTTACGAGCCTAGGGACTAAATTGTAAAATGTCAAAAGTTTAGGGGTAAAATTGTAATTTTTGCCATAATGTGATTTTGGGCTGATTTGAATAGTATAATGATTAGATAAGTTAAATGTGATATTATAGATTGAGAAAAAACGGGGTTCAGAGTTAGAACGGGGGAAACGAGTATTTGACGATCTATTCTTTTTTGCCGTTTTTATGCGAGGTAAGTTCGTATGTTTCATAAGCATTAAATTATATGTGTATAAATGATTAATTTCTATAATTGTGGTAAATGTTATATTATTGAAATGAAATGTGAATGCTATTGAGTACGATACTACGGAAATGACCGACAGAGATTCAGTACAGCGAAAGTCTCGATTGAACCTTAGGAATAGATAGGATATAAATTTCATGACATTAGGGTTGCTGAGATTATGTGTAAGACCATATCTAGGATCTGGCCTCAATATGAGACTTCGTGTAAGACCATATCTGGGATATGGCATCGATATAAGACTTCGTGTAAGACCATAGCTGGGCTATTGGCATCAATACGAGATTACATGTAAGACCATATCTGGGATATGGCATTGGTACGGTACTGTGTGTACGAGATCCCCGAGAATCCTTTAGTATTCCAAATGGTTCAACGGGAAATTCAATGTGTATGTCAAAGAAGAGAAATAGTATGTAAGTATTACGAATTGATACAGGTATGTACGCAAATTTTGTAAGTATTGACTTCATGAAATTGTGAGTTCATGATTTCCACAAGAATGATTTATGAGAATCTTGTGATGTATGAAATTCATGATAAATTCGGTTGACGATTATGTGATTGCCTTTCGGGCCAAATTGAGTTATGATATAACATGTTTTATTCATGCAAATTGTGATTTATAGGATATGAGAAAAAGGAAAGATTGGCATAATTACCTATTAAAATGATTATGGAAGTATAAAAAGATATAAGCTTTAAACAATTGAAATATGTTAAAGTATATGCTTGAGATGTGAATACTAGTAATTAATGTGCGTGTTTATTATGAGGTGTAAAATGATTGGTTGATTGTGGTAATTTGTTATAATGGAGAGATTACGGTTATTAGGCTAATGTCAAAACATGTTAAAATATGCTTGCAAATTGATAGAGCAAACAATGTGACTGAATAAATTATAACTGTGAGTTTTATAGCAATTTATATTATCTTGAGTTTATATTATCGGACTTGGTAAATGATTGGTAAAAGTTGCTTATAGGGTTATTAAGCTAGCTCGGATTGGAGTTCGCTGGAGATCCTATCACACTATCAAGTTATCACTTTGGGTATTGATGAATTCAAGTATTTTAAGTCTATGGCATGTATAGGGACTTAGTCATTTTGTTAAATGTGCCATTGTGATTGTAGCCAATGTGTTGGCTTGTGATTGTCAAAAGCTTGTTTTGATAATTGGCCATGTAGATTGGTTTATTTGGGCTATCATGGTTGTAAGCCTAAGTATGTATATGTGCTATTGTCTTTGGTGATATGGTCATGGTATACTTGGTGAATGATAGAAATGTGGTTTGTGACATGAATGTGAAATGTTTGGCAATGTGGTTTATTGATGAGATGATAAATTGGTGTACAATTAGGTACCTTGAAAGTAGTCAATTGTGGCTTAATAATTGTTGTGAGTACGATAGGTGTTGTTATTGTGTTTGTAACAACCCGATTTAGACCCTAATCGAAATAGTGGTTTCGGGACCACAAATCCGAGTCAGTAAAATATTTTAATATTATATTTGGTATCTATGATATATGTTTGAGCAGATGTTAAAATTTCGTGAGTTAATTTGTTCGTTTGTGTGTTTAATTTAAGAAAAAGGACTAAATCGCATAAGTGGTAAAAGTAGCCTTTTTCTTGATTGAGTGATTAAATTTATGTGTCTTTACAAGAGGAGGCCTTATGTTGTAAATTTCCCTTTTCACAATAATAGTGGACGTCAACATGCATGTATATTAAACAATTATATGTTTATTTTATATGTTAAGTTTATAATAAGAATAAAAAATGATTTTTATTAGTAAAATAATTATAAAACATAAAAGAAAAAGAAGAACATGCAAGTGTTCATCTTTTTGATCGAAACCAAAAGAAAAGAGAAAGAAAAAAACCTTAGCTTCATTCGGCCTTGGTAAAGCTTGATTAAGGTATGTGTTTAGCTCGGTTTTTGATAATTTTTACGTTTTTGATATCGTTGCTTCGAGTACTACAAAGCCCATGTCTTAATTTTAGAAATTGATGAATATTTTGTGATATGCCATTGATGAATATATGTGTTTTGTGTTGTTTGATGATAAAATATTAAAGATATGTTTTAGATTAATATGTTTTGTATTGGAGTTTTTGATGATTTTGAGTAATTAGGATTAAATTGCAGAAATAATAAATTGAGGGGCCAATATGCAAAATAAATGAAATGTATAGACTTATATGATTATAAGGAAGATTCGGCCTAGCTATGTTGTGGTAAGATTTTGCATATTTTGTGTTTTGTACAATAGGGACTAAATTGTGAAAATATGAAATATTAGGGGTAAAAATGTAATTTACCCATTAATGTGTTTATGGATTAAATTGAATGAAAATATGTTGAATGAGCTTAATTTGGAATTTATTTAGATCAAGAACAAAAAGGATCGAGAGTGGATCGGAGAAAAACGAAGTTAATTGAATAGCCGGGAAGTCTAGTCCATCGATATCCGAGGTAAGTTTTTAAGCAATTAAGTTGAATTGAATTTTCTTATATTAATGTAAATGAGTTAAATGGTGTTGCTTATTTAAATATTGGATAATGCCGAATATGATTATGGTTTATGTGATGAATAGTTGATTCGAAATTATATATATAGTTGAAGTTAAGTTAATGTGTATATGTTTGAATAAGAGCAAGTTGGAGAGATGCACCAATGTGCAAATTTAACTTCCGAGCACTAAGTGTGCGAGATCGGACAAAGAGCACAAAGTGTGCGATAAATTTTTATATCTTAGATTGAATTTGGTAAGTTGATGTTATAAGATGATATTAATTGAAATCAAGTAAGTGTGACAATTTGGTTTGGATGGTAGGTATATATATTAAACGTATAATTTGATTGATATATGTTGATATGGAGAAATGCTTGTAAAATCTTATTGAAGGCTTTATGAATTATGAAATGTAATTCGGCTAGGTGGTATATGGTATAAGAAGTTTACTTGAATAGTTTTGATCTTAAATATGTAGTTTATATGAGTTCGAAATGCATGTATTAATTCGGTAAGTAACATACGCATGTGAAACCTATTAGCAAGGCTTGGATGTTCAACCTTTGGTCTATGAAATGCGAAAGTTTCAAAAAGTGTTATAAACTAAAATTATGGTTATAAATCTTAGTTGTGATTATATTAATTATTAATTTTGTTAGTATAATGTTATAATGCATTGTTGTTGAGAAATTGCTTAAAACTTACAAAGCTATGATAGCTTACTGTGTGTGTTTATTTGTATGGTTTTATAGATTTTGAAGTCTAATTACGAGCTCGGGGATCATCACTAAAGTCTATCACACTATCAACTAACTTTGGTATTTTTTTTTAGTTGAGTTTTTGAAACTATGGCATGTATAGACTAGCTTGTGTTTTGGGTTCGTTTTGAATTTGTAAATATTAAGCCATGCGAAAATGGCTTGAAATTATGCTTATGATTATGCAATTTCAATTGTGATATAAGTTCATGCTTGGTATATATATGTTTTGGAATGAAATAATTATATATGGCTTATGATTAGTTCATTTGGAGAGCTTGATACATTTGGTTGTTGAGTGTGTTTGGGTTATGGATTATTAATGACTTACTATTGAGATGCATAATTTGAAACATGAATCGATTTGAAAATTGTTTATAATGTAAATTATGTAATCGATCATCTAATGAAATATAGGTGATGGTTATAAGCTATTTATGATTCGGCAATGGTGTTTAAATCATGTCATTAAGTGTTTAGTATATGTTAATGTTAAAGTTGTGGTATAGGACTTGTGGACTAAGTTAGGCTATGAAAATTTGATTAAGGAATGTGGTTTTTGTGTCAGTTTGAAATGGCATTCTTGCATGGATAATTGGGTTTAAAAATGATAAATAATGTGTATATGCATATTCGGTTACAGCTTTGGATTCATAAAGATAAGTATGTGATATGTTATAAGCATAATTATATATTTATATTATGTATTGAATGTTGTCATGACTGACCGAATATGTATTCATTTGATTGGGTTGTGGTTGACTAATTAGGTACGAAAGGTTAAGGAAAATAATGAATTTACAATTTGAATGTTTTGGTAAGTAATGCCTTGTAAC
This sequence comes from Gossypium australe, assembly GCA_005393395.2. NCBI lineage: Eukaryota > Viridiplantae > Streptophyta > Magnoliopsida > Malvales > Malvaceae > Gossypium > Gossypium australe. The sequence goes on along the minus strand of CM016615.1, from coordinate 55,840,776 downwards.
CCTAATCTGGCGACGGATATGGGTTAGGGGTGTTACATTTGATTAGTATTAGAGCTACAATTTAGTCAGTTCTCGGACTAACGTAGCGCTTGTGAGTCTAGCTATACATTCCATAATTTTTACTGTGATAGTGTGATGACTTCTGACCGCGAAATGTGTTTTTCTTCTTTCATATAGTAAATGGATCCTGATCCCGAACGAGTCGTAGCCGATGATGTTGGGAGTGTGGCGCATGCTCCTGTGCAAGGGACTGCGCCGATTGAATCTTGACCAGCTACGAGTAACCTAGATGAGGGGGCTAAAGAAGCCTTCCTTAGTATAATGAATGATTGGTTTAATCAGTATATCTGGACAAATCCGGCTGTTCAACAACCCGGAATATGAATAATCCACCTATAGTACATGCGGTACATTCGATCATTAATCTTGAGAGATTAAATAAGCCTCCTGTTGATAAAATCAAAAAATACGGAGCTGAAGAGTTTAGGGCCACAGCTACTGATGATGCTAAGTGGGCTGAATTTTGGATCGGTAATACTATTTGTGTCTTTGATGAACTATCTTGTACACCCGAAGTGTGCTTGAAATGTGCTATATCTTTATTACGGGATTCTGCCTACTATTGGTAGAACACTTTAGTTTCGGCTGTTCCGAAGGAAATGGTTACTTGGGATTTCTTTTAGACGGAGTTTCGCAAAAAGTATATCAGTCAGTGATTCATTGATCAGAAACGCAAAGAATTTCTTGAGTTAAAACAGGGTCGTATGACCGTATCTGATTATGAGCGTGAGTTTGTGAGACTCATCTGATATGCCCGAGAGTGTGTCGCAACCGAGGATGCTATGTGTAAAAGGTTCGAGGAAGGAATGAATGAAGACATATAATTACTGGTCAGTATACTTGAAATAAAAGAGTTCGTAGTACTTGTTGAGCGAGCTTGCAAGGACGAAGAGCTTGGAAAAGAGAAAAGAAAAGCTGAATTCAAAGCTAGAGATTTTTGCAAGAGATCAGCAAGTAAAACTTCTCAGATGACATCAAAGAAGTTCCGAAATTACAGTAACCGGTCTAAGATTAATGCTGGGATTTCCATATGAGAGCGACCACCAGTAAGTTCACGAGCTACCTCGATTGCTAGTGTTGGCAATACTCGACCGAATAAACCCGAGTGTCAACAGTGTGGTAGGCGACATTTTGGTGAATGTTGGGGCAAGTCCAACAACCGAGCTTGCTACAAGTGTGGTTTGTAGGATCACTTCATTCGGGATTGCCCAAAGTTAGCTGAGAAGGATAATGCTCAGAGTGCAAGACCTAGTGGTACTGCAGCTAGAGGTAGACCACCCCGAAATGTGGGAGGTAGGAGCAGCACTCAGAGAGGGACTTCGGATACAGCTATTCGATCAGAGGCTCGTGTGCCAGCTAGAGCCTATGCCATTCTTGCCCGAGAGGAGGCTTCATCTCCAGATGTCATCACTGGTATATTTACTCTCTTTAATACTAGTGTAATTGCTCTGATTGACCCCAGTTCAACTCATTCCTATGTGTGTGAAACATTAGTATTCAGTAAGACTTTACCTGTTGAGTCTACTGAGTTTGTGATTCGGGTTTCGAACCCCCTGGGTCGGTGTGTGCTAGTTGATAAGGTATGCAAGAATTGCCCTTTGATCATTTGAGATTTAAGTTTTCAGTTGATTTGATGTTGTTACCGTTTGATGAGTTCGATATCATCCTCGGTATGGATTGGTTACCATGCATGATGTTGTAGTGAATTGTAGACGAAAGACTATTGATTTGCGGTGCCAAAATAATGAGATAATTCAAATTGAGTCTACTGATTTAAATGGGATACCAGCAGTGATATCCTCGATGTTGGCTCGAAAGTTTATGAGAAAGGGTTGTGAAGGTTACTTTGCTTATGTGATTGATAGTAAAGTGACCGAAAGGAAGATTGAATCCGTATATGTGATTGATAGTAAAGTGACCGAAAGGAAGATCGAATCTGTACCTGTTGTATGTGAGTATCCGGATGTGTTTCTAGAAGAATTGCTGGGTTTGCCACCTATTCGAGAGGTAGAGTTTGGTATTGAGTTAGTGCTAGGGACGACTCTAATTTCGATAGCTCCATATAAAATGGCACCGACTGAATTAAAAGAGTTGAAAGCCCAGTTGCAAGAGTTGACGGATAAAGGTTTTGCTCGACCGAGTTTCTCTCCCTGGGGTGCACCAGTGTTATTTGTAAAGAAGAAAGATGGAACTTCGAGAATGTGCATCGACTATTGATAGCTCAATAAAGTGACCATAAAGAATAAATACCCGTTGCCGCACATTGATGATCTATTCAATCAGTTAAAGAGAGCCTCAGTATTTTCGAAAATCGATTTAAGATCGGGTTATTATCAATTGCGAGTTAGAGACTCTGATGTGCCTAAGATTATTTTCGAACGAGATACGAACATTACGAGTTTTTGGTGATGTCGTTTGGACTCACTAACGCCCTGCTGTTTTCATGGATTTGATGAATCGGGTATTCAGACAGTATCTGGATTAGTTTGTAGTTGTATTTATAGATGACATTTTGATCTATTCGCGTGACGAAACCGAGCATGCCGAACACTTGAGACTTGTGTTATAGATTTTGCGTGATAAGCAGTTGTACGCGAAATTCAGTAAATGCGAGTTCTAGTTACGCGAAGTTAACTTCTTAGGGCATGTTATTTTAGCATCAGGTATTCGAGTTGATCCAAGTAAGATTTTTGCTATACTTGATTGGAGAACCCCACGGAATACTACTAAAGTTCGGAGCTTTTCGGGACTTGCCAGTTATTATAGACGGTTCGTGAAAGGTTTCTCGATGATTGCAACTCCGATGACAAAGCTACTTCAAAAAGATGTTAAATTCGAGTGGACGGAGGAGTGCCAGAAGAGTTTTGATCGGCTGAAAACTTTGTTGACTGAAGCTCTAGTGCTAGTTCAGCAAGAGTCGGGTAAAGAGTTCGCTATCTTCTGTGATGCATCTTTGAATGGTTTGGGTTGTGTTTTGATACAGGAGGGTAAGGTTGTAGCCTACGCCTCTAGACAGTTAAAGCCGCATGAAAAGAATTATCCGACGCACGATCTTGAATTAGCCGCTATAATCTTTGCTCTGAAAATATGGCGCCACTATCTGTTCGGTGAAAAATGTCATGTCTATTCCGATCATAAAAGCTTAAAGTACTTAATGACTTAGAAGGAATTGAATCTGAGACAACGAAGATGGTTGGAATTGTTAAAAGACTACGAACTTGTGATTAATTATCACCCAGGAAAAGCTAACGTGGTTGCTGATGCCTTAAGCCGAAAATCATTGTTTGCTTTATGTGCAATGAATGCAGATATGGCCATGACTGACGATGGTGCGATTATAGTATAATTAAAAGCAAGACCGTTATTTGTTCAACAGATTTGCAAAGCTCAAAAGGCTGATGATAATTTGATGGTGAAAAGGGAGCATTGTGGTTTGAACGCTGACTCAGAATTTCAGGTTGATACTGAGGGATGTTTGCAGTTCAGAAACCGAATATGTGTACCAAAGGATTTTGAATTGATTCGGAAGATTTGTAATGAAGCTCATAATAGTAGATTGTCTGATCACCCGGGTAGCACGAAGATGTATAATGATTTGAAATAACATTATTGGTGGCACGGTATGAAACGAGATATTTCAGATTTTGTGTCGAAATGTTTAATATGTCAACAAGTAAAAGCAGAGCATCAGGTGCCATCAGGATTACTTTAGCCGATTATGATACCCGAGTGGAAGGGATCGAGTCACGATGGATTTTGTATCTGGGTTATCATTGACACCGAGAAAGAAATATGCAATCTGGGTTATTGTTGATAGATTGACGAAGTTGGCTCACTTTATTCTGGTCCATACAGATTACTCGCTTGATAAGCTAGCTCAGAAACATCCTTTCAACATCCTACCATTAGGCCACACCTAACCCTTTCAATTTCTTTGTTTCAAGCCTACCTTCTTTTTCCTACAACATTCCTACCAAAACCATACAGCAATTTTGCCAATCGACCCACAACGACTGCTTCTAAGTCTAACTAGTCCCTTTAAGAACTTAGAGAGCCGGAGTGAGTGGAAAAAGGCACGAGGATTGTAAGCTCATCCGAGTGTAGAAAAAGCCAAGTGTGTGATTTCTTTGTGAGTGGATTCGTGAGGTTTTGTATTGGAGGCATTCATCTTCTATTTCATTTAAACACTTTTCTTTTCCATCACTAATCATGTCTCGAGAAGAGTTTTCTGAAATTAAAATTCAAGATTTGATGAAAGAAATGGATCGATTGTTCGATAGAAAACTAAAACCCCTACAAGAATGATTGGTTCGTGTCGAAGAGCAGAGCTATCGAGCAAGAACCCAACGGTAGCAAATTTATCCAAGTGAAATGATGGTAACGAGATCATCAAGGAGACGAACATCCAATGAATACGCGAGAAGAGACCCTTATCGTGATTCCTATTCCTTAAGGAATTTGGGTCGAAATAAAGCGAGCTACGAGCTTGAAACTTATTATGGTGACAAATGAGAAGGTTCAAGCAACTCATTGTATACACCAAAATATTCATCCATGACTATCCCATCCCGAAGAGATGATCGTCTTTTGTATGAAGATCCCTCCTCTTACTCTCAATGAAAGGGTTCTTATTGTGATTCCTTCTTGTTTTCTTCTTTTTGTAATGAAAAAACAAAAGAAAAAGAAATTGAAGAAAGAAAAGAAAGTGTCCAAGAAACGAGTGTAGTTGTTGAAAAAGAAAGCAAAATAAAGAATGAAAGTGAGTTTTCAACAAAAAAGAGATTGTGGAAAAGGAAAGAGAATTTGAAAAAGAAACAAGTGAAAAAGGCGAGAGAGAACAAGAAAAAGCGAGGAATGTTTTAACTAACCAACGAGTGAGTTGTCCTCGTGTTGTTTCTTCTTTTCAAGTTTCTCAAGATTCGAATGACAAGTTTCAACTTCATTACCTTCCCAACGAGAGACGATTTCAATTGATCGAGAAAGGTAAGGTTGAAGGTGAAATGAGCCCACAAGTGCTTAAAGGTAAGCAAGGTAAAGAATCTTTAGCAATAGAGTCACGACAATCTATTCGAATGATGTTGATAAAATTACCGGTGACTTAGTTGTTGAAAGGTTTCCTCATTTTGATTTGGATACTTGCCAATCTATGATTGTTGTTAATGATTTTGTCTCAAGAAGTGTTATGAAGAGTTTTTCTCATGTTGTTTATTGTGTTGGTAAGTTTGTTGATGAGGATATATTAAATTAATGTATAAAAAGTTTGAATGTGAGTGGTAAAGAATTTTCATGTAAAAATCCCAATTTGTTTGATTGTGATGGTTATGTGAAGTCGTTACATCTTTATGCGAAGTCCTCAAGTATGTGCATGCATGTTTGGATGAATTTTAAGATGTTTGATTCTTTGAATTTATTTATGCCTAAATCTTATTTATTTGGCATGTGGGATTTATTGGTGACAATGACATTCTTGCTGCATTGTGATCGAAACCAAGTTTTTAAGCCCGGAGCATGTTTTCATAAGTTGTTGATAAACGAAGGTAAGCATCATGAATTTATTCTACATAAATGTGTTAAAACCTTTCAGTTGCTCCGAATTTTATCATTATGTTCGAAAACAAAGCACTTGAATTCTGATGGCTTGGGAAGTGAAAATCAAATCTTTGATTCTGGAGGTTGTACTATATGATCGCGTTTCATAGTCTTAAAATTTATAAAAAGAATGATCGAACCTAGAAACTAACTATGACAATGATTTTTGAGGCAAGCGCATCTATCGAACAGTAGTATAGTTTAGGCAAGACCGGAATGTCGAACCCAAAGGAACCAAGAGTACTAATACTAACTCTCTTTTTATTATTTAGCCTAAGAATAAAGGGATTTATTTATCTAATCTAAATTAATTAACTACTAAACTAAAGATGCAAAGAGAAAGAGAAAGAGTTTGGGAAAATAACTTGAGGAAAGACCAATTGATTAAGACGACACCTAAGGAAGAATCCACCTAGACTTCACTTGTTATTTAACTCTGAACCAGACGATTTATTCACTTGACTTGATCCGTAAGATTCCTTAAGTTATATTAATCCCTCTCTCGAGGCGACTAACGTCTAACCCTAGGTTGATTAATTGAAATCTCTTTCTAATTAAAACCCCTAGAATCACATTAACTCGATCTATGGACTCCCATATAGGTTTCACCCTAATCCGGCAAAATCTCGTCACCCTATCTCTAGGCGTGCAGTCAACTCCGCTTAATTATGCTAGCTCTACTCTTAGGCAGGGACTTTTGCTCCTCCGCCTAAGCACATCATACTTGAATCAATATCCTAGAAATATCAACACAAGAATTAAGAACACATAATTAAGAACAAGTCAAATATTTATCATATAGTTCAGCAAACGATAACAAGATTTATCTTAGGTTTCATCCCCTCAGGTATCTGAGGGTTTAATTCATAATAATGAAAGAAAACATCTCAAAAGAAAAGATAAAACAAAACATAAGAAATCCCTAAAACCCCCTGAAGGAATTGAAGGAGAGATCCTCCGTCTTGAGTATAACTCCAGCTTCTTGAGATGGATCAATTGGCTATCTTCGAGTAAATCTCCACAATTCGACCCTCTCTGGCCTAACTGGATGCCCCCTGACTAAAGCCTTGGGTTCCCCCCTTTCTGGTCATACTTAGGGTGTTTATATATGATTCGGAATGTGTTTCTTTGCCCCTAAGTATCGAAATCTGAGTGAAACTCGTCTTTCCTACGGCAGGGACACGCCCATGGCACACGCCCATGTAAGTCGTGGCCAGGCCATGTTCGAGCCTGTTGAATGAGGCACAGCCGTGTGGTCTTGGGCCCAGGCCGTGTGGATTTTGTGATATGGCCCATTTACTCCGTTTTGGGCCCATTTTCCATTCTTTTCGTCATCTGGTGCTCTCCTGAGTATGAAACATGAAAACAAAGGATTAAGAGCACCAAATTACATAATTCAAGGCTTAAATAATCCAAAAGCATGCTAAATGTGGGCTTAAAATATGTTACTTTTATGGTTTATCAAATACCCCACACTTAAGCTTCTTCTTGTCCTCAAGCAAAATTCTCAAGTCACAATTAAAACGGACTTCCCTGATTCACAATATTCATCAATAGTGTTTCATCATAATTCATAGATAATTCATACATGGATAACTCAACTCAAAGAGTCCTAAAGATTCAAACAATCAAAGTCATAATTTTTATAGTATGAAAACATAGGTGTTTCCCCTTACATGAAAAATTACCTCTGATTCAAAATCGATAAGAATTGACATCGTCACTAAAGATTCACTCAAACCACTCAAAGTGTTTAAGGTTCTGAATTAAGCACTCAAAAGTCAAACATGAAGAGTTAATCCCATAATGTAACACCCCAAACCCGGCCTAGAAGTTAAGCCCGAATTTGACGTGTCACATGGAAGTTTTTTTTTTTTTAAACCATCTTTGAGATTGTTAAAAACTTGTTCGAGAATTACGACCTCTTTGTTAAAACCCAAAACACTTAAGCAATTGTTATCTACTTGAAAACGTAATTATCTTTAAAGACCTTTTGGTTGTGAAAACATATTTGAAATAAACAATTTACGAAAATGGGATGTTTGGGAATAGAGTTGTAGAAGCATTTTGAAAGAAAATCCTAGGCCTTATTACAACATTTAACCCCAAATAGTAGAGTAATAAAATAAACAAGAAATAAGTCTGAAGTCCAAATGAACCATTTCTGAAGTATGGTCTCCACCGAGTCATCCAGGGCCCAAGTCCGCGTCACTGAGCATTACCTGAAAAGGTTGAGAGAAAGAGGGGTGAGTTACAAGAACTCAGTGTGTAATCCCCTTACCATCATCCACTGGGTCGGAACACACATAGCAATATTTTTGGCCTAAGCCCATTTACAATTATAACATAATAACATGAACATAATATGCATGTGATATGCAATTCCCAACCAAGCCTAATTTTCATCCGCTACACACCACCCATACCAACCATCACACCTGTGGGGATAAAGTCAACCCACCCCGCCAACACACCAATCGCAGGCATAAAGCCATTTAAAACGTAGGCACGAAGCCTTTTAATAACATGGCACGAAGCCTTTTTATAACATGGCACAAAGCCTTTTTATAACGTGGCACAAAGCCTTTTGATAACATGGCACAAAGCCTTTTTATAACATGGCACAAAGCCTTTTTATAACATGGCACAAAGCCTTTTGATAACATGGCACAAAGTCTTTTTATAACATGGCACAAAGCCTTTTTATAATGGCACAAAGCCTTTTGATAACATGGCACAAAGCCTTTTAAAATGATTGTGGCAGAGCCACCCGAACTAGATTTTGGCAACAGGCCTTTCATATTGTGGCAGAGCCACCGAACTAGATTTTGGCAACAGGCCTTTCATATTGTGGCAGAGCCACCGAACTAGATTTTGGCAACAGGCCTTTCTTCTCTTCATCAATTATCCCAACCCATGCAATCATGTATGCATATACAAACAATATTTATAGAATAATTTCAACATAAGGCCCATAACACAAGTTGGCCCATTAAACGATCTAGCAAATTTTACATTTGGCCCATATAACAAATATCACATTTGGCCCATATAGCAAATATAACATTTTGGCCCATAAAGGGTATTTTCGTAGTTTGGTCCATAGGGACATTTCGTAATTCAGCCCATTAGGGGCATTTTCGTAACTTGGCCCGTAAGGGCGTTTTCATAATTCGGTAATCGTACCCACTAAGGGTAATTCGATAATTTACTCTCTAAGGGTAATTTAGAAATTTTACCTACCAAGGGTAATTCGAAAATTTTCGCAACCCAAAGGTATTTCAGTAATTTACCCTCTAAGGGTATTTTGGTAATTTTTTACAACCGAGGGGTATTTCGACAATTTACCCTCCACGGGTATTTCGATAATTTTGAAACCCAAAGGTATTTCGGTAACTTACCTTCCAAGGGTATTTCGGTAATTTCGCAACCCAGGGGTATTTTGGTAATTTACCCTCAAAGGGCATTTTGGTAATTTTTTACAACCGAGGGTATTTCAATAATTTACCCTCCACGGGTATTTCGATAATTTCGAAACCCAAAGGTATTTCGGTAACTTACCTTCCAAGGGTATTTCGGTAATTTCGCAACCCAGGGGTATTTCGGTAATTTACCCTCCAAGGGTATTTTAGTAATTTCGCAACCCAGGGAATTTCGGTAATTTCACAACCCAAGGGTATTTCGATAATTTACCTTCTAAGGGTAATTCGGTAATTTACCCACCAAGAGTAATTCAGTAATTTACCCACCAAGGGTAATTCGGTAATATACCCTCCAAGGGTAATTCGGTAATTTACCCTCCAAGGGTAATTCAGTAATTTACCCTCCAAGGATAATTCAGTAATTTTAACCACCATGGGTAATCCGGTAATTTTACCCTCTAAGGGTAATTTGGTAATTTACCCTACAAGGGTAATTCAGTAGTTTTAACCACCAATGGTAATTCGGTAATTTACTCTCTAAGGGTAATTCGGTAATTTACCCTCCAAGGGTAATTCGGTAATTTCATATTTAACGGTGTTTCCGAAGATTCACTATCGCCTCGAGTGATACAGAACTCTATTTGGGTCTCTACGGAACTATTGGGTCAAAATCTATTTTAGGCCCAAACGGGGTAATTTCGCAACTAAAACTTAACTAGTAATTTGGGGCATAAAAATTTAAACTGTCCATTTGTGTCATACTGACTAAATTGGCTATAACTCGAGTTAGAAAACTCAAAATCTAGATCCGTAAAATTTCCTTGAAACTAGACTCATGTATCTTCTTACTGTAATTTTTCCAGAATTTTTAGCCTATCCATTTAGTACAGTTTATTCCTTAAATTTTCCCTTGTTTCACTGTCCAGCAATTCTGACCTCTCTTAACTTAATTTCAGTTATCTCACTGTACAGTTTTCATATACTACTGCAACTTGTTTCTCTTGAAAATAGACTCAATAAGGAATCCATACATATAAATTATAACCCATAATTCACTTTGTGCAATTTTATATGATTTTTCAAAAACAGATCAGTGAACCCCGAAGTTAATCAGAACCAGTCTACTTAAAATCAAGATATCTCAGAATATAAAATTTCTTTTCCTTCTCCGTTTCTTCCATATTAAAATAGACACAGCAAGCTTTAATTTTATATCTTATTCACTTTCTAATTCCTTTTCTCCTATTTTTAGTGATTTTTCAAAAACACATCACTGCTTCTAACCGGAACTGGTTTATTACGAAATATGATTACCACTACGATCATATGCACACCCGAGTGACTACGGATGCCGGTTTTTAGTTTTCTTCGGTATTTCGACCGATTAACAGCATAGTTCATACAAACTTTCAGAGAAGTGTGAGGTTACACACCATTTTAGATATGTATATGGAAGGGTATGAGATTACACACCTTATTCGGAACCCGTAACGCGATGCTCTCCGCGGCACCAAAAATCCGAGTTACTTCTTACGAGGGATAGGTTTTCGATTGAGCCTTTGATAAAGTACTTCTAGACCTTGTAACCAGCATAAAATCTCTCATGGAAAGTCCCTAGACTCTCAACCATGTTACAAATTAGTCCCCTCATTAGCTAGCTTAAGCTTTGAGGACTCCAAAAATACAAAAATTATCAACTAAAGCCATCAAAATCACTTACTTGAAGAGAAAATGAGTTGCTGAAATTTTCAAGCTTTCAAAGCCCTCCTATGGCTGATATTTTTGGTTGGTGAAGGAGAATAAAAGAAAAGATGATAACTTTTGCTTATATCATCTTATTTTATTCATTTTACCTACCAATACCACCAATTTTGACCAAAATAAATGCCCTTGTCCCTATATTTTTTTTTTTTATGGCCGGCCTACTCATTTAGACAAGGACAAATTGTACATTTGGGACCTCCAATTTCTAATCCATAGCTATTTGGCACTTCTAGCAAAAAAATTAAACTTTAGCACTTTATGCGATTTAGTCCTTTTTTCGAAATTAAGCCCTCAATCGCTAAAATTGAGACACCAAAAATTTCATGCATATTTATAAACATGTTATACACATAGAATAACATGAAAATAATTTTCTCTATCCTCGGTTTAGTGATTCCGAGATCACTGTTCCGACTATCCCCTAAATCGGGCTATTACACCCTCCATGCATTTTTTTTTCACCTACCTCATTCTTTTCAAATCTCATCATTATATATTTTTTTTCTTTTTCTTTTTCAACAAATCACTCTCCATCATTCCTTTTTCCACAAATCACTCTCCATCATTCCTTTTTCTCCCATTTCTTTTTTATTCTTTTTCTTTTATTTCATCCTTTAATGATGTCATGGATGACACTTGGAAGAGCACATCAAAATAAATCCAAAATTTGCAAAAGATGAGATTTGAACCCCTTCCCTCCATTCTCTCCACTTGATGCCATAACCTCTTTACCAATAGTTCATTTATGATAACAATTTACTCACTTATTTCCATAAGTTTTGATGCCTCTTACTATTTCTCCTTAATAGGCTTAAACACTAACTTTCATTAAGGCCCATCTTGAACCCGAAACTTCATAGAACCCCGTAACTTTCTAAAATCATCTTCTTAATAAGTCCAACTTGAAATAATGTCATTCTCTTATTCTCAAAAATTTTAAACACTCCTACGCCCAAGGCCCAATGAGCCCAATCCTACTAGGCCCAATTTCGGGATGTTACACATAAGCTTGCATGAAAATCAAATCTCCACCACTATAAAATGAGATGATACACAAATCAAAAGGTCTTTAACAGGGTTGTAAAGGGGCTTGGGTTAAAGGTGTGGATAAAGGCTGAATTAAAGGGTTAGAATCGAGATTGACCTGACAAATTACCTAACTAGAAATATGACTACTCCTAAATAATTACATCAATTGAAATGAGCTTTTTCTTCAAGATTTGAAATTTAAACATGTAAGCTCACTTAACTATGGAACTAATAATGAATATACTTCATTTTCGTTTTTTTAAGAACAAGTCAAATATATAATAAAGGATAAATTCAACTACTTGAAATAAAGATCATAGTCAGGCAACTGATCAAATCAAATCTTGACATAAGGGTAGTCAAAAGGAATGGTGATAACAAATACAAAGGGTTTTGAGTTAATATTAGTGGGTAAGCCAATAAAAAGGGGTTGTTAGGATTAAACGGGGTTCACTAGGGGTTAATTGTGAAGGTAGGCTTTTAGTGGAGTGAGTGGGTTAAAACCTAGGTGCCTTTATCATCTCTGTATATCAAATCAAAGGTGTGGTCTCGACGTATAATCGATGCAAGTTCTGGAATAACAAATCAATGTTGACACACTCATAATCAATAAAGTGAGCACGAAAAAGAATATATGCTCTAAAAGGCTCAAAAGCTCACAGAATTTATGGGTTCTTAATGTCAACCTCGTAAATTTCAAACTTCAAGATAGCATTCAGATTTAGGTAGACAACATAGAAATTTTAAATTTGGACAAAAATAGACTTATCAAGCTTGATTCTCTAGTATCCTTCAAATTTAATCATCACTGCACAATTATCAATGACTTAATCCAAAACATATCAATAAAAATCATAAATCAAAGGAAATTTCATTCTAATCATAATATGAAAAACTTACTTCAAGACAAGATAATATTCAGGGATTTGAGAATAATGAAGAAAGTTAGGCACTTTCTTGAAATAACTATTCACCCCCCACACTTAAGATGTACATTGCCCTCAATGTACAAAGATAGATGATAATATATAGTAATTAAAATCAAAAGAGAAGGGGAGAAGTAACACGTCCTGAATTTTTTATGGATTCCTTGAATTGGAGGATGATTAGTGATGATGCGGTTAGGCATAGGTGAAAGTGGCTGTGACTACTCCTAGTGATGTATTCGTCTTTGTGTTTTTGGAGTGTCAAATTGAACCTTTGTAAAACTGCGAAGTCATTAGTTAGGTGTTCAGGTAGAACTATAAGTGTTGTTAGAGATGCTCAAGGGTTAGATACCCGGTGATAAAGCAATTAAACTGTAATAAAAATTTAAGCATGAAAGTTAAAAAGTCTTAATTAATACGAAAATAAACTAAAATAAAAATAAAAATAAAGATAAAATGGAAAATAAACTTAAAAAAATAAATAAAATGAAAGGACTCAAAGGTCCTCGTCATCGGCTGGGTCATGTGGTGGTGGCGGCGGTGAGATGTGAAGCTGCTGACATATCAGGTGGAGGGTGCTGTCAATATGGTCGAAGCGTTGGAAGCATTGCTATTCAAAACGTGTGAAGCGCTCGGATATGTCTGAATAAGATGCTGCCGCACGGGATGGGCGATGGCTCGGTGGTGGTGCCTCTTGTGATGGAGGGACATCGTCAGTAATGTCCTCGGGGTCGTCCTCGTTGGTGGGGGGTGCGAGTCGGTATTGGGGAGGGTCGGTCCCACGTCGACGCTGAATCATCCTCATATGTAGCATCTTCTGGATGCCTTGTGGGGCCATCTGCCCTATCAGTGTGAGTGAGGAGGTTTGTGCGTCGGTGTTGAGGAGCCCGAAGTACCGAGCCAAGCGTGTGATGTAGGGACCCATAGATATGATCCCTCGTCGATGCTGCTCCGTCTGATGTTGAATAGCTCGGGCTATAAAATTTGCTAGGTTGACAACATGTCCGTTCGACATGCAACATATATAGTAGGCGTTATGAGTATTGACGATGCCGGTGCTCTCTCGTCGACCTGTCAAAGTATGAGCCAAAATAGCGTGTACGTAACTCAGAGACAGAGCCAAGGCCGTTGCTTTTGAGCGACTCAGGTCATAATTGTGGTAGTGGGCAGCTATCTTGTGCCAACATTGGGTGGGGCTGAAATGTATATGGCGATGCAACTCCAAAAGGTCATTCTCTGCTGCGAAGTCGTCCGTATAATGTCCTAAAACAGCTCCGAACTGCAGCATGTTCAGCTGTCGTATAGTGCCACCGAGACGGAATTGTATCGTGCCTAGATCATCGTAATGTCTCATCACTGTTTAAAGTTGAAATGTTGAGCAGAGGTCCAAAGTGAGCTCTAGATATGTGGGCTCGATAATGTTGAAGAATTGCTCCCATGGATCAGTGGTTAGGAGAGCCCGTCTGTCACCGTCAAGATGGACCTGCTCTAAAGCGGCCCAGTCGATACATCTGCCTATGCCAAGGGGTCACACGCGTAGTAATTTATAACGGTCCTCTTGGACCCCTGGCGGAAATTAGAGGAATGGATGGCGCACTTCGGCGGATGCTCTTGCGGATGATGATCTGGGTCCCTTTCGCTTTTTCGAGCTCGGGGCTGCTGTTCTCTTTCCTCGAGACGATGACATTTTTCCTGAGAGTATTAGTTATTCAAGTAATATTTCTATCACATATTTTGGTCAATGATCAAAGTATGAGTAAGCATAATTAACGGTTCCTATTCGACTAGAGTAATCGAAATAGTACTCGAAATAATAAAATAATAAAATCCTAAGGTTTTTTAATCATTACTTAATTCATAATAATAAATATAAACTAAATGAAATTCTTAATGAAATATTAGTTAAAAGGAAAAAACTGGAAAAGAAATAGTGAGTTTGTGACCAGTAGTGGCGTTTGCGGCGTGGATTGACGGGGCACGGGCGTGTAGGGGCGAGCCACGGACGTGTGCTGCATTCTAGTTGTGAAACACGGTGTTGGGAGACCTTTGGGCTGGGTGTGGCCGTGTACTGGTTCTTTGTTGTGATTGTGAAGGAAAGTGGAAGATTTTGTTTGAGGGAAGACAATGGTAGGGGATTCGTGATGGTGGCCAGTTTTGGTGGTGGTTTTGAGAGAGAAAACTGCTAGGGTTTACAATGGGGGGATTTTGGGGAAGACGGTCGTGTAGATCTTTATATAGAGAGGGAGACACGGCAGGTGCCACGCCCGTGTCTCTTTTATTTGGCCCGTGTAAGTCCCGATTTTTGAATTTGGGCTCATTTGCGATGTTGCCCACGCCCATGCTTCTAGGCCGTGTATGATTATGTTCGCTTCTCCCACATCCGTTCTAAGTTTGCAACGCACGTATTCATATAGTCAGTGTTGCACACGGTTGGTCGGCACGGGCGTGGCTCATGTCCGTGTTGGTTTACTCAGAATAGACCGCAGTTGCATCGCACGGCCGTGGTCTTTGCATTGCAGTCCGTGTTGGGGAAAAAAATTTTCTTCTTCATCTCACAAGTCTACCTGCACGCCCGTTTTTCATCCTGTGGCTACCACACGGCCACGGGCACGCCCGTGTGTAAGGCCGTGTGGTAGGAAACCTGCGCTTTACTGAATCAGTTAGTTTGATTTAGGTGCTAACAGGAAAAATAAAATTAAAATGTGAAAATTAATGGGGTTACTGTAGTTAGTGTTCTGGTTGCCTCTCGAGAAGCGCTCGTTTAAAGTCTTAAGCTAGACTCACCCTGTTTTCATTCCTGAAAGAAGGTTCATGGAGCTGAAGCTCCTCTCTCAATTCCTTGAAATCTTCACCATTATAAAGTTTCAGTCGATGGCCATTTACCTTGAATGTTCCTTGAGTTGGATGGGTTACCTCGACTGTGTCGTAAGAAAAAATAGATTTTATCACGAATGGGCCTGACCACCTTGATTTCAGCTTTCCAGGAAATAGTTTGAGCCTTAAATTATACAGCAAGACTAAGTCTCCTACTTCAAATTGCTTTGATTGTTTTAAACGAGCATCATGGCGTCGTTTTGTTGCCTCCTTATATAGTCGTGAATTCTCATAGGCCTCAGCTCGCCATTCATCTAGTTCGTTTAACTGCATCATCCTCTTCTTACCTGCAGTTTTAAGATGTAATTCAAGAATTTTATAGCCAGTAGGCTTTATGCTCTAACTCGAATGGTAGATGAAAAATTTTTCCGCAAACAAGTTTGTACGGGGATGTCCCTAAAGGGGTTTTAAATGATGTTCTATAGGCCCATAAAGCATCATCTACTTTTACTGCCCAATCTTTCCTATTTGATTCAACTGTTTTCTCTAGGATTCGCTTAAGCTCTCAATTTGCCACTTCCACTTGCCCATTGGTTTGAGGATGATAAGGGGTAGTTGTTTTGTGGTGTACTCCATATTTTCTTAAGACTTTTTCAAATTGAGTATTGCAAAAATGAGTGCCCCTATCACTGATGATTGCTCTGGGTGTTCCAAAACGAGAGAAAAGTTTCATAAGAAACTTTACTATAGCTCTAGCATCGTTAGTATGTAACGCTTGGGCTTCCACCCATTTTGACATGTAATCTACTGCTACTAAGATGTATTTATTTCCAAATGAACTAAGGAATGGACCCATAAAGCCAATACCCCATACATCAAATATTTCATATGATAACATATATGTCTGAGGCATTTCATCGCGTTTAGAAATATTACCTATTATTTGGCATTTATCACAGGAAGCGACATACCTGTTGGCATCTTTGAAAAGAGTTGGCCAATAAAATCCTTATTCGAGTGTTTTGTGTGCTGTCTTAATCCCGATGTAATGACCTCCAGAAGGTCCTGAATGGCAATGTTCTAAGATTTTACTTGATTCCGCCTTTGTAACGCATCGCAGAATTACTTGATCTGCACATATGCGGAAAAGGAAGGGATCCTCCCAAAAATAGCTTTTCGCATCAACAAAGAATCGCTTCTTTTGATGATGTGTTAGCCTTTTTGGTAAGATGTTAGCAGCTAAATAATTTGCAATATCTGCAAACCATGGTACCTCGGTGTTAGTTATAGAAAAGAGTTGTTCCCCGAGGAACGAGTCGTTTATCTCACTCTCGTTGAGCTCTTCAATATGTGGGTTCTCAAGCCTGGAGAGGTGATCTGCTGCAAGGTTTTCAACTCCCTTCTTATCCTGTATTTCCAAATCAAATTCCTGTAAGATTAAGATCCATCATATGAGTCGAGGTTTTGCATCAGGTTTAGTTAAAAGGTAACGAAGAGCTGAATGATCGGTGTAAATGACAACTTTAGATAATATTAGATACTGTCTAAATTTGTCAAATGCAAAAACTACAGCTAGCAATTCTTTCTCTGTGGTGGTGTAATTTTCTTGTGCAGGTGTCAATGTTCAGCTAGTATAATAAATTGGATGAAAATGCTTGGTTCTTCGCTGTCCCAAAATTGCACCTACTGCAAAACCACTTGCATCACACATTAGTTCAAAAGGCAGATTCCAATCAGGTGCAATTATAATCGGAGCATTTATTAGTTTATCTTTGAGGATTTTAAATGCATCTAAACACTCATGATCGAAATTGAAAGGAACATCTTTTTCTAGTAATCTTAATAAGGCTTAGCTATTTTAGAGAAATCTTTAATGAATCTTCTGTAAAATCCAACATGTCCTAAAAAGCTTCTAATAGCCTTAACTAAACTAGGGGGAGGTAATTTTTCTATGGTTTCAATCTTAGCTTCATCTACCTCAATCCATTTACTAGAAATCTTATGTCCTAACACAATCCCCTTTCTAACCATAAAGTGACATTTTTCCCAATTCAAGACAAGATTTGTTTCCTCACATCTTAATAGAACTCGTTCTAAATTTTTAAGGAAAAGGTGGAAAGAATTACCGAATACCGAGAAGTCATCCATAAATACCTCCATAATGTCTTCCACAAGTTCATCAAATATGGCCAACATGCAGCGCTGAGAAGTAGCAGGAGCATTACATAATCCAAAAGGCATTCTACGATAAGAAAACTTACCATATGGGCATGTAAATGTTATCTTCTCTTGATCTTCAGGAGCTATTGGGATTTGGAAGTAGCCAGAGAGTCCGTCCAAGAAGCGGTAGTACATATGCCTAGACAATCTTTCTAACATCTGATCAATAAAGGGTAAAGGGAAGTGATCTTTTTTGGTGGCGTTGTTCAGCTTCCTATAGTCAATACAGACTCTCCAAGCTGTGACTGTTCTTGTGGGAATCAATTCATTCTTTTCGTTGGTTACCACAGTCATGCCTCCTTTCTTCGAAACTACCTGCACAGGACTTACCCAAGTGCTATCAGAAATAGGATAAATTATTCCTATATCTAGAAGTTTAATTACCTCGGCTTGACAACTTCTTTCATATTGGGGTTTAAACGTCTCTGAGGTTGCACACACGATTTATACTCATCTTTCATTAAAATTTTGTGGGTGCAAAATGATGGGCTTATTCCTTTAATGTCCGACATTTTCTATGCTATGGCCTTTTTTTGCTTCCTTAGTATTCTAAGTAAATCTTCCTTCTCTTTGGGTCCTAGTTCTGAAGAGATGATTACTGGTAGTGTAGAATTATCCCCCAAGAATGCATATTCTAAATGCTTTGGTAATTGTTTTAGTTCTAACTTGGGCGGCTCATCAATAGAGGGTTTCTGTTTTAGTTCGTCATTGATCTCGATGTCCTCTATTTTTATCTGTCTAGAGGATGATGCATTGGGATTCTCATCATTGGTATCGTTATCTTTCCCCTCACCTTGTGAAAGACACAGTTCCATCGTGTCACTGTGCATGATTTCCTGCACAGATTCTTTAAAAATGTGATCAGTGGCATCAACAAATTAACAATAATCATCTTGTTCTCTAGAATATCTCATGGCATCATGAATTTGAAAAACAATTTTCTAATCTCCTACCCTTAGTGCAAGTTTACCATCACCAACATTAATGACAGCCCTAGCAGCAACTAGAAAGGGTCGTCCCAAAACTAAAGGTACCTCTACGTCCTCATTCATGTCAAGCACAACAAAATCAATGGGAAATATAAATTTATCTACTTTTACCAGAACATCTTCAGTAATTCCCCTAGGATACTTAACAGATCTGTCAGCTAACTGAATACTCATCCTAGTGGGTGTTGGTTCCCCGAGACCAAGTTGCTTAAACATTTTATAAGGCATTAGATTAATACTGGCTCCTGAATCAGCTAATGCTTTCTCTATGCTCAAACTACCAATTAAAAAAGGAAAAGGGAAACTTCCTGGATCTTTCAATTTGGTTGGCAGCTTGTTTTGGATGATAGCTGAGCATTCTTCATTAAGTTCCACTGTTGAAATTTCCTCGAACTTCCTTTTATTTGTTAGAAGCTCCTTTAAAAATTTTGCATATGTTGGCATCTGTAAAATAGGTTCAACAAAAGGTAAGTTAATATGTAGCTGTTTGAAAAGTTCAAGAAATTTACCATATTGTTCGTCTAAGCGGTCTTTCTTCAACTTTGCTGAATATGAGATTGTTGGTTTAATTTCCTCACGGATCGGTGTTTTCTTTGCCTTATCGGTTTCATGTGGTACCTCTTTCTTTGTGTCAATTAGCTCCCTTCCACTTCTCAGTGTCATTACCTGTACCTGCTCTTTTTCCCTAAGTAAGCTTTCTGATCGTGTTTCAGAAACTAACTTAGTAAGTTGCCCGATTTGATCCTTGAACTCCTATGTCAATGCCTCAAGTTTTGTTTCTATATTTTGGAAACGTGTTTCTGAGGCTGCTATGAAGTTTGTTAGCACCTCTTCAAGGTTTGGCTTCTTTTCCTGTGGGTAGGGCTGTTGTTGGAAGTTTTGGGATGGTTCTTGCCTTTGATTTCTTTGACCGCCCCATGACAAATTGGGGTGGTTCTTCCAACCTGCATTATAAGTATTACTATAAAGGTTATTGTTAGATCAGAAGTTGTTACCCATATAGTTCATTTGCTCGCTCTCCATGCCCTGTTCGTAGGGTGGGTACTCAAGATTCGCCAGCCCTCACTTGTCTCGCACTGCATTACTGGATGTGCCTGGGAAGAACCATAGAAACTATCAAATTTTTTATGTAGCAACTCTACCTAATTTGATAGCGCGGTTACTGCGTCAAGGTTGAAAACTCCGGCTTCTTTGGCTGGCCTTGTCCTTATAACTTGTCACTGATAGTTATTCAGTGACATCTCCTCTATAAACTCGTAGGCTGCTTCAGGAGTTTTGTTGTTCAGGGTTTCGCCTGCAGCTGAATCAATTCATTGTCTTGTTGAGGGGTTCACACCATTGTAAAAAGTTTGGACCTGTAGCCACAAAGGTAATCCGTGGTGTGGGCACCTCATTAACAAGTCTTTGTATCTCTCCCATGCATCATAAAGTGTCTCTAAATCCATCTGCACAAAAGAAGAGATATCATTCCTCAATTTGGTCATTTTGGCACGTGGAAAATATTTTAGTAAAAATTTTTTAGTCATTTGATCCCATGTAGTGATTGAGCCTTGAGGAAGAGAATGTAACCACTGTTTGGCTTTATTCCTCAGGGAAAAGGGAAATAACCGAAGACGGATGGCATCATTAGAAACGCCATTTATCTTGAAGGTATCATAGAATTCTAGAAAATTTGCTAAGTGTGTTAGGATCTTCATCCTGCAAACCATCAAACTGAACAAACTGTTGTATCATCTGTATAGTGTTAGGTTTCAGTTCAAAATTATTTGCAGCAATAGCAGGCCTAACAATACTAGACTCAGTTCCAGTTAAACTAGGTTTAGCATAATCATACAAAGTTCGTGGAGCATGATGTTCGGCCATCTCTGGAGGTGGCGGATTATTCTCTGCCATCTCTTCTGTAATATTTATTTCGGCTTCTTGCTCTTCTTCTATGTAGTTTAAGCCTCACCTTATTTCTCTGCGATTTCTGCAAACGGTACCTTCAATATCACAGTCGTAAAGTAGGGATCCTGTCGGGTTCCTTCTAGTCATAAACTAGAGGTACCTGAAAGGAACAAAAGAAAGAAAATTAGCAAAATTAAAAATAAACGTAAATTGTAAAAAATAAAAAATGGCTAAAGTGATAAAAGTTAAGCGTTCTTAATATTTCAGTTCCCCGGCAATGGCTCCAAAAACTTGATCGCGTGTCAAAGTTTTAAAATTTATAAAAAGAATGATCGAACCTAGAAACTAACTATGACAAAAAATTTTGAGGCAAGTGCACCTATCGGATAGTAGTATAGTTTAGGCAAGACCGGAATGTCGACCCCAAAGGAACCAAAAGTACTAATTTTAACTCTCTTTTTATTGTTTAGCCTAAGAATAAAGGGATTTATTTATCTAATCTAAATTCATTAACTACTAAACTAAAGATGCAAAGAGAAAGAGAAAGAGTTTGGGAAAATAACTTGAGGAAAGACCAACTGATTAAGACGACACCCAAGGAAGAATCCACCTAGACTTCACTTGTTATCTAACTCTGAACCAGACGATTTATTCACTTGACTTGATCCATAAGATTCCCTACGTTATATTAATCCCTCTCTCGAGGCGACTAACGTCTAAACCTAGGTTGATTAATTGAAATCTCTTTCTAATTAAAACCCCTAGAATCACATTAACTCAATCTATGGACTCCCATATTAGGTTTCACGCTAATATGGTAAAATCTCGCCACCTTATCTCTGGGCGTGCGATCAACTCCGCTTAATTATGTTAGATCTACTCTTAGGCAGGGACTTTTGCTCCTCCACCTAAGCACATCCTACTTGAATTATTATCCCGGAAATATCAATACAAGAATTAAGAACACATAATTAAGAACAAGTCAAATATTTATCATATAGTTCAGCAAACGATAACAAGATTCATCTTAGGTTTCATCGCCTCAGGTATCTGAGGATTTAGTTCATAATAATGAAAGAAAACATCTCAAAAGAAAAGATAAAACAAAACATAAGAAATTCCTAAAACCCCCTGAAGGAATTGAAGTAGTGATCCTCTGTCTTGAGTATAACTCCGGCTTCTTGAGATGGATCAACTGGCTATCTTCGAGTAAATCTCCACAATTTGACCCTCTCTGGCCTAGCTGGACGCCACCTGACTAAAGCCTTGGGTTCCCCCTTTTCTGGTCATACTTAGGGTGTTTATATAGGCTTTTGTGTTTCTTTGCCCCTAAATATCCAAATCCGAGTGAAACTCTTCTTTTGTACTGCAAGGACACGCCAATGGCACACGCCCATGTAAGTCATGGCCAGGCCGTGTTTGAGCCTGTTGAATGAGGCACGGCCATGTGGATTTTGTGATATGGCCCATTTACTCCGTTTTGGGCCCGTTTTTCGTTCTTTTCGTCATGCGGTGCTCTCCTGAGTATGGAACATGAAAACAAAGGATTAAGAGCACCAAATTACATAATTCAAGGCTTAAATCATCCAAAAGCATGCTAAATGTGGGCTTAAAATATGTTACTTTTACGGTTTATCACTATATTATGGTTTAAAGGATTTGAGCTTGTTTTGCATGATTATGACTTTTCATTGCTTCATGTTCTTTCTATGATGCCAGTCAAGAAACTTTCAAGTCAAAGTGAAATGGTAAGGGAAACCTCGTTTTTGATCCCAGTGATTATTGTTTTTTATTATTGTTCATGGGATTTGAGCCATGGAATTTTGATTGCCGAGAATATAATCATCAAATGCTTTGTGATTCTTGTATATTACCATCAAAGAAATTTTTAATTCATCAAGAAGTGGTAAAGCCAACTCATGTTTTTGATCCCGGCATTGTTTCATTTGTTCAATTTTTGAATGAGATTTCAGAAAATTCTTTTGAGCTTATAATTTCAAGTGTCACTAACCTATTTCATTCTTGTGTTGGTGACATTTTGGAATGGTTTCCTCCTAAAGAGGGAGGGCATGAAAATAACATGTTTCCTTTTCGAAGCATCTGTGGTTCTCAGGTTTTTGGAAACGAATCTATCAGGTTCATAAGCAAAAGGGTTTGTGACCTTCAAAGATTTTTCTTGAGCAAATGGCCCGATTTGAGGACAAATTGCCTTCAAGAGGGGGGGTATGATGCAATCTCGGCCGCGTCATGTTTCAAAACAACTCGACAACCTCAGAATTGGCCTAAGCTCGAAGGGCCCAAGTGAAAAATGAAGCTTAATTTCAGCTCAATGAGCTCAATTCTAACTTCTTCAAGCTCGTCTAGTTCAACCCGAGCTCATTTAGCTTAACTTCAACCTATTTTTTAATTTGCTGAAATAAGTATTTAATTTGCTGGAATAAACTTAAATAATATTTAGTTTAAGTATTATATGTGTTTAGTTAATTTAGTTTAATTAATTAAGTTGCTGGAACAAATTACTCATCTTAGTTAATTGAGTTCATCTTAGTTAATTAAGTTGTTGGAATAAATTACTCATATTAGTTAATTAAGTTCATCTTAGTTAATTTAGTTGCTGGAATAATTTATTGTTGCATGTGTTTTTAAGTTTATTAAATTAAGTTAAGTGTTAAATATGTTTATTTACAGTTTATTAATTAAGCTTATTAAGTCTAATATGTGTTTAAATGTGTTTAATGTGTTTAATATGTTTTTAATGTGTTTGTTTGTAGGTGACTAATCAGCTGGAAACAATTATGAATAAGGGCTGTTACAAAGTGTTAAATGTGACTATTCAGCTCGAATCAGTTTCATATAAGGGGCAATTAGATCAATTAAAGGAGAGCATTATACATCCTTTAAATTAGGAAACCTATTCTTCTTCTCTAAGGAGCTGTTCAAGAATGGCAATAAACAAAGGAGTGTTTACAAATTCCATAATCGATTGGCTCTTTAAGAACACTCCATGGTCTGTTTGTGTGCCCAAAAATATCATGAATGTTGTTGGTGTCTATTCGGCTGTCCAAGGGAGAATTCAAAGCTTATCCTAAACTCTTTGGCTACTCAAGAATGAAACCTAAGCATCCAAGCTTATTAAATTAGCTGAATTAAAACATTAAATCTTATTGATAGTTCCTGTTACATAGGCCTAGTATTTCAAGAGTTTGTGCTTAGTGATTAAGTTTTATTTGTAACACCTCTAACTCCTATCCATCGCTGGACTAAGGTTAAGAGGCATTACCTGACATGTCGAGACATTTTACGCTCATTTCACAACATCAATCATACAACATCATTTCATAATGATTCACACACATATAGTCCCTTTAGAAAGTCTACGAGACCTTAAACATGCTTTAAAGAAGGTTCAGGACTAAACCGATCTCATATGGAACTTTGTGAAACTTAGAAAATTTTTCTCTCAAAACAAGGCACACGCCCATGTGGCTAGGCCGTATGCCTCACACAGCAGTGCCTTAGACCATGTCCCAGCCCGTGTGTAAAACTGACTTGAATCACACGGCCTGTCACACACCCGTGTGTCTGGCCCGTGTGATACATTGACTTGAGTCACACGGCCTGTCACACGCCCTTGCGTCTGGTCCGTGTGCAAGTCTGACTTGCTTAGAATTGGGACAATGAAGGACACAGTCGAGACACAGGCTCGTGTGCTTAACCGTGTGGGCAATTATAGGCCATTTGCAAGGCCAAACTGCCACCCATTTTGGGTCATACCTACAACCATCAAACAAGCATCAATTCATGTCCTAAAGGTATCTAAAACATACCAAATTATACACCATTTGACCCAAAACAACATCATTCATTTCTATATACAAATCCAACTCAAGCATACCAATTCAAAATACCAATCTCACATAACAAACATGTGATTCATACCTCATATAAAACCAATTCAATTCATAACATTTCTCATCATTTGAATTCCCAAAATCAACCATTAATCTTACCAAGGTTGACCATCTCTTTTAGCCATTCATGAGCACATCAAAACATATCAACTTTTGCATCACATAACATGGACTAAATTCACTCCATAATCACATTCATTATCAAGCCATATCACATGACTATAATTACACATTTCAAACAATAATCAAAGTTCTCTAGCCTAAACATGCCATATTTCTATATGTACATTTTCAAAAGGTACCAAAGTATAGTTCGACAGTGTGGTGATGATCCTCGACGATCCTCGAGCTTCCAGTAGCTTCGATAATCTATAAACAATTAAAACACACACAAAGTAAGGTTATAAAAGCTTAGTAAGCCATATACAAATAAACTTATCACATAAACAGTTACAAACTATTTCTTTCATATGAACTATGGCAATCACAATAGCAAATTCATAATTCTCATCTATCTCAATTGTTCATAACCACTTGCTCACATATCAAATGAACATATTCATACTTATCTTCCATTGCCAAATTTCATATACATTTCATACGTACCTAAAACGGATACATATTCACATATTCTATCATATCTTGGAATGCTTATTGAACCGTTCGGAAGCAATAAGGATACTTGAATTGTTTGTAAAACTCGTACAATGCCAACGTCCCAGACGTGGTCTTACATGTAATTAAATATTGATGCCTCTGTCCCAGACAGGGTCTTATATGAAATCATATACGATGCCGACGTCCCAAACATGGTCTTACACGTAAATCTCAAATCGATGCCAACGTCTCAGATGTGGTCTTACACGATAATACATATCAGATTCCTATGTTCTGACATATGTATCCTAACTATTCCTATGGGTAGTACGGGGCTTTTCGGACGTCATCACATTATTGGAATTTTCTCGAATTTCACATATTCAGCTCCAATAGCCATTCATCACATTTCATTAACATATAAATAATAATAATTCAATTCAAACACATTTATTTGTATATAGACTTACCTCGTACAGATTCGGATGGAAATAAATGATTACTCAACCACTTTAGATTTCCCCCAATCTAATTTCGTTTTCTTTGGTTCTTGATCTATACACATTCAAATTTAACTCTTTTATTCAAAAAAATCATTTAATTCAATCCATTTAAACATATTTAGGGCATTTTACTAATTAGCCCACACATTTTCACATTTTCACATTTTAGTCCCTATTTTATAAAATCACAAAATACACATAATTTCCTTATACACATGCTTGGCCGAATATTCCATTAGTCCATATAAGCCCATATCTTTCATTTATTTCACATTTTAAGTCTCTCAATTTCTCATTTTCATAATTTAGCCCAAAATAGTCATATTCATAAAAAATTCAAGGACAAAACATATTAATCTATCACATATCTTTCATATTTCATCAACTATCATCACAAAGCTTACAAAATCATCAATGGCATAACTCACAATCTTCATCAAATTCAGAAATTGAGACTTGGGCTAGGTAGAAGACAAAGCAATGATCTCAAAAACATAAAAATTATCAAAAACCGAGCAAAACACATACTGAAACACCACAAACCCGGCCCACGAGCCTTGACCGGATCTGGTATGTTCCCCGGTGTAAACCGTTTCAAAACTCTTTTATTACTTAGGAAAAACTTGGGTGTTTTGAAAGAAAGTTTGTTTTGGGTTGGGCTTGAGTTGAAAACGAGTTTATTTGAGGTGACAAAATATTTAGAGTTTATTTTAAATTAAATTGACTTAATCTTTAATAATTAAAAATGTCGTAACATAGTAAATTAAACAGAAAATAAAATAGTTCGCTATGGCCTTATTACATCAAATAATTCCCAAAAATGAATTAAAGTGCTTAAATAAAATAAAAGTCCAAATAATAAAACTCCTTGCTGTGCATGGCCACCTTTGAGCTCCTGCCGACCCGGTCCATTACTGATCATCACCTGGAAGAAAATATTCCCCAACGGGGTGAGTCAAACAGACTCAATGTGTAACCAACACTAAGAATCAACATTTCAGGCATGCATTATCATATCACATACATATTCATATAACAGGTAAAAATAATGATGCAACCCAAACCCAAACCTAGATAGCCATCTGCTACACTTCCCTATACCAACCTGCACACCGTGGGGACTACTAAGTCGACCCTCCTTTCGCTACACTCCATCGAAGGCAGTCACTGCAGTCGACGTGCTCATCGCCCTTATAGTCTCGTGGTCTTAGGTCACCACGTTCAGATATTGTGGTCTTAGGTCACCACATCCATATATCGTGGTCTTAGGTCACCACATTCAGATATCGCGGTCTTAGGTCACCGCATTCAGATTTCGTGGTCTTAGGTCACCACATTCACTTCCCCTTTTCAATAACCCATATGCCCAAATCATATTATGCATTAACATGCCAAAGTTCACATTCTTATCATTATTCTCATGTTACTTATAACATATTTCATAATCCTATTGGGAGTAGGAAACGTACCTGAGTACTTTGTACCATAGCATGGTACTTAGCCATATTTTCACATTCTTAATAACACATTTAATCTAAAACATAGCCATGAACATATTAAAACTTAGGGTAGGGTACACACCTGATTTGCTTAGCGGTTCACTTAAATCCCGAAAAGCTTGATCTAATGCCTTAGATCTCAATTCCTACATTCGGCCAACCTTAATATATTAGCATAAAGCCTATTTGGCTATAAAACCAAATCCTAGTAGGATTTGTATTCTTAAAACTTACCTTTGATGCCGATTTGATGACTATTCAAATCCCGGAAACTCGTATTCTTCCCTTTTGAAATCGACTAGTCACTAGATTCCTTGAATTGGTTAGTTTTCGGTTAAAGCAAATAGATTTAAGTACTAAGATAGGGCCTTGGCCGATTACATATCCACTTACCTTGTGATAAAATTCCCAAAATTGATCCTTGCTTCCCTGGGGATGTCGAAATTCCTATAACCATATGTTAGATTTAATCTAACATTAAAACATAAAATATGGCCTTTGGCCGAATATACATGTCTTACCTTAAATCTTTAAATCCCGAAACTCTCTTCCTGATTAATGGAGATGCTGAAATACCTTAGATCTGAAATCTCGAAATTCACCTTCCATAGTTTCGGCCAAAATACAATATGAGGGATTAGTCCCTAAATTTCGACAAGCTTAAAAAGAAAAGAAAGGAAACCGAATCTAGATCTTACCCTTACTTGAAGAAATCGACTGCACCTTCACTTCAACCTTCAGAGATTCGGCTATGGCTAAATGATGCTCTCACAACTTTCGGCTTTTGGAGGGATTAGAAAGAAAAGAGAAGGAAGAATAAAGATGGAGGATTCGGCTAGAACACAAGGTATTTTAGCTTGGCAAAAATAAAAGAAGAAGAGGATTTGGTGAAGAGAATTCGGCAGAGGCTTTCAAAGAACAGAAAATAATGCAGAATGGCCTCTCTTTTCCTTTTATAGCCAAATTTACTAGGCTAGAGTCCCTTACTTGGCCACCACTCTTCTATTTTGATAACTTTATCCCTTGATTTATCACTTTAATTATCAACAAAACTTAATCCAATATTTATCTCTTATCCCCTAATAAAAATAATACTAATAATAATCCTCTTTTATCTCTTCCTTATCTATCAAAATAAAAGAAATAATATCCATATTTATCACCCCTTTTAGCGGAATTTTAATAAGAATAAAACCTCATCTTAAACTCCTCCCAAAGACTCCCCAAGCCGTCCATCTCTTCCTCTTGTTGCCGCAAAAATAAAAGCTTTCTTCTGCTTCCTAAGTGATTCGAACCCTGGCCTAATTGCACATGTAGGTGGCGTCACATGCTAAGCCTTTAAGTGGCTTTTCCAGGCCACTTTTACAAGCCCAATTTCATGTCATATTTCCTCTATAAATTTTCTTAAGGCCACCTTGCCTTAATTTCCTCTTTTAACCTCAGAACTTAACTTTTCCTAAAACGTTTCCTTACATTTCCTTACATTTCCTTACATTTCCAAGTTTCCAAAAATGTTCGTTTGCCTCCTTTAAACTTAACATTTCATACATTTCCAAGTTTCCATAAATGTTCACTTTCCTCTTTTGAAACTTAACATCTCTGAATCATTTCCAAGTTTCCAAAAATGTTCATACTACATTCATAACACACAAGACATGCCATTTCGTATACTTAAATCAAAAATGCATAGGCCCATTTTCAGGATGTTACAGTTCTACCCCCCTTAAAATAATTTCGTCCTCGAAATTACTTACTAATGAACAGTCGTACTTCCTAGCTCACCACACTACGCTACTGCTGCGCACTCTGATCTTAAGAAACTATCATACTTTCTAGGCACATTCTCTTAGTTTACAATCAAGGTTCCATACACCTTACTAGCCACATAAGAACGAACTGACTTTACAACGAACAAGGCAATTAAGGTATTCCAGAACCACGTCCCCTAGAGCTCATTTCTACGATCGTGCTTTAATCTAATTAAGAAATTTTATGAATTAGCCTTTATTCCACTGATTACCCGCGAAGAAGTTTTATGAAAAGAATTTTAGAAGTGGTTCTTTCGTATTCATACATGCATACAGTCTTTACATTCATACATTCATCAATCAATTATGAACTTTCGTTCATTCAGTGAAATGTTGTAGTTTTCATTGTTGCTGTTTTTCCACTACCTAGGGGTATTTTTGTAATTTCCCTACAGGGGTATTTTTGTAATTTTTTTTCAAAAATAAGGTTCCTTGTGGATTTTGTCAATAAGGGTATTTTGGAAATTTTGCATTCCCGGGGTATTTTTGGAAATTTTGAAATTCCAGGGGTATTTCAGTAAATTTTTACAAATCGTGGTAAATTTGTAATGTAACACCCCAAACCCGGCCCATTTGCTATGACCGAATTTGAAATGCCACTGCGGAAAAATGTTTAAAAAAAATATTTGACTTAAAGGTGAAAACATGAAAATTTATTGTCTCTAATAAAACATTGTATAATTAAAGTTCCAAATAAAATTAAGTTGTTTAAAATAAAACATTTTCAAATAATAATATAATCGACAATCCAACTTAAAACATAATAAAAGTCCTTAAATACTTTAAGTGGCCCTTATTACATCAAATAAATCCCCAAAATACTGACAATATAAAATTGTATAAAATAAGGAAAATAACTTCTGCATGGGCCACCTCGTATCCACTCCAACCCGGTCCAAGCTTTATGAATCACCTGTAAGGTTTGAGAAAAATTGGGTGAGTCACACAGACTCAGTGTGTAATCAGTCCACTGAAATCCACCCACATGTGGGCTTAGCCCACAACCACATATCATATCACAATTCAGATAGTAGAACAACTTACTCCCATCATTTCCACAATTGGGCCTTGGCCCATATAATCACTTAATCCACATATCCATTAAAATTATGCAAAATGCACCCAACCCAACCTAGGGTTCATCCACTACTCACCCCCCCGTATCCAGCCACCACACACCAGGGGATTATCAAATCACCCTCTCCTTTTTACTCCAAAAGGCAATCAATGCCGTCCACGTGCAATTAAGCACAATAATCCACAACGCGACCTCAGTCAGCGCCAATCCACGATGTAGCCGTAGCTAACACCAAAACCACGATGGGACACATAGTCACTCATCAACCACGATATGGCACATAGCCGATATCAACCACGATGAGGCACACAGCCACTCATCAAGCCACACGAACTAAATAGCAATTAATCCACAACGTGACCTTAGTCAAATCAATCCACGATGTAGCTTAAGGCTAACATCAAACCACGTACTCGAAGTACACCCGTACCTTCTTTCATATCATATCCCAACCCATGCACATGCTACATGTAATATTGGCATAATAATAAATGCACGCACATGTCATTAAGGCAGACAATCATATTTCCATAGGCATAGTTACATTCACATCGGCACTTTCACATTCTTATCAACATATAACACTAACCTGATTATCGATATACCCCTTTTTTTTTAGGGTATTCATCTCATAATTTTTACTGCATTTGTTAGTACACAATCAACACATACAGATATAACAAAAACCCGAAAAACGGTGGGTTAATCACACACCTGCCTATTAGTGAAATCCCGAACTACTCGAATCTAACACGATCTCGAAACGTGGTTCTTCCTTCTCCTTAAATGCCGATTTGGTCTCCTACCAAATCCCGAATCACACTCTGAGTTCCCTTCCTTAAGCTACACACAAAAGAACACCTTCTTATGGCACTATGAACAATCGGCCATGCCTAAAACCAAGACTTAATCCATTGATTTCGGCACACCCATGAAGAAATAAATAAAACCGATTGGTAAGGAAGAAAATATACTTACTACCACACGTTGTTCACCACTCCTAAAGCTCCATCAAAGAATCGGCTCCAAGACCCCAAAGAGAAAGGTTTCGGCACAAGAATGATGAAGAGAGATCACGCCAAAATGGAGGGAGTTGAATGCTTAGAGAATTCGGCTATGGTGAAAAATTAGGGAGAAAAATAATGTTGAAAGTCTCTTGTGGAAAGCAAAGAGGAAAAGATGAATAGAAATGAGGAGTTTGGGTTTCGGGTTCTCAAGAATAGAAGATGAATCAAGGAAGAACTTTGAGTCCAAGTGCATTCGGCAATAAGGGAAAAAGAGAAGAAATGGTCTTTTGATGGTTTTGTAGTTTTGGTCACAAAAAGAAAAGAAAGAAGGAATGCACTTGAGGGGAGAAAGAACAATTAAAAACAAAATAGTCAAAACTCAAATGGCTAAAAAGAAAAGAAAGCAAAAGGTTTACCTTATGACCAAAATACATTCGGCTAAGAGGAGTAAACAAATTAGAGAGAAACACAAAAATGACCCAAAAGAAAGATGTACTCAACTAGCACTAATTCTACCAAAACTAACACCAAACCATACCAAAAGCTAACCAAAAATTCGGCCAATCCCCCTAGACACCCATACCGTCCATATTCATGGACAATTAGCCATAGAATAAATTCCAAAACACTCTCCATCATTCAAGCCCTTTGTCCCCCTATCCTACCATAATCTTAAGATTCTTATCCCCAATTACAAGCTTTCCTAAACTAATATTCAACTTGCCATAATATTCAAAGTCCAACCTATCATAATTAGAGCTTGACCGTCCATTAATGCTAGGATACATAAAAATAAAGTCTTCAAAATGCTAATCATGCTACTCGAACCACTTCCCTCAAGCAACTCTTCATGCATCTTAACCACCTTGCCACTAACTCCTCATGTGCTAGATTTTAACACTTAAATTAACTTAAGTGTCAGGTTCACCTAATCCACTTCACTAAATTCTTCAAACTAAAATTATTCTAGCATAGCTAATAATTTCAAGCCTTCACAAAACTATACTAAGCACCCAAATAAACCCGAGAATTCATATAAACCTCGTAACCTTTCAAATCCATTTAACTAATAAATCCAATTTGCAAAAACACTATTTTCTTATTCTTAAGGGTTTTAAACTCTCCTAATCCCAAAGTCCAATCCTACTAGGCCCAATTTCGGGATGTTACATGCAAAGTTTAATAATTCAGGGGTATTTCAAAATTTATAAAACTTGAGGGTTATTTTTGAGAATTTTGTTTTCCAAATCAGTGATGTTGCAAAAATTTTGGAAATCAGGGTCATTTTGGTAATTTTGTAAGTTAGAGGCAATTTCGTAAATTTTCCAAGTTGGAGTATTTTAATATTTCGCAGAAGTAGAGTTTTTGGACTTGTTATAAAGTAATGAAATTTTTTTTTAATAAGAACTGTGGGTATTTTGGAAATTTCATAAACCAATGGCATTTTTGTAATTTTACCACCAAGGGTATTTTAGTAATTTTGTAAATCAAGAAATATTTTAGAAAAATTTTATGGGATAGCTTGTATAAATCAAAAGGGTAATTTAGTCATTTTAAAACTAGGGTTTCCATAAAAATGCGGCTAATCCCTTTCGGGTTTTAGCTAGGGGTTTAGCCTATGAATAAGTCCTCTTGGTTAGGGTGAACCGAAGCTACGCACCAGGTAGGATTCCTGCGAAGAGGAGGTGAGTCACTAGGACTGCTAAAATACCAGGCTCTTCCGGATCCAATCCTAGACATGCGTACAATGGTTGCCACACCCTAACTCGGCGACTTAGCCATAGGTTTGTTTAATTAGTCATTAAGTCTTATGTAATAGTTGGGGTAAACTAGTCCTAGGGTTCCAAATACTTATCATACTACTCTACGTGCCATTCCAGTTCTACCCTTCTACAATTCATACTATAATTCACACAAAGGTTAGGGGTACTTACCTGGTGGACTTCGGGTCGGAGACTTAGGTGCCATGCCAGAAAAACCTGCTTATCTTCAAAAACTCATTTGGGCTCGATTTGAAAATGTTTTGGGCCTTAAACCCCAGGCCGAGGGTTTGAAACT
Organism: Gossypium australe; assembly: GCA_005393395.2. NCBI lineage: Eukaryota > Viridiplantae > Streptophyta > Magnoliopsida > Malvales > Malvaceae > Gossypium > Gossypium australe. The sequence goes on along the minus strand of CM016615.1, from coordinate 55,807,615 downwards.
GGGCTCTGATACCAAATTGAAACACCCCAAACCCGGCCCACGAGCCTTGACCGGATCTGGTATGTTCCCCGGTGTAAACCGTTTCAAAACTCTTTTATTACTTTGTAAAATTGTGTCTTTTGAAAGAAAGTTGAAAACGAGTTTATTTGAGGTGACAAAATATTTAGAGTTTATTTTAAATTAAATTGACTTAATCTTTAATAATTAAAAATGTTGTAACATAGTAAATTAAACAGAAAATAAAATAGTTCGCTATGGCCTTATTACATCAAATAATTCCCAAAAATGAATTAAAGTGCTTAAATAAAATAAAAGTCCAAATAATAAAATTCCTTGCTGTGCATGGCCACCTTTGAGCTCCTGCCGACCCGGTCCATTACTGATCATCACCTGGAAGAAAATATTCCCCAACGGGGTGAGTCAAACAGACTCAATGTGTAACCAACACTAAGAATCAACATTTCAGGCATGCATTATCATATCACATATATATTCATATAACAGGTAAAAATAATGATGCAACCCAAACCCAAACCTAGATAGCCATCCGCGACACTTCCCCGTACCAACCTGCACACCGTGGGGACTACTAAGTCGACCCTCCTTCCGCTACACTCCATCGAAGGCAGTCGCTGCAGTCGACGTGCTCATCGCCCTTATAGTCTCATGGTCTTAGGTCACCACGTTCAGATATTGTGGTCTTAGGTCACCACATTCAGATATCGTGGTCTTAGGTCACCACATTCAGATATCGCGGTCTTAGGTCACCGCATTCAGATTTCGTGGTCTTAGGTCACCACATTCACTTCCCCTTTTCAATAACCCATATGCCCAAATCATATTATGCATTAACATGCCAAAGTTCACATTCTTATCATTATTCTCATGTTACTTATAACATATTTCATAATCCTATTGGGAGTAGGAAACGTACCTGAGTTCTTTGTACCATAGCATGGTACTTAGCCATATTTTCACATTCTTAATAACACATTTAATCTAAAACATAGCCATGAACATATTAAAACTTAGGGTAGGGTACACACCTGATTTGCTTAGCGGTTCACTTAAATCCCGAAAAGCTTGATCTAATGCCTTAGATCTCAATTCCTACATTCGACCAACCTTAATATATTAGCATAAAGCCTATTTGGCTATAAAACCAAATCCTAGTAGGATTTGTATTCTTAAAACTTACCTTTGATGCCGATTTGATGACTATTCAAATCCCGGAAACTCGTATTCTTCCCTTTTGAAATCGGCTAGTCACTAGATTCCTTGAATTGGTTAGTTTTCGGTTAAAGCAAATAGATCTAAGTACTAAGATAGGGCCTTGGCCGATTACATATCCATTTACCTTGTGATAAAATTCCCGAAATTGATCCTTGCTTCCGTAGGGATGTCGAAATTCCTATAACCATATGTTAGATTTAATCTAACATTAAAACATAAAATATGGCCTTTGGCCGAATATACATATGTCTTACCTTAAATCTTTAAATCCCGAAACTCTCTTCCTGATTAATGGAGATGCCGAAATACCTTAGATCTGAAATCCCGAAATTCACCTTCCATAGTTTTGGCCAAAATACAATATGAGGGATTAGTCCCTAAATTTCGACAGGCTTAAAAAGAAAAGAAAGGAAACCAAATCTAGATCTTACCCTTACTTGAAGAAATCGATTGCACCTTCACTTCAATCTTCAGAGATTCGGCTATGGCTAAATGATGCTCTCACAACTTTCGGCTTTTGGAGGGATTAGAAAGAAAAGAGAAGGAAGAATAAAGATGGAGGATTCGGCTAGAACACAAGGTATTTTGGCTTGGCAAAAAATAAAAGAAGAAGAGGATTTGGTGAGGAGAATTCGGCAGAGGATTTCAAAGAACAGAAAATAATGCAGAATGGCCTCTCTTTTCCTTTTATAGCCGAATTTACTAGGCTAGAGTCCCTTACTTGGCCACCACTCTTCTATTTTGATAACTTTATCCCTTGATTTATCACTTTAATTATCAACAAAACTTAATCCAATATTTATCTCTTATCTCCTAATAAAAATAATACTAATAATAATCCTCTTTTATCTCTTCCTTATGTAACACCCCAAACCCGTCCCAAACATTACGACCGAATTTGGTATGCCACAGAGAAAAACTTTTTGAAAATCCCTTTTAAGCCGATTAAAATTTTTGATAAAAGATATTGTCTTGTTTTTAAAACGGTTGAGGAGAAAACATTAAATAGTGTTATTTGAAAATATATTAAGTCAGGTTGTTACAGATTCAAGTGTACCCGATGGCACAATAAAACATTTTACGTATTAATTTTTATAAAACATGTGTAACCATTTTTCAAGTCATTAAGTTGTTAAACAATTTATCCAAAACAGATAAAATAACCAAAATATAATTCTAGTAGGCCTTATTACAACTTAAATAAATAGAAAACCAAATTTAATAAAGTAAAGTTCTCAAACCAAAGTTCACGTAGAACCCAAATTTATTGCATGGCCTCCTCGAGTTCAACCGGCTCCTTATCCGCGATCTCATGAATCACCTGAAAAGATAAGGGAGAAGGTGAGTCACCAAGACTCAGTGCATATTCCCTCTCCTGGGTAAATGCCACATTCTTACACAAATTATAACAAAGTACATATATGCATAATGCACCCAACCTAGCCATCCATAACTCCTTTTCTACCCCGTGTGGTACCAAACCATTGGTGGTGCCAAACCACTGGTGTCCAAAGACACAATTGTGTTACCAAAACACTGGTGACCGAGGTCACAAAATAAATGATGGGGCCAACCCATCGTGTGATACCAAATCACTGGCAGACGATCCCATATCTCAAAAGTGGGGCCAACCCACGGTGGAATTAACCACAGGGACAAGTCGCTATGAGGTGCCAAACCTCTGGTGTCCGAAGACACGAATGTGATACCAAATCACTGGTGGTCCCAAACCACTGGTGTCCGAAGACACGAATCATCAAGTTGTGGGGCCAACCCACGTGTGATACCAAATCACTGGCGTCGATCCCATATCTCAAAAGTGGGGCCAACCCACGGTGGTGTTAACCACAGGGACGAGACGCTATGAGGTGCCAAACCTCTGGAGGTACCAAACCTCTGGTGACCGTAGTCACAATGTGTTACCAAAACACTGGTGTCCGTCGACACGAGTATCAATCTTCCCCCTCCTCTCATATTGCCCATACCAATGCAATAGATAAACAAATCATGTCAACATACTTTGATATAAATCATTTAATAAATAGATCATGATTTCAATCCACGTATAATAACATCATATATCGAAACAGACTTACCCGTATCCTCATTCATACCATCATGGTATCATATCCAAAACTCATCGTTTTTCCCACTTTCATAATATGATTAGTTATAACACACATAAACACATATATAAACCAAGTAATAAAGTGTGTAAGATACACACCTGATAATAGTGATAACTAAACTTTCTCGCTCATTGATTCTCTCAGCATCTCGAACAACATCTATACGTGCTCTCTCTCTGATTGGTGGTTCATAACCCGATGAAGAACCACGAACGAACAATGGCTCGGGGGTACGAACGACTTCAAATAAACGATTATCGCTGGCAGAGGGTCCACATCCCGGTGGAAAGTCTCGAACTCCCGACACAGCCCTTCGCTTGAAATTTGAGGGTATAGCAGAACCACCCCTCTTCCAAACACTATGAACTGCTCTCTTCGAACCCATTCTTGAATGCTCCAAAATCTAACGTTTACGGAAAGAAGATAATAATCGGACGATAGAGTCCCCAAAAACTTAATCGATTAGAAGACCATCTAAAACGATATAAGCATAAAGATCCTTACCCTTTTCACTTACCAACCTTTGATTGCTAAAGAGAGATAAGGCTTAAATCAATCACTTCCAAAGTCCCAAAGAGCCTATCTTCAAAACCGATGGATGAAAACCAAGGAAGGTCTACCCTTGAATATTCGGCCAAAACAAAGACTAAAAGGAAATGGGAAGTTTCGGCTATATAGTAGTGAAAGGAGAAAATATGTGAATAAAAGTGAGGAAATATGTAAGTAGAAAAGTAAATAACAAATAAGTGGATGGGGATTCAGTTTAATCAACAATGGAAGAAAGAAAAGAAAGAGGATTTGGAGAAGAAAGAAGTTAGGCCAAATGAAAGAAAAGGGATTTGTGTTTGAGCACAAATCAAAGGAAGAAAAAAGAGAGATGGGAGAAATGAGATTCGGCCAATACTTTGTTTGCCCAAAAGAAAATGCACATAATTAAAAGGTAGTTTTGATGTCAAAAGGAAAAATGTGAGAAAGAGAAATGGTATTTGATTCAACCAAAATGAGGCTAAAATCCCAAAACAATTTTGCACAAAAATGCCTAAGTGCATTCGGCCAAAGAGGAATTTGCTTGGAGAGGAAAAGAAAATATGCCAAATGGTGCCCAAATGCCAAAGTTGGCCAAATATCCTCCCCTAAACCACCTAACACATTCGGCCACCCACCTAGACACCCTTGCCGTCCACATTCAACCACTAAAGCCTAGGAAAACTTTCCAAGACATCATCCACTTTCCATGCCTTAGTCCCCTCATCATGCCATAAGTTCAAGATTCTTATCTTAATCATAATTCCAACTTACCAAAAGAAATAGTCCAACTTATCAAAAAAACATAGGTTGACCATCCACTCCTATCACCAAGGGGTTTACAATTTTGGCAACTCCTCCAATTCACTTTAAGCCACTCATATGATATATTCAAATTTAATTTGAATAAATCATGTCTCTAATTTTTCCTCTATCAAAATATTATAAAATATTTCTAATAATAATAATTCAATTAGAATCCTTAATAATATCCTCATAATCCACACATTAAAATTTTATCATCTCTTTCTCTCTCTTGCCAACTTTTCAAATAAAAATCATTTAAAGTCAAATAATATTCTTTTCCTTAATAACCCAAAATTCAAAATTAGGAAATTCCTTCCCCTTAATGCCGTCCAAACTCATTGGTCACACGACCATGAATTTGTTTCCAAAACTTTTCCTTGATATATGCCCCATGTCTCCATACCTTTCCATAAGTTCTTGATTCCATACCATATGTTAATACTTTCCTTAATCCTTTATTCTACTAACCAAAAATAACATGGTCAACACTTTCCATAAATGAGCTTGGCCGACACTTACCATATAAGTACAAAAATAAAAGTTCTCTAAATGCTAACTAAGGGATTCGAACCACTCCCCTCTTGCTATTACCCATGTGCCATCACCACTTTACCAATTGACTCCTTGTGTCACTTATAGATACTTAAATTAACTTAAGTGCTAAGCTCACATAATCCACTTCATTAAATATCCCAAACTAAAAATTATTCTAACTTCCTAAATAAAAACAAGCCTTTACAAGACTATTCTAACACACAAAATTCCTACCCGAGCCAACACAAAAATAATACTCAAATTTTTCCTAAAGCCCAATTCCCAATCGGCCCAATCCTACTAGGCCCAATTTTGGGATGTTACAATTCTACCCTGCTTAAAGAAATTTCGTCCTCGAAATTTCCAACTAGCTAACAGTCGTACCTCCTATCTCGCCACCGTACGCTCTTGCTGCGCACTCTGATCTTAATAAAACCACAATGTACTTTTTAACAAAATCTTGAATCCTTAATCCCACAACCAAACATCTAATTCACACTAGCAAACCTGTTATTTAACACTTACACTTATACCAACAATTTTCCTACATTCAGCCAACACTTCTAACCAAAACATACCTGACTTGAGAGTGAGGAAACAATCCCGAGCCTTATGCTCCTTAGACCCGCATCTCAAACATGCTTCAACCCTCCTCCAATATTCTCCCGGATGACACCTTCCACAGTAATCGCAAGCCAATAAGTTCGATCATACCGTGATTTTAAAAAATGAAATTGTGACCCTAGAGAACCGTGATCTCTATTCTTCTCCAAAACTTCTTTAACTAACTGAGTCAGCTCATCAATCCGAATTCGATCATGAGACCCCGTCTCAAGCACTAGCGATGCTAACGCCTCCATTTCGAAAATATGCCTCGGTGCCGAAGATCTAGCCCTAGCACAATCGGCCTTTACCATGTCCATGACGACCACGATCTCGAGAGCTCATTCTAACTATCGCGCTTTAATCAGATTAGGAGATTTTTTATGGATTAGTACATGTTTCACTTGTTTATCCGCGAAGAAATTTTATGAAAAGAGTTTAATGGAGATTCTTTCGATCAAACAAGGTTTTAAGTCTTCTATCCTAGTTTACACAGAAAAGTACATCCATTCCTTAATACCTTCCATAGCTATGCACTCTTCGGACATTACTGTCCGTTTCTAACCCAGGGGTATTTTCGTCATTTTTCCTATAGGGCATTTTCGTAAATAACCGAAGAAATTTGAAAACTTTAATGAATCAAGTCATTTTGAAATTTCTAAAATTGAGGAGTATTTTCGAAAAATTTCCAATCTGAAGATATGACAGAATTTTGGAAACCGGGAGTATTTTGGTAATTTTGTCAATCGGGGATAATTTTGTAACTTTCCCAAAGTCAAGGTATTATTTTGAAATACAACATTTTTGAGTACTTTTGTAAAATAAAAGTTTGATCAAAATTGGGGTAATATGGAAATTTTAGAAACCAAGGGTATTTTCGTAATTTTGCCACTAAGGGCATTTCGGTAATTTTGGTAAGTAAAATATTTTGAAAATTTTCCAAAAATAAATTTGTCCTACTATGTAAAAGGGGTATTTTAGTGATTTTAAAACTAGAGTTTTCTTAAAAATATGGCAAATCCCTTTCGGGTTTTATTCAATATGTTTAGCCTATGACCGAGTCCTCTAAGTTAGAGTGAACCGAAGCTACGCACCAGGTAGGAATCCCGTGAAGAAGAGGTGAGTCACAAGGACTGCTTAAGTACCAAGCTCTTCCGGATCCAATCCTAGACATGCGCACCAAGATTTCCACACCCTAACTCGGCGACTTGGTCACGGGTTGGTTCTAATTAGGCCATTAAAGTCTTATGTCTTTGTTTGAGATAAACTAGTCCTAAAGTTTAAAATACTTATCACTATCTACGTTCCATGCTTCCTACCCTTCTACAGTAAATAATTCATACAAAAGTTAGAGATACTTACTTGGGCGGATCGGTGCCGGAGACTCGGTGCCATGCTTATTCAAAACCAAAAATATTTCAAAAAGGCCTACCAAAACATTTTTGGGCCTTGGGCCCCCACAGCCGAGCTTTGAACTAGGCTCTGATACCAATTTGTAACACCTCAAACCCGTCCCAAACATTACGACCGAATTTGGTATGCCACAGAGAAAAACTTTTTGAAAATCCCTTTTAAGCCGATTAAAATTTTTGATAAAAGATATTGTCTTGTTTTTAAAACGGTTGAGGAGAAAACATTAAATAGTGTTATTTGAAAATATATTAAGTCAGGTTGTTACAGATTCAAGTGTACCCGATGGCACAATAAAACATTTTACGTATTAATTTTTATAAAACATGTGTAACCATTTTTCAAGTCATTAAGTTGTTAAACAATTTATCCAAAACAGATAAAATAACCAAAATATAATTCTAGTAGGCCTTATTACAACTTAAATAAATATAAAACCAAATTTAATAAAGTAAAGTTCTCAAACCAAAGTTCACGTAGAACCCAAATTTATTGCATGGCCTCCTCGAGTTCAACCGGCTCCTCATCTGTGATCTCATGAATCACCTGAAAAGATAAGGGAGAAGGTGAGTCACCAAGACTCAGTGCATATTCCCTCTCCCGGGTAAATGCCACATTCTTACACAAATTATAACAAAGTACATATATGCATAATGCACCCAACCTAGCCATCCATAACTCCTTTTCTACCCCGTGTGGTACCAAACCACTGGTGGTGCCAAACCACTGGTGTCCAAAGACACAATTGTGTTACCAAAACACTGGTGACCGAGGTCACAAAATAAATGATGGGGCCAACCCGTCGTGTGATACCAAATCACTGGCAGACGATCCCATATCTCAAAAGTGGGGCCAACCCACGGTGGAATTAACCACAGGGACAAGTCGCTATGAGGTGCCAAACCTCTGGTGTCCGAAGACACGAATGTGATACCAAATCACTGGTGGTCCCAAACCACTGGTGTCCGAAGACACGAATCATCAAGTTGTGGGGCCAACCCACGTGTGATACCAAATCACTGGCGTCGATCCCATATCTCAAAAGTGGGGCCAACCCACGGTGGTGTTAACCACAGGGACGAGACGCTATGAGGTGCCAAACCTCTGGAGGTACCAAACCTCTGGTGACCGTAGTCACAATGTGTTACCAAAACACTGGTGTCCGTCGACACGAATATCAATCTTCCCCCTCCTCTCATATTGCCCATACCAATGCAATAGATAAACAAATCATGTCAACATACTTTGATATAAATCATATAATAAATAGATCATGATTTCAATCCACGTATAATAACATCATATATCGAAACAGACTTACCCGTATCCTCATTCATACCATCATGGTATCATATCCAAAACTCATCGTTTTTCCCACTTTCATAACATGATTAGTTATAACACACATAAACACATATATAAACCAAGTAATAAAGTGTGTAAGATACACACCTGATAATAGTGATAACTAAACTTTCTCGCTCATCGATTCTCTCAGGATCTCGAACAACATCTATACGTGCTCTCTCTCCGATTGGTGGTTCATAACCCGATGAAGAACCACGAACGAACAATGGCTCGGGGGTACGAACGACTTCAAATAAACGATTATCGCTGGCAGAGGGTCCACATCCCGGTGGAAAGTCTCGAACTCCCGACACAGCCCTTCGCTTGAAATTTGAGGGTATAGCAGAACCACCCCTCTTCCAAACACTATGAAATGCTCTCTTCGAACCCATTCTTGAATGCTCCAAAATCTAACGTTTACGAACAGAAGATAATAAACGGACGATAGAGTCCCCAAAAACTTAATCGATTAGAAGACCATCTAAAACGATATAAGCATAAAGATCCTTACCCTTTTGACTTACCAACCTTTGATTGCTAGAGAGAGATAAGGCTTAAATCAATCTCTTCCAAAGTCCCAAAGAGCCTATCTTCAAAACCGATGGATGAAAACCAAGGAAGGTCTACCCTTGAATATTCGGCCAAAACAAAGACTAAAAGGAAATGGGAAGTTTCGGCTATATAGTAATGAAAGGAGAAAATATGTGAATAAAAGTGAGGAAATATGTAAGTAGAAAAGAAAATAACAAATGAGTGGATGGGGATTCGGTTTAATTAACAATGGAAGAAAGAAAAGAAAGAGGATTTGGAGAAGAAAGAAGTTCGGCCAAATGAAAGAAAAGGGATTTGTGTTTGAGCACAAATCAAAGGAAGAAAAGAGAGAGATAGGAGAAATGAGATTCGGCCAATACTTTGTTTGCCAAAAGAAAATGCACATAATTAAAAAGGTAGTTTTGATGTCAAAAGGAAAAATGTGAGAAAGAGAAATGGTATTTGATTCAACCAAAATGAGGCTAAAATCCCAAAACAATTTTGCACAAAAATGCCTAAGTGCATTCGGCCAAAGAGGAATTTGCTTGGAGAGGAAAAGAAAATATGCCAAATGGTGCCCAAATGCCAAAGTTGGCAAAATATCCTCCCCTAAACCACCTAACACATTCCGCCACCCACCTAGACACCCTTGCCGTCCACATTCAACCACTAAAGCCTAGGAAAACTTTCCAAGACATCATCCACTTTCCATGCCTTAGTCCCCTCATCATGCCATAAGTTCAAGATTCTTATCTTAATCATAATTCCAACTTACCAAAAGAAATAGTCCAACTTATCAAAAAAACATAGGTTGACCGTCCACTCCTATCATCAAGGGGTTTACAATTTTGGCAACTCCCCCAATTCACTTTAAGCCACTCATATGATATATTCAAATTTAATTTGAATAAATCATGTCTCTAATTTTTCCTCTATCAAAATATTATAAAATATTTCTAATAATAATAATTCAATTAGAATCCTTAATAATATCCTCATAATCCACACATTAAAATTTTATCATCTCTTTCTCTCTCTTGCCAACTTTTCAAATAAAAATCATTTAAAGCCAAATAATATTCTTTTCCTTAATAACCCAAAATTCAAAATTAGGAAATTCCTTCCCCTTAATGCCGTCCAAACTCATTGGTCACATGACCATGAATTTGTTTCCAAAACTTTTCCTTGATATATGCCCTATGTCTCCATACCTTTCCATATGTTTTTGATTCCATACCATATGTTAATACTTTCCTTAATCCTTTATTCTACTAACCAAAAATAACATGGTCAACACTTTCCATAAATGAGCTTGGCCGACACTTACCATAGAAGTACAAAAATAAAAGTTCTCTAAATGCTAACTAAGGGATTCGAACCACTCCCCTCTTGCTATTACCCATGTGCCATCACCACTTTACCAATTGACTCCTTGTGTCACTTATAGATACTTAAATTAACTTAAGTGCTAAGCTCACATAATCCACTTCATTAAATATCCCAAACTAAAAATTATTCTAACTTCCTAAATAAAAACAAGCCTTCACAAGACTATTCTAACACAAAAACTTCCTACCCGAGCAAACACAAAAATAATACTCAAATTTTTCCTAAAGCCCAATTCCCAATCGGCCCAATCCTACTATGCCCAATTTGGGGATGTTACACCTTATCTATCAAAATAAAAGAAATAATATCCATATTTATCACCCCTTTTAGCCGAATTTTAATAAGAATAAAACCTCATCTTAAACTCCTCCCAAAGACTCCCCAAGCCGTCCATCTCTTCCTCTTGTTGCCGCAAAAATAAAAGCTTTCTTCTGCTTCCTAAGTGATTCGAACCCTGGCCCAATTGCACATGTAGGTGGCATCACATGATAAGCCTTTAAGTGGCATTTCCAGGCCACTTTTACAAGCCCAATTTCATGTCATATTTCCTCCATAAATTTTCTTAAGGCCACCTTGCCTTAATTTCCTCTTTTAACCTCAGAACTTAACTTTTCCTAAAACGTTTCCTTACATTTCCTTACATTTCCTTACATTTCCTTACATTTCCAAGTTTCCAAAAATGTTCGTTTGCCTCCTTTAAACTTAAGATTTCTTACATTTCCAAGTTTCCAGAAATGTTCACTTTCCTCTTTTGAAACTTAACATTTCTGAATCATTTCCAAGTTTCCAAAAATGTTCATAATACATTCATAACACACAAGACATACCATTTCGTATACTTAAATCAAAAATGCATAGGCCTATTTTTAGGATGTTACACATACCTAATTCAAGCTTTCAAAGGTGCCAAATAATCAAAGATCAACTATGGTTTCTTTCTTCTCATTTTCGGCCACAAAAAAGATGAACAAAACATGTGTTTTTACTTTATGTTTTATTTTATTATCATATATTAACATAATTACCATATTAGCCTTTTTAATTTCATTTAAAATCCACTAACCTTAGGTTTTTATGTCCATCCAATATTCAAATGGTTTAATTACAACATAGGGACCTCACCTTTAATAAACCATGTTAATTCGGCACACAACCCATTAGAACGCAACTTTTACCTTTTATGTGATTAGGTCTTTTTTGCAAATTAAACACACAAATGATCAAATTAAATCACGGAAATTTCACACATACCAATTCACATGCTGTAGGCTTGAAAAATAATATTAAAATATTTTTCAGACTCAGATTTGTGGTCCAAAAACCACCACTCCGACTAGGGTATAAACCGGGCTGTTACAACTCTCTCATTAGGGATTTTCGTCCCCGAAAATCTTACCATTGAACAAATTCGAATATTGCTGTCTCATAGCATCTTCGAGCTCCCACGTAGCCTCTTCAACACCGTGTCGATGCCACTTTACTTTTACTAACAAAAGTTTCTTATTTCACAATCCTTTAACCTCGCGAGCTAAGATATGGATCGGTTCTTCTTTATAAGCCATATCAGACTGAATTTCTATCTTAGACGAAGAAATCACATGCGAGGGATTGGATCTGTATCGCCGAAGCATCGATACATGAAATACATTATGAATCTTTTCTAACTTAGATAGTAGCAACAGTCTATAAGCAACTGGCCCAATACGCTCGATAATCTCATACGGCTCAATGAATCTCGGACTCAATTTGCCCTTTTTGCCAAATTGGAGTATTTTTTCCATGGAGATACTTTCAAAAATACTTTATCATTGACTTCAAATTCAATATCTTTTCGTTTCAAATCTGCGTATGATTTATGTCGATCAGATGCTGCTTTCAGACTATTTTGTATCACTTTTACTTTCTGTTCAGTCTCTTTAATCAAATCAACCCTGTGAATCTTATTTTCACTAAGTTCTAACCAGTACAGAGGTGTTTGGCATTTTCTCCCATACAAAGCTTCGTACGGTGCCCTTTTAATGCTCGATTGAAAACTATTATTATACGTGAATTCAATCAATGGAAAATATTATCCCACGTACCTTCAAACTCAAGAATGCAATATCTCAACATATCCTCGAGTATCTGAATAATCCGCTCGAATTGACCATCCGTTTACGGGTGACAAGCAGTACTGAAGTGCAATTTTGTACCTAAAGCCTCTAGCAGTTTCTTCCAAAATCGCAAAGTAAACCTCGGATCTCTGTCAGACACAATGGATAGTGGCACCCCGTGCAATCTCATAATATAAGAAATGTATAACTCAGCTAACTTATGAAGCGAATAATTCGTTCTCACCGAAATAAAATGAGATGATTTTGTCAATCTATCAACTATAACCCAGATTGCATCTTTCTTCCTTGGAGTTAAAGGCAAACCAAAAACAAAATCCATCGTCACTTTATCCCATTTCCACTCGGGAATCATAATTGGTTCTAACAAACTGGATGGCACCTGATGTTTAGCTTTAACTTGCTGACATATCAAACATTTCAAAACAAAATCAGAGATATCTCTTTTATTCCAGGCCACCAGTAAAGTTGTTTCAAATCATTATACATCTTTGTACTTCCCGGATGAACAGATAAGCGACTGCTATATGCTTCTTTCAAAATCAACTGAATCAACTCTGGATTTCTTAGAACACAAATCCGATCTCGAAATCTCAAACAATCATCAACATCAACTCAAAATTCAGAATCAAAGTTCAAATCACATTGAGCTCGTTTCACTAACATTTCATTATCAAATTTCTGAGCATCACAAATTTACTGTAAAAACAACGGTCTCACTTTCAATTCAGCTAAAATCGAACCAACATCAGACAGAACTAAATGAGCATTCATTGCACGTAGCACAAACAGTCATTTTCGACTTAAAGCATCAGCAACAATATTTACTTTTCCCGGATGATAATCTATAACTAGCTCGTAGTCTTTTTTAACAGTTCTAACCATCTTCTCTGACGCAGATTCAAATATTTCTGAGTCATCAAATATTTCAAACTTTTATGATCTAAAAATACATGACATTTCCCACCGAAAAGATAGTGGCACTAAATCTTCAAAGCGAACACAATCGTAACCAGCTCAAGGTCGTGCTTCGGATAATTCTTTTCATGCGGTTTCAATTGTCTCGAGGCATAAGCTATAACTTTGCCTTCTTGCATCAAAACACATCCCAGACCGTTTAACAAAGCATCACTAAAAATTACGAACTCTTTACCTGATTTTGGTTGTACCAAAACTAGAGCTTCGGTCAAAAAGGCTTTCAACTGATCAAAGCTTTTCTAGCACTTTTCAGGCCATTCAAATTTCACATCTTTCTGAAGTAATCTCGTCAAGGGAGTTGCAATAATTGGAAAGCCTTTTACTAACCGTCGATAATAACCAGCAAGTCCAAGAAAACTGCAGATTTCAGACACATTTTTCGGAGGCTTCCACTCTAAAATAGCTGAAATCTTGCTGGGATCAACTCGTATACTGGATGCTGACACAATATGCCCCAAAAAGCCAACTTCGCGTAACCAAAACTCACATTTACTAAACTTTGCATACAATTGCTTATCATGTAGAGTTTGTAGCACAATTTTCAAAGGTTCGGCATGCTCAATTTAATCACGCGAATAAATGAAAATGTCGTCAATGAATACAACAACAAATTGATCTAAATACGGTCTGAAAATTCTGTTCATCAAGTCCATAAAGACAGCAAGAGCATTTGTTAGTCCGAAAGGCATAACCAAAAATTCATAATGCCCGTACCTCATTCTGAAAATAGTTTTTGGAATGTCTGAATCTTTTACTCGTAACTGATAGTATCCCGATCTCAGATCTATCTTTGAAAACACAGTAGCTCCTTTCAGCTGATCGAATAAATCATTGATTCTGGGCAGAGAATATTTGTTCCTAATAGTTACTTTGTTTTACTGACGGGAATCAATGCACATTCTCATCGTGCCATCATTCTTTTTCACAAATAGAACAGAAATGCCCCAAGGAGAAAAGCTCGATCGTGCGAAATAGTCTGTCAATTCTTGCAACTGAGACTTCAATTCTTTTAATTCTGTTGGAGCCGTTCTATACGGACCTATTGAGATAGGAGTCGTCCCCGGCACTAACTCAATGCCAAACTCCACTTCCTGTATTGGAGGTAATCCCGATAATTCTTCAGGAAACACATCAGGGAACTCACAAACCATAGGCACAGATTCAACTTTCTTTTCTGTCACTTTCGTATCAATCACATACGCAAGATAAGCTTCACAACCCTTTTTCACATAATTCAGAGCTTTCATCGAAGATATCACTGCCGGTAGCCCATTCAAATCACTGGGCTCAATCCGTATTATTTCATCATTCTTACATCTCAAATCAATAGTCTTCCGTTTGCAATTCACAACAGCATCATGCAATGTTAACCAATCCATCCCCAAAATTATATCAAACTCATCAAAGGGTAATAACATCAGATTAGCCGGGAAGCAGATATCTCGAAACACCAATGAACAATTCTTGAACACTTTGTCAACCAAAACACACTTGCCTAAAGGGCTCAATACTTTAATTACAAATTTAGTAGACTCTATAGGCAAAGTCTTACTGGATACTAAATTCATGCATATATATATGAATGAGTAGACCCTGGATCTATCAATACAATCACAGAAGTATCATAAAGAGTAAAAGTACCGGTAATAATGTTTGGAGACGAAGCTTCCTCACGAGCTCGAATAGCATAAGCTCTGGCAGGCGCTCTCTCCTCAGATCTCGCAGCTGCATCTTTCGTAGCTTTTTGGCTACCACTCACATTTCCCGTGTTTCTGGAAGGTCTACCCCTAACTGAAGCGTTATTTAACTTTAGATTCTATGCAATCTCTTGCTCAACAAACTCGGGACAGCCTTGGATGAAGTGATCTAAAGATCCACATTTGAAACAAGCTGGATCATTTAATCGACAATTTCCCGGAGGTCTTTTACCATAATGTCTACACTCGGGTCGCTCAGATCTGACATTTCCAACACTTGCAATCAAAGTAGCTGGAGCTTGGAAGCTCGAATGTGATCTTGCACGATCTCTACTCGAATGCCCCGCATTAGTCTTTGAATGGCTATAATCATCTCAGAATTTCTTTGATGCCGACTGATATGATTTACTTGAGGATCTCTTCCTCACATCTCTTTCTGACTCAGCTTTTCTTTTATCTTTCCCGAGTTCTTCGGCTTTACATGCTCGACCAACAAGTACAACAAACTCTTTTATTTCCAAAATACCGACTAACAAATAGATATCTTCATTCAAGCCTTCTTCAAACCTTTTACACATTATTACCTTATTCGAGACACATTCTCGTGCATATTGGCTCAGTCTCACAAATTCCCTCTCGTATTCTGTAACAGACATATGGCCCTGTTTCAATTCAAGTAACTCTTTATGTTTCTGTTCATTGAATCCTTGATTAATATATTTCTTTTGGAATTCAAATTGAAAGAAATCCCAAGTAATTCATTATTTTGGAACAACAGAAGTCAAATTTTTCCACCACTGGTAAGCTGCATCCCTCAACAAAGAAACAGCACATTTCGCATATTCATCAGGGGTACACGACATCTCATCAAATACTCGAATTGTATTCTCAAGACAAAACTCAGCTCTCTCAGCATCATCATCATTAGTGGCCCTAAACTTTTCAACCCCATATTTACGAATTTTATTGATCGAAGGCTTATTCAATAGATTCGGATTCATAACCGGAGGTATAACAGGAGTCTGCGGGGGATTAGCTAGGGGCGGAGGTTGAAAAATAGCTGGATTTGCTCTAACATAATGAGCGAACCACTCATTCATCATTTGGAAGAAGGCTTGTTTAGCCTCTCCTGCCTGACCGCGTGTAACCGGTCTAAAATCAGACGGCACTGTACCTTGAGCGGGAGCAGGCGCATTACTTTCAACATCGTTAGCTACGCCTCGTTCGGGATCCATTTACTATAAGGAAAACACATTTTATCTATCAAGATTTATCACACTATCACGTTCATATATATGGCATGTATAGCTAGACTCTCACACACTACTTTAGCCCTAAAATCGACTAAACAATAGCTTTGATACCAACAAATTGTAACAACCCTAACCCGTATCCGTCGCCGGACTAAGGTTAAAAGGTATTACCAGACATATCAGAACACTTTACGCTCATTTCACAACATCAATCATACAACATCATTTCATAATGATTTACACACATATAGTCCTTTAGAAAGTCTACGATACCTTAAACATGCTTTAGAGAAGGTTCGGGACTAAACCGATCTCATACAGAACATTGCAGAACTTAGAAAATTTTTCTCTCAAAACAAGGCACACGCCCATGTGGTTAGGCCTTATGCCTCACACGGCCGTGCCTTGGACCATGTCTCAGCCCGTGTGTAAAACTGACTTAAATCACACGGCCTGTCACACGCTCGTGTGTCTAGCCAGTGTGATACACTGACTTGAGTCACACAGCCTGTCACACGCCCGTGCGTCTTGTCCGTGTGCAAGTCTAACTTGCTTAGAATTGGGATAGTGAAGGACACGGTCGAGACACACCCCTGTGTGCTTAACCGTGTGGGCAATTATAGGCCATTTGCAAGGCCAAATTGCCACCCATTTTGGGTCATACCTACAATCATCAAACAAGCATCAATTCATGTCCTAAAGGTAGCTAAAACATACCAAATTATACACCATTTGACCCAAAACAACATCATTCATTTCTATATACAAATCCAGCTCAAGCATACTAATTCAAAATGCCAATCTCACATCAAAAACATGTGATTCATACCTCACATAAAACCAATTCAATTCATAACATTTCTCATCATTTCAATTCCCAAAACCAACCATTAATCTTACCAAGGTTGACCATCTCTTTTAGCCATTCATGAGCACATCAAAATATATCAACTTTTTCATCACATAACATGGACTAAATTCACTCCATAATCACATTCATTATCAAGCCATATCACATGGCTATAATTACACATTTCAAAACATAATCAAAGTTCTCTAGCCTATACATGCCATATTTCTATATGTACATTTTCAAAAGGTACCAAAGTATAGTTCGATAGTGTGGTGATGATCCTCGACGATCCCCGAGCTTCCAGTAACTTTGATAATATATAAACAATTAAAACACACACAAAGTAAGGTTATAAAATGTAACACCCCTTACCCGTATTCAATCCGGAACTGTGTTTGGGGCATTACCTAACTAACCTTGCTTAAACGCCTTGAATAGGGTTATAAAAATCTCGTTTAAACCCATCACTTGCATCTACTCGGCCTAAGAGGCCCTAAACATACGTCATAAAGGTTTTGGAACATTTCTGGGAACTTTTACGAATTCGAGAAACATTTTAACAAAACAGGGGCCACACTCCCGTGTTGGTCTAGGGACACGCCCGTGTGCCCCTAAGAATGCTTGTGTCTTCCACCCGTGGTCAATTCTGACTAAGGTCACACGGCCTTGACACGCCTGTGGCCCTAGCCCGTATACCAAACCTTAGCATTCTGACCTATCCACGCAGTCTATGCACACGTCCATGTGCTTCAGCCGTGTGGCAATTTAAATTCCATGTGCAAGGTGCAGACTTCACATGGCCTGGGCATACGCCCATGTGCAAGCCGTGCCTCCCACACGGTCTAGACACACGCCCGTGTGTCTACCCATGTGGAAGATTAGCAGGCTATTTACCAAGCCCTTTAGTCACCCTATGTTGCACACATACATACTTCCGTTCAAAACAATACAACTCCTATCCCAAAAGCACATCTAAGTACTCACTACAATATAAAAGATAACCCATAGGTACCTCTAGGAGCTCAAAGAATCAAGACATACATAAAGGCATATACTTTATGAAATTCATCTTCATTAAGTAATACAATTTGCCAAGTATTTGCCTAACTTATAAGGACATTTACAAAATGACTTTAATAACTTACATAGCTAACACTTTGACTAACAATTACAACTTAACAAAATACTCGAGTCCCATACATGCCATACTCAAAATAAGTCTAAATTGTTATACCAAAGTGATGTCAATAGTGTGATTTTCGAACTCCGATGTTTGCAACCTCTCGAGTTATCTTGGCAATACTACAAGGAAAAGGGAAAGGAGAGGGGTAAGCATATAGCTTAGTAAGTTTGCATGAAACTCTAGGATAACATATTTATACCAACTACAAACATTCATTCCATGGAGCAATGGCAACATAGTCTCAAATGAATAAAAGTACTTACTCGTACTTATTCACATTTACTCTTACCCACCTCATGTCAACATAATCTAGTAACTTCTAATTACTTGTGTTACCTGTATCACTAAATCACATGATTTAGCACATATGCTAACATAACCATAAATTCACATTTTTAACATTCATATCATGAGCTTTACTCAAGGCCATCCAATAACAATTTGCGTCTAGGCCAACTCGCATACTCAACTCTTTTGCTTATAAATAGATCGGCTCATCATGAATTATGTAACAGTCCAGTTTATACCCTAGTCGAAACAGTGGTTTCAAGGCCACAAATCCGAGTTCGTATAATATTTTAATATTATATTTTGTGCCGTTGATATGTGGTTTAGCATGTGGTAAATTTTCGTAAGTGAATTTGTCTGTTCGTGTTTTTAATTTGGCAAAAGGATGAAATTGCATTAAATGTGAAAGTTGCTTGCTATTTGCTAAAGTGTTTATGTGTTGTGGCTTTATAATTGCAAGGACTTATGTTGCAATTTGGCCAAAATATGGCTAGTGGACGGCAACATGGTTTTTAAGATATGTTTTATATGTTATTTTTATAAGTTAAAATTTATATTATATTTATTAAACAAAGCATTAAAAGAAAAAGAAAGCCATATTGCTTTATTATTTGGCCGAATGTTTTAAAGAAAAAGAAAAGAAGAAGATAGCAAGGTTCAGCTAGGTTTTGAGCTTGATTAAGGTAATTTTTGACTTCAATTTTTGATAATTTCTACGTTTTTGTAATCATTGCTTCTTCTACTATCAAGCCCATGTCTCAATTTTGTGAATTGATGATGTTTGTGTGATATGCTATTAATGATATGTCAAGCTTTCTGATGATTTTTGGTGTTATATGAAAGATATGAGCTAGATGAACATACTTTGTTCTTGAATTTTTGATGAATTTAGCTAAATAGGGCTAAATTGAGAAAATGGTAATTTGAGGGACTAAATTGCAAATTTGATGAAAAATGTGGGCTTTTATGTGATGTATATGTATTCGGCTAAGCATGTGTATGTGTGGATTTTATGAATTTGATGTTTTGAGAAAAATGGACTAAATTGATGAAATGTGAAAATGTGAGGGCTAAACTGCAAATTGTCCTAAATGTGTATATTTGGATTAAATTGATTGAATTAGTGAATAAAAGGATTAATTTTGAATATGTTTAGATCAAGAACCGAGGAAAACAGATTTAGATCGCGGGAAAGTGAAAGTAATCGAGTAGCCATTTTCATTCCGATATACCAAATCCGAGGAAAGTCACTATGCAAATGAATGTATATGTATGCAAATGTATTTGTTTATATGACTAATGTTGATAATAAGTGCCTATGAGAGGTTGTACATATGAATTATGAGATAAGGTCAATATAGCGACAATGTCCGAGAAGTCCCGTACGAACCTAGGAATAGATAGAATTAGCTACGTCATGACATAGGTATCTGTTCTGTTCTATCATGTAAGACCACGTTTGGGATGTTGGCATTGATTTGAGACTCGTGTAAGACCACGTCTGGGACGTTGGCATCGATATGAGTTTTACGTGTAAGACCATGTCTGGGACATTGGCATCGTATTGATTCGTATAAGACCCTGTCTGAGACAGTGGCATCGATATCCGAGTGCACGTAAGACCTCGTCTGGGACGTTGGCATTGTACGACTATTCTGAGCTTTTTGAGTATCCTACTAGATTCTTATTGGTTCAACGGGCAAGTTTGTGATACGAATTACAAATCTGAGCTATGAACAATTATGTGGTTATAAATCTGATTCAGGTACGTTGACTATATACTAATTATGTATAAAAGGTAAGCGTCTAAGTGATCTTACTATGATGATATGTATATGGAATTTATGATATGATAAGAAATGTTTTGCCTAGATGAGCTATGTGTTTATATGATTCTTGAATTGTGAAAATGGATAATGTGGTCAAAAGTGTATGAACTAAAGCAAATAAGTGAAAGTTTGCTAGGTGATTGATATATGCCAATGTGTTTATTTGCATATATGCCTTCCATACTAAGTTTATTTGTATATGACTTACTAAGCTTTTGGAAAGCTTACTCTGTGTGTGTTTTCTCTATTTTATAGGTCGTCCAAGCTACTAAAGGCTCGGGATCATCATGGATCGTCAGCACACTACTAAAATCATTTTGGTACACTTTGAATATGTATATGGCTAGATATGGCATGTATAGGCTAGTCCTTGATATAATATGTAAAGTGAACTTAGTCATGTGATTTGGCTAGTTATGTTTTGGTAATATGCTTAAAGAAATATGATATGTGAAGTTGTTTTGGTATGATTAATTGATATATGAAATAGTTATGAGATGGTAAATATATAGATGATTGGTGCTTGAGCATAATTGAGATTTGATCATGCAAATTGGTATGTTTGGAATTGGTTTTGAATGCTTATATTGAATGTATTGTTGCGATTACCTTAGTTGTCAAATGTGCATGATTTGGATGGCTATTTGGTATATTTTGGTGGTTATATGTGCATGAAATGAGATGATATATGTTGCTTGTAGGTTTGCCCTAAATGGGTGACATTTTGCCTTGTAAATGGCCTATAATGTCACACGATCATGGCACACGGGCGTGCCTAGAGACCGTGGGACCAAGTCAGTAGCTAACTTAAGAGCACAACGGCCATAACACATGGGCGTGCTCGATGGTCGTGGTGGTGAAGTCAGTATGTGGCCTAAGAGTGCACGAGCGTGCTCAGTGGCCGTGGAGGGTAAGTCAGTATATGAACACGGGGAAGACACACGGGGTGTCTATCATCCGTGGAGGGCACACGGTCTACTCCCACGGGCCTGTATCCCCTGCATACTAGAAAAGTTTTTAATTTTCATGAAATTTTGTATGTGTTTCAGTTTAGTCTCGACCCGATTTATAAGCATGCTATTGGTCTTAAGGACTCATTTAAGGGACATTATGTTTGAGAATGATGATTGAATGTATGAAATTTTCTGTGAATGTATTCGATATGTCCGGTAATGCTCCTAACCTTAATCTGACGATAGACATGGAATAGGGGTGTTACATTTGGTTGGTATCAGAGCTATGGTTTAGTCGATTCTTGGACTAACGTAGCGTGTCAGAGTCTAGCTATACATGCCATATATCTAAATTGTGATAGTCTGATGAATCCTAACGTATAAAATGTGATTTTTCGTATAGTAATGGATCCCGAAAGAGTCATAGCTGATGACGTAGAAAGTAATGTGCCTGCTCCCACGCAAGGGACAGTGCCCTCTGATTCGAGACCGGCAACGAGCGGTCAAGAGGAAGATGCTAAACAAACTTTCTTCCAGATGATGAGTGAGTGGTTCACTCAGTTTGTAAAGAATAACCTGACTGTTTTGCAACCCCCGCCCCCGGTTAATCCCCCTCAGACATCTTATATACCTCCGACTGCAAATCTGAATCCGTGGAATAAGCCTTCGGTTGACAAGATCCGTAAGTATGGGGCTGAAGAGTTCCGAGGTACCAATGATGATGATGCTGAAAAGGCTGAGTTCTGGTTAGAAAACACGATCCGAGTATTCGATGAAATGTCTCTGACTCCGGAAGAATGCATAAAGTGTGTTGTATCATTACTTCGAGATGTAGCTTATCAATGGTGGAAAACTCTGATTTCTGTTGTTCAGAGAGAATGAGTCACATGGGATTTCTTTCGGAGTGAATTCCGAAAGAAATATATCAGTGAGAGATTCACTGATCAAAAATAGAGGGAATTTTTGGAACTCAAACAGGGCCGAATGACTGTTTCAGAATATGAACGAGAATTTGTGAGATTGAGTCAGTATGCTCGAGAATGCGTATCATCTGAAGCTATAATGTGCAAAAGGTTCGAAGATGGTCTTAATGAAGACATTCGTTTGCTAGTTGGGATTTTAGAAATAAAAGAGTTCGTTATACTCGTCGATCGAGCTTGTAAAGCTGAAGCACTCGGGAAGGATAAAAGAAAAGCTGAGTCTGAAGCTCAAGATGTGAGAAAGAGATTTCAAAGTAAATCATTTCAGTCTGCTCCGAAAAGATTCAGAGATAATCAAAGTCGTTCCAGAGATAATGTGGGACATTTGAATAGAAATCGAGCTAGATAGCAAATGAGTTCCAAAACTCCAGCAACTTCAGTAGCCAGCGTTGGTAATGTTCGATCCGAGAAACATGAATGTAAACATTGTGGAAAAAGGCATCCGGGAAGCTGCAGATTAAATGACAGAGCTTGCTTCAGATGTGAGTCACTTGATCACTTGCTACAGAATAGACTACCACGGAAGCAAAAAGATCCAGGGAGTTTTACTATTCCTTATTTAATTGGTAGACTAAATGTTGATAATGCGTTAGCTGATTTAGGGGCAAGTGTAAATGACATGCCTTATACATTGTTTAAACGACTAGGTCTAGAGAAGCCCAAACAAACTAGGATGAGTATTCAACTAGCTGATAAAACTGTTAGAATTCCTAGGGGCATTATCGAAGATGTTCTTGTAAAAATCGACAAATTTGTTTTCCCAGTAGATTTTGTTGTCTTAGACATGGATGAGGATAATTCAATCCCCTTAATTTTAGGAAGACCCTTCCTAGCAACTGCCAAGACTAAAATTGATGTTGCCACAAGAGAACTCATACTTTGTGTAGGTAACGAATCAATCAGTCTTCAAACTCTTGACTCGGCCAGGACAACAATCGATGAAGGTAAGAAAGACAATTCAAATGATAATCAAATTGTTCAACTTTCATCGCAGGAAACACCACAAGAATACAAACCTGAGCTAAATCATAAACCCCAAGCTAACAAAGAAGAACTACATAAGGAACAAAGCCTAGGGGTTGAAAAACTAGAAAAGCAGAAGACACACGTCAAAGAAGAACAGGAACCACACGAAGTAACACCAGAAGAACCACCAGAAGAGCTCGTAGGAACATCAAATCACTTCAAAATAGGAGACCAGGTACTGATAGACAAAGCAGATCCTCGCATCACCACAACAGACTTAAAAGAAAAGGGAGAAATTCCTCTTAAGTTACACAATATCTTCCCGCACGGAACAGTCGAGGTAAGTAATCCAACATTCGACACTTTTAAGGTACACGCTTCTCAACTTAAACCTTATCAAGAAAATAGAATTGTAAGTACGAGGGAAGATATTCAAACCTTTAAACCTCCCTGATTTTTTTCAATGTCGAGGAAAGTCTAGCTTCAGACTATAAATGAGCGCTTCTCGGGAGGCAACCCGAGCACTAACACTCTTTACTTTTAAATTTATTTTTTATTTCTTTCCTTCTTTCTTTAAAATTTAGTTTTACACTAACACAAAAGTGCAAAAATCCAATCCACATGGTCTTACACACGGCCATGTCCGTGACCGTGTGGACCACCAGAACCCCCATACTAACATAGTAGAGGCCGTGCGAATGAAATCCCAACTAATCTCGACGTCACGGATCCAACCACTACCCCACGGGCACCGACAAAGTGGCATGGTTGTGCCCCATGACTGTGTGAAGCTACTGACTTACCAAGCATGGGTAGAACACGCCCGTGCCCCCCAATCGTGTCAACATACTGACTTCTCGAACACGGGCGTGATTGGGTGAAACACAGGCATGGTGAAACAACACCCATGGACACACGGCCGTGCAAGGCGGCCATGCGATTCAACACGCCCCCAGACCACGGGTGTGGGGACGTGCCAGACTTAAGCTCCTATTTAAACCCCACAGCCCTTCCCTTTCTCCCCAGCTTCTTTCTCCCTTCTTTTTGTTTCAAAATTCTTCTTCTTTACTTAGAAAAGGTATCCAAACTCTTGAGCTACACTAAAATCATGCCGAATAAGCGTAAGAAGGCAAGCATAGTCTCCACAAAGGAGACCCTACACATAAGTTCATGTCGGCCGCTTCATCCAAAAACCAAGCCAAGGGTCTTTGAGACCATTTAGTTTCTATTTTTCTTTTCTCTTTTGCTTCAATTTCCTTATTTTTACTTCTCTTCTACTCTAGTTAATTTAATTTATTTTAGTTTCTTAGTGTCAGGTTTGCCAGGCTGCTAGGGAATCACGCCACTTCCGCCACCGCCAGCACCTCCGCAGCCCTAGAAGTCACACCCACCTCGCGAACCATCCACCAATAAGGACTCTTCGGTCCATCCACCTTTTCTTTTATTTTTATTTTCCTTCTTAGTCTTCTTTCCTTTTTCTTTCTTGTTTTAAATTATATATTTAGTTTATTTTAAATATGTCTTAATAATCCCTGGCTAATCCTCTACGAGCTCCCCAATTTCTTCATCTAGCATAGGATCGTCATCCAGACCGACTCCTTCAAACATACACACCACGACCCCTACCATTCTCGAGGGACACCATCCAAAATTTAGGGAGTATTCTTTCCCCTTCTCTTTTGATTTATCCCGTGAATGTTATACCTATCTTTGTACATTGAGGGCAATGTACATCTTAAGTGTGGTGGGTGAATATTTATTTGAAGAAAGGGCCTAACTTTTTGCATTATTCTCAAATCCCTGAATTTAGCCTTGTTTTTAAGAAAATTTTTCATATTTCTAAT
This sequence comes from Gossypium australe, assembly GCA_005393395.2. Taxonomy (NCBI): domain Eukaryota; kingdom Viridiplantae; phylum Streptophyta; class Magnoliopsida; order Malvales; family Malvaceae; genus Gossypium; species Gossypium australe. The sequence goes on along the minus strand of CM016615.1, from coordinate 55,782,172 downwards.
TAGGATGAAATTTCTGATGGTCTATGATTTTTATTGATATGTTTTCGATTAAGTCATAGTTAATTGTGCATTGATGATTAAATTTGAAGAATATTAGAGAATCAAGCATGATAAGTCTATTTTTCAAAATAAAATTCTTGCTAGGTTGTTAACCTAAATTTGAATATTGCTTTGAAATTTGAAATTTACAAGGTTGATGTGAAAAGACCCTTAATTTTTGTGAGATTTTGTGCCTTATAGAGCATATATTCTTTTTCATGCTCACTTTATTAATTATGAGTGTGTCAACTTTGAACTGTTATTCTAGAAATTGCCTCGATTATACATGTTGAGACCACACCTATGATTTGATATATTGAGATGATAAAGGCACCTAGGATTTAACCCACTCAGTCCACTAAATAGCCTACCTTAACAACTAACCCCTAGTAAACCCCGTTGATCCTAACAACCCTTTTTATTGACTCACCAGCTAATATTAACCCAAAACCCCTTTGTACTTGTTATCACCATTCCTTTTGACTACCCTTATATCGAGATTTGATTTGATGTGTTGTCTAGCTGTTATTTTTAAGTAATAGATTCATTCATTATTATGTAATATTATTAGTTTGTTCTTAAAAAAAATTGAAGTATTATCATTATTAGTTCTATAATTAAATGAGCTTACATGTTAAAATTCCACGTCTTGAGAAAAAAGCTCGTATTATTAGTTTTCAATTGATGTAATCATTTAGGATTAGTTCAATTTTTGTTAGTTAGGCAATTCGTCAAGTCAGTCTTGATTCTAACCTTCTAACTTAGCCTTTATCCACACCTTTAACCCTAGCCCCATTACAACCCTGTTAAAAACCTTTTGATTTGTGTATCATCTCATATTACAGTGGTGGAGATTTGATTTCCAAGAAAGCGTATGGGATTAACTTTTCAAGTTCGACTTCTGAGAGCTTAATATTGAACCTTAAACACCTCGAGTGATTTGAGTGAATCTTTAGTGAGGATGTCAATACTTGTTGATTTTGAATTAAAGGTAATTATTTAGATAAGGGGAGACACCTACGTTTTTGTGCTACAAATGCATGACTTTGATCGTTTGAATCTTTAGGACTCTTCGAGTTAGATCATCCATGTATAAATTATCTATGAATTATGATGAGACATTGTTGATAGAAATTATGAATCATGAAAAGTTTGTCTTAATTGTAAGTTGAGAATTTTGCTTGAGGACAAGCAAAAGCTTAAGTGTGGGGGTATTTGATAAACCGTAATAGTAACATATTTTAATCCCACATTTAGTATGCTTTTTCATGATTTAAGCCTCGATCCATATAAAAAGGTGCTCTTAATCCTTTCTTTTCATGTCTTATACCTAGGAAAACACCCGAGGATGAAAAGAACATAAAACGAGCCCAAAACGGAGTAAATGGGCCATATCACGAAATCGACATGGCCTGGCCCAAAGACCACACGGCCGTGCCTTGTCAAGCATCTAGAACACGGCCTTACCCCCGAGTCACACGGCCATGCCTCATTAAAGAAGTCCGAACACGGCTTGAAGACTAGTCACACGGGCGTGTGACCTGGCCATGTCCCTGTCATGGCAAAGAGCAATTTCATTCGGATTTGGATACTTTGGGGCGAAGAAACACATTCCAAGAGCCTATATAAACCCCCTAAGTACCACCTTTGAGGGGGCGGTGAAGCTAGGCCAAGGAGCCAAGCCGAAAAGGTCAGAATTGTGGGAATCACTTGGTGTTAGCCAGTTGATCCATCCCAAGATGTCGGAATTCTACTCAAGAATGCGGATTTCTCCTTCAATTCCTTTAGGGATTTTTAGGGATTTCTTATGTTTTGTTTTACCTTTTCTCTTGAGATGTTTTCTTTATTTATTATGAACTAAATCCTTCAGATACCTAAAGGGGATGAAACCTAGATGAATCTTATTATTGTTTTCTGAATTATATGATAAATACTTAGTTTGTTCTTAATTATGTGTGCTTAATCCAAATTTGATGTGCTTAGGTGGAGGAGGAATAGACCCTGCCTAAGATTAGATCTAGCATAATTAAGCGGAGTTGATCACACGCCAAGAGATAGGGTGACGAGATTTTTCCGGATTAGGGTGAAACCTAATATGGGAATCCATAGAACAATTTACTGCTATTCTAGGGGGTTATTATTCGAGAAAGAGATTTTCGTTAATTAACCTAGGGTTAGACGTTATTCGCCTCGAGAGAGGGTTTAATATACGTTAGGGAGTCCTATGGATCAAAATAAGTGAATAAATCGTATGGTTCAGTGTTAGATAACAAGTGAAGTCTAGGTGGATTCTTCCTGGGGGTATCGTCGTGATCAACTGAGTTTTCCTTCAAGTTATTTCTCAATTCGTTCTTTTTGTCCTCGCGTCTTTAGCTTGGTAGTTGTTAATTTAGATTAAAGAAACTTCACTTTATTTTAGGCTAAATAATAAAAAGAAAGTTAGTATTAGTACTTTTAGTTCCTTTGGGTTCGACAATCCGGTCTTGCCTAAGCTATACTACTGTTCGATAGGTACACTTGCCTTTAATCGTTATCAGAGTTAGTTTTCAGGTTCGATCATTCTCTTTATAAATTTTAAAACTCTGATTTCAGCGATCAATGACATATGAAGAGGAACGGATCCTTATCTTAGCTCGTGAAGTGAAAGAGTTAAGAAACAAGAAACTATTGTTAGTAAAAGTACTGTGGAATCAACACGGAATAGAAGAGGCTACGTGGGAACAGTGGTTTCGGGACCACAAATCCGAGTTCGTATAATATTTTAATATTATATTCTGTGCCGTTGATATGTGGTTTAGCATGTGGTAAATTTTCGTAAGTGAATCTGTCTGTTCGTGTGTTTAATTTGACAAAAGGATGAAATTGCATTAAATGTGAAAGTTGCTTGCTATTTGCTAAAGTGTTTATGTGTTGTGGCTTTATAATTGCGAGGACTTATGTTGCAATTTGGCCAAAATATGGCTAGTGGACGGCAACATGGTTTTTAAGATATGTTTTATATGTTATTTTTATAAGTTAAAATTTATATTATATTTATTAAACAAAGCATTAAAAGAAAAAGAAAGCCATATTGCTTTATTATTTGGCCGAATGTTTTAAAGAAAAAGAAAAGAAGAAGATAGCAAGGTTCGGTTTGGTTTTGAGCTTGATTAAGGTAATTTTTTACTTCGGTTTTTGATAATTTCTATGTTTTTGTAATCGTTGCTTCTTCTACTATCAAGCCCATGTCTCAATTTTGTGAATTGATGATGTTTGTGTGCTATGCTATTGATGATATGTCAAGCTTTTTGATGATTGTTGGTGTTAAATGAAAGATATGAGCTAGATGAACATACTTTGTTCTCGAATTTTTGATGAATCTAGCTAAATAGGGCTAAATTGAGAAAATGGTAATTTGAGGGACTAAATCACAAATTTGATGAAAAATGTGGGCTTGTATGTGATGTATATGTGTTCAGCTAAGCATGTGTATGTGTGGATTTTATGAACTTGATGTTTTGAGAAAATGGAGTAAATTGATAAAATGTGAAAATGTGAGGGCTAAACTGTAAATTTCCTAAAATGTGTATATTTGGATTACATTGATTGAATTAGTGAATAAAAGGATTAATTCTGAATATGTTTAGATCAAGAACCGAGATTTAGATCGCGGGAAAGTGAAAGTAATCGAGTAGTCGTTTTCATTCCGATATACTGAATCCGAGGTAAGTCACTATGCAAATGAATGTATATGTATGCAAATGTATTTGTTCATTTGACTAATGTTGATAATGAATGCCTATGAGAGGTTGTACATATGAATTATGAGACAAGGTCAATATAGCGATAATGTCCGAGAAGTCTCGTACTAACCTAGGAATAGATAGAATTAGCTATGTCATGACATAGGTATCTGTTCTGTTTTATCATGTAAGACCATGTCTGGGACGTTGGCATTGATTTGAGACTCATGTAAGACCACGTCTGGGACGTTGGCATCGATATGAGTTTTACGTGTAAGACCATGTCTGGGACATCGGCATCGTATTGATTCATATAAGACCCTGTCTGGGACAGTGGCATCGATATCCGAGTGCAGGTAAGACCTCGTCTGGGACGTTGGCATTGTACGACTATTCCGAGCTTTCTGAGTATCCTACTAGATTTCTATTGGTTCAACGGGCAAGTCTATGATATGAATTACAAATTTGAGCTATGAACAATTATGTGATTATAAATCTGATTCAAGTACCTGACTATACACTAATTGTGTATAAAAGGTAAGCATCTAAGTGATCTTACTATGATGATATGTATATGGAATTTATGATATGATACAAAATGTTTTGCCTAGATGAGCTATGTGTTTATATGATTCTTGAATTGTGAAAATGGCTAATGTGGTCAAAAGTGTATGAACTAAAGCAAATAAGTGAAAGTTTGCTTGGTTATTGATATGTGCCAATGTATTTATTTGCATATATGCCTTCCATACCAAGTTTATTTGTGTATGACTTACTAAGCTTTTGGAAAGCTTACTCTATGTGTGTTTTCTCTATTTTATAAGTCGTCAAAGCTACTGAACGCTTGGCACCATCAGGGATCGTCATCACACTACTAAAATTATTTTGGTACACTTTGAATATGTATATGGCTAGATATGGCATGTATAGGCTAGTACTTGATATAAGATGTAAAGTGAACTTAGTCATGTGATTTGGCTAGTTATGTTTTGCTAATATGCTGAAAGGAATATGATATGTGAAGTTGATTTGGTATGATTAGTTGATATATGAAATGGTTATGAGATGGTAAATATATAGATGATTGGTGCTTGAGCATAATTGAGATTTGATCATGCAAATTGGTATGTTTGGAATTGGTTTTGAATGTTTATATTGAATGTATTATTGCGATTACCTTAGTTGTCAAATGTGCATGATTTGGATGGCTATTTGGTATATTTTGGTGGTTATATGTGCATGAAATGAGATGATATATGTTGCTTGTAGGTTTGCCCCAAATGGGTGAAATTTTGGCCTTGTAAATGGCCTATAATGTCACACGATCATGGCACACGGGCATGCCTAGAGACCGTGGGACCAAGTCAATAGCTAACTTAAGAGCACACGGCCATGGCACACGGGTGTGCTCGATGGCCGTGGTGGTGAAGTCAGTATGTGGCCTAAGAGTGCACGGCCTCAGTGCACGAGCATGCTCAGTGGCCGTGGAGGGTAAGTCAGTATATGAACACGGGGAAGACACACGAGGGTGTCTATCATCCGTGGAAGGCACACGGTCTCCTCCCACGGGCATGTATCCCCTACATACTAGAAAAGTTTTTAATTTTCATGAAATTTTGTCTGTGTTTCGATTTAGTCCCGACCCGATTTATAAGCATGCTATTGGTCTCAAGGACTCATTTAAGGGACATTATGTTTGAGAATGATGATTGAATGTATGAAATTTTCTGTGAATGTTTTTGATATGTCCGGTAACGCTCCTAACCCTAATCCGGCGACGGACACAGAATAGGGGTGTTACAAATTATTCGAAATTATCATACATAAGTTTTGATACCAATGCCATATCCCGGATATGGTCTTATATGGGATTATTCTTTGATGTCGATGCCATATCCCAGATATAGTCTTATACGGGATCTCATAACTCAATGTCGATGTCGATGCGATATCCCAGACATGGTCTTATACGAGATCGTACTTAGATGTCGATGCCATGTCCCCGACATGATCTTATACGAGATCTTTCTTTGGTGCTGAGGCCATGTCCTAGACAATGGCCTTATACGGGATCTTCCTTTCTCATATGAATGCATAATATCATCCTTAGTCTAGAACCTGATCTGGGACTTAAACTTAACTTATTCACACCATTTACCTATCGAGACTTCACGGCTCGAGCTTAACAGTAATAACGCACATAACCATAATATCAAAGAATTTCAAATATCGAACATTATGAAACACCAATTTCATACAAACTTACCTTGGTATTCAAAATGTATGTAGATATGCAATTTAGTCCTTGACTTTGTTCTTGCCTCGGTTTCGATCTGGGCTTCATATTTATCGATCTATAATAACAATTTAGCTCATTTTAATCATCACAATAATAAAACATTTCGATAATCATGCTTTGGCAAAATTACTATTTTGCCCCTAGACTTTGGCAAAATGACCATTTTGCCCCTAGGCTCGAAAATGAATTCTAATCGTATTTTCATCTTCAACAAGCCTAGGTGAACATTTATTTCTCTTACAACTACTCACAATTCCAACTATTTCATGCATTTATGGCAGAATTTAATTTATGCATTCAAGTCCTATTTAGGTGTTTTCATGCTAACACATTTCACAAAAGTTGTTTCTCTAACAACTAAGACTCAATTTCTTCCATAAAAATGCAGCAAACAACAATGATAGCTCTCATGTAAAAACTTTAAACTTTTCAAAATATTGCACCATAGTCCCCTCATTTGAAAGCTTAAGCTTTAGGGGTCTCAAAAGTACAATTATTTTCAACAAAAGATCACTAGAACACTTACGAATGAAGAGATGAGTGTGCTTAAATTTTTTAAGCTTCCAACCCTTATTCCTCTTACAAATTTCGGTGGAAGAAGTGATGAAGAAAGATGGACATCATCTTTTCTTTATTTTAGTATTAAACTATCAATTTAATCCACCAAACATCACCAACTTTGACCAACTTGGTCAATTCTTGTCCCCTATGGGCGGCCAAGCCTATATTGGGGGTCTAATTGCCTTTTAAAGACCTCTAATTATCAATCTATGGCTATTTGGTACCTTTAGGTTATAGAATGGAGCTTTCGCACTTTATGCAATTTAGTCCTTTTTCACGATTAAACAAGAAATCGATAAAATTAACGTACCAAAATTTTTATGTAATTCTAAAATCATGCTCTAACACATACAATAATATGAAAATAATTTTCCCTAACCTCAGATTAGTGATCCCGAGATTACTGTTCCGACTAGCCCCTAAATTGGGCTGTTACAATTCTCCCCCTTAGGGATTTTCGTCCCCGAAAATTTTACCAGTGAAAAGGTTGGGGTATTGGTTTCTCATAGTTTCCTCGGACTCCCATGTAGTCTCTTCTATTTCGTGCTTTTTCCATAGAACTTTCACTAGGGCTATGCTTTTGTTTCTTAACCTCTCGCGCCAAAATTCTAACCGGCTCTTCGCCATAAGTCAAGTCGGGTTGTATCTCTACCTCTGTCGGTGTAATCACATGCGAAGGATCTGATCGGTAGCGTCGCAACATAAACACATGAAACACGTCATGAATCTTCTCTAACTCAGACGGCAAAGCCAACCGATAGGCTATCGGCCCAATTCTCTCAGTGATCTCATATGGTCCAATAAAACGCAGACTCAACTTATCTTTCCGGCCAAATCTGAGGACTTTCTTCCATGGTGAAACTTTCAAAAATACCTTGTCGCTAATTTGATATTCTATCTCTTTTCTTTTTAAATCCAAGTAGGATTTTTGTCTATCATAGGCAGCTTTTAAACAATCTCGAATCACCCTTACTTTTTCTTCTGTTTCTTTAACCAAATCAACCCTGTGAATCCGATTTTCCATAAGTTCAGTCCAATATAAAGGCATTCGACATTTATGCCCATACAAGGCCTCATAAGGCGCCATCTTTAAGCTTGACTAAAAACTATTGTTGTAAGCGAACTCTACCAATGGTAGATACTTTTCCCAGCTGCCTTGAAATTCGAGAATACAACATCAGAGCATATCTTCTAATACTCGTATCAACATCTCTGATTGACCGTCGGTTTGGGGGTGAAAAGCTATACTAAAATTTAATTTTGTGCCCAGGGCCTCTTGTAGCTTTTTCCAAAACCTGGAAGTGAATCTCGGATTTCTATCCGATATAATCGATAAGGGCACTTCGTGTAACCTCACAATCTCAGAGATATACAAGTTCGCCAACTTGTCTAGTGAATAATCGCCACGCACTGGTATGAAATGGGCTGACTTCATAAGTCTATCGACTACGACCCATACAACATCTTTTTTGCTCGGTGTCGACGGCAAACCTGTTACAAAATCCATTGTGACTTGATCCCATTTCCACTCGGGTACCATTATAGGTTGTAACAAACCCGAGGGTACTTGATGTTCAGCTTTCACTTGTTGACAAATTAAACATCTTGAGACAAACTCAGAAATATCTTTCTTCATACTCGGCCACCAATACCGTTGCTTCAAGTCGTTATACATTTTGGTGCTACACAGATACAAAGATAAGCATCCCTTATGTGCTTCATGCAAAACTTTACGAATGAGCTCATCATTTCTTGGTACACAAATTTGGTTCCTGAACATCAAACGTTTGTCTGGATTGATCCAAAAATCAGACTCAACGCCCAACTCGAACTGAGTCCTTCTAGCTTGTAACACACAGTCATTTTTCTAGGCCTCATAGATTTCTTGAAGGAACATCGGTCTAGCTCTCAGTTCAGCTAGAATGGCTCCATCCTTGGATAAGATCATCTGCGTATTCAAGGCCCTTAATGCAAATAAGGACTTTCTACTTAAAGCATCGGCGACTACGTTCGCCTTTCCCGGATGGTAGTCAATGATCAACTCATAATCTTTTATCAATTCTAACCATCTTCGCTGCCTTAGGTTCAATTCCTTTTGAGTCATCAAGTACTTTAAACTCTTATGATCTATGAATATCCAACATCTTTCGCCATACAAATGGTGCCTCCGAATCTTTAATGCAAAAACAATGGCAGCCAATTCTAAGTCATGTGTCGAATAATTCCTCTCGTGGGGTTTTAACTGTCTGGAAGCATACGCTATTACCTTGCCTTCTTGCATAAGTACACATCCCAATCCGTTTAAGGATACATCACTGTAGATCACAAATTCTTTCCCCGACTCGGGTTGCACTAGGATTGGAGCCTCTGTTAACATGGCTTTTAATCTCTCAAAACTTTGTTGGCATTTTTCTGTCCATTCGAACTTTACATTTTTCTGTAATAATCTCGTCATCGGGGTAGCTACCATAGAAAACCCCTTGACAAACCGCCTACAGTAGCTAGCTAAGCCCAAAAAGCTTCTAATCTCTGATACATTTTTCGGCAGTTTCCAGTCAACAATAGCTGAGATTTTACCTAGGTCAATTCGAACCCCATCACCCGAGACAATGTGTCCCAAGAATCCAACTTCCTTTAGCCAAAATTCACTTTTACTAAACTTGGCATACAACTGATTCTCTCGCAAAATTTGTAAAATTGTCCTTAAGTGTTCGGCATGCTCATGCTCATCCCGGGAGTATATTAATATATCATCACTAAACACCACAACAAACTTGTCTAATAATGGTCGAAAAATGAGATTCATTAAGTCCATGAACACCGCAGGAGCATTTGTCAAACCGAATGGCATGATTAGAAATTCATAATGCCCATACTTTGTTCGAAAAGTCGTCTTTAACACATCTGAGTCCTTTACCCTTAACTGGTAATATCCCGACATCAAGTCTATCCTGGAAAACACAGTGGCCCCTTCAATTGATCGAACAGATCGTCAATCCTTGGTAAAGGGTACTTGTTCTTCACGGTTAACTTATTAAGCTGTCGATAATCAATACACAATCTCATGGAACCATCTTTCTTTTTCACAAATAGCACTGGAGCACCCTATGGTGAACTACTCGGTCTTTCAAAACCTTTGTTCATCAATTCTTGCAACTGTGCCTTCAACTCTTTCAACTCAGTTGGAGCCATTCTATAAGGAGCAATCAATATAGGTACTGTACCAAGAGCTAATTCGATACTGAATTTAACCTTTCTGACCGAAGGTAGTCCTGGCAATTCTTCAGCAAATACATCTGGGTATTCACACACTACCGGTAATGATTCAATCTTCAACCCAGTTTCTTTGGCATTCATCACAAAAGCCAGATATGCCTCATACCCGTTTCTTATACACCTCTAAGTTGACATGTGAGAGATTACTTTCGGCGATCTGTCTTGTTCATCTGATTCAACACGAAGAGTGTTCCCATTTTCACATCTCAACTTAATATATTTCTTTCCTCAATCTACAGTCACATCATGGGTGGTTAGCCAATCCATACCAAAAATTATATCAAATTCATCAAATGGCAATATCATGAGATTTGCCCTAAAGAAGTGACTTCTAATCATCAATAGAAATCTTTGCACACTTTATCAACTAGTACACTTTTACCTAAAGGATTTGACACCTTTATCACAAATTCTATAGACTCTACGGGCATATTCAATCTAGATACTAATTTCATGCATATATAAGAATTAGTAAATCTCGGATCTGTTAAGGCAATAACTTTAGTATCATAGAGAGAAAAGGAACCCGTGATCACGTCAGGAGACGATGACTCTTCACGAGCGCGAATGGCATAAGTTCTCGCAGGTGCTCGGCTCTCAGGTCTCACGGCTTGCTTCTTGTGAGTAGTCTTACTACTTGCCCCGCTTCCTGGGATTCTCTGTGGTTTACCTCTGGTAGTTCCTCCCAGTTTTGCCTCCTAAGGCTTCTCTTTCTCATCCACTTCCGGACAATCTCTAATAAAATGGTCTAAAAAATCACACCTGATGTAACACCCCAAACCCGGCCTAGACGTTATGGCCGGATCTAGCATGTCACGACAAAAGGTAGTTGAAAAGCTAAGCGTTCGTTAAAAACTTTGTTTTATCTTTGAAACTCTGAATTTGTTGTTTGAAAAAAAAAACAAGAGTTGCTTAAGAGTATTCTTGAAACGATGTTGTTATTTTCGAAAACTTTGTTCGTTGCAGAAGTTTAATTAGGGAATTGCGGAAACGTGATATTTTGAAAGCGGTTATTAACATTTTAAGAAAACCCAGTGTTTAATCATTTAACAATTTAATAATAGCCGATATGAAAGTTCAAAAGGAAAATCAAATCCAATGGCCTTATTACAAAACATTAATCCCAAAATAATTAACATAAAATAAAATAAAAACTGGATTTACTAAGTTTCGTGAGAAGTAATTCCGATGTATAGCCACCATCGAGTCCTTCGCAGCTCCAAATCCTCTAACGCTGGGGATTACCTGCAAGGTTAAGAGAAAGGGGTTGAGTTACGAGAACTCAGTGTGTAATCCCCTAAACGATCACTAGCTGGGCCTAAGCCCTTTCAGCATCAATCTGGGCCTAAGCCCTATAATCATGGTAATGCAAACAATAAAAAGCAACCCAACCCAATCCAACCAATCACACCCCCGTACCAACCAATTGCACCGTGTGGGGATCAAGTCAACCCACCCCGCTAAACGCACCAATAATGCAGTCAAATTGCTAATCACGATATATGTGGCTAAATCACACACACAATATTCAACCATAATCGGGGGTATAACGGTCATTTCCTCATATAAGGGTACAATGGTAATTTACCCTCCAAGGGTATTTCTGTAATTTACTCATTTAACGGCCTTTTCGGAGGCCTAATGTCGCCTCGAACGACTTGGGACCCCTTTTGGGTCTCTACGGTGCAATTGGGCCTAAAATCTGTTTCAGGTCCAAATGGGCCCACACGCTCGCGTGGCCCATTTGATACATTTTCGGTCTCGATTTTGCAAACTTCGCAGTCGTATCAGTCATTCGATAATTTTCTACCGATTTTGCTCATGTGGGCCCGTTAGCCCATTGAGCCCATTTAGCCCTCTTAGGCTCTATCAGGCCCGTTACAGCCTCAATTTCGCGAGAGTGCTCGTGACACTCTCTACGATCTACGGCCATCATTCGTGTCTCGATTTACCACTACGAGTGTTCGCACGCTCGAGCGGTCATGGTTGCCAGTTTTTCGGCTTTTCGGCTTTTGGCCGATTCACAGGGCTATACATGCTTTCAACAACACTGGGTGAGATTACACACCTGTTTACGAGCGTAGGTTGAACTCCCAAAATTTCGCACCTAAGAAAACGACAACCCCAAACCGTTAATCTTAATCTTTGATACAACATATCCAAGAATTGAGATTGGTAAAACAATCTACGCTACTTAGCAACGACCAGGTGATTCACTGCAAAGGAAGAGTGTTTAGTCGGCTTTTTGGTTTAAGCACGTCGAGTCCCTTGCAACGATAAAACAGAGAGGAGGTGTTAGCCAATATACTCACGACCAGAATTGAAATCATAGCAGCCTTTCCGCTTAAACGAGTACAAACCAACAAGAAAGAACGCTATCACCTCTATTCGGCCTTAGGCATACTTACCCACCAACTTCAGGAATTCGAAGGCTAAAAGAATGGCAAGAAGGGTATGCTAAAACTCCAACAGGTTTGACCCACCCCAAAAGAGAGCAAGAGGGATTCGAGATAGAAGCGAGTGAGTAGATTCGGCCTTAGTCAACAGGAATCAAGGTGAGAGATTCGGCTTAATAGAGAGAAAAGAAAGAAAATAGAGGAAGAGCAACCAATACCTTAGACCAAGGATGAGCCGAATAGGAAGAAAAGATTCGGCACTAGTAGCAAACCAAAAGAATCAAAATTCGGCTATGGAGTTTAAACCGAAATGAAAATCAATTAAAGAACACAAGCAGAAATGTTGCTGTAAGAAGAATTCGGCTATAGGAAGAAAGATGTCAGAAGTGGGATTCGGCCAACACTGTTTAAGCAAAAACGAGTGAAGAAAACGTTTGAAGAGAAAATGAGAAGAAACGAAAGAGAGGAATTGAGGTTTTGGTAAGGAAAAATTGAAGCAAGATGACCCAAAATGCAAAGAAAAGCAAAACAACCCAAGGAGTTTCGATTTACCCTCTCCCACAAATGACCGAATTCTCTTTCATAAGCCACCCCTAGCCGAAACACTCCCACACACGGCACCACTCCCCCACTCTTCCCACTCCTTGATCCACTCCCTCATTTTCTCCTAGAATTCATCTCCTCGACCCATTCGAATTGTTTGACCAATTCTCCAACTCCCATAGCAGACTTTGATCCCAACTGTGCTTCTTCCTCTCCCTAAGCACAAAATAAAAGCCACAAATTGCAGCTTTTGTGATTCAAACTCTTCTCCTCCATGCTTCCCTTGTGATGCCACATCACCCTGCCACTTACTCACTTGTGTTAGCAAAGACACTCAATTAAACTTAAGTCCTTCTGATAGCCCTCTTCACTAAAGAGCCAAAAACCAAAATTTTTCCAGAGCTTGGACTCAAACCCAGGCCCCCATAGGACCCCCAAATACACTCAAATAACTAGCTGAATCAGCCCAACACATGGAATTATGCAAAAATCACAAACCCCTAATTTTTGGGATGTTACAATTCTACCCCCTTAAAGAAATTTTGGCCTCGAAATTTACCTGATCAAAAGAGATGAGGGTACTGCTATCGTATTGCCACCTCAGGCTCCCATGTGGCTTCCTCTGAACCGTGATTACGCCACAACACTTTGACTAACGGAACGAATTTCCACCTCAACACTTTAACATCATGATCCAAAATCTGCACCTGTTTCTCTTCAAATGTCAGATCAGATCTTACCTCAATTTCTTCCACCGGCACTATATGAGAAGGATCAGAATAGTAACGCCTGAGCATAGAAACGTGGAATACATTATGTATCCGGTTTAACTCAGGGGGTAGCTCAAGCTGATATGCGACCGGTCCAACACGTTTTGACACTCGGTAAGGTCCAATGGATCTAGGGCTTAACTTGCCCTTTCGTCCAAATCTCAGAATCTTTTTCCACGGTGAGACCTTCAAGAATATATAATCCCCCATAGAGAACTTTATCTCTTTACGCTTTAAGTCTGCATACAACTTCTATCTATCAGAAGCTTCTTTTAACAGACCCCGAATCAACTTCACCTTTTCCTCAGTTTTCGAAATTAGCTTTGGACCCAACAACCATTGCTCACCCAATTTTGTCCAACAAGTAGGGGTATGACACCTACGACTATATAATGCCTCGTATGGTGCCATCTGAATGCTGGATTGGTAGCTGTTGTTATACGCAAATTCTGCTAAAGGTAAATAATCTTCCCAACTGCCCCTGAAATCAATCACACAGCTCCTTAACATATCTTCCAGAATCTATATTACCCTTTCTGACTGACCATCAGTCTGTGGATGAAACGCCGTGCTGAAATCTAACCTTGTACCCAGAGCCTCATGTAACACTCTCAAGAATCGAGATGTAAATCTAGGGTCCCTGTCTGAGATGATAGACACTGGTACCCTATGTAGTCTCACAATTTCTGCCACGTACAACTTGTCCAACTTCTGTAATGAGTAATCAGTGTGAACCAGTATGAAATGGGCGGACTTAGTCAATCGGTCAACAATTACCCACACTGAATCTTTCTTAGTAGGTGTCAGGGGTAGCCCACTAACAAAATCCATCGTTATCCTCTCCCACTTCCAGAGTGGAATCTTTACAGGTTGCAGCAGTCCCGAAGGCAATTGATGCTCAGCCTTCACTTGCAGACATGTCAAACACTTGCTTACAAAGTCGATAACCTCACGTTTTAGTCCTGGCCACCAGTACAGTTCACGTAAGTCTCGGTACAACTTGCTTTCACCAGGATGCATAGCGTATGGGCTACTATGCGCCTCCTGCAGAACCATCTGTATTAACTCAAAGTCCTTCGGTACACAAACTCTTCTACAGAAACATAATACCTCATCACTATTCAGCCCGAACTCCTTAGTCTCTCCTCTTTCTATCTGTTGGAAACGAGGAACCAATGACTCGTCTAACATTTGCTTCTCTTTAATCTGGCTAATCCAAGTCAGTTTCACCCGTAGTTCTACTAACAAACTTCCATTCTCATATAGGCTGAGACGAGCAAACATTGCTCTCAAATCGGATACCACCCACCACATTGGCCTTCCCCGGATAGTACTCACTTGAGCAATCATAGTCTTTCAACAACTCTATCCATCTATGTTGCCTAAGATTCAACTCTTTTTGTGTAAGGAGATACTTAAGACTCTTATGATCAGTGTAGATGATCGACTTTTCCCCATACAGGTAATGTCTCCAAATCTTTAGTGCGAACAATACTCCAGCTAGCTCCAAATCATGAGTGGGGTAGTTCACCTCATGTGGCCTAAGTTGGCGGGATGCATACACCACCACCTTCCCTTCTTGCATCAGTACACAACCCAAACCTGTGTGCGACGCATCACAATAGACAATGAATTCTTTCCCAGCCTCAGGCTGAATCAACACCGGTGCTTCAGTCAAAATCTTCTTCAGTTTCTCAAAACTCTCTTGCTAGTTATCAGACCAAACAAACGGTACTCTCTTATGCAATAATTTAGTTAGGGGTGCAGCAATCAAAGAAAACCCCTCAATGAACTGCCTGTAGTACCCAGCAAAACCCAGAAAACTTCGGATCTCTGATATTGACTTCGGTGGCTTCTAGTCCAGTACAACTTCAACCTTCTGAGTATCAACCCTAATCCCCTCGGCAGACACAACATGACCCAAAAACGTTACTTCCCTCAGCCAAAACTCACACTTGCTGAATTTGGCGTAAAGTTTCTTTTCCTTCAATATCTGCAGAACAACCCGAAGATGTGAATCATGCCCCTCCTCAGTTCTTGCATACACCAGAATATCATCTATGAACACCACCACGAACCGGTCTAGATAGGGTTGGAAAACTTGGTTCATCATATCCATGAAAGCAGCTGGCGGCATGACCAGAAACTCGTAGTGCCCATAACGAGTTCGAAATGCAATCTTGTATATATCTGCCTCCTTGACCCTCAGCTGATGATACCCTGATCTTAAATCTATTTTAGAGAAAATCGAAGCTCCTCACAGCTGATCGAACAGATCATCTATCCTTGGTAACGGGTATTTGTTCTTAATCGTTAACTTGTTCAACTGACGATAGTCAATACACATACGCATTGACCAATCCTTCTTCCTTACGGACACTACCGACGCTCCCCACGGAAATACACTTGGTCTGATAAATCATCGATCCAACAGCTCTTAGATCTGAGCCTTTAGTTCTACTAGCTCCTTCGGTGCCATCCTATAAGGGGCGATGGACACCAAGGCCGTTCCCGGTAACAGCTCAATGCCAAATTTGACCTTGCGATTTGGAGGCAACCTTGGAAGCTCTTCAGGGAAAACATTCGGGAATTCCTTTACGGTCCTGACCTTCTCAATAGACAAGCTCCCAACATCAGTCATGTTGACTTAAGCTATGAACGCCTCACAACCCTTACGCACCAACTTCTCAGCCCTTAGCACTGAGATTACATTGGACAGATAATCCCTTCGCTCCCCTATCACCATCACTTCCTCATGCTCTGAAGTTTTTAATATCATCCGCTTAGCCGCGCAACCCAAGTTCGCACGGTGTTTCACTAACCAGTCCATGCCTAGTATAAGATCAAACTCGCAAACGGTAGTTCCATCAGATCTGCCGGGAAGACAACCCCTTGAACCTCGAGAGGCACATCTCTAAACAATTTGTTCACTACTACCGACTCTCCTAAAGGACTAATCACAGACATCTCCTTATCAGTAAGTTCAAATTGTATACCCAGGGTTCCAGACACATTACAAGCAACATACGAGTGTGTAGACCCAATATCAATTAAAGCTGTAAATGGCACATCATGAATGAAAAACGTATCGGTTATGACGTCAGGTGCGTCACCATCCTCCCGATGCCGAGTAGCATAAACCAATCCCGGCTGCCTCACCTTTGTATTACTAGCATTACCAGCACCTCTATCCGGTGCTCCACGACCACGTCCTAACCCATTTCCCCCTCGAAGCGGACCACGACCTCTCGGTGGCTGCTAACCACCTCTCCCTGGCTGCACAAAACTCCGACCTACTACTTGCGGCCGAACAGGCTCCCAAGACAGTCTTTATACCGATGATCCTTAAACCGACATCTGAAACACCCGGTAATTCTTCTTCAGCATTCCCCCAAATGTAATTTCCCACACTCCATACAAGGCTGCGATCGACCCACAGCAACTGGAATCCTAACTCGGACTGGCCCATCCAATCTAGGCCTCTTATGTAATCCCCCTGAATGACCTGAAGACCCGAAATCTCTCTTATTCCTGCCCTTTTCCTTATCACGATTTTGTCACTCAAAGCGTTTCACTTCCTCGGCAATCTTTGCCTTCTCAATCAAAACGGCAAAATCTCTTTCCCTCTACGGAGCTATCAGTACCCGCAGCTCATCCCAAAGACCATCCTCAAACTGCACACAGCGCTCATAATCGGTCGTGACTATACCCCGAGCGTACCGACTCAAGCGCTGAAACTCCGACTCATACTCTGCTTTGGATTTGTTCCCCTGAACCAGATTCAAAAATTCCTTTCTCTGGGCATCCACATAACCTGTCCCTACATACTTTCCCTGGAAGGCTGTTTTGAAGAAATCCCAAGTCACCCGGTCAGCTAGTGTTCCTTCCTTTACTATCAGCCACCACTGGTATGCCTCATCTCACAATAGGGACACAGCTCCTTTCAGTTTCTATTCTACTGTGCAGTTCAGATCATCCATGATTCGCTCCACAGCCTCTAACCAATATTTTGCTACATTCAAGGCTACACCAGATATGCCCCTAAAGACTTCGGCCCCGTTTGATCGGAGTCACTCAGAAATAGACCCCCGAGCTACCGACCTAGTACTCACTCCAGCAACCCGTTTTAAAACTCGTAGCATTGCTTGGGACAAAGCATCATCCCCTCCGGTTCGATCATGAGACCTGTTTCGGCCACTGGCGATGCTGGTGCCTCCCTTTTAGGTATATGCCCCGATGCTGAGGATCCAGCACTAGCACCTCGGCCTCTACCACGGCCACGTGTACTTCATCCGCGTCCTCTTGTACTCATATTGCTGAATCAAGTTAATCTGTTTAAGAGTTTTATCCATTAGCTTATTGTTCAAGTAAATATTGACATATGTTTTATGAAAGAACAGTAATAGGAGTCGTTTTTGCAATCTCGACTTTCCTAAAGTTTCAGTCTCTATAATCTCAGTTTCTCTAACCAAAAGTTAGATATACTACTACTATCCCTAGTAGTTTTTCAGTACAGTCACTGTGACTTATAACCAAATATAAATCAGAGAACTTAAGGATTTGGTGTCGGAGACTCAGTGTGCCATACTCCCAGTAACGCTATATTTCCTTTTTAAACCACATTTTTAAACTGATTTGGAAAATTTTCAAACCCATTCCACAGTCGAGTTTTATAACCGGGCTCTGATACCATAAAATGTAACACCCCAAACCCGACCTAGACGTTATGGTCGGATCTAGCATGTCACGACAAAAGGTAGTTGAAAAGCTAAGTGTTCGTTAAAAACTTTGTTTTATCTTTGAAACTCCGAGATTGTTGTTTGAAAAAAAAAAGATTTGCTTAAGAGTATTCTTGAAACGATGTTTTTTTATTTTCATAAACTTTGTTCGTTGCAGAAGTTTAATTAGGGAATTGTGGAAACGTGATATTTTGAAAGCAGGTTATTAACATTTTAAGAAAACCCAGTGTTTAATCATTTAATAATTTAATAATACCTAAAATGAAAGTTCAAAAGGAAAATCAAATTCAATGGCCTTATTACAAAACATTAATCCCAAAATAATTAACATAAAATAAAATGAAAACTGGATTTACTAAGTTTTGTGAGAAGTAATTCCGATGTATAGCCACCACCGAGTCCTCCGCAGCTTTAAATCCTCTAACGCTGGGGATTACCTGCAAGGTTAAGAGAAAGGGGGTGAGTTACGAGAACTCAGTGTGTAATCCCCTAAACGGTCACTAGCTGGGCCTGAGCCCTTTCAGCATCAATCTGGGCCTATGCCCTATAATCATGGTAATGCAAACAATAAAATATAGCCCAACCCAATCCAACCAATCACGTCCCCGTACCAACCAATCGCAACGTGTGGGGATCAAGTCAACCCACCTCGCCAAACGCACCAATAATACAGTCAAACTGCTAATCACGGTATATGTGGCTGAGCCACCAATATAGTATGTGGCATAGCCATTAAAACAGTATGTGGCAGAACCACCAATATAATATGTGGCATAGCCACTAAAATAGTATGTGGTAGAGCCACTGGGCTACACTTCCTCCAAACATCAAACCCAACCCATGCAACATGATATTAATGCAATGTATCAAACGTATAAACAGTATAAATTAAGTCACATACACGATATTCAACCATAATCGGGGGTATAACGGTCATTTCCTCATATAAGGGTACAACAGTAATTTACCCTCCAGGGGTATTTCTATAATTTACTCATTTAACGGCCTTTCCGGAGGCTTAATGTCACCTCGAATGACTCGGGACCCCTTTTGGGTCTCTACGGTGCAATTGGGCCTAAAATCTGTTACAGGCCCAAACGGGCCCACACGCTCGTATGGCCCATTTGATACATTTTCGGTCTCGGTTTTACAAACTTCGAAGTTGCATCAGTCATTCGGTACTTTTCTATCGATTTTGCTCATATGGACCCGTTAGCCCATTGGGCCCATTTAGCCCGCTTAGGCTCGATCAGGCCCGTTATAGCCTCAATTTCGCGAGAGTGCTCGTGACACTCTCTATGATCTACTGCCATCATTCGTGCCTCGGTTTACCACTACGAGCGTTCGCACGCTTGAGTGGTCACGGTTACCGATTTTCTGGCTTTTCGGCTTTTGGCCGATTCACAGGGCTATACATGCTTTCAACAACACTGGGGTGAGATTACACACCTGTTTACGAGCGTCGATTGAACTCCCGAAATTTCGCACCTAAGAAAACGACAACCCCAAACCGTTAATCTTAATCTTTGATACAACATCTCCAAGAATTGAGATTGGTAAACCAATCTACGCTACTTACCAACAACCAAGTGATTCACTGCAAATGAAAAGTGTTTAGTCAGCTCTTTGGTTTAAGCACGTCGAGTCCCTTGCAACGATAAAATAGAGAGGAGGTGTTAGCCAATATACTCACAATCAGAATTGAAATCATAGTAGCCTTTCGGCTTAAACGAGTACAAACCAACAAGAAAGAACCCCATCACCTCTATTCGGCCTTAGCCATACTGACCCGCCAACTTCTGGAACTCGAAGGCTAAAAGAATGGCGAGAAGGGTATGCTAAAACTCCAACAGGTTCGGCCCACACCAAAAGAGAGCAAGAGGGACTCAAGATAGAAGAGAGTGAGTAGATTCGGCCATAGTCAACAGGAATCAAGGTGAGAGATTCGGCTTAATAGAGAGAAAAGAAAGAAAATAGAGGAAGAGCAACCAATACCTTAGACCAAGGATGAGCCGAATGGGAAGAAAAGATTCGGCACTAGCAGCAAACCAAAAGAATCAAAATTCGGCTATAGAGTTTAAACCGAAATGAAAATCAATTAAAGAACACAAGCTGAAATGTTGGTGAAGAAGAATTCGACTATTGGAAGGAAGAGGTCAGAAGAGGGATTCGGCCAACACTGTTTAAGCAACAACAAGTGAAGAAAACGTTTGAATAGAAAATGAGAAGAAACGAATGAGAGGAATTGAGGTTTTGGTAAGGAAAAATTGAAGCAATATGACCCAAAATGCAAAGAAAAGCAAAACAACCCAAGGAGTTTCGGTTTACCCTCTCCCACAAATGACAAAATTCTCTTCCATAAGCCACCCCTAGCCGAAACACTCCCACACACGGCACCACTTCCCCACTCTTCCTACTCATTGATCCACTCCCTCATTTTATCCTAGAATTCCTCTCCTCCACCCATTCGAATTGTTTGACCAATTCTCCAACTTTTACGAATTTGAGAAACATTTTAACAAAACAGGGGCCACACACCCGTGTTGTTCTAGGGACACGCCCGTGTGCCCATAAAACATGCCCATGTCTTCCACCCATGGTCGATTCTGACTAAGGTCACACGGCCTTGACACGCCCGTGGCCCTAGCCCGTGTACCCAACCTTAGCATTCTGACCTATCCACATGGTTTATGTACACGTCCGTGTGCTTCAGCCATGTAGCGATTTAAATTCCATGTGCAAGGTGCAGACTTCACACGGCCTGGGCATACGCCCATGTGCAAGCCATGCCTCCCACACGGTCTAGACACACGCCCGTATGTCTACCCATATGGAAGATTAGTAGGCTATTTACCAAGCCCTTAAGCCACCCTACGTTGCACACATGCATACTTCCAATCAAAACAATACAACTCCTATCCCAAAAACACATCTAAGTACTCACTACAATATAAAAGAAAACCCATAGGTACCTCTAGGAGCTCAAAGAATCAAGACATACATAAAGGCATATACTTCATGAAATTCATCTTCATTAAACAATAGAATTTGCCAAGTATTTGCCTAACTTATAAGGACATTTACAAAATACCTTAAATAACTTAAAAAGCCAACACTTTGACTAACAATTATAACTTAACAAAATACTCGAGTACTATATATGCCATACTCAAAATAAGTCTAAATTGTTATACCAAAGTAATGTCAACAGTGTGATTTCCGAACTCCGATGTCTGCAACCTCTCGAGATATCTTGGCAATACTATAAGGAAAACAGAAAAGAGAGGGGTAAGTGTAACACAACAAACCCGATCAATACGCTACGACCGACTCCGGCATGTCACAGGGAAGAAAATTTTTGTTTGCAATACCAGTCGTTGTTTTAAACCGAAAAGAAAATGTTACATTTGTAGAAAACGGGGTTAAGTTGGGTAGATTGTTAAAATCATGTCAAAGTCTACTTAAAGAAAATCGAAATAAACCGTTTGTTATTACATGCTTGCTATTTACCTGATGGTAATTTTTTTGAAAATCCCGGTAAGTCGTAAAAGTTTTGGAAAACAACCATTTTATTGGGTTTCTCCATTTTAGTCATGCTTTTATGATTAAACACAATTTCAAAAGTAATCAACAAAGTAAATAATCCTTAAGTAAAAATTTAGATGGCCTTATTACAACCAAAACCAAATTTTAATGTAAGCTAAATCCCAATTAATAATTTAAAACAAAAACCCGAACATCGTGCATGGCCACCTCGAGTCCGTCCCGGCTCCACATCCGCGACCTAAGAATTATCTGCAAAATGTAAAGGAAGGGGTGAGTCACCAAGACTCAGTGTATAAGTCCCCATCCCGAAAATATAAGCTCTTACCCAGTTTCATAAATGAATATGTATATCATGCAACCCAAAACCTAACCCTCCGAAACTCCTGAATCTACCCCGTGTGGTCAAAACCACTGGTGGTCAAAACCATTGGTGACCGGAGTAACAAATAATATATGTGTGGTCAAAACCACTGGTGACCGTAGTTACAAATAATATATGTGTGGGGCCAACCCACATTATGGTCAAAACCACTGGAGACAATCCCGTATCGATATGTGGGGCCAACCCACAGTGGTGCCAGACCACTGGGACGAGTCACAAAGATAAGTGTATATGTGGTCACAACCACTGGTGGTCAAAACCACTGAGACTTAGTCACAATATTATAATAAGCAGGGCCAACCCACTGTGTGGTCAAAACCACTGGTGACAGTCTAAATCATACCTTCCCCCTCCTCTCATCACCCACTTTTATGAACATGCTTTTTATGACTATGTAATCATGCTTAACATACAAAGATAACATAACATGGCATATGCAACTTTAACCGAGGCATTTAACGCTAGCCAGATCAGAATGGACTTACCCGGAGTCCTCGCTTATACCCACAAGGGTAACACATCGTAATACATCGGTTTACACCATTATTCCGGCTTTTGACAAATCACAAAATAATAACATATTAACCTACGAAGTGTGTAAGAGTTACACACCTGGTTACTCGTAATACGACGCTCTTAATGTCGACACTTTCGTTAACCGACACTACCGCTATCTGTCTACTGCTTTGCTTAGATGCCAGCCCACACCCAGGTGGCCAATCGCGAACCGCAGATACAGCGCTCTTCTTGAACTTAGGGCTGGGGTCTCAGATCCAACCCCTCCTAACGTTCGGCTGACATTAGGGTCCATAACACATTTGGTCACTAAATTGTATTAACACGGAGATTAGCGATGAAAAGAGATTTAACCCGAATGAATAGATCCCTTACCTAAATTGATCAATTCCCGAAGATTCAATGACTTAGATCAAAGCACTACTTGAATACCCAGTCGACTAACTCCAAGCCTTCCTTAACACCCTTCAATCGGCCAAGATCTACAAGATTAACTACTGCCTTCGACACTTAATCACAATAGGAAATTATTGAATAGCAGAGACACTTACCACAGCACTAGCAAATCCGACTAGAAATAATAACGATCCAATGTTAAAGATCCACTGCAACAACAGTCCAACAAGAAAGTTTGAGTGCCAGAGATTCCGGCTTTTATTACCATAGCAATCGGATTAGAGAAAGGAATAAAGATGAGAGAATGCTAGGAAGATTCGGCCATAAGAACAAAAAAGAAGAAGGAGAAGAAAAGAAAGGAGACCGCAATGAGATCTTACCTGACTATGGGTTGAGATTCGGCTTGGAGATCCAGAGAAGAGAAATCGATTTCGGGACCTAGGGAGATTAAGAGAAAACGCAAGAAGAGGAATGGAAATATGAGCCAAGATATTCGATTTTGCCAAGAATCGAAAGTAAAAAGAGGGTTAGAGGGTTTCGGCATTAAGAAGCAATTGAGAGAAACAAGAAGGAAGGTTCGACTCCTCAAAGTTTGAAAAGAAATGAAAGAAAAGAATGGTAAGGTGATTCGGCTATGGGTCCAAAAAGAAGAGAAGAAAAAAAGTCAATAGAGAGGGAGGGGTGATAGTTTCGGTTTTGACACAAAATGAGAGGAAGAGTAGAAGAATTCGGCTGAGGCTCCTTGAGAGGAAAGGAAAATGAGAAATCGCACAAGAGGAGATGGGAGAAAAGAGTTCTAAATGCCTCCCCTAACTAGCCGAATATACACACACCCTAAAGCACATTCGGCCACCTACCTCCCTAGCTCATAAAATCGATAATGAAAAGAACCACACCCAAGATTCGGCACACCCCTAAACATCCAAGAACCGAATGCTCCCCCTTGCCCAAACCACTTCAAAATTCGGCTAAACACACTCCCTTCTCAATCCCTTCTTTTTCTCCTTGATTTCCTCCTGACCAACCATTCAAACAGGTTTGAATAATTCAAACTCCACAAATTTCTCTCTTCCACTCAATTCAAATCTGTTGACTCAATCCACACTCATCCAACGAAGTCCATCCTGAGCACAACTCTCCCTTGTCCAGGCGTCAAAAAGAATAAGTAGCATAGGGATTCTTGCAACTCGAACCCAGGTCCTCCAGCATGCTTGAGGCGTCACTTCCCTTGTGCTTAAGTAGCGCCTCCCTTGCCACTTTGCCACTTCAATTCTTGTGGCAAAACACACCAATAATTTCCCTTAACACCTGACTTCTTCAGCTTTCCCTTCCAAGTACCCAAAAATGAAATTTTTGCTATGCCCTAGCCTATCCCCGACTCAAGCCTATACCCTAAAATAGTCTAAACTAACATAACATCCATACCATAAACATGCAAACAGATAAAATGCAAAGACCCCGATTTAAGGATGTTACAGTTTTACCCCCTTAAAAATAATTTCGGCCTCGAAATTACCTGGTCAATAGAGTTAAGGGTATTGCTGCCGCATCACATCCTCTGGTTCTCACGTAGACTCTTCAGTTCCGTGATTCCACCATAACACCTTCACTAAAGAAACTGACTTCCTACGCAAAACTTTGACATCCGGTCCAGAATCTGTACTGGTTCCTCCTCAAAGGACAAATCCGGACTCACCTCAATCTCCTCAACTGGCACAACAGGCGATGGATCTAATCGATAGCGCCTAAGCATTGAAACATGAAACACGTCATGGGTCTGGCTCAATTCTGCTGGCAACTCGAGCTGATAAGCTACTGGTCCCACACGCTTCAACACCCTATACGGCCCGATGAACCTAGGGCTCAGCTTGCCCTTCCGATCAAACCTCAGCACCTTCTTCCACGGTGACACCTTTAGAAAGACCTTGTCACCCACTGCAAACTCTATATCCCTTCGCTTAAGATCGGCATAAGATTTCTACCTGTCCAAAGCCTCCTTCAGACGAGCCCGAATCAGCTTAACCTTATCTTCTATTTCAGCCACTAACTCTGGACCCAACAACTGACGCTCACCCAACTCTGTCCAACACGTAGGAGTGCGACACTTCTGCCCATACAACGCTTCATACGGTGCCATCTGAATACTTGCCTGATAACTGTTGTTGTACGCGAACTCTGCCAACGGTAGAAATTCTTCACAACTACCTCTGAAATCCAAAACACAACCCCTCAGCATGTCCTCTAGAATTTGGATCACCCTCTTTGATTGCCCATCTGATTGCGGATGAAATGCCGTGCTGAAATCCAATCTTGTACCCAATGCCTGATGCAACGCTTTCCAAAACCTTGACGTGAACTTAGGATCCCTATCCGAGATAATCGACACCGGCACTCCATGAAGTCTTACGACATACAGCTTAGCTAACCATTGAAGTGAGTAATCCACCCGAACCAGTATAAAATGAGCCGACTTTGTCAAACGATCAACAATCACCCAGACCAAATCCTTCTTGCTAGGCGTAAGAAGTAGCCCACTGACAAAATCCATCGTAATTCTCTCCCACTTCCACTGCGAAATCTTAATCGGCTGCAACAGACCCGAAGGTAACTGATGTTCAGCTTTGACTTGCTGACACGTCAAACACTTACCTACAAATTCTGTTACCTCTTGCTTCAGACCCAACCACCAAAACTGCTCCCTCAGATCCCAGTCAGGATGCATAGCGTATGGACTGCGATGTGCCTCCTGAAGAATCTTCTGCCTCAACTCCACATCCTTCGGCATGCAAACCTTCCCTTGAAAACATAACACACCCTCACTACTTAAACTATACCCTTCTAAACCACCATTCTGCACTTGCAAACATCGAGCACTTAAGACTTCATCGACCAACTGCTTTTCCTTAACCTGATTTACCCATGTCGGCTTCACTTGTAATTCTGCTAACAGATTTCCGTCATCATACAGACTAAGGTGGGCAAACATAGCTCTCAAGTCTGCCACCACCTTACGGCTCAACGCGTCTGCCACCACGTTAGCTTTCCCCGGATGATACGCAATCGATCAATCGTAGTCCTTCAATAACTCAATCCACCTTCGCTGCCTCAAATTCAATTCCTTCTGAGTCAAGAGGTACTTCAAGCTCTTGTGGTCCGTGTAAACAATCGACTTTTCCCCATACAAGTAATGCCTCCAAATTTTCAGAGCGAAAACCACTGCAGCCAACTCCAGATCATGCATCGGATAATTCACTTCGTGAGGTCTCAGTTGACGAGAAGCATATGCCACTACTTTCCCCTCTTGCATCAGCACACATCCCAAACCAGTATGCGACGCATCACAATAGACCGTAAATTCCTTCCCTGCCTCAGGATGAATCAAAACCGGAGCTTCTGTCAGAATCCTCTTCAACTTGTCAAAACTTTCTTGCTGTTTGTCGGGCCATATGAATGGAACCCCTTTCCTCAGCAACTTGGTCAATGGCGCTGCAATCAAAGAAAACCCTTCTACAAACCTTCTGTAATATCCTGCTAAACCCAGAAAACTCTGAATCTCTGCTATTGACTTAGGTGGTTTCCAGTCCAATACCGCCTCAATCTTCCGAGGGTCTACCCTAATCCCCTCAGCTGACACCACATGACCCAAGAAAGTTACCTCCTTCAACCAGAACTCGCATTTACTAAACTTTGGAAATAGCTGCTTCTCCCTCAGAATCTGTAAAACCACACGTAGATGCGCATCATGTTCTTCTTCCGATTTCGAGTACACCAAAATGTCGTCTATAAACACCACGACAAATCGGTCTAAGTACGGCTGGAAAACCCGATTCATCATGTCCATAAATGCTGCTGGTGCGTTAGTCAACCCAAACGGCATTACCAAGAACTCGTAGTGCCCATAACGACTGCAAAACACCGTCTTATGGATATCAGCCTCCTTCACCTTAAGCTGATGATAACCCAACCTCAAATCGATTTTGGAGAAAACTGATGCTCCCCTAAGTTGATCGAATAGATCGTCTATCCTCGGCAACAGATACTTGTTCTTAATCATCAACTTATTTCGCTGATGGTAATCTATACACATCCGCATTGTTCTATCTTTCTTCTTAACAAAAAGCACAGGCGCTCCCCAAGGCGAAACACTCGGGCAGATAAAACCTTGATCCAGCAACTCCTGAATCTGCGCTTTCAGCTCCACTAATTCCTTTGGCACCATTCTGTATGGGGCAATAGATACTGGCACGGTTCCCGGTAACAAGTCTATTCCAAACTCAGCTTTGCGATCTGGAGGCAAACCCAGAAGCTCTTCTGGAAATACATCGGTGAATTCCTTCACCGTTCGGACATTCCCTACCGTTGATTCCTTAGCCTCCAATGCACAAACGTGAACCAAGAACGCCCCACACCCCTTTCTCACCATTTTCTCGGCCTTTAAAGCGGATACCACATTGGATAGATAATTCCTTCTATTACCTATCATCACCACCTCTTCACCCTCGACAGTTCTCAATACCATGCGCTTAGCTGCGCAGTCCAAACTTGCTTGGTACTCCACTAACCAGTCCATCCCTAGGATCAAACCGAACTCCACGAACGGTAGTTCCATCAGATCAGCCGGAAACATTACCCCTTGAAGTTCTAGGGGTACATCCCTATACAGTTTGTTTACTTCTACAGAGTGACCTAGAGGGCTAATTACAGTCATCTCCCTAGAAGAAATCTCATGAGCTAAGTCCATAGTTCCCACTATACTACTAGCAACATAGGAGTGTGTCGATCCAACATCTATCAAAGCAAGATAAGGCAATCCAAAAATTAAAAACGTACCAGTTATGACGTTCGGTGCGTCGTCCTCCTCTCGACTCCTTGCTGCATAGACCAACCCAGGCTGTCTTGCATCAGCATTCCCAACACCTCTGCTCGGTGCTCCACGACCTCGACCAGAACCATTACCTCCCCTGGCCGGACCGCGACCCCTTTGTGGTTGCTGGCCATCCCTCCTGAATTGTGCACGTCCTTGAGCCTCAGACTGGATCCTAGCTGGTCTCCGCGGACAATCCCTGACTCGATGATTCATCGACCCACACCCAAAGCACCCTCTATTACCAGTCCAACACTCCCCTGTATGAGACTTCCCACATCGAGCACACCGTGGTGGCCATTGAGTAGTAGCAGCAGGCTCTGCAGCTTGACTCGGCCCACCAAATCTAGCCCTTTTCTACGAATTCACGGCAGACCCTGATGACCTAGAAATCCTCTTACTCCAGCGTCTATCCTGATTCTGTCTCACCAACTACTTCACCCCTTCAACTATCTTAGCCTTATCTACTAAGACAGCAAATTCTCTTTCCCTCTGTGGGGCAATCAACATCCGCAGCTCATCTCTCAGCCCGTCCTCAAATCTAACACAACGCTCGTGTTCTGTAGCCATGATACCCCTAGCATAACGACTCAGCCGAAGGAACTCCGCCTCATACTCCGATACTGACTTACTCCCCTGGACCAAATTCAAGAATGCCTTGCGCTGCGCATCAATGTAACTGGACCCAACATACTTCTTTTGATAAGCTGCCTTAAAGAAATCCCAAGTGAGATCATCGGCTGTTGCACCATCCCGGACCGTGAGCCACCATTGATAAGACTCATCCCAGAGAAGAGACACTATCCCTTTCAACTTTTCCTCAGCCGTAAAATCTAAGTCGTCCATTATACGCTCTGTTGCCTCTAACCAGTACTCCGCTGTATTGGGAGCCACACCAGAAACACCCCGAAATACCTCTGCTCCATTGGCTCAGAGTCGTTCAGATACAGATTTTCGAGCCCCCGTACCTCCACCTGCTCCAGCTACTCTCTCCAGAACCCGCAGCATCACCTGTGATACCGTGTCGTCACCACTCGTCTGATCCTGAAACTCAGCGCCCATAGCTGGCGGCGGTGGTACCTCATTTTTCGACCCATGACCAGACCCCACTGGTTCAGACACAGTCATCCTACCCCTACCACGTCCACGCGTGTTACACCCCCGCCCTCGAGTGCTCATGACTATGATTCTTGAATTAATCTGATTTAAGAATTTTATGCATTAGCCATCTTCCACTGTTTATTACAGCACAGTTTTATGAACAGTTCATTATAGAGTTTGTTCTCGCAAGTTCACACAATCCTACAGGTTTCAGTCTCTAAGATGAAATCCTACTTCTAGCATCCACAACACAATTATTAAAGAATAGTAACAGCAGTGTAGGGGCCTTACCGTTGTGGATTGGTGCCGGAGATTCAGGTGCCATGCTTTCCATAACATGCAGTTTCCTTACAAATTATTTCGTAAACCCTTTATTGAAAATGTTTTGGGCCTTGAGCCCACAGCCAAGCTTTTGAACCTGGCTCTGATACCAAAATTGTAACACCTTAAACCCGGTCAATACACTACGACCAACTCTGGCATGTCACAGGGAAGAAAATTTTTGTTTTCAAAACTAGTTGTTGTTTTAAACTGAAAAGAAAACGTTACATTTGTAGAAAACGGGGTTAAGTTGGGTAGATTGTTAAAATTATGTCAAAGTCTGCTTAAAGAAAATCGAAATAAACCGTTTGTTATTACATGCTTGCTATTTACCCGATGGTAATTTTTTTAAAAATCCCGGTAAGTCGTAAAAGTTTTGGAAAACATTCATTTTATTGGGTTTCTCCATTTTAGTCATGCTTTTATGATTAAACACAATTTCAAAAGTAATCAACAAAGTAAATAATCCTAAAGTAAAAATTTAGATGGCCTTATTACAACCAAAACCAAATTTTAATGTAAGCTAAATCCCAATTAATAATTTAAAATGAAAACCCGAACATCGTGCATGGCCACCTCGAGTCCGTCCCGGCTCCATATCCGCGACCTAAGAATCATCTACAAAATGTAAAGGAAGGGGTGAGTCACCAAGACTCAGTGTATAAGTCCCCATCCTGAAAATATAAGCTCTTACCCAGTTTCATAAATGAATATGTATATCATGCAACCCAAAACCTAACCATCCGAAACTTCTGAAGCTACCCCGTGTGGTCAAAACCACTGGTGGTCAAAACCACTGGTGACCGGAGTCACAAATAATATATGTGTGGTCAAAACCACTGGTGACCGTAGTCACAAATAATATATGTGTGGGGCCAACCCGCATTGTGGTCAAAACCACTGGTGACAATCCCGTATCGATATGTGGGGCAACCCACGGTGGTGCCAGACCACTGGGACAAGTCAGAAAGATAAGTGTATATGTGGTCACAACCACTGGTGGTCAAAACCACTGAGACTTAATCACAATATTATAATAAGCAGGGCCAACCCACTGTGTGGTCAAAACCACTGGTGACAGTCTAAATCATACCTTCCCCCTCCTCTCATCACCCACTTTTATGAACATGCTTTTTATGACTATGTAATCATGCTTAACATACAAAGATAACATAACATGGCATATGCAACTTTAACCGAGGCATTTAACGCTAGCCAGATCAGAATGGACTTACCCGGAGTCCTCACTTATACCCACAAGGGTAACACATCGTAATACATCAGTTTACACCATTATTTTGGCTTTTGACAAATCAAAAAATAATAAAATATTAACCTACGAAGTGTGTAAGAGTTACACACCTGGTTACTCGTAAGACGACGCTCTCAATGTCGACACTGTCGTTAACCGACACTACCGCTATTTGTCACTGCTTTGCTCAGATCCGGCCCACACCCAGGTGGCCAATCGCGAACCGAAGATACAACCCTCTTCTTGAACTTAGGGGCTGGGGTCTCAGATCCAGCCCCTCCTAACGTTCGACTGACATTAGGGTCCATAACACCTTTGGTCACTAAATTGGATTAACACAGAGATTAAAGATGAAAAGAGATTTAACCCGAATGAATAGATCCCTTACCTAAATTGATCAATTCCCGAAGATTCAATGACTTAGATCAAAGAACTACTTGAATACCCAGTCCACTAACGCCAAGCCTTCCTTAACACCCTCCAATCGGCCAAGATCTACAAGATTAACTTCTGCCTTCGGCACTTAATCACAATAGGAAATTATTGAATAGCAGAGACACTTACCACAGCACTAGCAAATCCAACTGGAAATAATGACAATCCAATGTTAAAGATCCACTGCAACAACAGTCCAACAAGAAAGTTTGAGTGCCAGAGATTTCAACTTTTCTTACCATAGCAATCAGATTAGAGAAAGGAATAAAGATGAGAGAATGCTAGGAAGATTCGGCCATAAGAACAAAAAAGAAGAAGTAGAAGAAAAGAAAGGAGACCACAATGAGATCTTACCTGACTATGGGTTGAGATTCAGCTTGGAGATCCAGAGAAGAGAAATTGATTTCGGGACCTAGGGAGATTAAGAGAAAACGCAAGAAGAGGAATGGAAATATGAGCCAAGATATTCGATTTTGCCAAGAATCGAAAGTAAAAAGAGGGTTAGAGGGTTTCGGCATTAAGAAGCAATTGAGAGAAAAAGAAGGAAGTTCGACTCCTCAAAGTTTGAAAAGAAATGAAAGAAAAGAATGGTAAGGTGATTCGGCTATGGGTCCAAAAAGAAGAGAAGAAAAGAAGTCAATAGAGAGGGAGGGGTGATAGTTTCGGTTTTGACACAAAATGAGAGGAAGAGTAGAAGAATTCGGCTGAGGCTCCTTGAGAGGAAAGGAAAATGGGAAATCGCACAAGAGGAGATAGGAGAAAAGAGTTCTAAATGCCTCCCCTAACTAACCGAATATACACACACCCTAAAGCACATTCGGCCACCTACCTCCCTAGCTCACAAAACCGATAATGAAAAGAACCACACCCAAGTTTCGGCACACCCCTAAACATCCAAGAACTGAATGCTCCCCCTTGCCCAAACCACTTCAAAATCCGGCTAAACACACTCCCTTCTCAATCCCTTCTTTTTCTCCTTGATTTCCTCCTGACCAACCATTTAAACAGGTTTGAATAATTCAAACTCCACAAATTTCTCTCTTCCACTCAATTCAAATCTGTTGACTCAATCCACACTCATCCAACGAAGTCCATCCTGAGCACAACTCTCCCTTGTCCAGGCGTCAAAAAGAATAAGCAGCATAGGGATTCTTGCAACTCGAACCCAGGTCCTCCAGCATGCATGAGGCGTCACTTCCCTTGTGCTTAAGTAGCGCCTCCCTTGCCACTTTGCCACTTCAATTCTTGTGGCAAAACACACTAATAATTTCCCTTAACACCTGACTTCTTCAGCTTTCCCTTCCAAGTACACAAAAATGAAATTTTTGCTATGCCCTAGCCTATCCCTGACTAAAGCCTAGACCCTAAAATAGTCTAAACTAACATAACATCCATACCATAAACATGCAAACAGATAAAATGCAAAGACCCCGATTTAAGGATATTACAGTAAGCATATAGCTTAGTAAGTTTGCATGAAACTCTAGGATAACATATTTACTCCAACTATAAACGTTCATTCCATGGAGCAATGGCAACATAGTCTCAAATGAATAAAAGTACTTACTCGTACTTTTTCACATTTACTCTTATCCACCTCATGTCAACATAATCTAGTAACTTCTAATTACTCGCGTTACCTATATCACTAAATCACATTATTTAGCACATATGCTAACATAACCATAAATTCACATCTTTAACATTCATATCATGAGCTTTACTCAAGGCCATCCAATAACAATTTGGATGAAGGCCAACTCACATACTCAACTCTTTTGCTTATAAATAGATCAGCTAATCATGAATTATTCGAACTTATCATACATAAGTTTTGATACCAACGCCATATCTCGGATATGGTCTTATATAGGATTATTCTTTGATGCTGATGCCATATCCCAGATATGGTCTTATACGGGATCTCATAACTCGATGTCGATGCCATATCCCAGACATGGTCTTATACGGGATCTCATAACTCGATGTCGATGCCATATCCCAGACATGGTCTTATACGAGATCGTACTTAGATGTCGATGGGATGTCCTCGACATGGTCTTATACGAGATCTTTCTTTGGTGTCGTGGCCATGTCCCAGACAATGGTCTTATACGGGACCTTTCTTGTCTCATATTAATGCATAATATCATCCTTAGTCTAGAACCTGATCCGGGACTTAAACTTAACTTATTCACACCATTTACCTATCGAGACTTCACCGCTCGAGTTTAACCGTAATAACGCACATAACCATAATATCAAACAATTTCAAATATCGAACATTATGAAACACCAATTTCATATAAACTTACCTTGGTATTCAAAATGTATGTAGATATGCAATTTAGTCCTCGACTTTGTTCTTGCCTCGGTTTCGATCCGAGCTTCATATTTCTCGATTTATAATAACAATTTAGCTCATTTTAATCATTAAATTAATAAAACATTTCGATAATCGTGCTTTGGCAAAATTACTATTTTGCCCCTAAACTTTGGCAAAATGACCATTTTGCCCCTAGGCTCGGAAATGAATTCTAATCGTATTTTCATCTTCAACAAGCCTAGGTGAACGTTTATTTCTCTTACAACTACTCACAATTCCAACTATTTCATGCATTTATGACACAATTTAATCTTTGCATTCAAGTCCTATTTAGGTGTTTTCATGTTAACACCTTTCACAAAAGTTGTTTCTCTAACAACTAAGACTCAATTTCTTCCATAAAAATGCAGCAAAAAACTATGATAGCTCTAATGGAAAAACTCTAAACTTTTCACAATATTGCACCATAGTCCCCTCATTTGAAAGCTTAAGCTTTAGGGGTCTCAAAAGTACAAATATTTTCAAGAAAAGATCACTAGAACACTTACTAATGAAGAGATGAGTGTGCTGAAATTTTTGAAGCTTCCAACCCTTATTCATCTTGCAAATTTTGGTGGAAGAAGTGAAGAAGAAAGATGGACATCATCTTTTCTTTATTTTAATATTAAACTATCAATTTAATCCACCAAACATCACCAACTTTGACCAACTTGGTCAATTCTTGTCCCCTATGGGCGGCCAAGCCTATATTGGGGGTCTAATTGCCTTTTAAAGACCTCTAATTATCAATCTATGGCTATTTGGTACCTTTAGGTTATAGAATGGAACTTTTGCACTTTATGCGATTTAGTCCTTTTTCGCTAATAAACAAGAAAATCGATAAAATTAACGTACCAAAATTTTCATGTAATTCTAACATCATGCTCTAACACATAGAATAATATGAAAATAATTTTCCCTAACCTCGGATTAGTAATCCTGAGATCACTGTTCCGACTAGCCCCTAAATCGGGCTGTTACATAAAAGCTTACTAAGCCATATACAAATAAACTTATCACATAAACAGTTACAAACTATTTCTTTCATATGAACTATGGCAATCACAATAGCAAATTCATAATTCTCATCTATCTCAATTGTTCATAACCACTTGCTCATAAACATATCACATTTTCATGTAGCTCACATATCAAATGAACATATTCATACTTATCTTCCATTGCCAAATTTCAAATACACTTCATATGTACCTGAAACGGATACATATTCACATATTCTATCATATCTCGGAATGCCCGTTGAACCATTCGGAATCAATAAGGATACTCGGATAGCTCGTAAAACTCGTACAATGCCAACGTCCTAGACGTGGTCTTACATGTAATTAAATATCGATGCCTCTATCCCAAACAGGGTCTTATACGAAATCATATATGATGCTGATGTCCCAGACATGGTCTTACACGTAAATCTCAAATCGATGCCAATGTCCCAGACGTGGTCTTGCACGATAACACATATCAGATTCCTATGTCATGACATATGTATCCTAACTATTCCTATGGTTCGTACGGGGCTTTTTGGACGTCATCACATTATAGGAATTTTCTCGGATTTCACATATTCAGCTCCAATAGCCATTCATCACATTTCATTAACATATAAATAATAATAATTCAATTCCAACACATTTATTTGTATATAGACTTACCTCGTACATATTCGGATGGAAATAAGCGATTACTCGACCACTTTAGATTTCCCCCGATCTAATTATGTTTTCTTTGGTTCTTGATCTATACTGTAACACCCCTTACCCGAGACCATTGTCGGAGTCTAGCACGAGGCATTACTAGACTTAACTACTAATTCGGGGCATAAAAACTGAAACTGTCCATCTGCATCATGTTGACTAAATTGACTATAACTCGAGTTACGAAACTCGAAATTTAGATCCGTAAATTTGCCTTGAAACTAGACTCATATTTCTTCTTACTATAAGGTTTCTAGAATATTTCGTCTAGCCGATTAGTACAATTTATTCATTAAAGTTTCCCCTATTTCACTAGCCAACGGTTCTGACCTCTCTTAACTTACATTCAAATATCATAGAATATAAAACTCCTTTGCCTACTCTGTTTCTTTCATATAAAAATAGACACAATAAGATTTAATTCTAGATCTTATTCACTTTCTAATTCCATTTCTCCTATTTTTGGTGATTTTTCAAAATCACATCACTGCTGCTAACCAAAAATTGTTTCATTGCAAAATATAGTTAACTAGTCTATAACATCTTTACTCCATTTCATTTAAACTCTATACATTAACCATACTTATTTATATACCAAAACCACAACCAAACATAATCATCAAGCCAAATATAAATTCCAAGATTAACAAGATGGACAAGCCATTTTTGCATGGCTTATACAAATATATACAACTTCAAAACCAGCAATATCAAAACTAGTCTATATATGCCACGTAACCAAATCTCCAAGCATTTATTTACCAAAGTGAAAATTGGATAGTGTGATGAGATCTCCTTCGACTTCCAACTCGAGCAAGTCTTCGAAACTTTATAAACATAGGAAAATTACACAAAGTAAGCTTTGAAAGCTTAGTAAGCCATAAGCAAATAATTCACTATAGAAACATATATAATTCAATTCAAATAAGCCAAATTTAGTTAATCACATACACATACAATCACTTTTCTCATATAATCCATGTTTCTCGTTAAGTAACTTCACTTACCTTATTTTTCATTTAACAAATAAACCTCATAAGTACCTGAATCATTTAACTCAAATACTCAGTCAGACACCAATTCATTCATGGAAATATCATAATCATACATATATTCCATCTCATAATTTATATCTAATTCACTTACTCATAATTCACTTACTCATAATTAATATCACCATTCGTAAACTTTCACCTTTCACAGCCTTAAGGCCAAACACTCACACATTCAAAAATAGATGTCACATCGATTTATAAATCACTTTCCCATCTCAAAACAAATACATATACATTTGTTCAAGTATATACATATTAACTATCAAATTTTCTTTCTTGCCTTTCAATCCATATAATTCACATATAAATATGTATGATATAAAATTTTCATTTCAACATCTAAAACTTACTTATTATATCAAATACACATGATTCATTATACCATCACACATGGTCGAATATACTAGTTTAATGCATTATCATATATATAACCGAACATCCAAAGTTCATTAAATTATCACTTGTACTCATATATTCAAATTTAATATAATATCACATATAACCACTTATATACAAATTCAATTCATCATCACATATACACATACCTTTGTACCCGAACATATAAGGTTAATTAAATCAACTTACTTGTTCAATTTCCACATCCATATGAAGTCTTTTAGACATAGACTTGAAATAAATCACCGGTATTAAACCTGCTAGGCATAAGCCTGAATCACACACCTGATCATTTCATTTTATTTATCACAATTCACTAATTGATATCCTTGAAAGATCTAAAAACCCGCACACTCAGTGCAAAACCATGTAACGTATCGCACACTTAGTGCCGTTACCTTGATAAAGCGCACACATAGTGCCAATTACTTGTAATGTATCGCACACTTAGTGCCATTACATTATATTCCGCACACTTAGTGCCACATGACCGATTTCGCACACACAGTGCTCGGTATTTAAATTCGCACATTTACTGCACTACTTGAAGCTATTATTCACCTCAAGTAACACATATATACATATTCATTCAATTTAAATTATCACGTCTATATTTCAACATCACATTCGGTGATTCTAACAATTTACAATTATACATTACATCCGATCAATTTCATCTCTTAAGTCAATATCTCACATAGCTAACATTATCATATAAGTGTACATCTTATTCAATCAAATTCAACTTCCATCCCTTATTACATTCGGCATTTCCATATACTCCATGTTTTCCTCTATTAAAACATGTACATCATTATAGATAGAAATTCAATTCAGTCCAATTGCTTAAAAACTTACTCAAGTAGTTCCTTGAACATATCAAATACCATCCCTCACATTCGGCAATAGCAAATATATTTGTAAACATATCAATTCAGCATGAATAACTTACACTTAATTAAAATTAAGAACAACCATTTGCTTATAGACTTACCTCGGATATCGGCGAACGTAAAATCAACTATTCGGCTATTTTTGTCTTTCCCCGATTCAAATCTGACTTTCTCTTTTCTTGATCTAATTTGATATAAATTAAACTCATTTAATCAATATTCAATTAAATTCACTTAAAAACACATGAATAAGTAATTTGCACTTTTACCCCATACAATTTACATTTTTAGCTATTTAGTCCAAAATTCACAAAACACAAAGTAAGCATAATTTGCCCTTGCTATGCTTATGCCGAAAACTCATCTCATCCATATGAGTCCATACAATTTATTTATTACACATTTTAACCCCTTAATATATAAATTTCACAATTTAGTCTTATTTAAGCATTTCCACAAAATGGTCCACAATGCATAGAACATAAAATTCACTCTATTTCCTTTCACTAAACAAGAGCCGAATATTTATTGGACTTATACAAATCCCTACACTATGTTTATTTTAGAAAATCAAGTCCCTCCATTTATCAGTTTCATCAATTAAGCCCTAATAACTAATTTCTTGAAGATTGATAATACAAAACTTAAAAACCTATTACATATTTTCTATTTCCTTACATCAACACTGAATTTTTCACAACTTCCTCAATAGTCAAACATAAATTCTTTATAGATTTCAAAAATTAACACATGGGCAAGATAAACAACTCAATAACCATCTCAAATATGTCAAGTTTATTCAAAACTAAGCTCAAACATGCCTTTAATTGAACATGCAAGCACCGAAAATGTCAAAGTTGAAACTTCTCTTCTTTCTCTTAGTTTCGACCAAACAAAGAAGAAAGATGAGTACTTTCATCTTTTATCTAATATAATATGTTATTATATATTATAATATACCATCATGTCATAAAAATAAATAAACAATTTCCAATTCATTATTACAAGCATTTTGGCCGACCACTATATTCATTTCTCTATCATTTTGTTTATTTTATTCTATTATAGCAACTAACATATTAAAATAATGTACCATTTTTACCTAAAGAAATAATAAACAATTTAGATCACTATTTCATGCATACCAACCGGCCACTAACCTTCCTTTATGGCCAAACTTCTACTTTAAGCCTCAAATTTATTAAAACATCAACAATTAAGCACTATCTCTGTAACATCCTGAAATTCGAGATTTTCTGTTTTGCATTATACCATGCGTTAGGCTAGCTAAGAGTGTTAGTTGTGTATGTTTAGGACCCTAAGAAGGCTTGGGGTTGAGTTGGGCCTTAGTAGAATTTTTGTGTTTAAGAACTTAAGGAGGAGAAGGCAAGTGGCATCAAGACTTAAAAGAATAAGAGTGTATTTTGCTAGCACAAGTGGAGCTAGTAGCATAGTGGTGTGGCATCACATGAAGGAGCTTAAGTGGTGGAGTTCGAATCCCACCTATTGCAACTTTTGGGATTTAATTTTTATGCTCATCTTGTGGAAGATGGTAAGTGTCGACCAAGGCTCTAAAGAAGGAAAGGAAGACTTTCTATTGATGGAAAGAACACTAAGGAGAAGATCAAGGGAAAAATAAGGAAAGAAGTAAAGGAAAGAGATAAGGGGAGAACATGTTGCCCGAACTTTTGGAAGGAGCTTGGGGAAAGAATTTTGGTCAACACTCATCTTTTTGGTAAAGGTGATACACGGTTTTTGTAGGGAGAAAAGGGGAGTCGAAATTCTTTTAGCCTTTTGCAAGTTTGTGCATGAAAGGCTTTCATTTTCTTTTTAACATTTTGGAGCTCTCCTTTTCAATCTTTTCCCTTTGATTGCCGAATTTTCTTAGGCACTTTGAGAAGTTTTTGTTCCATTTGAAAGTTCTTTTCTTTTGACCATTTGATACTTCTTTTCTTGCTTAAAACCATGACCTTAAGGGATACTTTCTCTTCTTTTTCTCATCTTTTCATAGTTTGCTTTTCTTTTCTTTTCTTTCTCACCATTCTCCAATCTTCCTCTTTTTCATTAGTCAATAATACTTGAAGGCCGAACCTTCCTTGTCCT
Source organism: Gossypium australe (assembly GCA_005393395.2). NCBI lineage: Eukaryota > Viridiplantae > Streptophyta > Magnoliopsida > Malvales > Malvaceae > Gossypium > Gossypium australe. The sequence continues at coordinate 55,742,487 of CM016615.1, read as the reverse complement.
TTTCTCTCTAAATAGTCAAACCTTATAGCACTTTATCTCTGCTTCATTTTCCTATGTGTTGGGCACTCTCTTCCTTGACCGAATCGGGTAAGTGATCACTTTCTCTTCTTTTCATTATCTTTTCTCCATGGCCAAATATGTACCCCTTATCATTGGATGGTTCTTTAAACCGAAACATCACTCTCTCCTACTCCCTCATATCGTGAACATCTCCATTTTGTAGTGTTCTTGTGGGTTGGCCGAATATCACAACCTTGCTGACTCATCTTTAGCTTTAAGTTAAATCGGTGAGAGTCGGATCTATCATCAAGGTAGGGAGTTTCTTTATGATTCATTTCGATATCTCTCATTGCTTGGTTATTTCATAAAACGGATCGATGGTTATGTTTAATCATTTATTCTAGGGACTAAATCATTCGTTTTTCTCTACTCGTTGGTCCTTCAAAAGTAGTGGTAAGCTGAAACCTCTCCTTAGACTTTTTCTCATCGTAGTACTATTCTAACCGAGACGTTTCCAATGGAGGCAAGTGGTAGCGATACTAAAGGAAAATCGATAGGAGGACAAAAAGGGAGTGGACTTTCAATCTCTACTCCCAAGTTCAAACGAAGGGCAGTATCGACAGTTCAAAATTTTCCACCGGGTTGTGGACCATTTTCTGGTGAGAGTAGGCAAATCGTGGTCGTTCACGATACTAAGGGTAAGCATTTTTAGATCGTTGATTTAGATTTGGATTAAGACACTATCTTTTGTTAGTTAATCAAGTGTTATGGTGATTTAGGTGCCGCCGATCAAGAAGGTTTAGTTCTTACCGTAATCAAGTGTGTAATCTCACACCGAAATCTCGTAGATACGTGATTCCCTATCATGTTGGAAAATAGATCGTTGTTGCTTACAATCTAATAACCGTAATATGGCTTGAATCGAGTAATTTGCTTAATCAACACTATTTCTAAAGATCTGTCAAAATCGGTATTAAATTGCTAAATTACCAAAATGCCACTATGGGCCATTTACGAAAATGCCCCTATGGGTCGATTTACGAAAATGCCCCTAGGGGCCAATTTGCTAAGAATGCCTTAGTGGGACGAATTATTAAATTGCTTTAATGGGCCGATTCACCGAAATAATTCACTAGATTAATGGTGGTTATATATATATATATATTGGATATTTTATTATGTATGTTGCATTTTTACATTTTGCATGAGATGGGAAAAATTGTATGGAGAGCAGTGTAGCCTGGTGGCATAGCCGCAATTTGTTAATTATTGTGTTCAAATTTGATTTCAGTGGCTTGACCACAAAAATAATATATTATAGCAGCTTGACTGCAAATTTGGTGTGAGCGGCGGGGTGGGTTGACTTGATCCCCACAGGTGTGATTGGCTAGTCGGGGGTGTGATGGATGGATGGGTTGGGCTGCATCCATTTCATATAAATACTGTTATGTAATTGGGCTTAGGCCCAAGATTATGCTATGCGGGTTCAGGCCCAGTGGATGACGGTAAGGGGATTATGCACTGAGTTCTTGTAACTCACCCCCTTCCTTTCTTAATCCTTGCAGGTAATGCTCAGTGACGAGGACTTGGGGCCATGGATGACTCGGTGGAGGCCATACTTTTGGAATGATATTTTTGAACTTCAGTAAATTTCTTTTCGGCTTTATTTCGTTACTTTTACTATTTTGGGTTTAAAGTTGTAATACGGCCTCTGGGATTTTTATTTGGTTGTATGTTTGACGTACTTATTACCTTCCATGAATTGTTTTAAACGGGGATTTTTTCTAAAATCATAAACAATGGTTTTTCTTAAAATTTATCAACAAACGGATTTCATAACAAATATGTACAAATAATTTAACTTGGATTTTCCTTCGAATTATCAACAATATTTTCAAAAGTCGCGATTTTAAAATGCACTAGTTCAAATTTCGATTTACCAATCAACCTCTTGAAATTTGTAGTATTTTATCAAATATCTATAAACCAAACTTCTTTTTCTTAACGATAACCAAATAACGTCAATTATTAGTAAAATCACAAGTAATTTCTTCATGTGACATACCAGATCCGGTCATACCGCATGGGTCGGGTTTGGGGTGTTACAATCTCATCTAACCATCAAATTTTCAATTTACACGATTAAGACCTTATTTCAAATTTAAGCATTAAAACGATCAAATTTTAATACGAAAATTTCACACACACTAATTCATACATAACAAGCATAGAAAATAATATTTAAATATATTTTTTTCGACTCGGATTCGTGGTCCCGAAACCACCGTTTCGACTAAGGTCTAAATCGGGTTGTTACATATACACATTCAAATTTAACTCTTTTATTCATAAAATCATTTAATTCAATCCATATACGCATATTTAGGGCATTTTACAAATTAGCCTACACATTTTCACATTTTTCAACCAAACCCTTTTTGTACACATTTAAGAATATCTAAGAATGAAAACCCTTTTTGTACGTTTATTTAAGAAAAATATTTATTTCTATTTTTAGAAAAATAAACCCATTTAAGTATTTAAGGCATATTATAAAATCCATCCAAAAGTAAAAACATCCATAAAAATTTAACCAGGGGCCTTATTACAAAATAGCAAAAATAATAAAAAGTACTTAAAAAGAAATCTGTAATTTAAATAAACCAAAATTCGTAGTATGGCCTCCACTGAGTCGTCCCCGGCACAAGCCTCCATCACTGATCATTACCTGAGGAGGGTAAAGAAAACAGGGGTGAGTTACTTAGAACTCAGTGTGTAACCCACTTACTATTCTCACTGGGCAAAAAATTTAATTAAGCATTTATTGGGCCAAAACCCATTACAATCATAACATAATATCATATATAACATGCATGTGTTATGCAATTTCTCAACCAAACCTAGTTTTCCATCCGCTACACACCACCCGTACCAACCAACACACCTATGGGGAGCTTTAGTCACCCACCCCGCCAACACTCCAAACTGGGCATTAAGCCATATATCAAACTGGGCATTAAGCCATATATCAAACTGGGCATTAAGCCATATATCAATTTGTGGACAAGCCACCAGAATTTTGTAGCAAAGCTACCAGAACTTCTCTTCGTCAAATATCCTAACCCATGCAAATCATGTATATAACATGCACATTCAATTACTACAATCCATTCATATAATTATTACAAACATACGACCCGTTATAAAAATTCTCACATTTTGGCCCATATCACATTTTGGCCCATGTAGCCAATATCACATCTGGCCCATAAATCAAGTATCATATTTGGCCCATAAATCAAGTATCACATTTGGCCCATTTATCACATATCACATTGGCCCATTTAGCAAAATATCAGATTGGCCCGTTAGTAAAATATCAATCAGCCCATATAGCAAATATCAAACGGCCCATAGCAAATTATCAATCGGCCCATATAGCAAAAATATCAAACGGCCCATATAGCAAATTACCAATCCGCCCATATAGCAAATATCAAATGGCCCATATAGCATCATATTTCAATTTGGCCCATAAAGGGTATTTTCGTAATTCGGTCCATAGGGACATTTCGTAATTCGGCCCATTAGGGGCATTTTCATAACTCAGCCTGTAAGGGTATTTTCATAATTTGGTAATCGTACCCACTAAGGGTAATTCGGTAATTTACCCTCTAAGGGTATGATGGTAATTTCGCAACCTAGGCTTAATTACTAATTTGGGGCATAAAATCGAAATTGTCCATCTGCGTCATACTGACTAAACTGACTATAACTCGAGTTAGGAAACTCGAAATCTAAATCCGTAAATTTTCCTTGAAACTAGACTCGTATATCTTTCTACTGTAATTTTTCCAGAATTTTTAGCTTAACCATTTAGTGCAGTTTATTCCTTAAAATTTCCCTTGTCTCACTGTCCAACGATTCTGACCTCGCTTAACTTAATCTTAGATATCTTACTGTACGCATTTCATATGCTGCTCTCACTTGTTTCTATTGAAAATAGGTTCACTAAGGAATCCATACATATCAATTATAACTCTTAATTCACTTTTTACAATTTTCTATGATTTTTCCAAGACAGAATAGACTACCCCGAAGTCATTCAGAACCAGTCTCACTAAAATTAACATATCTCAGAATATAAAATTCCTATTCCTTATCCGTTTCTTCTATAATAAAATAGACACAGTAAGATTTTATTTGATATCTTATTCACTTATTAATTCCCTTTCTCCTATTTTTTGTGATTTTTCAAATACACATCACTGTTTCTAACTAAAACTGTTTTATTACAAAAAAAACGATTTCCACTACGATCATACGCACTTCCGAGTGATCACGGATGCCGGTTTTCAGTTTTATTCGGTATTTTGACCGATTCACAGAATATTTCATACAAACTTTCAGAGAAGTGTGAGATTACACACCATTTCAGATACGTATACGGAAAGTACGGGATTACACACCTTATTCAGAATCCGTAACACGATACTCTCCGCGGCACCTAAAGGTACAATCGGTCAACTATTAGTTTAAAACCCAATTTACAACTTCAACCAAATATTGCGATTGATTAACAATCTATCACTTACCAACAATCCGAGTCTCTTATTACGATGGATAGGTGTTCGATTGGCCCTCCGATAAAGTACTTCGAGTCCTTAGAAGTGATTAACACAAAAACAATGTTAGCTGCACCTTATTCGGCTTGAGAAAGAATCACCACAATACACCCCCTTCACCTATATATGGCTTGGAACAAAAAGAAATGAAAAGACGAATATACGATCACTTACCGATTTGATTAAGAAGAGATTGTCCAACACGAAAGGAAAAGAAATGGTGAAGAAGTAGGGTGGTAATAGGTTCGGCTATGGAGAGAATCGAACAATGATATTCGGTTATCAAGGAAGGTGGAAAGAAAATGAGTATGTGACCAAACAAAAGAGAAAAGTAATGCACTATTGTGCTAATATGTTTCTGCAAGGAGGGTTGTAAAATTGGAAGAAATGACACAAAGTTGCCAAAGGGAATTTTTGCCAAAACACTACTAAGTCTTAACCAAATGCCAAAATAAAAAAATTCAGCTACCTATTCTCCCCAAAACCGTCCACATGCATCCCCCCTAGGATAAGAGTTTTGTAACATCCTGAATTAATGGGCCTTTGCATTTGATGTGTGTGCTACGTTTAATATGTCAATTAGAATGTGTAAGGGGTTCAGAATGGGCTCAGGTTTGGGTCGAGGCTGTAGTTAAAATTCTTGTTTGAACACTTTAGTGGAAAGCTTGTTAAGTTAGGGTATAAAGATATTAGCTGTGTTTTAAAACACAAATGGGCTTATGGCCCAGTTGCAAAATGGTGCCACTAAGAGGGAAGGGAGTTGGCGCCAATTGAAGGTTCAAGGTTCGAGTCACCCTGTACCTTTTATTTTAAATATTTTCGGCATTTATAAGACCAGTAGTGGAGTTTGGCAATGATGCTTAAATTTAGGAATTTATTAAATGTGATAATAGGGTGGATAATGTGCTGATAAAGGAAGGAAGAGGTAGTGTTATCCATGACACTATGGATGAGTAGTCAGATGAGGATAAGGAAAGAATCAAGGAGTTATCTGCAAGGCTAGGTGTTGGCCGAAATTCCATCACCTAGATGAGGGAAGAAATCGGTTTCTTTATGGCAAAGGGGTGCCGAAACTTCCCTAACTATTTGATTAACTGTTAGTTATCAGGAAGGGCACTTTCGGGTTTTTGGTAGGTAAGTGCCGAAAGTCTCTATAAATAGGGGTGGTATCTCTTCAATTCCGGCATTTGAACCCTATTCTTTCCTTCATTCTCTGTGCCGAAACTCTCAGTCATTCTCTGCAATTTCTTTTCTTTTGATTTCTTCAAAAGCCGAAACCTCCCAATTTTTCTCAACATCTTTTCTTTCAAAAGCCGAAACCCTGAACTCTCTTCTCATCTACATAGTCGAATACTTCTTATTCCCTTTTTACCGATTTCTTCACTAAAGTTGAATCTACATAGACTTCTTCCTATCATCTTTTCTTCTGATCTTCTCAAAAAGCTGGAATCTCTAAGGGGTAGTCGAATTCTTTGTGTTAAAGTGAGTGTCGATTTTCCTATCTCTTCACTTTCTCTTTCGGGTTTTGGAAGACAAAGCTGAAAAGCTAATGGTTTAACGGTCTTATGTATTCTCTTGTTGGGCAACATTCAGGAATTGAAGTAGATCTCTTAAATCTAAAAGCCAGAAACACTAATCCTTGAATCTCATATCACTTTTCAGGAATTTCAAGGTAAGGGATTTTCTCTAGGTTCTCGTTAGATTCGATATCGAAATTACAATTTTGACCATATATATGATTAATAAGGCCTTTTTGATGGAATCAAATGTCGATCAGGCAAAGGAGGGGGCTAGATCTGAATACCCGATTCCTAAGTTTAAGAAGCGAGCAGTGTCAGCAGTACGGGATTGGCCACCGAGTTGTGGACCGGCTTCTGAACAACACCTTAGGCAGATAGCGGTTGTGTTGGCTACGGATAGCGTTGACTTAGAAAGTCTCGTTCTAATGGTAATCAGGTGTGTAGATCTCTAACACACTAGTTAACTGCAATATATATAAGTTATGGGCTAAAAAGCCGGAAAGAGGCTGTGTAGACAGTCGAATAAAACCCTAAAAGGGTTATGGCAAAGGATGTCAGGTACGTAATCATAGAAATCTCTATGTGTATCGATATATATATATGAAAGCCTGTATGAAGTTTTTTATGTGTGTATGCATGGGGTGGGATTATGATAATGAAGGGGAAGTGCATGATAGGTCGCTTGGTGATCGGTGGTTAAACCACAAAATCTAATGTTAGGTCACATAGTGATCGGTGGCAATGCCACGTTTAATGATTCCTGATTAATAGGAATAGGTAGTACGACTGTCGTTATGGTGTGTAGCGGATGGAGGGTTGATTGTAGAAATCCCCGAGGTGTGATGGATGGTACGGGTTGGTGTGTAGAGGATGCAATTCTAGGATGGGTTGGGCTATTCATTACTTATAATTTATCATGTAATTATGATTGTTGCCTTTATGTATGGGCCAAGGCTCATAATGTGTTTGTGGGCCTCAGGTCGTTGTGTTTCGGGATTTATACACTGAGTCCTAGTGACTCACCCCTTTCATTTTTCCTCTACTCTTTCAGATGCACAGTAGATCGTGGACATGGGAGCCGAGACGGGCTCGAGAGGCCGTCAAGTTATTTATTTTTTTAATACTATCCGTTTTATTTTAAGTTTTAAGTTTTGGAATTATTTGATGTAATAAGGCCACCATAGCTTAAGTTATAAGTTGATATTTGTTACTGTTTAATTTTTTTATATTTATGATCAAAGACTTATGTTAAAAGAAATAAAAATGGGATTTTCTAACATAATTTAAATAACACCTATTTTGGGAAAAATAAATTACAAAGATTTTCTACAAGTGCAACCTATTTAATGAATAACAACAAAAACGACTAAGTTTTTCAAAACCATTTCAAGTAAAGCTTTTAACATGAAACCCGTAGCATACTAGATCTGGTCATGACGTATGGGCTGGGTTTGGGGTGTTACAATTTTGGTATCAGAGCCCAGTTCAAAACTCAGGCTGTGAAATGGGTCTAGTAGTGATTTGAAACCTTGTTGTGAATTTGAGAAAAATGTTTTGGATGAAGATATGGCCTTCGAGTCTACCGGCACCCGATCCACGCAGGTAAGTATTCTAACTCTTGATGTGATATATGTTGGGTTTGATGGGCTTGATGGACGTAGGCTAGTATATTAGACATTGATGGACTTGAGGCTTAGTTTAAACAACTCTCTAAATTCATAAGATTTAATCCAACCAAACAAACCTGTAAACAAGTCGCGAGATTAGGGTGTGGCAACAGGCATACGCATGTCTAGGATTGGATTCAAGGAGAGCTTGGTATTTAAGCAGTCCTAGTGACTCACCTCCTCTTCGCTGGAATCCTACCTGGTGCGTAGTGACTGTTCACCTTAGCCATGAGGACTTGTTGACGGGCCAAAATTTATAATTAAAACCCGAAAGGGACCAGCCACCCTATTTTACAAAATTACCAAAAATACCCCTTGGTTTTGTAAAATTTTCGAAATACTCTTGATTTGTGAAAACTTCCAAACCAACCGTGATTTTATAAAATACCCATGTTCTGCAAATTTACCCGGAAACCCCTAGGTTCATCGAAGTACCCGGTTTATAAAATTGAATTTTCCAAAATACTCCTGTTTTAAAAAAAACCCAAAATATCTCCATTTCAGAAAAGTAACCAAGATACCCTATTTTGAGGAAATTACAAAAATACCCTATAAGATAAAACTACGAAATACCCCCGGGTAAAGAAATGATGAAAATACCCTTATGTGATGAATGTGAGTGCATGGAATGCTACTTGTATGTTGTTGTGGGATGGTTGAATATATGTGGTTTATAAAACTAGGGAATACAAACTGAAACCTGTAGATATAATTTAGAATTCGAAAGAACTACTCTTAAAACTACTGTTCATAAGATTGTTCGTGGTTAATTAGTGAAAGAAGTTAATAATTCATAAAATTTCTAATTAGATAAACGCGAATCGGTAGAATGAGTACAAGGGCTCGTGGACGTCCGCCGCGTGGCCATGGTAGGGGTAGGATGGTCGTGTCGGAACCAGTAGGATCTGGCCATCGGTCAGGAAATGAGATGCCAGTCCCACCAGCTGCGAAGGCCGAATTTCAGGATCAAACAGCCGGAGATGATGCGGTATCTTAGGCGATGTTAAGGGTTTTAGAGAGGGTTGCTGGGGCAGGCATGGACACAGGAGCCCGGAAATCTGTGTCGGAGCGACTTAGAGCTAATGGGGCAAAAGTGTTTAGGGAATTTCTGGTATAGCCCCGAGTACAGCTGAGTATTGGTTGGAGGCGATGGAACGCATAATGGATGATTTGGATTTCACGGAGGAGAAGTTAAAAGGGGTTGTATCTCTCCTGTAGGACGAAGCATACCAATGGTGGCTCACGATTAAGGATGGTACAGTGGCTGACTGTATTACCTGAGATTTCTTCAAAACGGAGTTCCAGGGTAAATACATTGGATAGAGTTATGTGGATGCACAGCGCAGAGCATTTCTGAATCTGGTTCAAGGGAGTAGGTCGGTGGCTGCGTATGAAGCTGAATTCTTACGCCTTAGCCGATATGCCCGAGGGATTGTATCCACAGAACATGAACGTTGCGTTCGGTTCGAAGATGGTCTGAGGGATGATTTGCGTGTTTTGATAGCCCCACAGCGATAGATGGAATTTGATGTCCTAGTGGAAAAGGCTAAGATAGCCAAGGAGGTAAAGCGGACTGAGAAACTGAATCAGGATAGATATAGGAATGGGAATAAGAGGAATGTTGGACCGTCAGGGTCAGCTGGGCGTGATCAGAAGAGATTTAGGTCAGATGGGCTGAAACGGGAGGAGAGACCTGCTGCTAATCAGACACAAAAGTGTGCTCGATGTGGTAAATTCCATGTTGGTGAGTGTTGGGCGGGCAGTGGGAAGTGTTTTAGGTGTGGATCTACGGACCATCAAGTTAGGAACTGTCTGCAGCAACGGGGCAATGAAGGGCCCACAGGACAAAGAAATGCTCAGCTTGGCAGAGGAGGTCAGCAGCCACAAAGAGGTCGTGGTGTAGCCAGAGGTGGTAATGGTTCCGGTCGGGGTCGTGGAGCACCAAGCCAAGGGGCAGGAAACACTGAGGCGAGACAGCAGGGGCTAGTCTATGCTGTCAGACGTCGAGAGGAGGCTGACGCACCGGATGTTATAACCGGTACGTTTTTAATTTTTGGCTTGCCTTACACTGCATTGACTGACATTGGGTCGACGCATTCATATGTTGCTAGTAGGGTGTCTGAAACTTAAGCGTAGATTCTGAGATATCCTCTAGGGAGATGACTGTAGTTAGCCCATTAGGACATTCTGTGGTGGTAAACAAGCTTTATCGGGAAGTACCTTTAGAAGTGCAGAGGATAGTTTTCCGGACGGATCTAATGGAATTACCTTCGGGGAGTTTTATTTAATTCTAGGCATGGATTGGCCGGGGAAGTATCAAGCTAATGTAGATTGTGCAGCCAAGAGTATGGTGTTAAAAACCCCTGAAGGTGACGAAGTGTTGGTGATAGGTGAAAGGGGGAACTGCTTGTCAAATGTGGTGTCCGCCTTAAGAGCAGAAAGGATGGTGAGAAAAGGATGCGAGGCAATTCTAATGTTTGTTCGGGCTCTGGAAGCCAAGGAACTAACTGTTGGGGACATCAAGACGGTGAAGGAATTTCTTGATGTTTTCCCAGAAGAGCTTCCGGGATTACCCTCGGATCGTGAAGTGGAGTTTGGTATCGATCTTCTTCCGGGAACAGCGCCAGTATCTATTGCTCCATATAGAAGGGCTCTAAAGGAGTTGGTGGAATTGAAAGCGCAAATTCAGAAGTTGCTGGATAGAGGGTTTATTCGACCAAGTGCATAGCCTTAGGGAGCGCCGGTGTTATTCGTTAAGAAGAAGGATGGATCAATGCGTATGTGCATTGATTATCGCCAGCTGAATAAGTTGACCATCAAGAATAAATACCCATTGCCAAGGATTGACGACTTGTTCAATCAGTTGAAGGGGGCCTCAATCTTTTCGAAGATAGATCTGAGGTCAGGGTACCATCAGCTTAAGGTCAAGGAGGCAGATATTCATAAGACAGCTTTTAAGACTCGCTATGGTCATTACGAATTTATGGTGATGCCGTTTGGATTGACCAACGCGCCAGCAGCGTTTATGGACATGATGAACCGAGTGTTCCAACCCTACTTGGATCGATTCGTCGTAGTGTTTATAGATGATATCCTGGTTTATTCAGGATCAGAAGAGGAGCATGACTCACATCTGCGAGTGGTTCTGCAGATTCTGAGGGAGAAGCAGCTATATGCCAAATTCAGTAAGTGCGAATTTTGGCTTAAGGAAGTTACTTTTCTAGGGCACGTTGTGTCGGCAGAGGGGATTAGGGTTGACCCTCAGAAAATTGAAGCGGTGTTGGATTGGAAGCCGCCTAAATCAGTAGCAGAAATTCGGAGTTTTCTTGAGTTAGCCGAGTACTACAGAAGATTTGTTAAAGGATTTTCTTTGATTGCGGCACCGTTGACTAAGTTGCTACAGAAAGGAGTTTCGTTTGTTTGGTCTGACAAGCAACAAGAGAGTTTTAAGAAGTTGAAAAGGATTTTGACGGAGGCTTCGGTATTGGTTTAGCCGGAGGCTGGGAAGGAGTTCGTGATTTACTGTGATGCTTCACACATGGGATTAGGATGTGTGTTGATGCAATGTGGAAAGGTTGTTGCATATGCATCTCGGTAGTTAAGACCGCATGAATTGAATTATCCCACCCATGACTTGGAATAGGCAGCAGTGGTGTTTGCCTTAAAAATTTGGAGGCATTATTTGTACGGGGGAAACCTATCATCTACACAGATCATAAGAATTTAAAGTACCTTTTGACTCAGAAGGAGTTGAATCTAAGGCAGAGGAGGTGGATCGAGTTGTTAAAGGATTATGACTGCTCGATCGAGTATCACCCGAGTAAGGCTAATATGGTGGCGGATGCTCTAAGTCGTAAAGTGATCTCTGACTTGAAAGCAATGTTTGCTCACCTTAGCTTATATGATGATGGAAGTCTATTAGCTGAACTTAAAGTGAAACCCTCATGGGTTAGTCAGGTTAAGGAGAAGCAGCAGATTGATGAGTTGCTAAAGGAGAAGTTTCCGGTAAGGTCAAGTGATGGATCGGCAGAATTTAGTATTAATGAGGAAGGGCTATTATGTTTTCGAGGGAGAATTTGCATGCCAAAAGATCCGGAGTTGAGGCGTAGGATTTTGCATGAAGCGCATGGTAGTCCATACGCTATGCACCCTGGAGGGAGTAAGATGTATCGGGATTTGAGAGAGCAGTTTTGGTGGCCAGGACTAAAACGAGAGGTGATCGAGTTTGTAGGGAAGTGTTTGACCTGTCAGCAGGTAAAAGTAGAGCATCAGTTACCATCAGGGTTATTACAGCCGGTAAAGATTCCGCAATGGAAGTGGGGAAAGATCACAATGGACTTTGTTAGCGGGCTACCCCTCACGTCCACTAAGAAAGATTCAGTTTGGGTGATTGTAGATCGCTTGACGAAGTCTGCTCACTTCGTACCCGTACGTGTTGACTACTCTTTGCAAAGGTTAGCTAAGTTATATATAGCGGAGGTAGTAAGGTTGTATGGAGTGCCAGTATCGATCATATCGGACAGGGACCCTAGGTTCACATCACGATTTTGGAAGGCGCTGCATCAAGCGTTGGGTATGAAGTTGGATTTTAGTACGGTGTTCCATCCTCAGACCGATGGATAGTCTGAACGGGTAATTTAGATCTTGGAGGATATGTTGCGAGGATGTGTCATTGATCTCAGTGGTAGTTGGGAAGTGTTCTGTAATATCCTGGATTATAGCTTATGCATTAATACTAAATTATATGAAATAGCATGCTTATGTGTGTTTTGAATGTGTATTATGAATTTTGTGAACCTTAGGGTGTAGTCAAGTGCCTTAGAAATTATTAGATTTTAAATCTAAAAGAGGAAGCTAAGTTTGATAAAGCCTTAAGAGAATTTGTAGGAGGAATAGGACATAAAAATCAATTTAGTAAGTGGCAGGAGGATGCCACTTAAGGCTTTGGTGAATGGCGTTACATGCAGTGCAATGAGGTCTTGAGTTCGAGCGGCACAAGCAACATTTTGGGACTTATATTTTTCGGCAAAAAAAGTAGCAATGGACGGCACTTAGGCTATATTTTAGAAGCTTAAATCCTTTTATTTTAAGAGATAAATGGGGATAATTAATTAAGGTAAGGATTAAGGGAAAAGAAGATGTGATAATGAGGAGATAAAGAGAAAAATAAGGGGATTGGATAGGGAAGGAGGTAGTGGCCGAATGTGGGGCTCTTTTGGGTGGTATTTTCGGCCAAAGAAGGAGAGTAAGGCCATTTTTCTTTTCTCTTTTCCCTCTGCCGAACTCTCTAGTGCATCTCATCTTCTCTTTTATTTTGCCAAAGCCGAAAACTAAAGCAAAGTCTAGCCAATTTCTTCACCTTTTTCTTCTTCTTTTTGCAAACTTTCAAAAGCCGGAAGCAAGTTCTTTCTAGGCCATAGCCGAATACTCAAAGTAGTCCTAGCCGAATGTCTCTGTGAGTTTGGTAAGGGTGCTGTCGACTGCAACATTAAGGGTAAGAACAAGTGTTGCTCGATTTCTATTCCTTTATCTTTTAGATCTAGGAACTAATACCATTATTATTTTGGGGCCGAAACTTTGAAGGAGATTGCGGGAGTTGTCTCTAGTCGACTACAAGAAGAAGATTTTCGGGATTTCAATATCTATGGTAAGTCATGTATTCGGCCAAGGGCCATTTGTTATGATTAAATGTTAGAAATTTATCTAACATGTACCTATAGGTATTTCGACATCTTCAAGACAAGAGATTAGTTTTCGGGATTTAAAATCGCAAGTTGGCCGATTGCAAGAGGGGATATCACAAGGTTTCGGGATTTGATTAGCAATCAAATCGGCAGCAAGGTAAGACTCTGGTTGCGATAAATCCTTCAGGATTTGATTATTTGGCCGAATGGCCTTTAGCTAAAGTATGAAGTGTTGGCCGAATGTAGGGACTAAGATCTAAAGCGTTAGATCGGGATTTTCGGGAAATCAGTGAACTCGATAAGTATATCAGGTGTGTACCCCACACTAAATCTTAATAGATTTATGGCTTTAATTTATTATATGTGTTAATAAGAATGTGGAAAACATGGCTAAAGTACCATGCAATGGTACAAAGTACTCAGGTACGTTTACCTACTCCCACTATGAGTAGAATATGATCTGTTACGGCACCTATGTGAAACTATAAGAATGTGAATATAGAATAAGGCATGTTATTGCATGATTATATGACATGGGGCATATGGGTGATATGTTAAAGGGAAGTGATCTGGTGGTCTTTACCACGATATCTGAATGTGGTGACTTATGTCACAAGTAATCTGAATGTGGTGACTTATGTCACGAATAATTATCTGGTGGCTATGCCACAACATATAAGGGCGATGAGCACGTCGACTGCAGCGACTGCCTTCGATGGTGTGTAGCGGATGGAGGGTCGACTTAGTAGTCCCCACGATGTGATGGTTGGTACGGGTGATGTGTAGCGGATGGTATCTAGGCTTGGGGTCGGGATTGCATCATTAAATTTATTTGCTATGTGTTTATGTATGATATGTATTGCCTGAATCGTTGGGACTTAGTGTTGGTTGTACACATTGAGTCTGTTTGACTCACCCCTTGGGGGATATTTTTCAGGTGACGCTCAGTAATGGACCGGGTCGGCAGGAGCTTAGTGGTGGCCATGCTCAGCACGAGATTAATTTATTTGGAACTTTTTTATTTTAAGTACTTTAAATTTATTTTGGGTTTTGTTTTTGATGTAATAAGGCCACTAGTAGAAACTGTTTATGCATGCATGTTATTTATTTCAGTATGATACAATTTTTATCAATCCAAAGTTTAAGTAATGTTTTCAAAAAAATAAACAAATTCTAAATGGTTTGATAACTTATCACAAATTCGACAATACTTCTAATTTATGATTTTCAAGTACGAAATTAAAGCTTTGACAAGACTTAGACTTTTCAAATCGAACCGAACACAAGACAAATTTTATTCAAAAACATCCAAGTTTTCCAAAGTAACAACCAAGTTTTGAATCGCTTTACTCGAGGAACATACCAGATCTGGTCGAGGCTTGTGGGCCGGGTTTGGGGTGTTTCAAGTTCTTACCATTAGCAGAGTTTGCTTACAACAACAGCTAGCAGTCAAGTATTCGGATGGTGCCCTATGAAGCTTTGTACGGGCGGAAGTGTCGTACTCCTACCTGTTGGATGGAATTAGGGGAACGTCAGATTTTGGGTCCGAAGTTGGTGACCGAGACAGAAGAGAAGGTTGAGTTAATTCGGGCTCGACTAAAGGAAGCGTTGGACAGGCAGAAGTCCTATGCTAATTTAAAGCGTAGGGACATCGAATTTGTAGTGGATGACAAGGTTTTCTTGAAGGTATCACCTTGGAAGAAAGTACTAAGGTTTGGACGAAAGGGTAAGTTAAGTCCTAGATTTATTGGACCATACCGAGTGTTGAAGCGAGTAGGACCAGTAGCCTATGTAAGAGTATGCCCAAAGATCAATCATGAGATGGTTGTAATAACATACTTAATTTACCATGTTTATTAATATAAAGCGTTGTCATTATTATTTCAGTTTTTCTTTCTGTGTGTATAGATAAACTGTTTTATAATAATGTCCTGAGAATAATATGATTATTCTTAAAAGATCCTTAGTCGAGTATTATTGTTGACTAGGACAACAATAATGCATTAAGACTAACATGTAGTTGATTGATGATAAAGAGTTGTCATTGATATGGAGTGTCAAAATCAATGCATGAATATGTGTGTTAGAGAACAACATATTGGATTGACCCGCTATGAGTATGTTTCTTGGATTATTATGTAATTGTCACAACATTACTCATAGTGATTAATATGTATATGATCCTCAGACTTGAGATCATTATTATCCCAGCATCGTGAGTTGTATATTTTGATACAGTCAAACGTACACCGTAACAGGTTGTTCTATAAAGGCTGATGTTGGATATACCACAATCTATGTAGAGGGATATGGTTGATCAATAAAGGATAAGTCCCTCCTACATAATAGGAGTAATATCTTAGGCCAGTTGATTGAGTGAGACTAGAAATGCATGGCCATGCTCAAATAAGTTGATATGAGATGTCATACTAATTTGTATATCATAGTCTACTCAAGATATCAAGAAACATGGGATGGACTATGCAAGTGTGACTATCCCATGACTTGTATCCGTTCCAGAGATAAAGGACTTAAGGATTAATGCATGAAAGGTTAATCACAAAAGGTTATGTCGAATCATGACTTCTTGTAACTTAGGTAGCAATGATGCATTGCTAGATGTCACTCATTGTTTGTGACAATAGAATCGTCCTAGTATTACTGCTAACGTTGCAAGAACCTACAGGGTCACACCCTATGGTTGAAATGAACGGAATAAAATATAGTTGGTATTGTGTTTGGTTGTCACATGAATTAAATTAATTAAAGAATTAATTTAATTGGGCAATCAAATATTGAACATATTATATGTACAAGGATGTTGTACACATAATGATAACATAATTTTATTAATATATGAATTTGATTCATATATAAATTTAAATAAATATAGTTTACCGAAATCCTTATTATAATTAATGTAATTATAATTTTCGGATATAATTAATGTAATTATAATTTTCGGTTAAAAACTTTATTGTATTTATTTAATCTTATAATACATTCAAGAGATACTAATTATAAAAGGCCCAATTAAAAGGATACCAATTATAAAAGGCCCAATGAAAAAGACACCCATTATAAAAGGTATTAAAAGGAGACAAAGTTGAAGATGAAAAACCCTAAGTGATTGCTTGTTAGGTCTAGCAGCCGTCAAGCAAATAAACCTCCAAAACAGTTTTGGAGATTTCTTCCGTTCATAGTCAAACTGGGTGGATTACGTAGAGGCAGACATCGGAAAAGGTTGTGGCTTGATTCGACAATAGATCAAAACTCTTGTTGCCAAGGCGTCGTTTTCTATTCAGATTGAAGTTTTGGTAATTTCGAAACCTTTATTTCACTCCGATTCGTTCCTCACACATGGATTCATGGTTTGGATCGCCGGATCTAATTTTATTTTGCTGCGTCATGGGGTACCGGCGTTCCAACAGCCTACCAGCTGGAGTTACCTCCAGAGTTAAGTCAAATTCATGATGTATTTCACGTCTCTATGTTAAGACGTTACCGTTCGGATCCGTCCCATGTTGTGCCTGTGGAGGAAATCGAGGTAAGAACTAATCTATCCTTCGAAGAGGAACCGGTGGAAATTCTAGATCGAGATGTCAAGGTGTTGCGAAGGAAAACGGTTCAATTGGTTAAGTTGCTATGGCGGAATCATGGTTCTGAGGAGGCTACGTGGGAACCAGAGGAAGCGATACGGCAACAATACCCCCATCTTTTCTGACCAGGTAATTTCGAGAACGAAATTTCTTTAAGGGGGTAGAACTGTATCATCCTGAATTAATGGGCCTTTGCATTTTATGTGTCTGCTACGTTTAATATGTCAATTAGAATGTGTAAGGGGTTCAGAATGGGCTCAGGTTTGGGCCGAGGCTGTAGTTAAAATTCTTGTTTGAACACTTTAGTGGAAAGCTTGTTAAGTTAGGGTATAACAGATATTAGCTGTGTTTTAAAACACAAATGGGCATGTGGCCCAGTGGCAAAATGGTGCCACTAAGAGGGAAGGGAGTTGGCGTCAATTGAAGGTTCAAGGTTTGAGTCGCCTGGTACCTTTTATTTTAAATATTTTCGGCATTTATAAGAGCAGTAGTGGAGTTTGGCAATGCTGCTTAAATTTAGGAATTTATTAAATGTGATAATAAGGTGGATAATGTGCTGATAAAGAAAGGAAGAGGTAGTATTATCCATGACACTGTGGATGAGTAGTCAGATGAGGATAAGGAAAGAATCAAGGACTTATCTGCAAGGCTAGGTGTTGGCCAAAATTCCATCACCTAGAGGAGGGAAGAAATCGGTTTCTTTATGGCAAAGCGGTGCCAAAATTTCCCAAACTATTTGATTAACTGTAGTTATCAGGAAGGGCACTTTCGGGTTTTGGTAGGTAAGTACCGAAAGTCTCTATAAATAGGGGTGGTATCTCTTCAATTCCGGCATTTGAACCCTATTCTTTTCTTCATTCTCTGTGCCGAAACTCTCAGTCATTCTCTGCAATTTCTTTTCTTTTGATTTCTTCAAAAGCTGAAACCTCCCAATTTTTCTAAACATCTTTTCTTTCAAAAGTCGAAACCCTGAACTCTCTTCTCATCTACATAGCCGAATACTTCCTATTCCCTTTTTACTGATTTCTTCACTAAAGTCGAATCTACATAGACTTCTTCCTATCATATTTTCTTCTGATCTTCTCAAAAAGCCAGAATCTCTAAGGGGTAGTCGAATTCTTCGTGTTAAGGTGAGTGCCAATTTTCCTATCTCTTCACTTTCTCTTTTGGGTTTTGGAAGACAAAGCTGAAAAGCTAATGGTTTAATGGTTTTATGTATTCTTTTGTTGGGAAACATTCGGGAATTGAAGTAGATCTCTCAGATCTAAAAGCCAGAAACGCTAGTCCCTGAATCTCATATCACTTTTCGAGAATTTCAAGCTAAGGGATTTTCTCTAGGTTCTCGTTAGATTCGATATTGAAATCACAATTTTAACCATATGTTATGATTAATAAGGCCTTTTTGATGGAATCAAATGTCGATCAGGCAAAGGAGGGGGCTAGATCTGAATACCCGATTCCTAAGTTTAAGAAGCGAGCAGTGTCAGCAGTACGGGATTGGCCACCGAGTTGTGGACCGGCTTCTGAACAACACCTTAGGCAGATAGCGGTTGTGTTGGCTACGGATAGCGTTGACTTAAAAAGTCTCGTTCTAACGGTAATCAGGTGTGTAGGTCTCTAACACACTAGTTAATTGCAATATATATATGTTATGGGCTAAAAAGCCGGAAAGAGGCTGTGTAGACAGTCGAATAAAACCCTAAAAGGGTTATGGCAAAGGATGCTAGGTACGTAATCATAGAAATCTCTATGTGTATCGAGATATATATATGAAATCATGTATGAAGTTTTTTATGTCTGTATGCATGGGGTGGGATTATGATAATGAAGGGGAAGTGCATGATAGGTCACTTGGTGATCGATGGTTAAACCACAAAATCTAATGTTAGGTCACATAGTGATCGGTGGCAATGCCACGTTTAATGATTCCTGATTAATAGGAATAGGCAGTACGACTGTCGTTATGGTGTGTAGCGGATGGAGGGTTGATTGTCGAAATCCCCGAGGTGTGATGGATGGTACCGGTTGGTGTGTAGAGGATGGAATTCTAGGATGGGTTAGGCTATTCATTAGTTATAATTTATCATGTAATTATGATTGTTGCCTTTATGTATGGGCCAAGGCTCATAATGTGTTTGTGGGCCTCAGGTCGTTGTGTTTCGGGATTTATACACTGAGTCTTGGTGACTCGCCCCTTTCATTTTTCCTCTACTCTTTCAGATGAGCAGTAGATCGTGGACATGGGAGCTGAGACGGACTCGAGGGGCCATCAAGTTATTTGTTTTTTTTAATACTATCCGTTTTATTTTAAGTTTTAAGTTTTGGAATTATTTGATGTAATAAGGCCACCATAGCTTAAGTTATAAGTTGATATTTGTTACTGTTTAATTTTTTTTTATATTTATGATCAAAGACTTATGTTAAAAGAAATAAAAATTGGATTTTCAAACATAATTTAAATAACACCTATTTTGGGAAAAATAAATTACGAAGATTTTCTACAAGTGCCACCTATTTAATGAATAACAACAAAAACGAATAAGTTTTTCAAAATCATTTCAAGTAAAGCTTTTAACATTAAACCCGTAGCATACTAGATCTGGTCATGACGTATGGGCTGGGTTTGGGGTGTTACAAGTTTGGCCACCCAAGCTTTCCAAAACATCACCCACGAAATAAGCCTCATGTCCCCCTTTCTTTCCTATTTCTCTTGATTCCTTTCCCCAACTTCCACCTTGCCTTATTTCTTTAGCCCCCATTCCAAAAATAAAGAAGTCAAACTTGCCATAGATACCTCTTGGCCAACACTTAAGGAAAGAGTGCAAAAATATTAGTCAAAATTTGCACACAAAGTGATTTGAACCTCTTCCCTCAAGGTACTTCACTTGATGCCATAACCTCTTTACCAATAGCTCATTTTTGCAAGCACTTTACTCATTTATTTCTATAAGTCTTGAAGCTACTTACCATCTCTCCTTAAAGTGCTAAAATACCAAATTTTTCCTAAGGCCCAATTAAACCCGAGACTTCATAGAAACCTCGTGACCTTCTAAATTCACTTAACTAATAAGTCCAATTTGCAATAACACCATTCTCATATTCTCGGAGATTTTAAACACTCCTAAGCCCAAGGTCCAATGGGCCCAATCCTGCTAGGCCCAATTTCGGGATGTTACATTCCTTATACACATGCTTGGCCGAATATTCCATTAGTCCATATAAGCCCATATCTTTCATTTATTTCACATTTTAGCTTAAAATAGTCAAATTCATTAAAAATTCAAAGACAAAACATATTAATCTATTAGATATCTTTCATATTTCATCAACTATCATCACAAAGCTTACAAAATCATCAATTGCATAACGCACAATCTTCACCAAATTCAGAAATTGAGACTTGGGCTAGGTAGAAGACAAAGCAACAATCTCAAAAACATAAAAATTATTAAAAATAGAGCAAAACACATACCTAATTCAAGCTTTCAAATGTGCCGAATTTTCAAAGATCAACTGTGGTTTCTTTCTTCTCACTTTCGGCCACAAAAAGATGAACAAAACATGTGTTTTTACTTTATGTTTTAATTTATTATCATATATTAACATAATTACCATATTAGCCTTTTTAATTTCATTTAGAATCCACTAACCTTAGGTTTTTATGTCCATTCAATATTCAAATGCTTTAATTACAACATAGGGACCTCACCTTTAATAAACCATGTTAATTTGGCACACGACCCATTAGAACGAAACTTTTACCTTTTATGCGATTAGGTCCTTTTTGCAAGTTAAACACACAAACGATCAAATTAAATCACAAAAATTTCACACATACCAATTCACATGCTGTAGGCTCGAAAAATAATATTAAAATAGTTTTCAAACTCAGATTTGTGGTCTCGAAACTAATATTCTGACTAGGGTATAAATACTTGTAATCAGCGCATTGTAAAAAGATTTTTTGCCAAATTATATGAACAAGTGTTCTTTTGTGAGTTTTCCAATTCTCATAGTTCTTTTCGGGTCTGACCTGACTTTCAAGCATAGCTTGTGGCGTCAATCTCTCCTTTGTAAATCGAACTTATCACCTTTGGTGTGGCGTTCATTATACATGTGGTTCCTATCACTTTTGATAGCGAGTCAAGGTTCTTTGTTGATTTTCCTAAACCAAATTCCCATAAGAGCTATTTTGAGTCTCGGGTCAACAATCATTTTATTGTTGGTTCAATCTCTGCCCTTAGCCGAATTCCCTATCTATTGCTTAATTATCTTTCTTTTCGACTTTTGTTTGTAGCCATTGCCTATCTTTTCCATTCCTTTTGAAACGAACCAAGTCTTACTCAAATTCACGATTGGGCAATCTAAACGACTCGAATCATCATCGAAACGAGTTCGTCTCAGCATGTGTTTCGGCCGTGTGTCCCCTTCACCTTAATTGTTGCAAAATAGAATGTCCAGAATTGAACACATGGGCAGAGACACGGGCATGTGTCTCAGTCGTGTATGCTACATGGCCTAGCACATGGGCGTGTGGCACATCCGTGCGGCACAAGTCAGAGAGCACCCCTAATTTGAACACAGTCTAAAGCACGTGCGTATCCCAGGGTCACACGGGCGTATCCCTTGGACCACACAGGTGTAACACCGCTAACCTGTAACCATTACCGGTTTAGGGTTAAGAAGCATTACTGAACATAACGAAACATTTATGATCCTTTCTCAAACATAAATGCATCATCATCTCATCATCATATCATAGTAAATCATATGCATGGAGTCCTTTTAAAAGTTCTACGAGACCTTAAACATGCATTAGGAAGAGGTCAGGACTAAACCGAGCACATACAAATTTTTTTCAAAACTCAAACATTTTTCAAAGTTACAGAGGTCACACGCCCGTGTGGGCAGGCCGTGTGCCTCACACGGCATTAGAAACACCCGTGTGTCCAAGCCATGGCGAAATAGGGCATACATACTAACTTGTCCATACGGCCACAAGACACGTCTGTGTGCCAGGCTGTGTGAAATTTAGGAGGGTTACTGACTTACTTACACAGCCAGTCACACACCCGTATGTCCAGCCCATGTGCAAGTCTGACTTATTTCGAATTGCAACCTCAAGAGACACGGTAGAGACACACGCCCGTGTGTTCAACCATGTGGGCAAATATAGGCTATTTGCAAGGCCAATTTGCCATCCAAACTTTGGGTCACACCTACAAGCATGAAGTCACTCTAAATTCATATCTCAAATGCATCCAAAACATACCAAAACATGCACCATTTAACCTTTAACTATATCATTTATTTCTATATTCAATTCCAACTCAAGCATACCAATCCAAAGTATCAACTTCACATCAAACACATGTATTCCATTCATCATTTAATCCTTACCAATTCTTAGCGTCTCTCATCATATCAATATCCTAAATCAACCCATTTAAGCATGAAACATACCACTTACATATCACCAAAACATATCAATATAATCATTCACACAACATCACATATACACCTTATAACTATCATTTTCACATATTCAAAACACATACTAAAGCCATTCAACTATCAAGCCATATCACATGGCAAGAACTATACATCTCAAAACATTCCATAATCACTAGCCTATACATGCCATATACCAAATATACAACTTCCAGAAGTACCAAATCAGATGGCCAATAGTATGATTGAGTCGCTAACGATCCTTGGATCCGAGCTAGCTTTAATGACACTGCAAAACAGAGGAAGACTTCACACAGTAAGCTTTAAAGCTTCGTATGTTCGTAATATAACACAATTAATTCAACGATTCAAATTTAATATACAAAATCACCAACACCCAGTACAATTCACCTCATTACTCAATTTTCATCCATAACAATTCCTCACTTTCATACATAACTATATGTTCATGTACAAGCAATTACAATGCTACTCAATCTAAATCTTTCCATCATTCATGCACTTAACTATCCATTTATCTCATACACAACTTCGTCAACCACATAGGTTCTGTACATACCTGTACCATCATGTATTTATCTACACATTTACCATTCAATGCTCCAGACCATTATTCGTTCGGTCCTCTTTAAATATTCGATGAATTTGCACACTCAGTGCCATTTAATTAGCTGAAGCCACAATATTATCGCACACTTAGTGCAATCACATTAAACAGAAGATATCCCAATATCGCACACACAATGCCAACTAATATAGTCGATGCTTTCTTTATCTTGCACACTTACTGTCGATCATCGTTGTATTGATTCTGTTTACGCACACTTAGTGCCATATGACTTCAAAATCACATCTCACATTTCTAAATTCCAAACTCACATTCCATTCATTTCAACACATAAGAACATCGTTTAAACAACATGTATTATACACAAACTTACCTCGGACGTAGAAACACGATACAAGTCGATCAATCGAGCACCTTGTTCTTGCCTCGATCTAAGTCTGAATTTCTTGTTTCTTGATCTATACATATCCAAATTTAACTAATTCATTCACCAAAGCATTCAATTCAATCCACAACACATAGTTAAAGCATTTTACATTTTAGCCCTCAAATTTGCACATTTTGACATTTTAGTCCCTATTTCATAAAATCGCAAAATACTCATAATTTCATTACACACATGCCTAGCCGAATTTTCCCCTAGCTCATATAAGCCCACACATTTCATTTCTTTCACATTTTAGTACCTCAATTTCTCATTTTCACAATTTAGCCCAAAATAGTCAAATTCTTCAAAAATTCAAAGACAAAATATGTTAACCCAACATTAAACTTTCATATTTCACCAATAATCAACACAAAGCTCACATATTCCTAAATGGAATATCTCAAAATCATCATCAAATTCTAAAATTAAGGCATGGGTTTGATAGTACGCTAAGCAACGATCACAAAAACGTAGAAATTATCAAAAACTGAGCTTGAGTTAAATACACATACCAATTAAAGCTTGAGCTTGCCGAACCTAGAAATGGTTCAATAGTTATTTCTTTTCTCTAATTTTGGTGGAAGATATGAGAATCTATGCTTAAAAAGTTTTTTTTGTTTTATTTATTATACATTAATACATATTTTATCATTTTACCCTTAGTTATTAAACCATTTATTCATCAAATATATGCCCATTTATGGCCATTCCCACTATCAAGGGTCTAATTACAACATAAGGTTTCCTTATTTAATAAGACATGGCAATTAAGCACTTTAACATTTTAGCACACAATTTTTGCATTTTATGCGATTAAGTCATTTTACGCAAATTGACACACAAACAATAAAATTTTCACACAGATTTTCCACAAATGCTTAATCACGTACTGTAAACACTAAAAATAATATTAAAATGTTTTTTTGACCTCAAATTTGTGGTCTCAAAACCACTATTCCGACTAGGGTCTAAATCGGGTTGTTACAACGGGTGTGTGAGCCTTGCATCTAGCAAAAATTTTTTAAGTTTTATAAAAATTCCCTGAGTTCTCAGTTTAGTCCCGAACCACCTCCAAAGCATGTTTTGGGCCTCGTAGGCTCATATAAGGGACTATATGATTGAATATGAATGGCTTTAATTTGGTGCCAAATTTATTACTTGAAATTGTGTGATTGCTTGATATGTGAGTCATGTAATGCCTCCTACCATGCTCCAATGCCGAATACGGGTAAGGGGTGTTACAAGAAAAGCCATGAAATTAGTTTAAAGGTTTGGTCACTTTGAAGCTTAATTTGGTAAGTGATTTTTGTATCGTTTTTAATGGTTTCTATGTTTTGTGATCGTTGCATCTAGTACTAGCAAGCCTTGGGACTAATTTGCAAAATTGTTAAAGATTTTGAATGATTCCATTGATGAATATATGAGTATTTTGATGTTTGATGTTTGATGATAGATTTTGAATGGTTGTTGATAGTTAACCAAGTTTTGTTAAGTGATTTTTAGTGAAAATGAAAAATAGGGATTAAGTTGATAAATATGTAAAATTAGTGGTTAAAATGTGAAATAAATGAAAATTATGAGTTGTTAGGGGCGTTATGGTAATTTGACTAGCATGAGAATAATTGGAATTTCATTAAATTGTGATTTTATGAAATAAGGGCTAAATTGTGAAAAATGTGAATATGCGGGACAAAAGTGTAAATGTGTTTTAAAGTGTGTTTTGGACTAATTTGAATGAATAGATGATTAAATGAGTTAATTCTAAATGTATTTAGATCAAGAAAGGAGAAATACGGAGTTGGATCGGGGAAAAGATAAAGTTATCAACTAATCGACTAGATTCGTCATTTTAACATCCAAGGTAAGTTCGTATGTTATAATTTTGTTATAAATGTATTTTATATGCTTTGATATAGCATGAATTGTGATTATGTGATTATGGACAAGTTCGGAAATGATTTGACGATGAATCGACAGTTGGAACCCCGGTTGAACCTTAGGAATTGTTTAGGATGCTAGTGACATGTCATTAGGTATACTTTGTGTTGGCTTCGGGCCATATTATTTGCACTTTGGGTGCAAGATATACCGATTTGGCTTCAGGCCATGATATCAGAATTTAGCTTCGGGCCATGGTATAGGTACTTATCGTATGAGACTTTGAGTATCCGACTTCTATTTCGAATGGTTCAACGGGTAAATAAAGGAGGTGATTAAGTATGAGATTGGTACGAGATCGTACAGGTACGTACGGTAATGAATTGAGTATTGAAACTATGGAATTGATGAGTTCCTTGATAAGTTATGTGAATGATCATTTGATAGCTTTGAGATTTAATAGAATTGTTGTATATTGTTTTCTATTATTTGAATGATTAATGAATGGTAATATTTTCTCAGTGTTAACATACGAGCTTACCAAGCTATATAGCTTACTTTGTTGCTTTTCCATGTTTTATAGTGATTTCAAAGCTAGCTCGGATTTGCGGATCTTCGGAGGCTTCACCACACTATCCACTGACACTTTTGTACTTTTGAAACTATGTTTTGGGACATATGGCATGTATAGAGACTTTGGTCATTTTGGTTATAGCTTGATAATGAATTTGGTCATTTGTGTTGCTCTATAAATGTTGTGTATATAATGTTGCATATGGCTATGTAAATTCACTTATTTGGTTTGCTCTGTGATGTATGTTTATAGATGTGCTAATGCTATTTTGTGATGTGATTAATGTTGCTTAGAAATGGCTGATGAATTGAGGATGTTTGTGATTATGGTTTAGGCTAAGAAATGCCTAGATGAAATGGTAGGAATTATGTTTGATTTGGTTGTTTTGGGTTGCCTATTATGCTTTGTTTTGGTGTCATATTTGTAGGTGAAGGTGTGTACCAAATGGGGTGGCAAAATGGCTTGGTAAATAGCCTATTTTTATCCAAACGGGCAGAGACACAGGCGTGTGTCTCAGCCGTGTGTGACACACGGTTAAGTACACGGTCATGTGTCCCCTGGTGTTGTAACACCCTAAAACCGGCCTAGACATTATGACCGAATCTGGCATGTCACATAAAAAGGTTGATTAAAAACTGTGCATTCGTTAAAACCTCATTTTTTTTTAAATTTCAAACCTTGTTGTTTGTGAAATTCCGATTTGCTTTTATGGTCTTCTTGTAAAAATGTTATTATTATTATTTCTAAAAAAATTTTTTATAACAGAAATCAGATTCAGTGAATTGCAATATTGTGATATTTTGAAAATAGTTATTAACTTTTTAAGAAAACCGAGAGTTTAATCATTTATAGTTTGATTATAACTGAAAAGAAATTTTAAAAGAAAAATAAAATCCAATGGCCTTATTACATAATATTAAACCCAAATTAAAATAATCTTAAAATGAAGGAAAACTGAAAGTTACTAAAGTTTGTGAGAAATACTCCAATGTATGGCCACCACAGAGTCCTTCGTTGCTCCAAATCCTCTAACGCTGGGGATCACCTGCAAGGTTAAAGCAGAGGAGTGAGTTGCGAGAACTTAGTGTGTAATCCCCTAATCAGTCATTAACTGGGCCCGAGCCCATACGGAAGCAGACTGGGCCGAAGCCCTATTTGGTAACAATCTGGGCCTTGGCCCTATAAACATAATAATGCAAACAGAGTATGTAGCCAACCCAATAATCCATCCGCTACACACCCCCGTACCAACCCTACACACCTGTGGGGACCAAGTCAACCCACCTAGCCCTACACACCCATATGCCATACAAGCTACTAATCACAGAATTTGTGGCGAAGCCACCAGAATAACAGAATATATGTGGCATAGCCACTAAACAGAATGTGGCAGAGCCACCAAATTACACTTCCTCCGATCATCAAACCCAACCCCATGCAACATATTACAAATGCAATGCATCATACGTACAAAAATGTAAATAAAGCATATACAAGATAACCAACCATAATTAAGGGTATAACGGTCATTTACCCTTCGAGGGTATTTCGGTAATTTACCCTCCAAGGGTATTTCGGTAATTTACCCTCCAGGGGCATTTTGGTAATTTTATCATTTAACGGCCTTTCCGAAGGCCTACTGTCGCCTCGAGCGACACAGGACCCTTTTTGGGTCTCTACGAACTATTGAGCCTAAAATCCATTTCAGGCCCAATTGGGCCCACACGTTCGTGTGGCCCATTACAGGTAGTTTTGGTCTCAGATTTTCAGATTTTGCAATTGCACTTATCCTTTGACAGTTTCACACCAATTTCGCCCAAGTGGGCCGGTTAGCCCATTGGGCCCGTTTGGCGTTTTAGCCCGATTTGGTCCGTTACAGCCTCAGTTTCGCGAGAGTGCTCGTGACACTTTCAATGACCTACCGTCAATATTCGTGTTTTAGTTACCACTACGAGCGCTCATACGCTTGAGCGATCACAGTTTCCGGTTTTCCGGCTTTTTGGCTTTTGGCCGATTCGCAAAACATCACATGCAATCATTCAGACGGGTGTGAGATTACACACCTGTTTCACGCATAGATTGAAACTTCCGAGATTACGCACCTACAAATCAATTCATCCCTAACTATTAGTCTCATCACTGATAAAACATAACCAAGGCTTGAGTCCAAATAATCATTACCATCACTTACCACAAAGAAAACCTCCTTCGATGCACCAAACCGCTCAGCCCTACCCCTTGACTAACACCCACGGGTTTCTATCACCATTGATGTATCAAAACATAAAGGGGTTATCGACCACCCACATTCATTAATAAAGAGAAACTCACAATACCAATAGCACTACTTACCTTCAGATTCGGCAAGAACAGATTCTTGAGCAATCAGGAGTTGAACACTCACAACCCTCAGGAACGATAATCAACTGGAAAGGAAGAGAAAAGATTAATTCAGCTTGACCAAATAGGGAACGACAGATGAAGTATTAAGGAAGAATGGATTCGGCCTAACCACCAAAGTCAGAAGAGAGTTTCAGCTTTTGAAGAGAATCAAGAGAGAAAGAAAAGAAAGTAGAGAAAGAAACAACCATTACCTTAGATCAGAGATAAGTCGAATGGGAGAAGATATTTAGCAACTAAACGAAGAAACTGAGGATCACTATGGAACGATTCGGCACTTAGCAACCAAAGCAAAAGGTTCAAGTTCGGCTATGGGGTTAGACCGAAATGAAAAATCTAATGATGAGAAAGAAAAGAAATAAGCCAAACCAAGACTAGAAGCATAGGGGTTTCGGTTATGGTGAAACACAAGATAGAAAAGGTGAGAGGAAAGTAGACAAGACTAGATGAAGAGAGATGAAAGGAAGAGTTTCGACTCACTGGTGTTTAGGTAACAAGCAAAGAAAAAATGCATGAATACAAAATGGGAAAAAGAGCGAGAGAGAGAAGCTGACAATTTCGTAAAGAAGACTTTAGGAGAAAAAGACCCGAAATGCACCAGGAAAACAAAAGAAAACAACCCAATGGCACTCCAAAGTTTCGGTTTATGCTCCCTACACCAAAATGCCGAATTTGTTTCCCAAAACCAACCTCTAGCCGAAATTCTCAACCCCCCACACTTCCACATTCAGCCAACACCTCCCCTCTCCTCTATCTCCATGATTTTCTCCTCCTTTTCCTCCTAACTTTGCTCTTCATCATCCATTTGAACCAATTGACCAAGTCTCCAACTCCCTTAGCAGAATTTGACCCAAACTCAGCTACCTCCTCTTCCAAGACATAAAATAAATATCTTTAAAAGCTTTCCAAGGGAATCAAACTCCTTCCCCCCTTGCTCTACCAATAACTCCACAGCCACCACACCACACACTCTAATTGTGTCTCCTAAACACACCCAATTATACTTAAGTCCTACTTCCAGTAGCTCTCCCCACTAAAGTGCCCAAAACCAAAATTTTTCCTATGGCGTAACTTGAACCCAGGACTTCATAGAAACCCCGTAACCTTCCAAAATCACCTTCCTAACAGGTCCAACTTGAAATAATGCCGTTCTCACATTCCCAAAAATTTTAAAAAACTCCTACGCTCAAGGCCCAATAGGCACAATTCTCCTAGGCCTAATTTCGGGGCGTTACAGGTGTGGTTTTAGATATCAAGTCAGTATGCTCCATACGGTCTCACACATGGGCGTGTGATCGACCGTGTGGCACAAGTTAGCATACCCTCTAATTTGCACGCGGCCTAGCACACGAGCGTGTGACTTGGTCGTGTTGCACAAGTCTGGCACGGCCTAGCACACGGCTGGCACACAGGCGTGTGTGGCCACTTCGAATGGTATACGGGCTAGACACACGGGCATGTGGTTGGCCGTGTGACCCAAGTCAGTAAGCTCCCTTGTTTGGACACGGGGTAGGACACGGGCTGGGACACGGCCATGTGCTTCCATTTCGAATGTTCACACGGCCTGTGACATGGGCGTTCTGGTGGTCGTGTGAGACACACGGCTTGGTCACACCGGCGTGTGTCCCTTGTTTTGGAGAAAATTTTATAAGTGTTGAAAAATTTCCTAAGTTATCAGTTTAGTCCCCGTAATGCTCGGTAACCCTATTCTGGCATTAAATATGGGTGAGGGGTGTTGCAAATTTTCTATCTTTTTCCATAAAGTTCTAAATGTTTCTGGTTTAGTCTTGAATTATTTTTCAAGTGTTTCTAAGGCCTCGATTGTAACAGCCCAATTTCAGGGAAGTCAGAATAGTGGTTTCGTAACCATAAATCTGAGCCAAAAAGATAAAATATTTTCATATTATGAAATAATTAGTAATGTGGTAGAATTATTGCATGAGAATTTTGATAAGAAAATTTTATCAATCAGGTGCTTAATTGTAGAAAGGACTAAATTGCATAAAATGTTAAATTTGAATTCTAGTAGCTATAAGGATTAAATAGCTATGAAATTCAAAACTTGAGGTTCTTAATTGGAATTAGACCATTGATGAAAAATATGTAGATATTTTTGGCGAATCATCCATGGAAAAATTAGAAAAGGCTAAGGACTAAATTGGAAATGAGAAAAATTAAAAGATGATAATTAATTAAATAAGATATCATCCTATTTTCATATCATCTTCCCCAAATATTTCCATGGAAATCCTAGGAAAGAGAAAACAAGCTTTCAAGGCATAAATTGGTATGCTCTTATGTCCCGTTTTTAGTAATTTTTTATATTTTTGAGATCGGTAAAGCTTAATTTCTCTATTTGGGAGGCTAATTTGAATAGATATCAAAGTATAGAAAATTTTCCATGGATGAATATGCTAAAATTTAAATTTTATGGTAGAAAATGAAAGGTTGTTGATAGATAAACAACTTTTACAAAGGGAAATTTGATGGAAATTTGATTTAGGGACTAAATTTCCGAGCCTCGGGACGAAATTGGAATTAATTAAAAGCATAGGGGCAAAATGGTACTTTTACCTAGATTGTAAATTGAGTTCAATATAATATGAAATGGATTGAATTAATGATTAAATTCATTTATATAGATACGGAAATACCAAACAAAGAGCTAGATCGAGGAAAGAAAAAGATTTCAGATTAGTAGACTTTAGATACGAACAAATATCAAGGTAAGTTCATATAACTTAAATGAGAAGAGAAATGTATTGATTTGAATGTTATATTATGTTATATGAAATCATGTATGTGAATTACATAGATATGGCAATGAATGAAATGATACATGTTTGGAAAATTATTGAAAAAGGGTTGAATTCCTTGAATATTGAATTTCGATGGATAAAAAGGTGATTTCCCAAATGAAACTTGTAACACCCCTCACCCGTGTCCAACTCCGGGACAGGGTTCGAGGCGTTACTAGATGTAAACATTCACAATCATACAAAACCGGGTTACCAAATTTTGCCCAAAATTAAAACTTTTCAAACACATGCATATCGTCCTTCGAAGCCTATAACATACATTGGGGTCGTTCGGGACTAAACTGATAACTTTCAAAATTTTTGGGCAACTTAACCAATTTTCTTGCTTTGGAGAGTCACACGCCCGTGTAACTCTCTGATTTTGACGTCAGCAACCGTTTAAGGGCACACGGCCAAGGCACACGTCCATGGCCAGAGGCCGTGTCCTCCACACGCTGAGGCACATGGTCGTGTCTCTACCCGTGCGGTCAAGACTTAGGCTAACTTCCAAGCCTTTTTGTCATCTTTACATGCACACACATACATTTAACCTTGTCATCTGTTTAATCACTTATATCACATAATATGACATTAACACATACCATGGACAAATAGGCTTACAAGCCAAAATCATGGCTATAATTAACAAATCAATATAAGCCAATACATTTGACTAATCACAACAACATCCATCATAGAAAATTTAGTCCCTATACATGCCACTCACTTGAAAACATTTAACATACATATGCCAATACTCCAAGGATAATGGCTCAATAGTGTGATGCTGCCTCCGGCGATCTCCAACCCTGAGCTGACCTGACAAAACTAAAAGAAATGGAAAGGAGGGAGTAAGCTTTACGCTTAGTAAGCTCGCATGAAAATAATAAGCAATGTGATAACATGCTATTTTCATATTCTTTCTATTTATTCAAATTCTAGTTAAGCTATTTTCTCGAGTCATATACATTAAATCATTTATATCTGGAGCTACGGAACTCCAAATTAAGATCCGTTAATTTTCCCTGAAACTAGACTCACATACCTTTTTACCATAAAATTTGAAGAATTTTTGATTTAGCCAATTAGTATAGTTTATTCTTTAAATTCTCCCCTTTTTCACTGTTTGACTATTCTGACCTCTCTTCACTACGAATCAATTTCTCCTCGTACAGAGTTCAGATGACCTTCTTGTTTAATTAATTTGAAAATAGACTCATTCAATATTTTTGGCATATAAATTATATCCCATAATTATTTTTGTAAAATGTTTAATAATTTTTTCAAGGAAGAATAGGGGATCACATAATCATTCTGAACCAGTCTCACAAAAATTTAAATATCTCAAAAAATTCAAATGCTTTGTTTTCTCTGTTTCTTTTATATGAAAATAGACTCAATAAAATTTAAATCAATGTCTCATCCAACTTATAATTCAATTTCCACTATTTTTGGTGATTTTTCAAAATCACTTAACTGTTGTTGTTTCAATCTATTTTACTAAAAATTTTACTCTCCCATGTTTTCTTTATATTACTTCTATATATGCACACATAACACCAAGCATGTTCAATACTAGCCATACAAATGAATAATTAGCACCAATATTTACGAGTACTCATAATGGAGCTTACACCATATCAGCCTTACCACAATTTCAATCACGTGTCACATATCAAACACATTATGCACGTACACACATGGTCACAAGCACCCTTGTTCACACAAACACTTCCTCACACGTACATTTGCCACATTTCTCAATTGGTCACATTCACACCTACACTTATTCATAATATGATCGCACTAATCACCATTAGTAAGTTATCCCGTTGAACCCCTTCAAAAAACGCCCGATACTCGGTGGTCTCTGTAACATCCTTAAATCGGGGTTCTGCATTTTGCTTGTGTTGCATGTGATAAATTGTCCATTATGTTCATTTAACATGTTTTGGGGTCTAGTTATAACCCCAGGTTAGGCCTGAGCTAGGGTTAAGAATTTTGTTTTAGCACTTAAGGAAATGGAGCTGAGGGAATTAGGGGTTAAAAGAATTTATGGGAGGTTTAAGACACAAGGATTTCATTGGTAAAGTGGCAAGCAGGCGCCACTTAAAGCTTGGAGGAGGTGACGCCACAGGGAGCAAGGGGGCCTTGGTTCGAGCTGCAGGAATTCCCCTTTGTGTCTTTATTTTTGACGCCACAAGCAAGAAGTGGAGTGATCAGGAGGGACTTTTGAAGATGAGGGTGGAAGGGGTCAAACAAATTTGAATTGGTGGAGGGGAGGAAATTTGGGAGTTTGAATATTTTCAAACTCATTTGAAGAGAGTTGGCCAAAAAGGGACTTTGGGCAAGGGGTGTTATCGGTTTTGGGAGTTTTTTTTTTTTTTTTTGTAGTGGCCGAATGTTGTGGGGAAAGGAAGGGAGTATTTCAGCGAGTGAGGAGAGGGTCTTCCCTTTTTTCGTTTTGTGTCAAAGTCGAACCATCAATTGTCTTTGTTTTCTTTCTTTTTCGGCAGCTCTTGGGATTGGCCGAACCTTTTGTGTATTTTCTTTGAAGAGCCGAATTTGGTAGCCCTTCCCTCCCTTTTTCTTGTTGGTTCTCTTTGGTTAGCCTTTTGCTGAATCCATCTTTTGCTCACATCTTCTTCTTCTCATTATTCTTCTCCTTCTTTTATTATTATTTGGTACAAGCCGAAACCAACATTCCCTATTCTCCATTCAACACCCTCTCTTTTTGTTTTTCAAAACCTTTTGTGCCGAAACCCTTCTCAATCTTCCTTTGCCGAATCTTTTCTCCTCCATTGCAATTACTCTTCATCTCAAGCACCTCCAAAGCCGAAAGTTTGATTGATTGTTCTTCTTGGCCGAACACTCTGCTCATAATCCCTCTCCCTTGTGTTTTTCTCTTCATCCCTAAAGTGCCGAAACCCATCTCTATCTGGGTTCTCAAAGCCGAATCTCAGATCTTAGTGTGGTAACTTTGTGACTACATCTCTTTCTTCCCTCTATTTCTTGTATAGCCGAATCTCCTTGGTGGTCTCACTCTTTCTCTTTTTGGTTGTCGATTCTTCTATCTTTTGGTGCTAGGGCCGAACCTTTTCAGGTACTAAAGGGATCTCTTGCGTTAAGCTAAGTGTTATATTTGGGGCGACATATCCTTCGGGATTTCTAATAGAGCCAAATAGGCTTTTTAGTTACTAATAGGGTGTTGGCCGATTGTAGGAAAGGGAAACAACGCTTCGAGATTTCGCTAGATTCGAGTAGTTTCGGGATTCTTACTTAGATCTACGGTTAGTCAGGTGTGTAAACTCTTACACACTTTATTAGTATAATGATGCTTATTATGTTACTGTATAACCATTGGTATTAGTGACTTGCCTTGTGGGTATGAGCTTGGATTCCAGGTAAGTCCCCTGTTATGTGATTTTTGCTATACATCATCATGACTTGTTAAATGCTATGCTATGCCTTAAATGCATGATACGTGATATTATGACACGTATGATATGAGCATGATGATGATGGGATTGATGAGAGGAGGGGGATGATTTATTTGGACTGTCACCAGTGGTTTTGACCACAAGATGGGTTGGCCCCATCACTTGATTTGTGACTACGGTCACCAGTGGTTTTGACCACACTATTAATATGATTTGTGACTAAGTCCCAGTGGTTTTGACCACCAGTGGTTTTGACCACACGATTGATATTTGTGACTACGGTCACCAGTGGTTTTGACCACACATGGATATTGTGACTCGTCCCAGTGGTTTGGTACCACAGTGGGTTGGCCCCACATGATATATTACGGGATTGTCATCAATGGTTTTGACCACATGATGGGTTGGCCCCATCACTTGATTTGTGACTACGGTCACCAGTGGTTTTGACCACACCGATATATTTGTGACTTCGGTCACCAGTGGTTTTGACCACCAGTGGCTTTGACCACACGGGGTAGAAAAAGGAGATCGGATGGTTAGGTTATGGGTTGCATGATTTGCATGTTTTACTGATGATCTATGTAAGTGCTTGAACTATCGGGTTGGGGATTTATACACTGAGTCTCGGTGACTCACCCATTTCCTTTACATTTTGTAGATGAGGCATAGATCACGGATATGGAGCCGGGGAGGACTCGAGGTGGCCATGCATCTTAGTTGGTTTTGATTTTAAACTGCTATTTCAATTTTAGTAATTTTTCCTTAAATTTGGTTTTGGTTTTGTAATAAGGCCGCTAAGTTTATTTTGGGTTTTTGGTTATTACTTGCTTTTATTCTGCCTATATTTTACATATGTTGGATTTATGGACTTGATAAAATTAACCGGTAAAAAGCAATGCTTTCTAAACTATATCTCTTCGGGTTTTCAAACATTACCATCGGGTATCAAAGTTCACAAAATAATAAGGTAACTTGGATGTTTTTATAACTCAAATTTTCAAATCTTTTTGAAGGCCAATGGTTCTAAACTTGATTTTACTTATTGCGTTCAGTTTTAATAAGTAACCAATGTTTTCTAAAATCGGCAATCACAAATGGGTTTTAATCCTGAGTTTTCCAAGTGTTACGACAACTACTAGAACAACTTTAGCATCAATTATTATTGAGTTTCTAAACCCTAAAACAAAACAAGAGTCTTCCTTAAAGATTTTTTTGACAAACTTATGATTTTAAAAATGTTTTCACTCCGTAACCTACCAGATTCGGTCGTGGTGTGTTGACCGGGTTTGGGGTGTTACAGTCTCAGCACATAGCTCCACCTACACATAATTCGGCTTTCTTGTACACATGGTGAAGGTCCCTTATCACCCATGTGACCTAGCCATTCCATCTCGTAGCTTTCTTTTCTACATGGCGTCCAACACTAGGAACCACTCATGCGACCTAGCTACTCATAACCCTTAGCTTTCTTGTCTACATGGCGTCCAACACTAGGAACCACTCATGCGACCTAGCTACTCATAACCCGTAGCTTTATTGCACACATGCTGAAAGTCCCTTATCATCCATGTGGCCTAGCTACATATCAAATTTTGCCATCTTGTAGCTTTCTTTTGCACACGGTGAAGGTCCCTTATCACTCATGTGACCTAGCGACAAATTGTCTATATCTCTCAGTTTTCCGAAGGTTCAATCGAGAATTTCACATTCCATACATTTTCATATTATAGTTATCACCCAATGATTTCCATAACATCTAGCGAAATAATTATTGAACAAGTAAAATAAATGCATTATTCATTTCACATAATAACCATAGTCATAGAAAACACTTTTAAGCACAACATTTCAACCCATTTTCCATGTCACCTATGTCATCTTTTATCATAAACATGTTATTAAATCAATTCACCAACATAATATACTAAACATGTAATTCAGTAAAATCAATTTAATACTACAATTTAGGTTTCAAACATACATTACGACATTATTGCATCATTATTAACACACGAACTTACCTCGGATCCAGAAACGACAATTTACCATTTTAATCCATAACCTTGTATTTTCTCGATTTAAGCTCGAATCTCAATTTCCTTGATCTATATCACATTTAGCCTACTAATTAGTCACATTATCCATATGGGTCCAAAAATCATATTTTTTTACAAATTGCACTTTGACCCCTAAACTTTCACATATTTGCACTTTTGCCCCAATGCTCGTAAATTAAACTTCAACCCTTATTCTTATGTTTTATAACATGCTGATCATTTTTCTCTTCTATGGCAACTTCAATTTCTCACTAATTCACACACTTATGACCAATTTATAACTTTTACAATTTAACCCCTTTTATACGATTTCATCGAAAATCATCTAATAAAACTCGTTTCTCTAATCATAAACATGTATAATCGACCAAAATTCATCAAAATACACAATTATTCAACATGGTTCAATTTTTAAAATTAAACTCTAGCTCCAAATAATGGTAGAATAGCTAAACTAATTTACCGGGATTTCAAAAATACGATGAACATTAAAAACAGGGCTCAGAAACACTTACTATGAAGCTTGAAAAGCTTTAAACCCTTAGCCATGGAGTCTATAAATTTTCGGCAGCAACTTGAAGAAGATGAGCAGATTTGTTTTCTTGTATTTTGTCTTTTTATTCCTTAAAACACTAAATGACTAAAATAACCTTAAGGCTTTTCTTTCAATTTTGTCCTATTCATGCCCATTTTTATCCATCAAGTTATCCAATGGTCTAATTATC
This sequence comes from Gossypium australe, assembly GCA_005393395.2. NCBI lineage: Eukaryota > Viridiplantae > Streptophyta > Magnoliopsida > Malvales > Malvaceae > Gossypium > Gossypium australe. The sequence goes on along the minus strand of CM016615.1, from coordinate 55,705,050 downwards.
TATTAAGGACCTCCAATTTAAAACTCATACCAATTTGACACCTCTAATATATAGAACTCAACTTTTGCACTTTTTATAATTTAGTCCTTTTTACTAAATTGAGTGATCAAACGTCGAAATTTTTTTAAACGAAATTTTTACGAAATCTTTCTGTAAAATTGTAGACCATAAAAATATAATAAAAATAAAATTTTCCTCGTCAGATTTGTGATCTCGAAACCACTGTTCCGACTATGCCCTATTTCGGGATGTTACATTTCTCCCCCCTTTAAGGATTTTCGTCCACGAAAATCTTACCAGAAGAGTGGTTTAGTTCCTCATAATCTTTACTATCTCATAATTAGTGCTAAAGAACTTTTATTTTAGCCTTCATTAAAATCCAGGGTCTTATTTAGCTTGAGATAACAAAAATGCTTTAATTGAATGCATTAACTTTGATTAACTTACTCGAGGAAATGAATCCACCATACAAATTGAAACTGAAATTCCATCATTTATGCCTTTATTGATATCAGTTCTTTACTCGAAGATTTAGAGAAATCCAGATACGGGGGTCATCATGTTCCTATAATCAAGCTAGAAGCACGTTCATAATCGACATAGTCATCATAAGTTGAAAAACATACCTTGGATACGAGCGATCATTGGTAATTTATGAGATAAAGATAACAAGAAAACCAGAACAAAGAAATCCAAGACAGTGGAATCCAAGATAAAGATATCCAAGGGAAATCCAAGATACCATATCATAAAGAAAAACCCAGAAAAATGTTCATAAGAAAAATATGCAGGATCTTGATAATTCTTTAGAGAAAAGAAGTCCAGAAGAATACATCCATCCAAGCCACTAGGATTAAATGCAATAAGGATAATATGCCTTCCCATATATGTATATTGAATAGAGTATCAATTAGGAGAAACAGATTTATATCATCATGCGTATTATTTCATAAAGTCCAATTAGATGGAATGTAATGAAATGCCAAATAGACATAGAGCAATACAAGTTATGTACCAGTCGGGCTATCAATACTTTCGTCTATACATCGTGATTAGAAAGCACTCCCATAAAACAAGGATTTTATCAGTGGGGTAGTAGCCGAAAAAAATATTTCCGAGAACAGTTAGACATACAGAATACCTCAGAAAAGACAACCATAGTCTGGTATCTTACCTTTCAACATTATTCCTTCAATTATTTCTGCCACCGTAAATCTCACATTATGCTTTTCATTAAAGAAGTTCAATTCTGAAGAAATTTCCAGTTAATACATTTCCCAACATCTTACCTTACTAGTCATGTCGTTACTTATCAATCCAATTTAATCTCTGATCATGTTCATAATCATTCTATAGCTGAACCCTTTGGTATCATACTTGTGAACGTATTCAATACGAATCTCGTGAAATTCCTTCACAAAACACCACTCTGGTAAGGGGGTGGGGTCGTAAGATCCCAGACTCGTCTCTCATACACATGCACATGTGACACTATTTCATCATTATAGTTATATAACTCAGTTCAATCAATTTAGCACATTTATTTAAGCTATGCGAGTTTTCCAATCATACTTATTCAAACAAGCATACGTGGACATTTGTTCTATCAATATTTATGATAAGTGACCCAAACATATAAATTCGTTCAAGTAAATCAATCATATGCATCATGGAATCATCGTTTAAACATATGTAAGCTCATCATAGTATAATTTTTTATTCACACCTTTGTGGATTTCTATTTATCACATTCACTTAATCAAGTAAGTCAAGTGTACAACATCAAAGGAGCATCAAACAAGCATGAGAATTCAACGCAACATAAACTTCCATCTCACATGTTATCACGTATATCATGAACTTTTATTCATAATTTTCTGAATCCAGGCTTATCATAACTATACTTTACCCGAATACCTTAGCATCACATTTAACATGGTTGGTGTAGCTCAGTTGGAGAGTACCTCTGTCCAAACAAGATAGTTCTCATTTGCATAGGGAGACATCACACTATCACGGATTAGTGGCATGTATAGCTAGACTCTCATTCAAGCTAGGTTAGTCCGAGAACCAACTAAACCATAGCTCTGATACCACTAAATGTAACACCCCTCACCCATGTCCAACTCCGAAACAGGGTTCGCGGCGTTACTGGACTTAAACAACCACAACCATACAAAACTGGGTTACCAAATTTCGCCCAAAATTAAAACTTTTCAAACACATGCATATCGTCCCTTATACAGGCCTTCGAAGCCTATAACATACATCAGGGTGGTTCGGGACTAAACTGAGAACTTTAAAAATTTTTGGGCAACTTAACCAATTTTTTTGCTTTGGAGAGTCACATGCCCGTGTAACTCTCTGATTTTGACGTCAGCAACCGTTTAAGGGCACACAGCCAAGGCACACTTCCATGGCCAGAGGCCGTGTCCTCCACACAGCTGAGACACACGGCCGTGTCTCTACCCGTGTGGTCAAGACTTAGGCTAACTTCCAAGCCTTTTTGTCATCTTTACATGCACACACATACATTTGACCTTGTCATCTGTTTAATCACTTATATCACATAATATGACATTAACACATACCATGGACAAATAGGCTTACAAGCCAAAATCATCATAAGCCACTTCTCATGGCTATAATCAACAAATCAATATAAGCCAATACATTTGACTAATCACAACAACAACCATCATAGAAAATTTAGTCACTATACATGTCACTCACTTGAAAACATTTAACATACATATGCCAATACTCCAAGGACAATGGCTCGATAGTGTGATGCTGCCTCCGACGATCTCCAACCCTGAGCTAACCCGATAAAACTAAAAGGAATGGAAAGGATGGAGTAAGCTTTACGCATAGTAAGCTCGCATGAAAATAATAAGCAATGCGATAACATGCTATTTTCATATTCTTTCTATTTATTCAAATTCCAGTTAAGCTATTTTCTCGAGTCACAATCATTAAATTATTTATATCCGGAGCTACAAAACTCCAAATTAAGATCTGTTAATTTTTTCCTGAAACTAGACACACATGCATTTTTACCAATAAATTTTCAAAATTTTTGATTTAGCCAATTAGTACAGTTTATTCTTTAAAGTCTCCCCTATTTCACTATTCAACTATTCTGACCTCTCTCCACTACGAATCAATTTTTCCCTCGTACAGAGTTCAGATGACCTTCTTGTTTAATTAATTTGAAAATAAACTCATTCAAGATTTTAGGAATATAAATTATATCCCATAATTATTTTTGTACAATTTGTAATGATTTTTCCAAGGAAGAACAGGGGATCATGTAATCATTCTGAACCAGTCTCAGAAAAATTTAAATATCTCAAAAAATACAAATTTTTTGTTTGATCTGTTTCTTTTATATGAAAATAGACTCAATAAGCTTTAAATCAATGTCTCATCCAACTTATAATTCAATTTTCACTATTTTTGGTGATTTTTCAAAATCACGTAACTGCAGCTATTTCAATCTATTTCACTAAAAAATTTACTCTCCCATGTTTTCTTTATATTACTTCCAGATATGCACACATAACACCAAGCATGTTCAATACTAGCCATACAAATGAATAATCATCACCAATATTTACGAGTACCCAAAATGGCGCTTACACCATATCAGCCTTACCACAATTTCAATCACGCATCACATATCAAACACATTATGCACATACACACATGGTCACATGCACCCTTGTTCACACAAGCACTTGCTCACACGTACATTTGCCACATTTCTCAATTGGTCACATTCACACCTGCACTTATTCATAATATGATTGCACCAATCACAATTAGTAAGTTATCTCGTTGAACGCCTTCGGAAAATGCCCGAAACTCGGTGGCCTCAGCACATAGCTCCACCTACACATAATTCGGCTTTCTTGTACACGTGGTGAAGGTCCCTTATCACCCATGTGACCTAGCCATTCCATCTTGTAGCTTTCTTATCTACATGGCGTCCAACACTAGGAACCACTCATGCGACCTAGCTACTCATAACCCGTAGCTTTCTTGCACACATGGTGAAAGTCCCTTATCATCCATGTGGCCTAGCTACATATCAAATTTTGCCATCTCGTAGCTTTCTTTTGCACACTGTGAAGGTCCTTTATCACTCGTGTGACCTAGCTACATATTGTCTGTATCTCTCGATTTTCCAAAGGTTCAATCGAGAATTTCACATTCCATACATTTTCATATCATAGTTATCACCCAATGATTTCCATAACATCTCGCAAAATAATTATTAAACAAGTAAAATAAATGCATTATTTACATATAAACTTTCCATTTCACATAATAACCATAGTCATAGAAAACACTTTTAAGCACAACATTTCAACCCATTTTCCATGTCACCTATGTCCTCTTTTATCATAAACATATTATTAAATCAATTCACCAACATAATATACTAAACATGTAATTCAATAAAATCAATTTAATACTACAATTTAGGTTTCAAACATACATTACGACATTATTGCATTATTATTAACACACGAACTTACCTCGGATCCAGAAACGGCAATTTACCATTTTAATCCATAACCTTATATTTTCCCGATTTAAGCTCGAATCTCGATTTCCTTGATCTATATCACATTTAGCCTACTAATTAGTCACATTATTCATATGAGTCCAAAAATCGTATTTTTTAACAAATTGCACTTTGACCCCTAAACTTTCATATATTTGCACTTTTGCCCCAATGCTCGTAAATTAAACTTAAACCCTTGTTCTTATGTTTTATAACATACTAATCATTTTTCTCTTCTATGGCAACTTCAATTTCTCACTAATTCACACACACTTATGACCAATTTATAACTTTTACAATTTAACCCCTTTTATACGATTTCATCGAAAATCATCTAGTAAAACTCGTTTCTCTAATCATAAACATGCATAATCTACCAAAATTCATCAAAATGCACAATTATTCAACATGGGTCAATTTTCAAAATTAAACTCTAGCTCAAAATAATGGTAGAAATAGCTAAACTAAGTTGCCGGGATTTCAAAAATACAATGAACATTAAAAACGGGGCTCAGAAACACTTACTATGAAGCTTGAAAAGCTTGAAACCCTTAGCCATGGAGTCTAGAAATTTTCAGTAGCAACTTGAAGAAGATGAGCAGATGTTTTTTTTCTTGTATTTTATCTTTTTATTCATTAAAAACACTAAATGACTAAAATACCCTTAAGGCTTTTCTTTCAATTTTGTCCTATTCATGCCCATTTTTGTCCATCACGTTATCCAATTGTCTAATTACCTATTAAGGACCTCCAATTTAAAACTCATAGCAATTTGACACCTCTAATATATAGAACTCAACCTTTGCACTTTTTACAGTTTAGTCCTTTTGACTAAATTGAGTGCTAAAACGTCGAAATTTTTTTAAAAGAAATTTTTACAAAATCATTCTGTAAAATTGTAGACCATAAAAATATAATAAAAATAAAATTTTCTTCGTCGAATTTGTGATCTCGAAACCACTGTTCTGACTAGGCCCTAATTCGGGATGTTACAAAACTGTATGTGTTGCAGAATGGGTTTAGCCTGGACGGGTAATCCAAAATGAGCCTCTCGAGTATATGTTTCAATTAGGATATAGTCTGGACTGGTAATCCTAATTAACTGGATTTAGCTTGGACTGGTAATCTAGAATGAACTCTATAGGGAATTCTTCGTCATATAAAGGATTTAGCATGGACTGGTAATCTGACAAAGCCCTTAGAGTATATGTTACAGCTAGAATTTAGCCTGGACTGGTAATTCTATTGTGTGATATGTGGCTCGAGAGCATACCTATAAGGTACTACTGGATATGAATTGACGGATAATGGAATTGTACACCTCGAGTGTACTACTTGAAATATCCATTAGAAATTCAATGATTCAACGGATAAAATACGCATATGGCGTGATAAGTTCATCTATGCATAATAGTATATTTATGACTAATGTGTTGGTTGAATGTATGTGAATAGGCAAATTGCCAAATATTCAGAAAGCATGTTTTGTATGGTTAATATATGGAACTAAATGGTAAGCTTAGTTTTTGGTTATACGAGCTTACTAAGCATAATATGCTTACTATGTTTTATTTTTCCTGTTTTATAGTGCTTAATGCTTGGGAAGGTTGGAGATTGGTCGGAGCAAATCATCACACTATCAACCTATTGTTTTGGTATAAATGAAAATCTTATTTTGTTAATGGCATGTATAGGCTAACTAAATCAAAAGATGTTGTGTAAGTAATGAATTAAACTTAGCCATTGGAATGGCTAATACACTTATGTTTTGATATATGTTACGGTTGAATCAATACATTAACTAAAATGATAAGTATGAACATCTAATGTTGTAAATTATGTACATTACATAGAGGTAAGTCATTAAACACAAATATATGATGAAATGTATTAGTTTGGATGATAGAAATTGACTTGAATTATACTTGCAATTCGTTGGATTATACTTGTAAGTGTTAATGCAGGAAAAATGGAAATTTGGGTGAGAAATGAGGCTAGGAAATAGCCTTATTTTGTCTACACGGGCTTGTGTCTAGGCCGTGTGTCTTGGTAGATAGGCCTATTGTCTGGCCACGTGTCCCCTGCATTTTAATTTTGAAAGACAGAATGATCAAAATTGAGCACACGGGTAGAGAGACGGGCGTGTGTGTAACAGACCAATTTTGACCCTAATCGGAACGGTGGTTTCGGGACCACGAATCCGAACCCGATAAATATTTTTATAGTTTATTTTATGTTTATTATATGTGAATGGATGTGTGTGAAAGTATCGTAAAAAAATTAAATCGTTTAAGTGTTTAATTTAACAAAAAGGATGAAATTGCTAAGATGACAAAAGTAGTGAGCATGATATTAAAAAGGGTAAAGTGAATTGTTTATGAAACTTAGGATTTGCATGTCAAATTCCCCACTTTTAAAATAGTGGACGGTAAGCATGCTATGACTATTATATTTTAGTATATTATAATTAAAGTCTTATTTGTATAATGAGCATGCTTTAATATGTGATAATTTTTAAACAAAAAGGAGCATTTTTAAATTCCATTTTCTCTCCTATTCTCCATCTTCTTCACCGATTTTACATGAAGGAAGAAAAGAAAACTTAGAACCTCCATTGTTTCGGCTTTGCATGTAGTAGTAAGGTGAGTATTTTAGCTTGATTTTGGTAAATTTTTACATATTGGATTGGGTTACTTTGAATGCTAATAAAATAATATTAAAATTTTGAGATTTAGCATGTTAATAGTCGGCCAAGGATGAGTACTCTTGTGTGTATTTTGATTTGAAAAAAAATGTTTATTATTGATTCAAAAACAACATGAATTGCTTAAGAGACTTAGATGAATTGAAGACTTGTGGTTTCAATTACATGAGAATTATAAAAAAATTATTTTGGAATTGAGCATAAAGATGCTCTTATTATTCGGCTGAAATGAATGAATGTAAATGGTGGCCATTTAGCTTGTTGTTTGGTCATATATTGAAGAATATACATGGGTACATTGAGTTAGCAAATTCGGTTATAAGAGATGATGAGATTGAGCTATTGTATTTGGTTATATATTGTACACATATATAGTTAATGTTCGGCCATAGATAATAAGGTAAGAAATTTTTGTATAGTCGGCCAATATAAGATTATTTATGTTATTGTGTTTTGTAAATGATTAATAGCGATGTGTACGGGGATGGAGAGTATTCGGCCTTTAAGGGGGGTTAATTTAAATTTCCTACATTTTTGTGTTTAGTAAGAATTAGACTAAAATGTAACTTTGTAAATGTTGAGGGTAAAGATAGAAAATTTTTGCATTAACAAATATCTGTAAATTGAATGGAATTGAAATGTATCTAAATAAGTTTAATTTGAACCAAATTAGATCCAGATCAAAAGGAAAAGAATTTGGAGCGAGGAAAAGCTAAACTAAACGAATAGCCGGAAATTTCGATCTATCGACTTCTAAGGTAAGTCTTAAGTTAAAGTACATTAAATAGAGTATTACCAATATGTTCAATAATATTATTTAATATACTTGAGTAATATAGTAGGTGATAGCTGAATATAAATGTGCATGTCGTGGATTGAATATGTTTGGAAGTGTAACGTGAATTAGTACAGTTGATATGGTATGTGAAAGTGGTTTACGTGCATGAGCTAAATTATTATAATTGATATTATATTTAAATTGATGTTCGAATTTGGTGGGTAATGTTTGAATGTATAAATCATGGTTATTGCTTATATTCGGCTATGCATAATATACATGTTGGAAAATTTTATTTTAATGCCGAAAGCATGGAATTAATGTGTTTAATTGTACAATGGTGGAAAATGTTGAAATATCAGGCTTTATGCCTAGCAGGCTTTGTGCCGGTGATATGTTTCGGGCTTAAAGCCTAGCAGGCCTAGTGTCAGTGACTACTTTCGGGCTTTGAGCCTAGCAGGCCTCGTACCGGTGTTACTTATCGGGCTTTACTGCCTAGCAGGCTTGATGCCGGTGATGTGTTTTATAAAGGAAAATCGATTATTATTCAAGACAAACCTTAATTAATGTATTTAGCTAACGGCTCAGGTAAGCATGTAAGGTACGTTATGTTAATATTACTTGAGTCAAGCTATTACTATGAGAACTATGTTATGTATGTTTTAGGTTAAAATGGATGTGTGTAAGTATCATATGATTGAAATTGAGTTTAATGTCTTATTAGGGAAATTCGGTTTCCAAGTATAAATGCTAAGAATAAAGGAAATTTCGATGCGATAGCATGGGTGATAGGAGTGCGGTACTTATACGATTTTGGAGCATGTAATTTTTGTGATATGCTTAATTGAACTCAAGGAGATGTAGGTTGAAGGAAGTGAATCCTAACTTACTTGGGATACTGAATTACTAGTACTCGGCTTCGTATAAGTAATATACTTAAATGTTTATGTGAAATGTTATAAGTAAATGTTTTAATTGCTTAAATATTTTAATGTTTTATTTTTATGAGCTTAGGACTTAATTAAGCTAGTAAGCTTATTTGTGTGAAATGTTCTCCTTTGTTTTATAGATTTTGGTTACGTTACGAGCTCGTGAAGGATCTTCAAGAAAGTCATCCACACTATCGCCTTCTTTTGGTATTTTAAATTTTGGCTATGATTTAGAAGGCATGTATAGGCTAGATGAAGTTTTTGAAACATACGATGTTTGATCTTGTACATGAATATAGCCATGCGAAAATGGCTATTTCCTTTGGTTATGTATCGTTTCTATGTTTGAATTTTTATAACTTGCTCGCTTGTAAATGGGTGTTTCAAATTTGATCATGGCCTAAATTACATATGGGATTGTTTTGATATATATATATATATATATATATATATGTATGGTTAAGGTATAGAGTTTAAATAAAATTGAGAAAGGAGGTTATAAACTAGTTAATCATATTTTTACAATGAAATAGTTTTTAGTTAGTAGCAGTGGTGTGATTTTGACAAATCACCAAAAATAGGATAAATTGAATTAGAAATTGAATAAGATATAGAATTAAAACTTATGGTGTCTATTTTTATATGGAAGAAACAAAGTAGGCAAAGGAATTATATATTATGAGATATTTAAGTTTTAGTGAGACTTGTCCTGAATGAATTCGTGGGTCCCTGTTCTGTCTTGAAAAAATTGTTAAAAATTGTACAAAAACAATTATGGAGCATAGCTTATATGTTTAGAATCCTTAATGAGTCTATTTTTTATTGGAATAAACAAGAACATTATTTAAATTTTTAACAATGAGATAACTGAGTTTTTGTAAAGATAAGACAGAATTATCAAACAGTGAAATAGGGTTAACTTTGATGAATAAACTGTACTAATTGGCCACATGAAAAATTCTGGAAACATTATGGTAAAAAGTTATATGAGTCTTGTTTCAAGGAAAATTTACGGATCTAAATTTCGAATTTTGTAACTCGAGTTATGGTCAATTTAGTCAGCATGACGCAGTTGGACAGCTTTAAAATTTTATGCCCCAAATTAGTAGTCAAGTCTAGTAATGCCACATACTCGACTCCGGCAAAGGTGTCGGGTAAGGGGTGTTACATTTGATTGGTATCTGAGCTTACGGTTTAGTCGATTCTAGGACTACCGTAGCGCGTGTGAGTCTAGCTATACATGCCTTTATCATATGTTGATAGTGTGGTGACTTCTGACAGCCTGAACTTTGTTTTATATAGTAAATGGATACTGATCCTGAAAGAGCCGTAGCGGATGATGTAGAGAGTGTAGCGCCTGACCGTGCACATGAATCATTGCCGGTAGCCTCTCGACCTGTTTCGGGTAGTCATGAGGGAGAGACTAAGCAAGCCTTCTATCAAATGATGAACGAGTGGTTTACCCAGCTTATTCAGACTAACCCGGCTGTACACCAACCTCCACCCCCGAATAATCCAACTCCGATTCCTACAGCACCCCCGATGATAGATCCGGTGAGATCTAGTAGGCCCCCAGTTGATAAAATCCGAAAATTTGGGGCCGAAGAATTTAAAGCCAATGATGATGATGACGCAGAGCGAGCTGAAATGTGGCTTGATAACACTATTCGGGTACTTGATGAGTTATCATGTACTCCAGATGAATGCCTGAAGTGTGCTATATCTTTACTGCGGGACACTGCATATCACTGGTGGAATACACTAGTATCAGTAGTTCTGAAAGAAAAAGTGACATGGGATTTCTTCCAGAATGAATTCCGCAAGAAATATATCAGTCAAAGATTCGTTGATCAAAAACGAAAGGAGTTCCTTGAGCTGAAACAGGGGCGAATGACCGTGACGGAATATGAAAGAAAATTTGTCAGGCTCAGCAGATATGCTAGAGAGTGTGTTTCTACTGAAGCTATTATGTGTAAAAGATTTGAAGATGGCCTGAATGAAGATATAAAGATGTTTGTTGGCATTCTTGAAATTCAAGAGTTTGTGACTCTAGTTGAGAGAGCCTGTAAAGCTGAAGAGCTCGGGAAAGAGAAAAGAAAGGCTGAGACAGAAGCTAGAGACATTCGTAAAAGACCTTCGGGTAAGGTCTTCCATTCCACATCCAAGAAGTTCAGAGATGACTACAGCCGACATAAAGCTACTACGGATCCACCTAGACGGGATCGACCTCCTGTAGGCTCCCGAGCTACCTCGATAGCCAGTGTTGGTAACATTCCACAGAATAGAGTTGAATGCAAGCACTGTGGGAAATGGCACTCAGGGAGTTGTAGATTTCATGATCGGTCTTGCTTTAAATGTGGATCGTCAGATCATTTTATTATAGAATGTCCGATGTTAACAGAGCAGAATACAGCTCAGAACTTTAAGTCGAGCAATACGTCAATGCGAGGCAGGCCACCCAGACATTCAGGCAATGTAGGTGGTAGTCAGAAAGGAACAAAGAATACTACAGTTCGATCTGAGGCTAGAGCTCCAGCTAGAGCTTATGCTACCCGAGCCAGAGAGGATGCTTCCTCCCCCGATGTCATTACCGGTACTTTCACCCTTTATGACACTACTGTAATTGCATTAATTGATCCTGGTTCGACTCATTCATATGTGTGTGAAACTTTAAAATTCGGAAAGACTCTGTTAGTTGAGTCTACCAAATTTATGATTCGTGTGACCAACCCTTTGGGTAGATGTGTGCTTGTTAATAAAGTGTGTAAGGGTTGCCCGTTGATGATTCGGGATCATTGCTTCCCAGCTGATTTAATGTTGTTGCCCTTTGATGAGTTTGATATAATCTTGGGTATGGACTGGTTAACTTCGCATGAGGCAGTAGTGGATTGTAAAAGAAAGCTTATTTATTTGAGATGTCGAAACGGTGAGACTGTCAGAATTAAATCCAGTGATGTAAATGGGTTGCCTACAGTGATATCTTCGATGTTAGCCCGGAAGTATGTGAGAAAAGGGTGTGAAGCTTATTTGGCTTATGTACTGGATAATAAATTGTCCGAGAAACAAATTGAATCTGTATCGGTTGTAAGTGAATACCCAGATGTGTTTCCTGAAGAACTACCGGGTTTACCACCAGTACGAGAGATTGAATTCGGCATTGAGTTAATACCGGGTACGACTCCGATTTCGATAGCTCCGTACCGAATGGCACCTATTGAATTAAAAGAATTGAAAGCGTAGTTGCAAGAGTTGACAGATAGGGGCTTTGCACGACCGAGTTTCTCTCCTTGGGGTGCACCGGTTTTATTTGTGAAAAAGAAAGATGGGACTATGCGAATGTGTATCGACTATCGGCAACTAAATAAAGTAAGTATAAAGAATAAGTACCCGTTACCTCGGATTGATGACTTGTTTGATCAGTTGAAGGGGGCTTCAGTATTTTCGAAGATAGATTTGAGATCAGGCTATTATCAGTTGCGAGTCAGAGATACAGATGTGCCAAAGACTGCATTCCGAACTAGGTACGGACATTTTGAGTTTTTGGTTATGCCTTTTGGACTCACTAATGCACCTGCTGTTTTTATGGATCTAATGAATCGAGTCTTCCGACAGTTTTTGGATCGGTTTGTAGTAGTGTTTATTGATGATAAACTGATCTACTCCAAAAATGAAACCGAACATGCTGAGCATTTGAGATTAGTACTACAAACTTTGAGAGATCAAAAATTGTATGCAAAGTTTAGTAAGTGTGAGTTCTGGATGAATGAGGTCAGCTTCTTGGGTCATGTTGTTTCAGCATCAGGTATTCAGGTGGATCCAAACAAAATAGCAGCTATACTCGATTGGAAACCACCAAAGAATGTTTCTGAGATCCGAAGTTTCCTAGGCCTTGCGGGATATTACCGACGATTTGTAAAAGGTTTTTCTGTAATAGCTACACCTTTGACGAAACTACTACAGAAAGATGTCAAGTTTGAGTGGTCAGAAAAGTGTCAGAAAAGTTTCGAGCAGTTGAAAGCCTTTTTGACCGAAGCTCCAGTGTTAGCTCAGCCTGAATCGGGTAAAGAATTTATTGTTTTTAGTGATGCTTCCTTGAATGGGTTGGGTTGTGTTTTAATGCAGGAAGGCAAGGTTATAGCCTACGCTTCGAGACAATTGAAGCCGCATGAGAGAAATTATCCAACTCACGATCTGGAATCAGCAGCCATTGTTTTCGCATTGAAAATTTGGCGTCACTACTTATTCGGCGAAAAATGTCATATATATTCAGATCATAAAAGTCTAAAATATTTGATGACTCAGAAAGATCTAAACTTGAGACAACGCAGATGGTTAGAATTGCTGAAAGACTATGAATTAGTGATTGACTACCACCCGGGGAAAGCTAACGTTGTTGCGGATGCATTAAGTCAAAAATCATTATTTGCTCTTCGTGCAATGAACGCACAGATGGTTATGTCTGACGATGGTTCGATCTTAGCCGAGCTACAAGCAAGACCTATGTTTATTCAACAAATTTGTGATGCCCAGAAAGTCGACAAGGATTTGATTTCTAGTCGAATTCAATGTGAGAAAAGTGCGGAATCAGATTTTCAGATCGATGTAAATGATTGTTTGAACTATAAAAGCCGAATGTGTGTTCCAAAGGACTCAGATTTGATACAGATGATTCTGAGTGAGGCCCATAATGGTCGACTATCGATACACCCGGGTAGCACAAAAATGTATAATGATCTGAAACAGTTTTATTGGTGGCCCGGTATGAAACGGGATATATCTGAATTTGTTTCCAAGTGCTTAATCTGTCAGCAAGTAAAAGCTGAGCATCAAGTACCATCCGGACTACTTCAACCAATCATGATACCTGAATGGAAATGGGATAGAATTACAATGGATTTTGTATCCGGTCTTCCTATGACACCGAGTAAGAAAGATGCCGTATGGGTTATTGTTGATAGATTGACTAAATCAGCTCATTTTATACCGGTACGTACCGACTACTCACTTGATAAGCTTGCCGAATTGTATGTGTCGCAGATTGTAAGGTTGCACGGTGTACCGAGTTCCATTGTTTCAGATAGGGACCCGAGATTCACATCGCGGTTTTGGAAGAAATTGCAAGATGCTCTAGGTACTAGACTTCATTTTAGTACAGCCTTCCATCTGCAAACAGACGGTCAGTCTAAGCGAACTATTTTGATACTAGAGGACATGTTGCGGTGTTGCGTTCTCGAATTTGAAGGTACGTGGGAACGATACCTACCTTTGGTTGAATTTTCTTATAATAATAGCTTCCAATCTAGTATAAAAATGGCGCCTTATGAAGCCTTATACGGGCGAAAATGTCGCACACCGTTGTATTGGACTGAGCTCAGCGAAAATAAGATACACGGGGTTGATTGGATTAAAGAAACAGAACAGAAGGTAGTTGTTATTAGAAGTAATTTGAAAGCTGCTTCGGATCGTCAAAAGTCCTATGCCGATTTGAAACGCAAGGACATTGAGTTTCAGGTCGGAGATCAAGTATTCCTAAAAGTTTCTCCGTGGAAAAAAGTACTCCGATTTGGTCAGAAAGGCAAGTTGAGTCCGAGATTTATCGGACCGTATGAAATCATCGAGCGTATAGGGCCTGTTGCTTATAGATTAAAATTGCCCCTTGAGCTAGAAAAGATACACAATGTATTTCACGTTTCGATGCTTCGCAAATACAGATTGGATCCGTCCCATGTGATCACACCGTCAGAGATTGAAATTCGATCCGATTTGACATATGATGAAGAACCGATCCGTATCTTAGCTTGGGAAATGAAAGAGTTGAGAAATAAGAGGATTCCATTAGTGAAAGTATTATGGAATAGACACGGAGTTGAAGAGGCTACATGGGATCCTGAAGATTCAATGAGGCAACAATATCCGAACTTGTTTAACGGTAAGATTTTCGAGGACGAAAATTTTTAAAGGGGGGGAGAGTTGTAACAGACCAATTTTGACCCTAATCGGAACGGTGGTTTCGGGACCATGAATCCGAACCCGATAAATATTTTTATAGTTTATTTTATGTTTATTATATGTGAATGGATGTGTGTGAAAGTATCGTAAAAAAATTAAATCGTTTAAGTGTTTAATTTAACAAAAAGGATGAAATTGCTAAGATGACAAAAGTAGTGAGCATGATATTAAAAAGGGTAAAGTGAATTGTTTATGAAACTTTAGGATTTGCATGTCAAATTCCCCACTTTTAAAATAGTGGACGGTAAGCATGCTATGACTATTATATTTTAGTATATTATAATTAAAGTCTTATTTGTATAATGAGCATGCTTTAATATGTGATAATTTTTAAACAAAAAGGAGCATTTTCAAATTCTATTTTCTCTCCTATTCTCCATCTTCTTCACCGATTTTACATGAAGGAAGAAAAGAAAACTTAGAACCTCCATTGTTTCGGCTTTGCATGTAGTAGTAAGGTGAGTATTTTAGCTTGATTTTGGTAAATTTTTACATATTGGATTGGGTTACTTTGAATGCTAATAAAATTATGTTAAAATTTTGAGATTTAGCATGTTAATAGTCGGCCAAGGATGAGTACTCTTGTGTGTATTTTGATTTGAAAAAAAATGTTTATTATTGATTCAAAAACAACATGAATTGCTTAAGAGACTTAGATGAATTGAAGACTTGTGGTTTCAATTACATGAGAATTATAAAAAAATTATTTTGGAATTGAGCATAAAGATGCTCTTATTATTCGGCTGAAATGAATGAATGTAAATGGTGGCCATTTAGCTTGTTGTTTGGTCATATATTGAAGAATATACATGGGTACATTGAGTTAGCAAATTCGGTTATAAGAGATGATGAGATTGAGCTATTGTATTTGGTTATATATTGTACACATATATAGTTAATGTTCAGCCATAGATAATAAGGTAAGAAATTTTTGTATAGTCGGCCAATATAAGATTATTTATGTTATTGTGTTTTGTAAATGATTAATAGTGATGTGTACGGGGATGGAGAGTATTCGGCCTTTAAGGGGGGGTTAATTTAAATTTCCTACATTTTTGTGTTTAGTAAGAATTAGACTAAAATGTAACTTTGTAAATGTTGAGGGTAAAGATAGAAAATTTTTGCATTAACAAATATCTGTAAATTGAATGGAATTGAAATGTATCTAAATAAGTTTAATTTGAACCAAATTAGATCCAGATCAAAAGGAAAAGAATTTGGAGCGAGGAAAAGCTAAACTAAACGAATAGCCGGAAATTTCGATCTATCGACTTCTAAGGTAAGTCTTAAGTTAAAGTACATTAAATAGATTATTACCAATATGTTCAATAATATTATTTAATATACTTGAGTAATATAGTAGGTGATAGCCGAATATAAATGTGCATGTCATGGATTGAATATGTTTGGAAGTGTAACGTGAATTAGTACAGTTGATATGGTATGTGAAAGTGGTTTACGTGCATGAGCTAAATTATTATAATTGATATTATATTTAAATTGATGTTCGAATTTGGTGGGTAATGTTTGAATGTATAAATCATGGTTATTGCTTATATTCGGCTATGCATAATATACAAGTTGGAAAATTTTATTTTAATGCCGAAAGCATGGAATTAATGTGTTTAATTGTACAATGGTGGAAAATGTTGAAATATCAGGCTTTATGCCTAGCAGGCTTTGTGCCAGTGATATGTTTCGGGCTTAAAGCCTAGCAGGCCTAGTGCCAGTGACTACTTTCGGGCTTTGAGCCTAGCAGGCCTCGTGCCGGTGTTACTTATCGGGCTTTACTGCCTAGCAGGCTTGATGCCGGTGATGTGTTTTATAAAGGAAAATCGATTATTATTCAAGACAAACCTTAATTAATGTATTTAGCTAACGGATCAGGTAAGCATGTAAGGTACGTTATGTTAATATTACTTGAGTCAAGCTATTACTATGAGAACTATGTTATGTATGTTTTAGGTTAAAATGGATGTGTGTAAGTATCATATGATTGAAATTGAGTTTAATGTCTTATTAGGGAAATTCGGTTTCCAAGTATAAATGCTAAGAATAAAGGAAATTTCGATGCGATAGCATGGGTGATAGGAGTGCGGTACTTATACGATTTTGGAGCATGTAATTTTTGTGATATGCTTAATTGAACTCAAGGAGATGTAGGTTGAAGGAAGTGAATCCTAACTTACTTGGGATAATGAATTACTAGTACTCGGCTTCGTATAAGTAATATACTTAAATGTTTATGTGAAATGTTATAAGTAAATGTTTTAATTGCTTAAATATTTTAATGTTTTATTTTTATGAGCTTAGGACTTATTAAGCTAGTAAGCTTATTTGTGTGAAATGTTCTCCTTTGTTTTATAGATTTTGGTTACGTTACGAGCTCGTGAAGGATCTTCAAGAAAGTCATCCACACTATCGCCTTCTTTTGGTATTTTAAATTTTGGCTATGATGTAGAAGGCATGTATAGGCTAGATGAAGTTTTTGAAACATACGATGTTTGATCTTGTACATGAATATAGCCATGTGAAAATGGCTATTTCCTTTGGTTATGTATCGTTTCTATGTTTGAATTTTTATAACTTGCTCGCTTGTAAATGGGTGTTTCAAATTTGATCATGGCCTAAATTACATATGGGATTGTTTTGATATATATATATATATATATATATATATGTATGGTTAAGGTATAGAGTTTAAATAAAATTGAGAAAGGAGGTTATAAACTAGTTAATCATATTTTTACAATGAAATAGTTTTTAGTTAGCAGCAGTGGTGTGATTTTGAAAAATCACCAAAAATTGGATAAATTGAATTAGAAATTGAATAAGATATAGAATTAAAACTTATGGTGTCTATTTTTATATGGAAGAAACAAAGTAGGCAAAGGAATTATATATTATGAGATATTTAAGTTTTAGTGAGACTTGTCCTGAATGAATTCGTGATTCCCTGTTCTGTCTTGGAAAAATTGTTAAAAATTGTACAAAAACAATTATGGAGCATAGCTTATATGTTTAGAATCCTTAATGAGTCTATTTTTGATTGGAATAAACAAGAACATTATTGAAATTTTGAACAATGAGATAACTGAGTTTTTGTAAAGATAAGACAGAATTATCAAACAGTGAAATAGGGTTAACTTTGATGAATAAACTGTACTAATTGGCCACATGAAAAATTCTGGAAAAATTATGGTAAAAAGTTATATGAGTCTTGTTTCAAGGAAAATTTACGGATCTAAATTTCGAGTTTTGTAACTCGAGTTATGGTCAATTTAGTCAGCATGACGCAGTTGGACAGCTTTAAAATTTTATGCCCCAAATTAGTAGTCAAGTCTAGTAATGCCACATACTCGACTCCGGCAAAGGTGTCGGGTAAGGGGTGTTACAGTGTGTCTCAGCCGTGTGGCTAACACAGACTTGAACACGGGCGTGCGTCATGGTCGTGTGAAACTTGCACCTAATTCGAATTAAATTAATTAACCACATGGCCTAGCACAGGGGCATGTGGCATGGCCGTGTGGTGCAAGTCAGAGAGCGACCTAAATTAGACACGCCTGAGGCACGGGCGTGTCTAAGGGTCACACAGGCTTGTCCCTTGGACCACACGGGCGTGTGAGCCCTGCACCTTAGAAAAATTTTGAAATTTTGAGAAAAATTCCTAGAGGTTCCGAATAAGTCTCGACTCATTTATAATGTTCGTATTAGGCCTCGAAGGTCCATTTAAGGGATGTTCTTAACAATCTCGATTAATGAATAATGATTTACATGATTTATTTGAAAATGTTCTGAAAAGTTTTGATAATACTCTCTAACCCTGTTCCGGCGATGGATACGGGTTAGAGTATTAAATTTATTGGTATTAGAGCTATGGTTTTAGTCGATTCTCGAACTAACGTAGCAAGTATGAGTTTAGCTATACATGCCATTATATAATTGTGATAGTGTGATATATCCTAACAATTTTTAAATGTATTTTTCATATAGTAAATGTCTTTCGACCAAGCTAGATTTGATCCTGAGGAAGCTGAGAGTACTGCTTAAGCTTCCGTACAAAGAGCTACATCTAGTAGTAGAAGGCCCGAGTCTGAGGGCCGAGATGATGAGGGAAAAGCTACATTCTTTCAAATGATGAATGAATGGTGTAAGTAGTTCAACAACCTCCCCTATCTGCTCCTCAACCAATTCTTGAGACACCACAGGGTACTGAATAAGTTAAAATTGGTAAGGCTCCGGTTCATATATTCAAAAAATATGGGGCTGAGGAATTTAGAGCTACTACAGATGATGATACTGAAAAGGCTGAGTGTTGGCTGGAGAATACTATCTGAGTATTAGATGAATTGTTTTGTTCACCAACTGATTACCTGAAATGTGAAGATTCTTTATTGAATGACACAGCCTATTATTGGTGGAAAACTATAACTTCTGTTTTTCCAAAAGAAAACATTACATGGGAGTTCTTTCAAACAGGATTCAGAAAGAAATATATAAGCCAAATATTCTTGGACCAGAAAAGAAAAGAATTCTTAGAACTTAAACAAGGGAAGATAACAGTGTCAGAATATGAACGGGAATTTGTTCGACTGAGTAAATATGCTCAAGAATGGGTTCAAACTGAGGCTGAAATGAGTAAACGATTTAAAGAAGGGCTGAATGAAGATATTAAACTGTTGATTGGTGTTCTTGAAATAAGAGAATTTGCAGTACTGGTTGACTGAGCATTAAAAGCAGAAGAACTTAGCAAAGAAAAGAAACAAGCTGAAAGAGAAGCTCAGATTTTTGGTGAGAGACCTCTGGGAAAATCCCAATCATCTGTTTCAAAGAAATTAAAGATATACCAAGATTGTTTTACTGCATCTACCGGATATTCTGGAAAAGAGCAGGGTTCTCAATGCTCTAACCCGAGATCATCGTCCCCATCAGTAACCAGTGTTGGTAATGTCGACAATCCAAAGCCGAAATGTAACTATTGCAATAAGTTTCATTTTGGAGAATGTCGTCTAAAAAGTGGGGCTTGCTACCGATGTGGTTCTTTTGATCATTTCCTAAGAGATTTTTTGAAAAGAGGGAAAAACAGGCTGAACAGATTTCAAAGTTGAGTAATACTTTCTCTAGAGGTAGACTACCTCGACACCCTACAAATGTTGGTGGTAGCCGAAGTGCTACAAAAGATTCAACAGTTAAATATGAGGCACGAGCACTAGTGAGAACCTATGCTATACGTGCCAGAGAGGATGCCTCTGCCCCAGACATCATTACTCGTACATTTTCTTTACTTGGCACTGATATTGTTGCTTTAATTGATCCCGGTTCCATTCATATATATGTACAAAATTAGTAAATGTTAAAAATTTACCGGTTGAATTCATTGAATTTATGGTGGAAGTTTCAAATCATCTGGGTCAATGTGTGATGGTGGATAAAGTTTATAAAGACTTTCCATTGATGGTAGAGGGTAAATGCTTCTTAGCTAATTTGATGTTACTGCCTTTTGATGAATTTGATGAAATTTTGGGAATGGACTGGTTAACCCAGCATGATGCAGTAGTGAATTGTAAACAGAAATACATTGTGTTGAAATGTCAGAATGGTGAGTTACTCCATGTTGAATCTAATAGATTAGATGGGTTGTCTAATGTGATTTCAGCAATAGCAGCACAGAAATGTATCAAAAAGGGATATGATGCTTATCTTGCTTATGTATTGGACACAAAGGTAACTGAGTCATAGATTCAGTCAGTGCTGATTGTGTGAATTTCCAGATGTGTTTCTGAAAGAGTTACCCAGATTACCACCTATCAGAGAAGTGGAGTTTTCTATAGACCTTATTACGGGAACGACACCAATATCAATAGCACCTTATAGAATGGCTCCAGTTGAGTTGAAAGAGTTCAAAGCACAGTTACAAGAATTAATTGACAGAGGCTTTGCCCAGACCTAGTTTTTCACCTTGGGGTGCACCGGTTTTATTTGTGAAGAAAAACGATGAATCTCTGAGGTTATGTATTGATTACAGGTAGCTAAATAAAGTTACAATAAAGAATAAGTACCCGTTGCCTCGAATAGATGACTTATTTGATCAGTTAAAAGGGGCTACTATTTTTCAAAAATTGATCTTCGCTCGGGTTATTATCAGTTACAGGTAAAGGATTTAGATGTTCCGAAAATAGCTTTTAGAACCAGGTATGGTCACTATGAGTTTTTTGTGATGCCATTTGGGCTGACTAATGCATCGGCAGTGTTTATGGATCTGATGAACAAAATTTTCAGACCGTACTTAGACAGGTTTGTGGTGGTATTCATTGATGATATTTTAGTTTATTCCCGAGATGAAAAAGAGCATGTTGATCATCTGAGAATTGTATTACAAACTCTACGAGAGAAGCAATTGTATGCCAAGTTCAATAAATCTGAATTTTGGCTACGAGAAGTTGAATTTCTTGGACATATTGTACCTGCTGAAGGTATCAGGGTAGACCCGAGTAAAATTTCAGCAATTGTCAATTGGGATCCACCAAAGAGTGTGTCAGAATTCAGGAGTTTTCTGGGTTTAGTCAGATATTATCAGAGATTTGTTAAAGGGTTTTCGATGATAGCCTCTCCGATGACTTGACTATTGCAGAAAGAGGTGAAGTTTGAGTGGAATGATAAATGTCAACAAAGTTTTGACAGGTTAAAAGCTTTTATTAACTGAAGCACCTATGTTGGTATAGCCTGAATCGGGTAAGGAATTTGTGATTTATAGTGATGCATCTTTGAATGGTTTAGGTTGTGTTTTGATGCAAGAAGGTAAAGTAATTGCCTATGCTTCAAGACAACTAAAACCACATGAAAAGAATTACCCAATACATGATCTTGAATTAGCAGCTATAGTGTTTGCATTAAAAATATGGCAACATTATTTATATGGTGAAAAATGTCATATCTTCACTGATCACAAAAGTCTGAAGTATTTGATGACACAGAAAGACTTGAACTTGAGACAACGCAGGTGGCTTGAATTGTTAAAAGATTATGATCTTGTGATTGATTATCATCCAGGTAAAGCCAATGTAGTTGTTGATGCTTTGAGTAGAAAATATTTATTTGCTTTACAAGCAATGAATACTCGGTTGTCTATTTTTGATAATGGTTCTATTATGGCTGAGTTGAAAGTTAGACTAGTATTTTTGCAACAAGTTTTTGAAGTTCAGAAAAATGATGATGAGTTACAGGCAAAACGGGAACAATGTGAATTGAATCCTGATTCGAAGTTTCAAATTGGGTCTGATGGTTGTTTTTTGTTCAGAGACAGATTGTGTGTGCCAAAAAATTCAGAGTTGGTACAGAAGATTTTATATAAAGCTCACAATGGTACAATGTATGTTTATCCCGGTAGGAATAAAATGTACAATGATCTGAAAAAGATGTATTGGTGGCTGGGAATGAAAAGAAATATTTATGAATTTGTATCCAAATGCTTGATATGTTAGCAAGTGAAAGTTGAGCATCAGGTGCCTTCGAGGTTGTTACAGCCAGTTGTTATACCCGAGTGGAAATGGGAAAGAATGGATTTTGTGTTGGGATTACCATTGACTCCGAGGAAGAAAGATGCTATTTGGGTGATTGTCGACCGGTTAACAAAGTCTGCACACTTTAAACCAGTACGTATGGATTTTCTTTAGATAAATTGGCTGAATTATATGTCTCTGAGATTGTTAGATTACATAAGGTGCCAGTTTCTATTATTTCTGATAGACATCCCCGGTTTACATCCTGATTTTAGAATAAATTACAAGAAGCATTGGGTACACAGTTGCATGTCAGTACTGCATTTCATCCTCAGAAAGATGGCCAGTCTGAACGTGTTATACAGATTTTGGAGGATATGCTACGGTGTTGTGTACTTGAATTTGAAGGTAATTGGGAAAAATATTTACCTTTGATTGAATTTGCTTATAACAATAGTTATCAGTCCAGTATTAAAATGGCACCGTATGAAGCTCTGTATGGTCGAAAATGTAGAACACCTGTAACACCCCAAAAATATAGGGTTTGTAATTTTGTATGTTTTGACACAAACACCTGTTTGCTTCCGTGGTTGAGTGATTTTGGTGTATTTGGGAGTGTTTGAGAAGCCTGGGTTCAAGTGCTGGCTTTTGCAAAATTTTTAGTTTTTCTCTTAAATGAATCTGGACATTGGTATATAGGCTTTATAAATATTAATGAATGTTTTATGACACAAGAAGAGTTTGTGGCCTAGTGGCAAGGTGGCGTGTTGTGCAACAGAGAGGGCTGAGGTTCAAGTCTTAGGTTACGCAATGGGTATTTTTTTGTTGCTTGAGCTGTGTAGAAAGTAGAGTTGGACTGAAACATAGCTAAGGGGGGTTTGATTAGATTTGAATGGTGTTTGAACTGGTCATGGAGAGATTCAAAGAGGGATAAGGGGAGAGAATCAAGGAGTTTGAGTGAGAGGAGAGTTGTGTCAAATTCGGTGTCTAGTTACTCAGATTTTCGGCAGAGATGCCTTTTGGGTATAGTCCTTATTTGGGTTCTTTCTTTTTGGCATTTTCGTTTTCTTCTTTTTCTCTCTGGCCGAATTGTTCTTTTGTGTTTTGGCATTGTATGTCACCTTGGTCGATACCTAGTAAGTGAAGTGCCTCTCAGTACCTTTCGGGTTCTTCTCTGTTATTTCCCTTTCAGTCGAATTCATTCCTTTCCCCTCTTTCTCCTTCACCTTTTCTCAACTGTTCTCCTTTCCTCTTTGACTAAGTGGCCGACTCTCTTTTTCTTTCTCTGTTGTGCCAGTCACTTTGGTAACGGGCGATGATCTCTTCTTCTATTCATAACACTATGGTAAGCCGAATCCTACATCTCCTTTTCCCCCTCTATTTTGTTTCTCTACTTTTCCAATATAGACTTAATGACACAAATCTTGTTTTGTTTGTTCGAAACCTTATGGATGATAGTCTCTGACAATCGGTGGAGCGTCGACTGCCTTGCTATTCTGCACCTCTCTGCCTTCTTCTTCGAATACCTCTATGGCTGAATACTGTGGGGTAAGTAGGGATGTTTGGTAGTATTGGCCGAAAACCCAATCTGCCCTAACTCTAATTCTTTGGACTATGGGTATCAATTCAAGCCTTGTATTAAACAATTATTGCTAATGAAATCCGTTAAATGCGTAGAAAATCGAGAAGAAGGGTGCGATCGTTTTCAACTAGCGATCTAAGAGTAGTAATCACAAAAGTTTCGGTTAAGGTAAATGGTGATTTTGGTTTGGACTATAGTGTTAATGATCTAAAGAATGAAAGATTGATTGTGTGGGGTTGATTGTAGGTTGATCGCGCGTGGAGTAATCTATTCGTTGCGCAAACAGGTGTGTAATCATACCCCTCTCTACTGTGAATCGACGAAAGTCGAAAAGCCAAAACTTTGGCATTGGAGGCTTCACGAGCATGCGATTGCTCGTGTGGTAAACCGAGCCCACGAATCATGGGTAATAAACTGTAGAGGCCACCACGAGTGTTCTCGTACTCTTGGGCCGATATGGGCCTCGTTTGGTTGAAATAGGTCGTGTGGGCCCAATGGGTTCGTGGGTCCCACATGAAATAAATCCATGATAAGTGGAAAATACTAGACTGGGCTCTATCGTTTGCATAGCCATGATTGAATTTGGGAAAAATGGGCCACACAAGCGTGTGGACCCACTTGGGCCGACTAATGGGCCTTGGGCCCATTTACACCGTTATGACCATCTAAATTATCCGTGTCACTCGAAGCGACTGTAGACCTTTGGAAAGGTTGTTATTTGCACCGAGACTTCAGAATAAGTAAAGTGACCAAAATACCCCTAAAAGGTAAAATTACTGTTATACCCCTACTTGATGGAAATGACCATTTTACCCTTAGAGTTAGGTTGACTGATGAGTGTATGATTATTTGTATGATTGTACTGAGTAGGACACTTTGCATACATGAACTATTTATGACATGACATACTGCATGGGGTTGGGATTCCGATATGGAGGAAATACTGTACTGTTGTCTCTGCCACAATCACTGTTACTGGTGGCGTTGCCACATACACTGTTATTGGCAGCTCTGCTGCGTTATTATTACTGGCAGCTATGCTGTGATATTAGTGTGCTGGCTGGGTGGGTCGATTTTATCCCCACATAGTGTGTTGGTTGATACGGGTGGTGTGTTGGCTGGATTGGGCTGGGTTGCATGTTTGCACCGTACAGATACTGTATTGGGCTTAGGCCCACACTATCACTGTATTGGGCTAAGGCCCACACTACACTGTTACTAAATGGGGCTCAGGCCCAGACTGTTACTGCATATATATTGTTACTGATTAACTGTTAGGGGATTACACATTGAGTTTTTGTAAACTCACCCTTTCTTTTTAACTGTACAGGTAATCCCTAACCCAAGACGTTTTGGAGCCGCGAGGGACTCGGAGGTGGCCACATGATCTTTGATGTTCCGCTTTAAACGTCGTTATTTAATTTTAATTTTCATATTGGGCTATTGATTATGTAATAAGGCCATTGGTAATTGCTTAAATTTTTAATTGGGCTTTGATTTCTTATTTTAAACTGCCAAACAGACACCAAAGAGTTTTCAAAATCACAACTGCTTTTCAAGAAAAACATGCATTTTAAACTTCAAGGTTTTTAGTTAGAGAAGCTTCCGTGGTTTTATTCAAATTAAGAAATCAACGGTAATAATATGGCAAACATTTTGATAAGTTGGTTTCAAATGGTAATAACTTAAATTACCGAATGATTTCAAGCAATAAAAAAAACTAAGTGGGTTTTAACTTAAATGCGAATTTTTATCAACAAGTTTAAATTTCAAAAATCACTTCGATGTGACGCGTCAGATTCGACCGTAACGTCGAAGTCGGGTTTGGAGTGTTACATTTAGTGGTATCAGAGCCGAGTTGTAAAACTCGACTGTGGAATGGGTTTTTGAAAAAAAATTAAAAACAGATTTTAAATATTAGAAACTTTTTGAAAGATTCACAAGTGTGGCACACCGAGTCTCCGGCGCCAAATCTGTAAGTCCTCTAATACTTTTACTGTTATAGACTAAGGCATTATACTGAGAAACTACTATGGATAGTAGGACTGTACTGTGAAAACTCTAGATAGAGAAAACTGAGACCGTAGAAGACTGAAAACTGTAGGGAGACCTTGATCTGTGATAACAAACCCCTAATGACTGCCTTTCATAACACATTTGTTATTAATTAGCGAAACTATAATCTGATGCATAAGAGTTTTAAAACAGATAATGTGTACATTGAAATGAGTACAAGAGGTACTCGCGGAAGGGGTACGCGGGGCTGCAGTAGAGGCCGAGGAAGTGTTCGGGCTGGGTCTTCGGCATCAGGCCACATACCTAGTAGGGAAGCACCAGCTTCACCGGTGACTGAAACTGGGTCTTACAATCGAGCGACTGGGGATGATGCCCTATCCCAAGCTATGCTTTGCATTTTAGAGAGGGTTGTTGGATCTAATACTGGTGCAGTGGGCCGAGGGTCAATTTCAAAACGAATCTAGTCTAATGGAGTGGAAATTTTCAGGGGTATTTCTAGAGTAGCCCCAAATGTGGTAGAATACTAGCTGGAGACCACTGAAAGAATAATGGACGACCTCGACTGTACTGCGGAACAAAATTTAAAAGGAGTACTGTCCTTACTTCGAAACGAAGCCTACTAGTGGTGGCTCACCGTGAGAGAGGGTACGCAGGCCAATCGGTTAACATGGGATTTTTTTAAAGCGGCCTTTCAAGGGAAGTATGTAGGCGCAAGTTATGTGGACGCCCGAAGAAGGGAATTTCTGAGCTTGACCCAAGGGAATATGACAGTGGCGGAATATGAGGCAGAGTTCTTGCAAATGAGTCGATATGCTCGTGGGATAGTAGCAACTGAGTATGAACGCTGTGTGCGTTTTGAGGATGGCCTTCGAGATGAGTTACGAGTATTGATAGGTCCACAAAGGGAGCGAGACTTTGTTGCCCTTGTAGAGAAGGCAAAAATTGATGAGGATGTGAAGCGCTTTGAGGGCCAGAACGGCGAGAAAGATAGGGGCAGAAATAAGAGGGATTCTAGGCCCTCAGGTTCTTCTGGAATGCCTATAAAGAAGGTCAGGTTTGATGGGCCAGTTCAGGCTAGAGTTCCTGTTACTGTTGCTAGACCGCAGCCTTGCGGTGATTGTGGGAGATCTCACCAAGGTAAGTGCTGGAAGAGGATTGGGGAGTGCTTTAGATGTGGGTCCATGGATCATCAGGTTAAGAATTGTCTTCAGAGGCCTGTTCAGATGCAAGCTGTAGGACAGGGTCATGTTTAGCTAGTGAGAGGTGGTCAGCAGCCATCGAGAGGCCGTGGACAGGCCAGAGGTGGAAACGGTATGGGACGAGGTCGTGGAGTGCCAGGCAAAGGTGCTGGTAACATTGAGGCGAGGCAGCCAGCACTGGTTTATGCTGCTCGTCACCGAGAGGATGGTGACACTCCATATGTTATAACCGGTACATTCCTAATACATAATGTACCTTACACTGCTCTGATTGATATAAGGTCTACGCATTCATACATTGCATGCACGGTGGCTGGCACCTTGGGTATCATGTGTGAGAGTACTGTTAATGAGATGACTGTGTTAAGTCCACTGGGACAGTTAGTAAGAGTCGACAAGTTGTTCAGAGATGTGCCCCTAGAGGTTCAAGGAGTTATATTCCCAGCGGACTTGATGGAGATACCGTTTGGTGAGTTCGACCTGATCTTGGGGATGAATTGGCTAGTAAAACACCATGTAAGGTTGGATTGTACTGCTAAATGCATGGTGTTGAAGACTTTGGAGGATGAGGAAGTGGCTGTGATTGGGGAGCGAAGAGACTTTTTGTCTAATGTGATCCTTGCATTAAGGGCCGAAAAACTGGTTCACAAGGGTTGTGAGGCGTTTCTAGCCTATACTGGTGTATCTGATTCTGAGGGTCCTTCTGTTAGAGATATCAGAACAGTTAAGCATTTTTCTGATGTATTTCCTGATAAGCTCCCTAGGTTGCCTCCGAACCGCAAAGTTGAATTTGATATTGAACTCCTACCTGAAACAGCTCCAGCGTCTATCGCTCCTTATAGGATGGCACCAAAGGAACTGGTTGAGTTAAAAGCTCAAATTCAAGAACTACTGGACCGAGGATTCATTCGACCGAGTGTGTCTCCATAGGGAGAACCAGTGTTGTTTGTGAAGAAGAAGGATGGATCCATGCGCATGTGCATCGATTATCGGCAGTTGAATAAACTGACTATCAAAAATAAGTATCCCTTACCGAGGATTGATGATCTGTTCAATCAGCTGCAAGGAGTTTCAGTTTTCTCTAAAATAGATCCCCATTTTGGCTACTAGCATGTAACAGACCAATTTTGACCCTAATCGGAACGGTGGTTTCGGGACCACGAATCCGAGCTCGAGTAATATTCTAATAATTTATTTTTATGTTTATTATATGTGAATTAATATGGGTGAAAGTTTCGTAGAAGAGATTTATCGTTTGAGTACTTAATTTGATAAAAAGGATATAATCGCGACAACGTAAATGTTGCATGCTAAAGTGTAATGTACCAAATTGCTTATGGCTTTTTAAGTGAGTGTCCTAAAAGGGGCAATTAGCCAATTACCATAGGGATGGACGGCAATGGGCTAAGTTAGATGGGTATATGTGTTAGTTTAATTATATTTTTTTTATTTATGCTTATGCTAGTATTTTATAAAGAAATGATGTTAGTGTGCATGTTAAATAAAACATAAGATAATGCCACAATCTCCTTCTTTCTCTCATGGCCGATTTTAGCTAGTAAAAAGGGGGGGTAAATTGATCTTTTCTCTTGCTTGGGAGGACTTGCATGTCAAGTTCCCCACAAATTAGTATGGTGGACGGCAAGCATGCTATGAAAATAGTAGTTTTAGTATTTTGTAGCTAAAGAAGTATTATTATAATGAGCATGCTAATATGTGTTAGGAAATTAGAAACAAAAAGGAAGTATTTTCCATTTTAATTTCTCTTCTCTCCCTACCTTCTTCACGGATTCAAATTGAAAGAGGAGAAGAAAACTTGAAATCCTCCATTGTTTCGGCTTGCATGTGGTAGTAAGGTGAGTAGTTTAGCTTGAGTATGGAAAAATTTTACATATTGAATTCGGTTACTTTGAATGCAAAGGAAATCATTTGAAATCTTGATTTTTGGCATGTTAATATTCGGCCTAGGAGGAGTACTTTTGTGGGTATTTTGATTTGAAGAAAAAAATGTTTAATATTGATTCATAAACAATATGAATTACTTATGAGACTTAAATAAGTTTAAGACTTGTGATTTCAATCATATGGGAAGTATAGAAATTATTTTTTTTCTTTGAAATTGAGCATAAAAATGCTCTAGTTATTCGGTTAAAATGGATGATTATAAATGGTGAACATGTAGCTTGTTGTTCGGTTTTATCTTGAAGAATACACATGGGTACATTGAGCTAACAAATTCGATTATAAGAGAAGTAGCTAAGAGTGTAAAAAGATTGTTTTAATTTATGCATGATGGTGCCTTATTTTCGGCCTAAAGTAAAGAAGATTGTTCATGAAATTTTTCTATAAATTTGATACTAGGATATATATATATTGTGAAATCGGTCAAGGATGAATGAGTATATTAGATAGGATTATTGGGTAAAATGATGAGAGAGGTCAATTGCCTAAATTAAACGTGAGAAGGATTAAAATGATAAAAGGGAAGACTTTGGAGACTCCTAAGAGTCTAATGACCATTCGGCCATTGAGGAGAAACCTCAATGTGTTGTGTTTTTGCATCGTGGTACATTACGGATTAAATTGAATAAGTTGAGTGTTTGAATTTTTGGTATGATTACTGTTTTAAATTAGTGCATCTTGAGTTGAGCAAATGGATAGAATGGATGTAAATAAAACTTACTTGATATTTCATAGATCGGGGTCAAAAGAAGAAAGAACTTGATCGAGGGAAGGCTAAGGTGACCGAATAGCAGAAAATTTTAAGCATATCGACAATCGAGGTAAGTCCTTTAGTTAAATCATGTCAAAGAGTTAATTATGGTTATCTTGACTATTAAAAATTTATGAATGTTAATGTCCAATTACATCATGGCCGAATGTATATTGACATATTGGTGGATTATTTATGTTGAGAATGTGATGGAAATTATTTGGGCTCATGCAAGGTGAATAAGTGAGTTCTTGAGCTACTTTATATTTAGAGATCATTTACATAACTAGTGAAGGATATAATTTGTATAAGCTTGATGTAAAACCATGAGTTGGTCGATTGCGATAATGATGAATTGATTGATTTCAAACTTATTAAATGCAATGGGAATAAATGTATATGATTCGATATGTATGGTGAAAATGTGAAAAGCATGTAAAATATTCTGACAATCGGGCCTCGAGCCTAGCAGGCCTTGTGCCGGTGTTAATTATCGGGCTTATATGCCTAGCAGGCCTCGTGCCGGTGTTAGTTATCGGGCTTTTACGCCTAGCAGGCCTCGTGCCGGTGTTATTTATCGGGCTTTACGCCTAGCAGGCCTTGCGCCGGTGTTACTTTTCAGGCTTTTACGCCTAGCAGGCTTGATGCCGTTGATGAAATTTACCTAAGAGGAGCTTAATCCTTGTCAAGACAATTTAGAACTAAATTGCCAAAAATATGGTTCGGGTAAGTATGTGAGGTATGTTATGTTAAATATTACTGGTGCCAAATTGTCATTGATGAATGTGATTTGACGGAAGTCGAGCTTAGACCATGCTATTATGGGACAATTGATTTGCATGTATAACTGCCATGAAAGAAGGTTATCAAATTATTAATATTTGGCCTTGTGTAAATTATTTACTTAGTGGATTGTTTTATCTTCATAAATAATTAAATGTTCTAATTTAAATGAGTTGGGACTTACTAAGCTAGTAAGCTTACTTGTGTGAGATGTTTCCTCTGTTTTATAGATTAGGAGCAAGCCACAAGCTCACCGGGATCGTCGGAAAGTCGCTCACACTATCAACCTACATTTTGGGTACTCCTTCATTTTGGGTTGGTTTTAAACGAAGGCATGTATAGGATAGGCTTGGTATTGTTTGAGAAAAATTTTTCGGTTCATGTGTAAACACTAAAAGAGTAGCCATGCGAAAATGGCTAAATTTTTGTTAAGTACGTTGGGGTGATTTGATGTAAGTTGGTTCATGGTGGAAATGTCTATGCATTCCTAAACGAGTTAACCGTATTACTAAGGAAATGGTTGAATATGAATTGAATCCTTGTAAATTGAAGTAAGGAGGTTCGGGTAGAAGCTAGTTATTTTTAAGAATGCATTAAAACAGCTTGTAGCAGCAGCAGTGACGCGAGTTAGGAAAATCACCAAAAATAGGGTATATTGAATTTGGAGATGAGTGAGTTATGAAATTGAACCTGATTGCGTCTATTTTTATATGGAAGAAACAGAGTAAGCAAAAGATTTTTACATTATGAGATAATTCAGTTTTAGTGAGACCTACTCTGAATGCATTCGTGAGTCACTGTTCTGTTTTGGAAAAATTGTCAAAAATTGTACAAAAATAATTAGGAAGCATGGGTTATATGTGTAGAACCCTTATTGAGTCTATTTTTCATTGGTATAAACTAGAACAGTATATGAAAATTGTGCAATGAGATAACTGCAGTTTTATAGGGACAGGTCAGAACTGTCCAGCAGTGTAATAAGGGTATCTTTGATGAATAAACTGTACTAATTGGCCACATGAAAATTCTAAAAAAATTATGGTGAATAGATATATGAGTCTACTTTCAAGGAAAATTTACGGATCTGAATTTCGAACTCTATAACTCGAGTTATAGCCGAATTAGTCGGCACAACGCAGCTTGACAGCTTTAAGATTTTCATGTTCTGAACTAGTAGTCAAGTCTAGTAATGCCTCTTGCTCAACTCCGGCGACGGTACCGGGTACGGGGTGTTACATTTGATTGGTATCAGAGCTTACGGTTTAGTCGATTCTAGGACTACCGTGGCGCGTGTGAGTCTAGCTATACATGCCTGTGGTTATATGTTGATAGTGTGGTGACTTTTGACAGCCTGAATTTTTGTTTTGTATAGTAAATGGACTCTGAACCAGAAAGAGCTGTGGCTGACGATGTGGAGAGCGTGGCGCCTGACCGTACCCACGGATCAGCACCGATAGACTCTCGACCTGTTTCGGGTAGCCACGAAGGAGAAACTAAACAAGCCTTTTATCGGATGATGAACGAATGGTTTGCCCAATTTATTTAAAATAACCCGGCTGTGCCCCAACCTCCGCCCCCGAATAATCCAACTCCGGATCCTCTAGCTCCCCCAGTGATAGATCCAATGAGATCTAGTAGGCCCCCAGTTGACAAAATTCGAAAATATGGGGCCGAAGAATTTAAAGCCAATGACAATGATGATGCTGAGAGAGCCGAAATGTGGCTTGATAACACTATTCGGGTACTTGGTGAGCTGTCTTGTACTCCGGATGAATGCTTGAAGTGTACTATATCCTTATTACGGGACACTGCATATCACTGGTGGAATACACTAGTATCAGTGGTTCCGAAAGAAAAAGTGACATGGGATTTCTT
This sequence comes from Gossypium australe, assembly GCA_005393395.2. Taxonomy (NCBI): domain Eukaryota; kingdom Viridiplantae; phylum Streptophyta; class Magnoliopsida; order Malvales; family Malvaceae; genus Gossypium; species Gossypium australe. The sequence continues at coordinate 55,672,390 of CM016615.1, read as the reverse complement.
CCAAACTGAATTTCGCAAGAAGTATATTAGTCAAAGATTTATTGATCAAAAACGAAAAGAGTTCCTTGAGTTGAAACAAGGACGAATGACTGTAACGGAGTATGAAAGAAAATTTGTCAGGCTCAGCCGTTATGCTAGAGAGTGTGTCTCTACTGAAGCCATTATGTGTAAAAGATTCGAAGACGGCCTAAATGAAGATATAAAGATGTTTGTTGGCGTTCTTGAAATCCAAGAATTTGTAACTTTAGTAGAGAGAGCTTGCAAAGCTGAAGAGCTCGGGAAGGAGAAAAGAAAGGCCGATACCGAAGCCAGAGATATCCGGAAGAGGTCTTCGGGCAAAGTCTTCCATCCCACGAGCAAGAAGCCCAGAGATGACTACAGCCGACAGAGAACTATTACAGATCCGCCTAGACGGGATCGACTTCCTATGAGCTCCCGAGCTACCTCGATAGCCAGCGTTGGTAACAATCCACAAACTAGAGTTGAATGCAAGCACTGTGGGAAATGGCACTCAGGGAGTTGTAGATTCCATGATCGGACTTGCTATAAGTGTGGATCGTCAGGTCATTTTATCAGAGAGTGTCCAAAGTTAGCTGAGCAGAATGCAGTTCAGAACACTACACCGAGCAACGTACCAATGCGAGGTAGACCACCCAGACATTCAGGCAATGTAGGTGGTAGCCAGAAAGGAACGACGAATGCTACAGATCGATCTGAGGCTAGAGCTCCGGCTAGAGCATATGCTGCGCGAGCTAGAGAGGATGCTTCCTCCCCCGACGTCATTACCGGTACTTTCACTCTTTTTGATACTACTGTGATTGCACTAATTGATCCTGGTTCGACTCATTCTTATGTTTGTGAAACTTTAAAATTTGGTAAGACTCTGCTAGTTGAGTCTACTGAGTTCGTAATTCGTGTGTCCAACCCTTTGGGTAGATGTGTGCTTGTTAATAAAGTGTGTAGAGGTTGCCCATTGATGGTACGAGACTATTGCTTTCCAGCTGACTTGATGTTGTTGCCCTTCGATGAATTTGATATAATCTTGGGTATGGATTGGTTAACTTCACATGAGGCAGTGGTGGATTGCAAAAGAAAGCTTATTGATTTGAAATGCCGAAACGGTGAGACAATCAGGATAAAATCCGGTGATGTAAATGAGTTGCCTACAGCGATATCCTCAATGGTAGCCCAAAAGTATGTGAGAAAGGGGTATGAGGCCTATTTGGCTTATGTACTGGATAATAAACTGTCCGAGAAACTAATGGAATCGGTACCAGTTGTATGTGAATACACCGATGTGTTTCCTGAAGAACTACCGGGCTTACCCCCAGTACGAGAGATTGAGTTCGGCATTGAATTAGTGCCGGATGCGACCCCAATTTCGATAGCTCCGTACCGAATGGCGCCTACTGAATTAAAGGAATTGAAAGCACAGTTGCAAGAATTGACAGAGAGGGGTTTCGCACGGCCGAGTTTTTCCCCGTGGGGAGCACCAGTCTTATTTGTGAAAAAGAAAGATGGGACAATGCGAATGTGTATCGACTACCGGCAACTAAATAAGGTGACCATAAAGAATAAATACCCGTTACCTCGGATCGATGATTTATTTGATCAGTTAAAGGGGGCTTCAGTGTTTTCGAAAATAGATTTGAGATCGGGCTATTATCAATTACGAGTCAGAGATTCCGATGTGCCAAAGACGGCATTTCGAACGAGGTACGGGCACTATGAGTTTTTGGTTATGCCTTTTGGGCTTACCAATGCACCTGCCGTTTTTATGGATCTAATGAACCGGGTCTTCCGACGGTTTTTGGATCGGTTTGTAGTAGTGTTTATCGATGATATATTGGTCTACTCCAAAAGTGAAGCGGAACACGTTGAGCACTTGAGAGAAGTACTACAAACCTTGAGAGATCATCGTTTATATGCAAAATTCAGTAAGTGTGAGTTTTGGATGAACGAAGTCAGTTCTTGGGTCATGTGGTTTCGGTGTCAGGTGTTCGGGTGGATCCAAACAAGATAGCAGCTATACTCGAGTGGAAACCACCAAAGAATGTTTCGGAGATCCGAAGTTTTCTAGGCCTCGCGGGATATTATAGACGATTTGTAAAAGGTTTTTCCGTGATAGCCGCACCTTTGACGAGATTACTACAGAAAGATGTCAAATATGAGTGGTCAGAAAAATGCCAGAAGAGTTTCGAGCGGTTGAAAGCCCTTTTAACCGAGGCTCCAGTGTTGACTCAGCCTGAATCGGGTAAAGAGTTTACTATTTTTAGTGATGCATCTTTAAGTGGGTTGGGTTGTGTTCTAATGCAAGAAGGCAAAGTGATAGCCTATGCTTCAAGACAATTGAAGCCGCATGAAAGAAATTATCCAACGCACGATCTGGAGTTGGCAGCCATTGTGTTTGCTTTGAAAATTTGGCGTCACTATTTATTCGGCGAAAAATGCCATGTTTATTCAGATCACAAAAGTCTAAAATATTTAATGACTCAGAAAGATCTAAATTTGAGACAACGCCGATGGTTAGAATTGCTGAAAGACTATGATCTAGTGATTGACTACCATCCGGGGAAGGCTAATGTTGTTGCGGATGCGTTGAGTCGAAAATCCTTATTTGCTCTGTGTGCATTAAACGCGCGGATGACGATGTCTGAGGATGGTTCGATAATAGCCGAGCTTCAAACAAGACCGATGTTTATTCAGCAAATTTGCGATGCCCAGAAAGTTGACGAAAAGCTAGTTGCTATTCGGATTCAGTGTGAAAACGCTACAGAATCAGATTTCCAGATAGATGCAAATGACTGTCTGAAGTATAAAAGTCGATTGTGTGTTCCAATGAACTCAGATTTGATACAAATGATTCTGAGTGAGGCCCATAATGGCCGAATGTCGATACACCCGGGTAGCACGAAAATGTATAATGATTTGAAACAGTTCTATTGGTGGCCTGGCATGAAACGAGATATATCCGAATTTGTCTCCAAGTGCTTAATCTGTCAACAGGTGAAAGCTGAGCACCAGTTCCATCCGGATTGCTTCAGCCAATCATGATACCCGAATGGAAATGGGATAGAATCACCATGGATTTTGTATCTGGTCTCCCTATGACACCTAGTAAGAAAGATGCCGTTTGGGTTATCGTTGATAGACTGACTAAATCAGCTCATTTTGTGCCGGTACGTACCGACTATTCGCTTGACAAACTCGCCGAATTGTATGTGTCGCAGATTGTAAGATTGCACGGTGTACCGAGTTCCATTGTTTCAGATAGAGACCCAAGATTTACCTCGCGATTCTGGAAGAAGTTGCAAGAGGCATTAGGTACTAAACTTCATTTTAGTACAGCCTTTCATCCGCAAACGGACGGTCAGTCTGAGCGAACTATCTTGATACTTGAGGACATGTTGAGGTGTTGCGTTCTCGAGTTCGAAGGTACGTGGGAACGATACCTACCCCTGATTGAGTTTGCTTACAATAATAGCTTTCAATCTAGCATAAAAATGGCACCTTATGAAGCCTTATATGGTCGAAAATGTCGCACACCATTGTATTGGACTGAGCTCAGTGAGAATAAGATACACGGGGTTGATTGGATTAAGGAAACTGAACAGAAGGTGGTGGTAATTAGAAGTAATTTGAAAGCTGCTTCGGATCGTCAAAAGTCCTATGCCGATTTAAAACGCAAGGACATTGAATTTCAAGTCGGAGATCGGGTGTTCTTGAAAGTTTCTCCGTGGAAGAAAATACTCCGATTCGGGCAGAAGGGCAAGTTGAGTCCGAGATTTATTGGACCATATGAAGTCATCGAGCGTATAGGGCCTGTGGCTTATCGATTGAAATTGCCCCTTGACTTAGAAAAGATACACAATGTATTCCACGTTTCGATGCTCCGCAGATATAGATCGGATCCGTCCCATGTGATCACCCCAGCAGAAATTGAAATTCGATCTGATTTGACCTATGATGAAGAACCAATCCGTATTTTAGCTCGGGAAACCAAAGAGCTAAGAAATAAAAGGGTTCCATTAGTAAAGATTCTATGGAATCGTCACGGAGTTGAGGAGGCTACGTGGGAGCCTGAAGAATCAATGAAGCAGCAATATCCAAACCTGTTTAACGGTGAGATTTTCGGGGACGAAAATCCTTAAGGGGGGGAGAGTTGTAACAGACCAATTTTGACCCTAATCGGAACGGTGGTTTCGGGACCACGAATCCGAGCCCGAGTAATATCTAATAATTTATTTTTATGTTTATTATATGTGAATTAATATGGGTGAAAGTTTCGTAGAAGAGATTTATCGTTTGAGTACTTAATTTGATAAAAAGGATATAATCGCGACAACGTAAATGTTGCATGCTAAAGTGTAATGTACCAAATTGCTTATGGCTTTTTAAGTGAGTGTCCTAAAAGGGGCAATTAGCCAATTACCATAGGGATGGACGGCAATGGGCTAAGTTAGATGGGTATATGTGTTAGTTTAATTATATTTTTTTTTATTTATGCTTATGCTAGTATTTTATAAAGAAATGATGTTAGTGTGCATGTTAAATAAAACATAAGATAATGCCACAATCTCCTTCTTTCTCTCATGGCCGATTTTAGCTAGTAAAAAGGGGGGGTAAATTGATCTTTTCTCTTGCTTGGGAGGACTTGCATGTCAAGTTCCCCACAAATTAGTATGGTGGACGGCAAGCATGCTATGAAAATAGTAGTTTTAGTATTTTGTAGCTAAAGAAGTATTATTATAATGAGCATGCTAATATGTGTTAGGAAATTAGAAACAAAAAGGAAGTATTTTCCATTTTAATTTCTCTTCTCTCCCTACCTTCTTCACGGATTCAAATTGAAAGAGGAGAAGAAAACTTGAAATCCTCCATTGTTTCGGCTTGCATGTGGTAGTAAGGTGAGTAGTTTAGCTTGAGTATGGAAAAATTTTACATATTGAATTCGGTTACTTTGAATGCAAAGGAAATCATGTTGAAATCTTGATTTTTGGCATGTTAATATTCGGCCTAGGAGGAGTACTTTTGTGGGTATTTTGATTTGAAGAAAAAAATGTTTAATATTGATTCATAAACAATATGAATTACTTATGAGACTTAAATAAGTTTAAGACTTGTGATTTCAATCATATGGGAAGTATAGAAATTATTTTTTTTCTTTGAAATTGAGCATAAAAATGCTCTAGTTATTCGGTTAAAATGGATGATTATAAATGGTGAACATGTAGCTTGTTGTTCGGTTTTATCTTGAAGAATACACATGGGTACATTGAGCTAACAAATTCGATTATAAGAGAAGTAGTTAAGAGTGTAAAAAGATTGTTTTAATTTATGCATGATGGTGCCTTATTTTCGGCCTAAAGTGAAGAAGATTGTTCATGAAATTTTTCTATAAATTTGATACTAGGATATATATATATATTGTGAAATCGGTCAAGGATGAATGAGTATATTAGATAGGATTATTGGGTAAAATGATGAGAGAGGTCAATTGCCTAAATTAAACGTGAGAAGGATTAAAATGATAAAAGGGAAGACTTTGGAGACTCCTAAGAGTCTAATGACCATTCGGCCATTGAGGAGAAACCTCAATGTGTTGTGTTTTTGCATCGTGGTACATTACGGATTAAATTGAATAAGTTGAGTGTTTGAATTTTTGGTATGATTACTGTTTTAAATTAGTGCATCTTGAGTTGAGCAAATGGATAGAATGGATGTAAATAAAACTTACTTGATATTTCATAGATCGGGGTCAAAAGAAGAAAGAACTTGATCGAGGGAAGGCTAAGGTGACCGAATAGCAGAAAATTTTAAGCATATCGACAATCGAGGTAAGTCCTTTAGTTAAATCATGTCAAAGAGTTAATTATGGTTATCTTGACTATTAAAAATTTATGAATGTTAATGTCCAATTACATCATGGCCGAATGTATATTGACATATTGGTGGATTATTTATGTTGAGAATGTGATGGAAATTATTTGGGCTCATGCAAGGTGAATAAGTGAGTTCTTGAGCTACTTTATATTTAGAGATCATTTACATAACTAGTGAAGGATATAATTTGTATAAGCTTGATGTAAAACCATGAGTTGGTCGATTGCGATAATGATGAATTGATTGATTTCAAACTTATTAAATGCAATGGGAATAAATGTATATGATTCGATATGTATGGTGAAAATGTGAAAAGCATGTAAAATATTCTGACAATCGGGCCTCGAGCCTAGCAGGCCTTGTGCCGGTGTTAATTATCGGGCTTATATGCCTAGCAGGCCTCGTGCCGGTGTTAGTTATCGGGCTTTTACGCCTAGCAGGCCTCGTGCCGGTGTTATTTATCGGGCTTTACGCCTAGCAGGCCTTGCGCCGGTGTTACTTTTCAGGCTTTTACGCCTAGCAGGCTTGATGCCGGTGATGAAATTTACCTAAGAGGAGCTTAATCCTTGTCAAGACAATTTAGAACTAAATTGCCAAGAATATGGTTCGGGTAAGTATGTGAGGTATGTTATGTTAAATATTACTGGTGCCAAATTGTCATTGATGAATGTGATTTGACGGAAGTCGAGCTTAGACCATGCTATTATGGGACAATTGATTTGCATGTATAACTGCCATGAAAGAAGGTTATCAAATTATTAATATTTGGCCTTGTGTAAATTATTTACTTAGTTGTCTATGTAGAATGCCATCTGTGGATTGTTTTATCTTCATAAATAATTAAATGTTCTAATTTAAATGAGTTGGGACTTACTAAGCTAGTAAGCTTACTTGTGTGAGATGTTTCCTCTGTTTTATAGATTAGGAGCAAGCCACAAGCTCACCGGGATCGTCGGAAAGTCGCTCACACTATCAACCTACATTTTGGGTACTCCTTCATTTTGGGTTGGTTTTAAACGAAGGCATGTATAGGATAGGCTTGGTATTGTTTGAGAAAAATTTTTCGGTTCATGTGTAAACACTAAAAGAGTAGCCATGCGAAAATGGCTAAATTTTTGTTAAGTACGTTGGGGTGATTTGATGTATGTTGGTTCATGGTGGAAATGTCTATGCATTCCTAAACGAGTTAACCGTATTACTAAGGAAATGGTTGAATATGAATTGAATCCTTGTAAATTGAAGTAAGGAGGTTCGGGTAGAAGCTAGTTATTTTTAAGAATGCATTAAAACAGCTTGTAGCAGCAGCAGTGACGCGAGTTAGGAAAATCACCAAAAATAGGGTATATTGAATTTGGAGATGAGTGAGTTATGAAATTGAACCTGATTGCGTCTATTTTTATATGGAAGAAACAGAGTAAGCAAAAGATTTTTACATTATGAGATAATTCAGTTTTAGTGAGACCTACTCTGAATGCATTCGTGAGTCACTGTTCTGTTTTGGAAAAATTGTCAAAAATTGTACAAAAATAATTAGGAAGCATGGGTTATATGTGTAGAACCCTTATTGAGTCTATTTTTCATTGATATAAACTAGAACAGTATATGAAAATTGTGCAATGAGATAACTGCAGTTTTATAGGGACAGGTCAGAACTGTCCAGCAGTGTAATAAGGGTATCTTTGATGAATAAACTGTACTAATTGGCCACATGAAAAATTCTAAAAAAAATTATGGTGAATAGATATATGAGTCTACTTTCAAGGAAAATTTACGGATCTGAATTTCGAACTCTATAACTCGAGTTATAGCCGAATTAGTCGGCACAACGCAGCTTGACAGCTTTAAGATTTTCATGTTCTGAACTAGTAGTCAAGTCTAGTAATGCCTCTTGCTCAACTCCGGCGACGGTACCGGGTACGGGGTGTTACATAGCAGTTGAGATTTAAAGAGGCTGATGTGTATAAGACTGCGTTTAGGACTCGTTATGGTCGTTACGAGTTCCTAGTGATGTCCTTTGGGCTGACGAATGCACCAGCTGCTTGCATGGACTTGATGAACTGAGTATTCCAGCCCTACCTGGACCGATTCGTGGTGGTATTTATAGACGACATCTTGGTGTATTCAAGAACCAAGGATGAACATGATGCACATCTCCAAATTTTTCTGCAAATTTTGAGGGAGAAACAACTGTACACTAAGTTCAGCAAGTGTGAGTTCTGGCTGCGAGAAGTGACATTTCTAGGTCACGTAGTATCTGCCGAGGGGATTAGGGTTGATCCTCGAAAAATTAAAGTCTTACTGGATTGGAAAGCACCTAAGACCATATCTGAGAGTTGAAGCTTTCTGGGTCTGGCAGGGTATTACAGACGTTTTGTAGAGGGTTTTCTGTGATTGCTGCACCTATGACTAAGTTGCTGTGTAAGGGGTAACATTCAATTGGACTGATAAGCAGCAAGAGAGTTTTGAGAAAATGAAGGAAGTTCTTACTGAGGCCCCTGTTTTAATACAGCCAGAGTATGGAAAGGAATTTATGGTCTACAGTGATGCATCACACGTTGGTTTGGGTTGTGTGCTGATGCAGGAAGGTAAGGTGGCTGCTTATGCGTCTCGTCAGCTTAAGCCTTACGAGGCAAATTACCCTACACATGACTTGGAGTTAGCCACGGTGGTTTTCACACTGAAAATTTAGAGGCACTATTTATACGGTGAGAAGTGTATTATCTACACAGATCACAAGAGCCTCAAGTACCTTCTTACTCAGAAGGAGCTGAATCTTAGGCAACGAAGATGGATAGAGTTGCTTAAGGATTATGACTGCTCGATTGAGTATCACCTTAGTAAGGCTAACGTGGTAGCTGACGCTCTGAGCCGTAGGGCTATATCTAATTTGAAAGCAATGTTTTCTCGTCTCAGCTTGTATGATGATGGTAGCTTGTTAGCTGAGCTTCAAGTGAGACCGATATGGACTGAGCAAATTAAGGGGAAACAGTTATTGGATGAGTAACTGGTTCATCGTTTCTGACAAGTTGAGAATGGAGAGACTGTAGATTTTGGGCTAAATGGTGAGGGAGTACTGTGTTTTTATGGGAGAGTTTGTGTACCGAGGGAATCTGAGTTGAGGCAGTCTATACTGCGGGAGGCGCATAATAGTCCATATGCTATGCATCCTGGCAGAAACAAGTTATACTAAGATCTTTGAGAGCTGTAATGGTGGCCAGGGCTGAAACACGAAGTTACTGATTTTGTGAGTAAGTGCTTGACTTGCCAGCAAGTTAAAGCTAACCATCAGCTACTTTCAGGGTTACTATAGCCAGTTAAGATTCCACTTTGGAAGTGGGAGAGGGTAACCATGGATTTTGTGAGTGGGCTGCCCTTAACGCCTACTAAGAAGGATTCAGAATGGATTATTGTAGATCGATTGACTAAATCTACCCATTTTATACCAGTCCGCACTGATTACTCGTTGCAGAAGCTGGCAAAGTTATATACGGCTGAGATTGTGAGACTACATGGGGTATCGGTTTCTATCATATTTGACAGAGATCCTAGATTCACATCTCGGTTCTGGAAGAAGTTACATGAGGCTTTAGGTACCAGGTTAGACTTCAGTACTGCGTTTCATCCTCAGACAGATAGTCAATTAGAGAGGGTGATCCAGATACTGGAGGACATGTTAAGAAGTTGTGTAATGGATTTTCGAGGCAGTTGGGAAGACTACTTGCCGCTAGCAGAGTTCATGTATAATAATAGCTATCAGTCCAGTATTCAGATGGCACCGTACGAGGCATTTTATGGTCGTAGGTGTCGTACTCCTACCTGTTGGACTGAGCTGGGCGAGCAGCAAGTTTTGGGGCCAGAGTTAGTTACCAATTGAAGGAAGCATCTGATAGGTAGAAGTCTTACGCAGATCTTAAACATCGAGAGATTAAGTACTTTGTGGGGGATTATGTCTTCCTTAAGGTCTCACCGTGGAAAAAATTCTGAGATTTGGACGGAAAGGTAAGCTCAGCCCAACCTTCATTAGGCCTTACCGTGTACTGAAGCGTATGGGACCGGTTACCTATCAACTTGAGTTGCCTCCAAAATTAGACCGAATTCACGATGTGTTCCATGTCTCTATGCTGAGGCATTATTGCTCTGATCCCACACATATAGTACCAGTCAAGGAGATCGAGGTTAGGCCAGATCTGACCTTCAAGGAGGAGCCAGTGTAGATATTGGACCGTGAGGTTAAAGTACTGAGGGGGGAATCTATTCCACTAGTCAAAGTGTTTTGGCGTAATCACAGTTCAGAAAAAGCCACGTGGGAACCTGAGGAGGCGATGCGTCGGCCGTACCCTCCCTATTCTAACCAGGTAAATTTTGAGGCTGAAATTTCTTTTAGGGGGTAGAGTTCTAACGTCCCAAAAATATAGGGTCTGTAATGTTGCATGTTCTGACACAAATACCTATTTGATTCTATGGTTGAGTGATTTGGGTGTCTTAGAAAGTGTTTGAGAAGTCTGGGTTCAAGTCTTGGCTTTTGCAAAATTTTTAGTTTTTCTCTTAAATGAATCTGGACATTGGTATATAGGCTTTATGAATATTAATGCATGTTTTATGACACAAGAAGAGTTTGTGGCCTAGTGGCAAGGTGGTCTATTGTGCAACAGATAGGGCAGAGGTTCAAGTCCTGGGTTACACAATAGATATTTATTTTACTGCTTGAGCTGTGTAGGAAGTAGAGTTGGACTGAAACACAACTAAAGGGAGTTTGAATAGATTTGAATAGTGTTTGAACTGGTCATGGAGAGATTCAATGAGGGATAAGGGGAGAGAATCAAGGAGTTTGAGTGAGATGAGAGTTGTGCCGAATTGGGTGTCTAGCTACTCAAATTTTCGGTAGAGATGCCCTTTGGGTATAATCCTTATTCGGGTTCTTTCTTTTTGAAATTTTCATTTTCTTCTTTTTCTTGGAATTTTCATTTTCTTCTTTTTCTCTCTGGCCGAATTGTTCTTTTGTGCTTTGGCATCGTATTTCACCTTGGTCAATACCTAGTAAGTGAAGTGTCTCTCGGTACCTTTTGGGTTCTTTTCTGCTATTTCCCTTTCAGCCGAATTCATTCCTCTCCTCTTTCTCCTTCACCTTTTCTCAACTATTCTCCTTTCCTCTTTGGGTAAGTGGCTGACTCTATTTTTCTTTCTCTGCTGTGCCAGTCAGTTTGGTAGTGGGCGGCGATCTCTTCTTCTATTCATAACACTGTGGTAAGCAGAATCCTACATCTCCTTTTTCCCCTCTCTTTTGTTTCTCTACTTTTCCAATATAGACTGAATGACACAAATCTTGTTTTGTTAGTTCGAAACCCTATGGATGACAGTCTCTGACAATCGGTGAAGCATTGACTGCCTTGCTTCTCGGCACCTCTCTGCCTTCTTCTTCGAATACCTCTTTGGTCGAATACTGTGGGGTAAGTAGAGATGTTTGGTAGTATTGGTCGAATACCCAATCTGCACTAACTCTAATTCTTTGGACTATAGGTATCAATTCAAGCATTGTATTAAATGATTATTGCTAATGAAATCCTTTTATGCATAGAAAATAGAGAAAAAGGGTGCGATCTTTTCCAACCAGCGATCTAAGAGTAGTAATCGCATAAGTTTCGGTCAAGGTAAGTGGTGATTTCGGTTTGAACTTTAGTGTTAATGATCTAAAGAATGAAAGATTGATTGTGTGGGGTTGATTGTAGGTTGATCGCGCGTGGGGTAATCTGTTCGTTGCGCAAACAGGTGTGTAATCACACCCCTCTCTACTGTGAATCGGCGAAAGCCGAAAAGCCGAAACTTCAGCATTAGAGGCTTCACGAGGGTGCGATCACTCGTGGTAGACCGAGCCCACGAATCTTGGGCGATAGACTGTAGAGGCCACCACGAGCATTCTCGTGCTCTTGGGTCGATATGGGCTTCGTTTGGCTAAAATGGGTCGTGTGGGCCCAATGGGCTCATGGGCCCCACACGGAATAAATCCACGATAAGTGGCAAATACTAGACTGGGCTATATCGTTTGCATAGCCGTGACTGAATTTGGGAAAAATGGGTCACACGAGCGTGTGGGCCCACCTGGGCCGCATAATGGGCCTTGGGCCCATTTACACCGTTATGACCATCTAAATTATCCGTGTTGCTCAAAGCGACTGTAGACCTTTGGAGAGGTCATTATTTGCACCGAGACCCCAAAATAAGTAAAGTGACCAAAATACCCCTAAAAGGTAAAATTACTATTATACCCTACTTGATGGAAATGACCATTATACTCTTAGAGGTAGGTTGACTGATGAGTGTATGATTATTTGTATGACTGTACTGAGTAGGACACTTTGCATAAACGAACTATTTATGACATGACATACTGCATGGGGTTGGGATTCCGATATGGAGGAAGTACTATATTGGTGGCTCTGCCACATTCACTATTACTAGTGGCTCTGCCACATTCACTGTTACTGGCAGCTCTGCTGCATTATTATTATTGGCAGCTATGCTGCGATATTGGTGTGCTGGCTGGGTGGGTCGATTTTATCCCCACATGGTGTATTGATTGGTACGGGTGGTGTGTTGGCTGGATTGGGGTGGGTTGTATGTTTGCATCGTACTGATACTGTATTGGGCTTAGGCCCAGATTGTCACTATAATGGGTTAAGGCCCACACTGCACTGTTACTGAATAGGGCCCAGGCCCAGACTATTGCTGCATATATTGTTACTAATTGACTGTTAGGGGATTACACATTGAGTTTTCATAAACTCACCCTTTCTTTTTAACTGTACAGGTAATCCCTAGCTTTAGACGATTTGGAGCCGCAAGGGACTCGCAGGTGGCCACATGATCGTTGATGTTATGCTTTAGACGTTGTTATTTAATTTTAATTTTCATATTGGGCTATTGATTATGTAATAAGGTCATTGGTAATTGCTTAAATTTTTAATTGGGCTTTGATTTCTTGTTTTGAACCGCCAAACGGACACCAAAGAGTTTTCAAAATCACAACTACTTTTCAAGAAAAACACGCATTTTAAACTTCAAGGTTTTTAGTTAGAGAAGCTTTCGCGATTTTATTCGGATTAAGAAATCAACGGTAATAATATAGCAAACATTTTGATAAGCTGGTTTCAAATGGTAATAACTTAAATTGCCGAATGATCTCAAGCAATAAAAAAAACTAAGTGGGTTTTAACTTAAATACGAATTTTTATCAATAAGTCCAAATTTTAGAAATCACTTTGATGTGACACGTCAGATTCGGTCGTAACATCTGGGCCGGGTTTGGGGTGTTACAACACTGTTATGTTGGACAGAGCTTAGTGAAAAGAAGATTCCTGGAATTGATTTAATTCGGGAAACAAAAGAAAAGGTAAAGGTGATTCGAGATAGTTTGAAAGCAGCCTCTGATAGACAAAAGTCTTATGCCGACCTTAAAGAAAAGAAATAGAATTTGGACGAAAGGGAAAATTAAGTCCAAGATTTATCGGGCCCTAAGAATTTATTGAAAGAATTGGACCGGTTGCATATCGATTGGCGTTACCACCAGAGCTTGATAAAATCCATAATGTCTTTCATGTATCAATGTTACGACGATATCGATCGGGTCCTTCACATGTTATTTCTCTGAAAGAAGTGTAGATTGAGCCAAATATGACATGTACTGAAGAACTAATCAAGATTCTGGCACGGGAAACAAAAGAGCTTAGAAATAAAAAGGTGGCATTGGTAAAAGTTCTTTGGAGAAAACATGGAATTGAAAAAGCTACTTGGAAGCCGGAGGATACCATGAGAAAGCAGTACCCTAATCTCTTTACTGGTAATATTTTCGAGGACGAAAATCCTTAAGGGGAGAGAGTTGTAACAGCCCAATTTCAGTGAAGTCGGAATAGTGGTTTCGTAACCACAAATTCGAGCCGAAAAGATAAAATATTTTAATATTATGAAATAATTAGAAAATATTTTAATATTATGAAATAATTAGTAATGTGGTAGAATGATTGCATGAGAATTTTGATAAGAAAATTTTATCAATTAGGTGCTTAATTGTAGAAAGGACTAAATTGCATAAAATGTCAAATTTGAATTCTAGTAGCTATAAGGATTAAAAAGCTATAGAATTCGAAACTTGAGGTCCTTAATTGGTAATTAGACCATTGATGAAAAATATGTAGATATTTTTGGTGAATCATCCATGGATAAATTAGAAAAGGCTAAGGACTAAATTGGAAATGAGAAAAATTAAAAGATGATAACTAATTAAATAAGATATCATCCTATTTTCATATCATCTTCCCCAAACATTTCCATCAAAACCCTAGGAAAGAGAAAACAAGCTTTCAAGGCATAAATTGGTAAGTTCCTATGTCCTGTTTATAGTAATTTTTATATTTTTTAAGATCGGGGAAGCTTAATTTCTCTATTTGGGAGGTTAATTTGAATAGATATCAAAGTATAGAAAATTTTCCATGGATGAATATGCTAGAATTTAAAAGTTTATGGTAGAAAATGAAAGGTCGTTGATAGATAAACAACTTTTACAAAAGGAAATTTGATGGAAATTTGATTTAGGGACTAAACTGAAAAGTTGTAAAACTCATGGAAAATTCTAAAATTTTGAGAATATATGTGTTGTAAAAGTTATATTAGAATTTTTGTTAGGCTTGGAATACGGATTAAATTGCATGAATTTCAATTTCTGAGCCTAGGGACACAATTGGAATTAATTAAAAGTATAGGGGCAAAATGGTACTTTTGACTAGATTGTAAATTGAGTTCAATAGAATATGAAATGGATTGAATTGATGATTAAATTCATTTATATAGATACGAAAATACCAAACAAAGAGCTAGATCGAGGAAAGGAAAAGATTTCGGATTAGTAGACTATAGATACGAACAAATATCAAGGTAAGTTCGTATAACTTAAATGTGTATAGAAATGTATTGATTTGAATGTTATATTATGTTATATGAAATCATGTATGTGAATTACATAGATATGGAAATGAATGAAATGATACGTGTTTGGAAAATTATTGAAAAAGGGTTGAATTCCTTGAATATTGAATTTCGATGGATAAAAAGGTGATTTCCCTGATAAAACTGCATGTGTTGCAGAATGGATTTAGCCCGGACGGGTAATCCAAAATGAGCCTCTCGAGTATATGTTTCAATTAGGATTTAGCCTGGACTGGTAACCTAGAATGAACTCTATAGGGAATTCCTTGTCATATAAAGGATTTAGCCTGGACTAGTAATCCGACAAAGCCCTTAGAGTATATGTTACAACTAGAATTTAGCCTGGACTGGTAATTCTATTGTGTGATATATGGCTCGAGAGTGTACCTATAAGGTACTACTGGATATGAATTGACGGATAATGGAATTGTACGCCTCGAGTGTACTACTTGAAATATCCATTGGAAATTCAATGATTCAACGGATAAAATACGCATATGGCATGATGAGTTCATCTATGCATAATAGTATATTTATGGTTAATGTGTTGGTTGAATGTATGTGAATAGGAAAATTGCCAAATAATTGGAAAGCATGTTTTGTATGGTTAATATATGGAACTAAATGGTAAGCTTAGTTTTGGGTTATACGAGCTTACTAAGCATAATATGCTTAGTAGGTTTTATTTTCCCTATTTTATAGTGCTCAAAGCTCGGGAAGGTTGGAGATTGGTCAGAGCAAATCATCACATTATCAACCTATCGTTTTGGTATAAATGAAAATCTTATTTTGTTAATGGCATGTATAGGCTAACTAAATCAAAAGATGTTGTGTAAGTAATGAATGAAACTTAGCCATTGGAATGGCTAATACACTTATGTTTTGATATATGTTACGGTTGAATCAATACATTAACTAAAATCATAAGTATGAACATCTAATGTTGTAAATTATGTACATTACATAAAGGTAAGTCATTAAACACAAATATATGATGAAATGTATTAGTTTGAATGGTAGAAATTGACTTGAATTATACTTGCAATTGGTTGGATTATACTTGTAAGTGTTGGTGCAAGAAAAATGGAAATTTGGGTGAGAAATGAGGCTAGAAAATGGCCTTATTTTGTCCACACGAGTAGACACACGGGCATGTGTTTAAGCCGTGTGACACATGGCCTGGTAGATGGGCATGTTGTCTGGTCGTGTGTCCCTTGCATTTTAATTTTGAAAAACAGAATGCTCAGAATTGAGCACTGGGCAGAGACACGGGCATGTGTCTCAGCCGTGTGGGTGATGGCCTTGAACACGGGCGTGTGTCATGGCCGTGTGAAACCTCACCTAATTCGAATTAAATTAATTAACCACACGGCCTAGCATACGGGCGTTTGGCATGACCGTGTGACGCAAGTCAGAGAGCAACTTAAATTGGACACGGCTTGAGGCACGGGTGTGTCTAAGGGTGACACGGGTGTGTCCCTTGGACCACACGGGCGTGTGAGCCCTGCACCTTAGAAAAATTTTGAAATTTTGCGAAAAATTCCTAGAGGTTCCGAATAAGTCCCAACTTGTTTGTAATGTTTGTATTGGGCATCAAAGGTCCATTTAAGGGACGTTCTTAACAATCTTGGTTAATGAATAATGATTTAAATGATTTATTTGAAAATGTTCTGAAAAGTTCTGGTAATGCTCTCTAACCTTGTTTCGGCGATGGATACGGGTTAGGGGTGTTACATTAATGGCTCGAATAAGGGACGATATGCATGTGTTTGAATGAATTGTCCTATGATTTATGAAATGTTTAGAATTGAATGTTTTAAGTTACGATTTTACGGTAATGCTTCGTAACCCTGTTCTGGCAACGGATACGGGTTAAGGGTTTTACGTCTAATATTTTAAATAGATTAGTTGGAAAAGAATGTCGCCAAAGTTACCTCTTTTGCGTCGATTAGTTTATTCAAAATATCATAATGATTATATGTTTTTGTGATTCATGCATTTATTAATTGACCCAAAGGTAAGTTAATATTTGGTAGAATTTCAACGACATCTGTGGTGATAATTGTGTGACAATTATAAGGTACTTTATGTGAGCAATAAGTTAGTCCAAAGATTGATTCATTGTTTGACATAATTTATTGTCAATATTTGATTGCTACAACAAGAGTACCGCTTACTATTAATATTATTGTCCAAAGACTTGATATTAACGTTGTGTTTGGTATATTGAGATAGGATTAGCCATTATCTTGAATTTATTGTTTACTTATGAATATTCATGTGAGCTTGTTTTTATCTATTTTGTTCTATACTGAACTATCATCTTCTACTGCCACAATATGTAACAGCCTGTTTTTAATCAAATTAGAACAGTGGTTTCAAGACCACAAATCTGAAGATGAAATAATTATTTTATTATTATTTTAAGGTCTATAGCATGATAGAATGATCGTGTGAAAATTTCGTTAAGAAATTTTATCGTTTGAGTGTTTAATTTGATAAAAAAGACTAAATCGCGTAAAGTGTAAAACTTGTGTTCTATTAGATAAAGGTGTCTAATAACTATAGAACTTTAAAGTGAAGGTCCTTATGTGGTAAATAGCCCAATAATATGATAGTGGTTGATAGTGGCTTGGTAATGTTGTAAATTGAATCAAGTTTAAAGGTTAATTTTTGTATTTATCAATTAAAGTTAAAATAAGTAAAATAAAACAAAATTTTCACCATTATCATCTTCCTCAACCGATTATATACCGATTATGTGCTTAATTACGAGAATGACTAAATTGCATAAAATGCGAAAGTTGAATTCTAGTAGCTATAAGGATTAAATAGCTATGGAATTCAAAACTAGAGGTCCTTATATGGTAATTAGACCATTAAAGAAAGTATGTAGATATTTTGGTAGGACTCATCCATGGAAAAAAAAAAGGCTAATGACTAAATTGGAAAGATGAAAAGTTATTAAATGACAATTTAATTAAATGAGAAAGAAAACATTTTCATATCATCTTCCCCAAATATTTCCATGGAAACCTTAGGAGAGAGGATGAAAACTTTTCAATCTCAATAAGGTATGAAATCAAGTCCCATTTTTAATGATTTTTATATTTTTGGAATCGGGATAGTCTAAACTATCTATTTGGGGAATTAATTTGAAAAGTTATCAAAGTATGAAATTTGGGTCATGGATGTATATGCTGGAAATTAGAAATTTATGGTAGAAAATGAAAGATTATTGATAAATAAACAACTTTTACAAAGTGATTTTTGATGAAAACATGATTTAAGGACTAAAATGTAAACTTGTGAAATTGAAGGAAAAATTTTGAAACTTTATGAATACATGTGCTATAAATTTTGTAATGGGGCTTTCGTTAGGCTTAGAATATGGAGTAATTTGCACAAGTTTCATTTTTCGAGTCTAGGGACGAAATGGGAATTTTAGAAAAGTTAGGGGCAAAATGGTAATTTTGCCTAGAATGAAAATTTAGTACCTTGAATGTGAAATATGATAAATTGGTGTTAAATTTACTCGTAGAGATCTGGATAGACCAAATTCGAAGCTAGAACTAGGAAAAAGGAAAATGTCGGATTAGTAGATTTTACGTACACGAACATTGTCGAGGTAAGTTCGTGTAACTAAATTATGTTTATTTACATATTTGTTTTGATTGTGATTATGTAAACTGTATAAATGTCATATATATATATGAAAGGATTACATATCCGATCAAGCCCGATAAATAAAAATGTTCTAATTAATTGATAATGTCCGATAGATGTTAAAATGGTAAATGATGGAAACGTTGCTCTCATGCTGGGAATGGATGTGGAATATTATCATATGAATTATGTGGTGTTAAAGATGTATGAAATGATCACATACTGGAAAATGCTTGGAAATGTTAAATCCTGTTTGAATAAATGAAAATTGATGGATAAATATAATTGCCTGAAATAAATGAGGTCTTGCATTTGTTGCAAAATGGATTTAGCTCGGACGAGTGGTACTAATGACTTCATTACAGAAAGAATTTAGCCTGGACGGGTAATCCTAATATAAGTCCTCTCGAGTATATGTTATGGATTCGATTTAGCCCGTATGAGTAATCCAGATTAAGCTCTTTAGAGCATATGACATAAAAAGGATTTAGCCTAGGCTGGTAATCCTGTTGTATACATGTGTAGCTCGAGAGTGTACTCTCTGAAAATTGTACCTTAAGGGTACTATTGGACCTGAATTGAGGGATTCTGATTTGTATACCTTGGGTGTACTATCTGAGTATCCATCGATATTTCGAATAAATTCAATGGGTAAAGTTCTGACAAGAGCAAAGATGAATTGAAAACAAATTGACATGGAATGATGCATATGATATGGAAATATGACATGAAAAGAATATTACATGAAATGCAAGAAGATGATATTTGTACATGGAAATTACTTGATGAAAATGTTCATCATTGATCATAGACCCGTACACCTTGAATGTACTATTACTTGTGCGACCTTAATACTCGAACAGAATGAGTTAAGTCCTGCCATGAAATGATTTGAACTCGAAAAGAATTACTATGAAGCTATACTTGTATTACTAAGAGATGTCTATACATGTTAAATGAATACATGTTGTAAAAAGAATATGTGCACGGGAACTTGATTGTTGTTGAGCCCATACATGTCTTGATGTTACTAACAAGGGAAATGAGGATGTGTGTAGGGCTTGAGATCAAAGTGGTTGAATATGCCTTACTTAGTTACCTCAAATAGGATGTATGGTAAGTTAAGTACCATGTTATACAAACTTACTAAGCATTTTATGTTTACCCTGTTTTATTTTCCCCTATTTTAGAGTAAATCAGAAGCTCGTTGGATTGGAAGCTTGGCAGAGATCCCTCACACTATCCATAGGCCTATGTCGGTACAATATTGTAAATCAATTACGGTTGTAATGGCATGTATAGGATATGTTGGCCATATTGGCATGTAAATGTAAATGATGCTTGTAGTCTAGCCATTGGAATGGCTAGTAATGGTTGTTTTGATATACTTGTAATGTTATGCTATGGTAACCATATGTATATGTTAAGTAGTTGATCAAATCATGTTTAACACATAAATTGAACCGAGGTAGGATAGTTAACATGTATGCATGCAATGATAGGCCATGTTGAATGATGAAATTTGCTTATTTGAATGCTTAGAATGGTTAGATTGTACTTGGTATGTTTTGGTGCAGGAAAATGGTAAATTTGGATGACACATGAGGCTAGGAAATGGCTTTATTTTGTCCACACGGGCAGACACAAGGGCGTGTGTCTAGGCCGTGTGTAACACACGGTCGGGTACATGGGCGTGTAGTTAGGCCATGTGTCCCCTACACCTTAAATTTTGAGAAACAGAATGCTCAGAATTGAGCACACGGGTGTGTGTCTCAGCCGTGTGGGAGACACAGGCATGTGTCTTGGCCATGTGAAACTTACACCTAATTCAAACTGAATTAATTAACCACATGGCCTAGCACACGGGCGTGTGGCATGGCCGTGTGGCGCAAGTTAGAGAGCTACCTAAATCGAACATGGCCTATAACACGGGTGTATCTAAGGGTCACACGGGCATGTCCCTTGAACCACACGAGCGTGTTAGCCCTGCACCTTGTAAAATTTTTGAAATGTCACGAAAAATTCTTAGAGTTTCTGATTAAGTCCCGAATTGATTCTAATGCTTGTATTGGGCCTTGAAGGTCCATTTAAAGGACGTTACGAATGATCTCGATTAATCAATAGTGATTTACCTGTTTTATTTGAAAAGTTTCAGTAACGCTTCATAACCCTGTTTTAGTGACGGATACGAGTTAAGGGTGTTACAACTTTTGAGTTTATGTTTTGGTTGTATGGCATGTATAGGAACTTTGGTCATTTTGGTATATAGTTTGGTAATGAATTTAGCCATTTGGATTGGCTTATAAATGTTTAATGTTTGGTGTTGTATATAGCCATGATAGTTGGATTATTATGGTTTATTTGGTTGTGTATATATATGCAAATGGTTTTTGTCTTGTGTTGATAATTGCTATGAAAATGATTGTGGTAAATGGTTGATATTTGAGAATTGGTATATTTGTGATTTTAGGCAAGATGATGCATATTTGAAAGTATCCACATTGATGATTTGAGAAAGTGAAGTTTGGTATGAACTTGAATGGCATATTGTAGTATTGTGTGCCTTGTCTTTGTTAGTATTGAAATGGTATGAATTATGTTTGGTTGAGGTTGGTTGAATGCCTATTTATGCCATATTGTGTGCCATTTGATTTGGTGTAGGTATACGCAAATTTGGGTGGCAAGATGACTTGGAAAATGGCCTATTTTTGTCCACACAGGCGGTGACACGAGCGTGTGTCTCAGTCGTGTGTGACACACAATCAGGTTACACAGTCGTGTGTCCCCTGGTGTTGAATTAGAAATCAAGTCAATATACTCTACAGGTTTGGCATGGCCTAGCACACGTCCTAGCACACGGGCGTGTGAGGCCATTTCAAAAGGCACACGGGCGTGTGGTTGGTCATGTGACCCAAGTTAGAGAGTTACACGGGCCGAACACGGGCTAGGACATGACCATGTGATCCCATTTCGAATGTCCACACGGCCTGTGGTACGGGTGTGTCTTTGGCCGTGTGAGACACACGGCCGAGCCACACGGGCGTGTGTCCCCTGTATTTTGAGAATTTTTATAATTGTTCCAAAAATTTTCTAAGTTATCGCTTTAGTCCCAAACCACTCCGAATGCATGTTTTGGGCCTCGTAGGCTCGTATTAGAGACATTGTGAATTATGTTGAATGATGATTACATGAAATTTAAAAATGTATGTGAAATGTATGTTTAATTGTATTATAAGTCTAGTAATGCTCTGTAACCTTGTTCCGGCATTGAATACGGGTGAAGGGTGTTACACAATATCTGTTAATATAAATTTTATACCCATTTTTAATGAGACTAATTTTAAGAATGGAAAAGACACTTATAGTGCTTGGTTGTATGGACATAGACCTTGCACTAAGAGAAGAGCAACATGCACCTTTCACTGCAGAAAGCACCCCTGATGCTAAAAGGGATTTTGAGAGGTAGGATTGTTCAAATTGCATGAGTTTAGTGATCATGAAGCACAACATTCCAAAAGCCTTTAAGGGCATAAAATTTGAAGAGATTACTCAGGCAAAAGGTTTCCTTGACAAAATTGAGAAACATTTTGCTAAAAAAATAAGGTTTGGATGACAACACTTCTAACTTCTTTGATGTTTATAAAGTATAATGGTCAAGAAAATTCTGAGCGATCTAAGCGTTATGAGTTTTATGGTCCCACAATTAAAAATATTTTTGAGACGAAAATTGCAACATTTTTTGAGGATGTTGAGTTTAGAGGGAGAAATAAGATTAGAGGCATTGCTTTTGAGGAGGAATTGGATTCTAACTTAGTTCTTGCTATCACTTTTGACAATTTTCAAGTTCTCATACCAATCATTGATCAAGCGGTGAATTCAAAACCTTAACAAAACAATATTGAACAACTCCCGATGCAAGATGAGGTAATTGTTCTAGAAGAACAAACTCAACAACCTCAAGAACTAATGTCATTACAAATGTCCACTAGAGAAAGGATTATAATAGCTTTATTGGAATATTTGACCTTAAGATGCATCAGATGAATATTAAGTTAATGGTTTCTCAATGGTAACATGATCATACATTTATACGGTGCAACTAGAAAATTTTGTATTTGATGATGCAAAGTTAAAGATTTGCAAATTAAAGAACTTCATCTATCGGCTTAAGAAGACTTATCGTCAATAGCATTACAAAATTTACCAAATGATTATCTCATTCGGTTTAGAGATGAATTTGGTAGATAATTGTATATGCCACAAGTTCAGTGGGAGTAAGGTTCTATATTTGGTTTTATTTGTTAATGGCATACTACTTGTCAATAATAAGTTAAGTCTCAACCAGTACCCCAAGAATGATTTTGAGATTAAAGAAATGCATAAGATTCCCTACGTCTCAAGAGTGGGGAGTCTAATGTACGCTCAAGTATGTACACGTCCGAACATTATGTACATTATTGTTAGGATGTTAGATAGATATTTAAGCAACCTTGTTTGGACCGTTGGATAGTAGGCAAGAGGGTTATAAGGTATCTTTAGAGAATAAAAGATTACATGCCCACATATTAAAGGTTTGATAAATTAGAGATCATCAAGTATACAGACTCCGATTTTGATGGAATATTGATGCAAAATTTTGTCACTAGGGTGCAAATTGTGACAATAATTGGTAGTCCTTTATTCCAATAACAACATGAGCACATCAAAGTCAAACCACATAGACTTTGAATTCCTAGTTGTTAAAGTAAAAAAAAAAAAAACAGAGTGGTTAGGTGCCTAAAAAATAAGCATATCGGGACAAACTTCATAAGTGTGGATTTGCTTACTAAGAGACTACCACCCAAAGTTTGCCTTGCGCACACTACTCGTATGGGTGTAATGTCATTTAAGGGTATTTGGTTTTAGTGGGAGTTTGTACTTTTAAATACTTTTATGTTATAGACACATTTCCAGTTATTTTAGTTTATGGATATTGAGTTTATTTTCTGCAGAATAAAAGGTTTATTCACACCCTGATTTTGGTAAAATTTGATATCATTAAGGTTAAGGAGGACCAATTGGAAATAGATATGTTTAGATAATATTGCATGTAATTTCCATGCTACACATCCATATTTGATCTATGTCATTTGGTTG
This sequence comes from Gossypium australe, assembly GCA_005393395.2. Taxonomy (NCBI): domain Eukaryota; kingdom Viridiplantae; phylum Streptophyta; class Magnoliopsida; order Malvales; family Malvaceae; genus Gossypium; species Gossypium australe. The sequence continues at coordinate 55,648,729 of CM016615.1, read as the reverse complement.
TGTTAATATACGTGATCGGAGATGGATTTGGTTATGATATATGTAACGAAAGTCGTATTGGTTCTATGTTAACATAATTAATGGACGAGATTATTCGAAATACCTTTTGGATATGATAGTAAAGTTTTGAGCTCATAATGTTTTATAATGACATGTAATTATAGAGTAATTACATGTTATTATTTACTATCATAATAGGTTAGCCCAAATTAAAAGTGATCTAATGTGATTAAAATTTATTGAGCTTTAATTATTAAATAAAGTATGGGTCAAATATGTGTAGATACTCTATTAACTAATTTCTAATTGATGATGAGCTTATTAGAAGTTAGGGCTAATTTGTCAAAGTTATATATTACGAATATGGTCCCCAAATTACACACAATATAATTTTTCTAATATCTCATCATTAGGAAAAAGGGAGCAAATGTTCTCTGAATTTATTATGTTTTGGAATATTAAAACTCAAATATCTATAGATTTCAAGAAATTGATGAATTCAGGTACGCTTTCGCATCTAATTTTGTTATCATTTTGTTCTTGATAATTTGACATGATAGATCCTAATTTATGATTTATTAAGTTTTATATCATATCTTAATTTACGATTCTAATAAAAAGAAGTCTTTAGTTTTTGGGATTGTCTGAAGTCCTTGATTTTTATGGTTGTCTGAACTTTTTGAGGTTTGTTGATTATGATTTCAGATCAATTTATATATATATAGTTTGGTTTTCTTCATATTAATGGATAAACAGCAGTTGAGTTCCTTTTTAGTATTTGAAGTAAAGTCTTGGTTTTTTGGATAGAGAATTTTCTTTTAGTATTGTTACTGACTCATTATTGTTGATTGGGTTGTCTTGTTTTTGAGATTTTACTACTGGGTTTTTGGTTTAGTTTCCCTATCTTACTGCAATACTTAGAAGTCGGTTTTTTTCTCTTTGTTTATTGGAACAACTTGGAAACTTTAGAGTTGAAATCTTGTCCCCTTTAAAAATGAGATGGTGTGGTGGTTGGAAGCGGGGAACAAAGAAAGAAGAAGAATGGTGGAAGTGGGGATGGGGTGGAGGGAAGAAGATGATGACCAATAATGGGATCAAAAAATAAGATGTGGTGTGCACTTAGTTACAGTTAAAAATTTGTAGTTGGGTAATTAAAATGAAAATTTTCTCTAACGACGGTGATTAAGTTGTAAATATTTTTATTTATGTGGTCAAAATAAAAATGCACAAAAAATTGAATGATAAACTAGATAATTTACCCATTTGTTTTTTAAATTCTGCCTTTTCCTTTTTTAAGAAGTTCAAAAACAATGAGTACAATAGCAGCATTGCCAAATTATGTCAAAAAGACATTAGCAGAAAAGCTCGAGAATAAAAAGGCCTTTGTGAAAAAAATTGAGAATAATATATTGATTCGTCTGCAAATATTGGCCCTGAAAAAAAAAACTTGTAGCTTAAGTAGAAACTAAAAGATTTAGTCCATAAATCTTAAAATCGACTATCTTTCAATTATCTATGTGATGGAAATTTTAATAATTTCAATAAAATCATGTGGATGAATTATATTTGCTATATTTTCATTGTCTCGTTTGACTATATTACATCTCTACTTATCATAATTATATGCTTCATAATGAATTCTATATCAATATGATGTAATCATTATAGTTATCAAACTTAATTAAACTACAACAATGTTATGATTAAAATTTCCCAAATATATTTTAAATCAAATTACATTTACTATTAAGATTTTATTCTCTTCTTATAACTTACTAAAAAAAAAAAAAATCTTAAAAGACTCCCTCGAAAAAAATCGTATGATTAGGATACATTCCCTCTATCAATTTTTTTTATCCCATACTCCTCTGCTACAAGTTTTACCTAATTTTGTCTCTTCTTAAATATATTTTTAATCATTAACAGTTTCATTTATGCTTAATTTTATTTTAAAATTAATTTCATAGCACAAATTTTTTCAATTTTAAAACCAATTCCCTATATCAATAGTATATTTAATTTTGTATTCAGATTATCAACAAGGAGTACGCATTTTTTTAATTAAAATAAGATAAATACAACTTTATAACTATCCCAGTTTAAAGCAATGTGAACAATTTATTTATTCTTATTTTAATTAATTTACGATGGTTTGAAGTATTCCCAATTTTACATTTATTGATTCATTTTATTAATTTCCAAATTAAATCTAATTAAATTGCACAAATTACGTTGACTAATTTAAGCTTTTTAATTTATTGCCAAAATTTTTATAATTAAATATCTTTTCAGTATCCTATAAATAATTCTATAAAAAAACTAATATATAATTCCATAAAAAAATTTTAAAAACTAATTAATTTATTTAACCATTTTACAGCTTATATACAATTCTATAAAATATTTTCATTTTAAAAACTATAATTTTACCCATGCATTGCATGGGACTAGAAACTAGTAATGATATATAATCCAACATTTTCCTTTGTTGTTTATCTCTTTCACTTTTTTTTTCATACTACGCCTTACATTTAATGTTTTAATAAAAATTAACATTACTTCTGTTTAAATTATAAATATTAGATCATATCTAAATATTAAATTATGAAATTAAAATCTTCATGCAAACTCTTTTTATTTTAAATTAATAAATTAAAACATGATTAATAATGCTTACTCATTCCTTTCGTTTTAACTTTAAAAAATAAAATTATTAAAAGAAAATAATTGAATAAAAAAACTTTCCATGTTAAACATTTATTTTATAAAAACTAAATTGCATGAGTTATATAATTAACCTAGACTAATAGGAGTGAATTGGTGTTTAAAATTTTAAAACAATAAGCTTAAGAAAAATGACACAAAAGATTTAGAGAGTAATCCATCCCAATTACCTATGTTCACTACCTTTACTTATCATTGCTAATGATTTCTCAAATTTACTAATTTAAAAATTATTTTTACAATATTTAACTTTTACAACTCGATCTTTTCAATTAGACAAGATAGAGTTGTCTTCTTCTTAAGGCTTTCTACCAAAACTTAAGTAACCTTTCACAAATTTGAGAAATACAATTATGAATGAATAGGCATAAGGTAGATATACAAATAAATAGTTCTCTCAAATACAAATCATCGCTTGAAAGAATGAATAAGAATTAAAGCCACAATTGTTTACAATTAAGTATAGGAATAATAAGATGAAATGATCGTATTTTTGTTCTTGATCTTTGTAAGTTTGCTTCTTATCTTCATCAAGTGTCCTTGATCCATATTTATACCCGCTCATTGCTTTTTAGATGTTTGGAGTCGCTAGAGGGTGTTTCTAGCCATTGAGAGTATTGGATTTGCACATTTATTGTAGTATATAGGTCTATTTCTTAAGGCATAGAAGGGATGTCTCCATACATCGAGACTGAAATATGACTATTGGAGCAAAATGTCTCTAAGTCACAACAAGATTGATGTCTCGAGACATAATGATTGTTTAGTATGCCACATGTTTCAGTCAAATTTGAAAGATAATCTCTCAGTTAAACTCTGTTTATTTGTTTCTATCGAACTCTTATTAGTCTGATTATTTTATTATTATTTAACTTACGAATTTAGCCTATAAATAAGCTCTTTTACAACTTTAGAAAATACACCCATTAAATATTAAAATTCATAACACTTTTAGAGAATTTTGTGTTTACGTTTTGAGGGTTCCTTGTTTTCGAGTTTCGAGATTTAGTTTTTTGTCTCCTCTTTTGTTCTCTTCGTTATTTTGTCATTATAATAAAATTATCTTTGTTCGTGATTTTTTATCCTCTTTGGAGAGGTTTTTTCACATTAAATTTGTATGTTCAATTTCTCAATTTCTTTCACTATTTTTTACTTGTTTGTTACTTAATCGGGTCCATCCCTGATAATCACCAATTTCTCAGTACTTCTTTGTCTCGAGATATTTTACCTCATGAAGCAAAAATTTAACTTCAAAAAAGCTTTATATCTTGAGATATAGCAAAATGTCTGAAGTCAACAAGACTAATTGTCTTGAGGGCTTCGAAGGTTTAGAAGGTTATCTCAGACATTTCACCCGTAAAGCAAAACTTAAACTTCAATGCTTTATGGCTTCCTAAAGCAAAGTTCGCATTCAATGTTTTATATCTTAAGATATTGTTAAGAAAATGCAATATTTTGAATTTAAAAAATTTAAGTACTTAACTTTTTGTAAAATAAAATTTTAATTTGGAGTTTATAACACTTAACAAATTTGACTAAAAATTAAAATTTATTTTATTATAAAATTAAAATTTATTTTATTATAAAATTAAAATTAAAATAATGTTTTATCTTTAAATTCATAGGATTATAGCTAATAATGGGTTGGATTGTTGAAAACTGACTATTTTCAATTGTTGACATCACATTACAGAACTTAATAGTCATTGATTGATGGTATTAAATAAAAGCAAAGAAGTAAAACATATCAATATGCATTGGCCTTGCACATGGCATTTATTCAATTTGCAAAAATTTCAAAACTCACATAACATGGCTCCATGGAACATGGAACAGCAAAGCATGAAAACCGCATAAACATGGCGATTGGAATTAACTTCAAAATAGTGCTAATACAATTAATTCAAATCAAACCCTTTAATAATATTAAAAAAAAAAAAAAACCCTTGAATAGCAAGAAAAACAGAGTTAAAATACCTAAAGGAATTTACTCCATAAACGCAAACCCATAATCAACGACAATACCGTTTTGCCTTCATAATCTATATTAATTCATGCAATTAGGAATGGCAGAACGGTAAGCATAAAAGCTTCGTATGTGAAAGTCGCATTACCACTGTACATGGTATCCTTCTCCTTGAATTTCTCAGTTAGTCCCTACACAAAGAAACGAAGAACCAAACACCGATTAGAAATTGAGCCACCCATCAAGTTAAATGAGGAGATGAGTAGAAAAAGAGAGCTCACTTTAACTGTAAGGCAGCACCTGCGTTAAAAAAAGAAAGATAAGTTATTATGATAGATATAAATTGCTCAAGTTTTTATGATATGACTAAATCAATTAAGGGGATAAATAGTGGTCGCACTCGATGAAGTTGTCATATTCAATGGCCTTGTTTTTGCCTCCAGTTTTATCAAACTTTGAGACAAGCAAATCCAAAACAACAGGAGAGACTGAAAATCCGAGACTCAAAAGTGCTTCTCTCAGTTCATTGGCATCTATTTTGCCACTCCTGTCCCTATCGAATCTCTCAAAGATGGCCTGCACCAAACCCATTTTTTTAACTGATTAAACCCACAAATGCAATCGATGAATACTGTTCTTTCATTTAAAAATACTACGGTTCTGATGGAAATTACCCTCCAATTCTGAAGACTATAGAACACTGAAGTGAACTCCTTCGGACCTGTATTCAGAAATTTTATGAAAGACTAGTTAAAATGTTGATAAAAATTACTGATATGTTCATTTATAAAATTTATTGTACTAAGCAAGAAAATCAAGAAAACCAATTCAAACTCAAATATTCGGTTCGGATTCGATTATTTTCAATTAACAAGTTAAAAGATCTTAATTCTTCAAACCCAACCGAATTTTATATTTATTTAATTTATAATTCTTTATAATGCAGGACAGGAGAAAAATAAAATTATAATAATACAATATAAATATATTATATTTAAATTACTAAAAATAACTTCAAATTATTATACGATTATTTTAATTTAAAAAAGACATAATGAATTTAACCAATTAAAACTGATGAAATTCATTACGAGTCAATTCAATTTTTTAAAAAACTAGAATTTTATATTTTAAAATCGAACCGAACCGAGAGGTATCAGTGCTAATCATGCCCACCGCAGAAATCAAACAAACATTGTCAAATTGAAAAAGTAATGCATGTGAAGTAAATCAATCACTTATGCCCAACGAAATAATATATTAAAAATTACACACACATATATATATATATATATATATATATATGAGAAGTGTTTTTTGTTTTTTTGTTTTTTTTTTTGGGGGGGGGGGGTTTCAAAGAGAAGTTAAGTGATTGCCGTTAAAAGACTGCGTGATGATATGAAACATGATTAACAAGTTTTTTTTTTTTTTTTGAAAGGGATGATTGAAAAGTTTTTTTAAGAAAATAAAGTATTTATATAATTTTCTTATTTTATTTTAATTTGTGTGTCAAAAGTTCATAGATAGTATTTAACTCAGCATTAGTACGAGTCAGTAAGGCGATTCAACAATGTCAATATCAAAATATTCAAATCGGAAGCCGTAATTAAGAAAATTATTTTTATGAACAGAAACAAAAATGAATTAACTAATTAATAAAACCCCGACAACAAGTTACGTCATCTTTTCAGTGTGCGGAAATGGACAAGGAGTGGATATTTTGGAAAATATCTTCCCATCTCACTTGAAATGGACCAAAATACCCATATACCATTGGCCAAGTACATGAGAAGGTTGTTTAAGTCATTACGCTACAGTATTACAATGTTCGCTTTTTTTCAAAATTAATTGACCTAATATTTCAATTGCAATTGGGGACGAAAAGCAGCGAAAGAGTTACGATGAAAGTAGAAGGAAAAGGAAACTGACCGATCTTTCTGGTGTTAGTATTAGTGAAGAGATACATGAGCAAACGAACAGTTCTCAAACTGAAGCTTTGGTTATACGAAGAAAGCGCCCTTTGCAACTCTTTATCATCGATAAACCCACTTCCATCTTGATCAGCCATTTGAAAGCAGGCAACTACGTTAGGATCTGTCCCCGGTGGAAATGCCGACGGCAACAGAGATGCGAACGGGCTCGCATAGCCTCCTGCGGGAGGATAGCTTCCGCTGTGAACTGGAGGAGCACCACCGACGCCATGCACCTGGTGCTTGTCCTTTGGTGGTTTCTCGCCTGGAGGGGCAGAGTAGGGAGCAGAAGGTGCGCCGTATGGTGCAGCGGCGTATGGAGCACCGTACGGTTGAGGTGGCGGCGGTGCTCCAGCTGTGTACGGAGCGGCTGTGTAAGGCTGAGCTGGTGGGGAACCGTAGCCGTAGCCGTAGCCGGGAGGGTGTTGAGGGTATCCACCGGACATGTTTAGAATTATTTCCGAGCAGAAATGAGCTTTTTACTTAGTTCTGTCTTGAGTTTGTTTGATAATTGATATTTATAAAGCTATAGTTTGTAAAAGTAGGTTGAAGTTTGTACAATATTGCAGGATTGCCATTCTTTGACTTAATTGATTAGTTTAGACTTTTCGTTTTTCTAATTAAAAAGAAAAGAATTATTACCTGTTCCCGCGTATGTATGAACTGCAAGTGGATTATTGGCAAAAGAAAACTGCAAGTGGATGTAACTTTTTTCGTTGAGAATATTGGGTTAGCTAATGGCCCTTTTGAAATTTATTTAGCCCTTTACTTCGGTTTTAAAATTATTTAGAAAAATAGGTTGATTTTGGATAAATTATCAAAAAATATTATTTTTTTAAATTTTACGAAAAAAGGTATTTTTTCAATTATTTGTCGAAATGGACCATTTTTCGCGAAAGCGCGTCCACGTCAGCGCGATGTCAGGATATGTGGCAAGAAAATGCGTCCCTGAGGAAGCGTTTTTGCCACATCAGCAGAAATCGCATCCTTGAGGGTGCGCTTTGCTGATATGGCAAAAACGCTCCCCTAGGGAGGCTTTTTGCTCGTTTATTTTGTTAGGATTTTTAGCTGTTTTTAGGATTAGGGTTAGGGTATTTTAAGGTTTTAGGGTTAGGGTTTAAAGTTTAGGATTTTAGGGTTTTTAGGAAAAAATTAATGAACTGGAGTTTAAGGTTAATTAATTAAAATAATTTTATATTTTGGGTTTTGGGAAAAATATATCAGCAATATAAAAATTATTTGTTTTTTTACAGTAATATCTGGTAAAATAATTTTGAGAAGACATTTTTGAACAAATAGTGACCAAAACGCTTCAAGCAGGATGCATTGTCAGCAAGAGTACTGAAAAAAGCTCTCACGTGGACGCTCTTTTGCTACAGTAGTTCCTGAAAATATAATTTTGAGAAGACATTTCTGAACAAATAGTGACCAAAACGCCTCAAGCAGGATGCACTGTCAACAATAGTACTGAAAAAAGCTCCCACGTGGACGCTCTTTTGCTACAGTAGTTCCTGAAAAGATAATTTTGAGAAGACGTTTCTAAACAAATAGTGACCAAAACGCTTCAAGCAGGATGCACTGTCAGCAATAATACTGAAAAAAGCTCCCACGTAGACGCTCTTTTGCTACAGTAGTTCCTATTTGGCCTTAGACTATAAATGAGCCAAATTTCATTCTCAGGTTGCATAAAAGAAATTGAGGCAAAATTATAATAGAAACTGAAGATGAGTACTGTTATTTACTATGATGGTGAGGTTCGTGACACCGAAAACAGTGTTATTTTTTTATCGGAGAACACAGCGCGACTGATTTTTAACCAGAACGTAGATTTGATAGAACTTTGTAAAAGAATTAGGCGTAAAATCTTCGGAACAACGCCAATGAAAGTTTTGTCTATTAAGTATAGATTTTGTGCTTCGGTTGATCCCGTGAGATATGACTTATTCGACAACAAAGGTCCTCGGAGCTTGGAGGCAATGGTGGAGACTCATCTTGCTAGTGGATCACCCTATCTTGAGGTATATGTACAATTTTCATCACCAAGTGATATTCCTTCGACTTCAACATCTACTGCTGTTCGAGGGGAATACACGACCCCAAGCCGACACTCTATTAGTGGGAGGCAGAATACGGAAGCGCCCATGTTTGGTGGTAGTATAGAAAACACAACCCTTGCACGACACTCGGTTGGTGGATGGGACATGCATATCGGTGGGTCAATATTCGATGCTAGAAATACGTATTGAGGAACGTCATCAACTTCTAGTGGTTGGCAATCCACATATGATTGGGGATGTTACGAAAGTTATTTAAGAAGGGATAATGTACTCCCCACGACATCCACCGGCGAGGGGACCTTGTTCGTTGCAGATGATGGTAGGTCGGATGATGAGTCCGATGTGGATCCACCTCGAGAGCCCGGCCTCGATGGTGCAGAAGTTGCATTATTTTCTAAACTGGAGCATGTTTCAACCATACCTGAAGATATTTAAGGGGATTCAGATGAAGAAGAAGAAGATCCGTGATTCAGGGGGTACTCACCTCCAGCCCACATGCATAATGTCGATCTATCTCAAGACGATGCGTTGGAGTTTCCTGAACTACCACACAGAAGGCGTGACCGTACAAGTTCGTCGTTGAATTCGGGTGAATTGGAAGTTGGTAAAGATTTTTCCAACAATGATAGTTTTCTTGGTGCATTGAAACAATATAGCATCAAGAACGAGGTTAACTACAACGTGGTTAAATCCAAACTCGATAAGTATGAGGCTAAGTGTGCAGTGTAAGATGGTACATGTTCATGGAAAATCATGGCCTCGTTGAGAAAAAGACAGGCTTGTGGGAGATTAAAAAGTACAAAGGTCCACATACATGTGTTGCCGGTACAGTATCACTAGGTGTTTGGGGTTTTTGAATAATATTGATATTATGTAATGTTGCATTATTTAACGTACTTCGTTGGCAGGTGTTTCACAAGATCATCCCAAGATGGATTCAGATATGTTGGCTAGCTTAATAATACCAACGATGAAGGCGAATCCCAAGACTTCAGTGGTGGTCTTAATTGCCAATATTCGTAGCCAATTAGGGTACACGCCCTCTTACCACAAGACTTGGATAGCTAAGCAGAAAACATTGAAAAAGTTGCATGGTCGGTGGGACGCTTCATATAATAAAGTGTGGCAGTGGTGTCAGGTGCTGAAGAGATATGTCCCATGCAGCATAATAGACCTTGAAACAATACCTGCGTACTACAACGATCGATTGCTCAGTGGATGCTAAGTGTTCAAGCGTCTGTTCTGGACATTTAAGCAATGCCGATACGCATTTCTATACTGCAAGCCATTGGTAAAAATTGACGGTACCTTTATGTATGGTAGATATACGCATCGGCTATTGCTAGTTGTGGCAGAGGATGACAGTGGGAGAATCCTTCCACTTGCGTTTACAATAACACCGAGGGAGTCCACCGATGACTGAGAATTCTTTCTATCTAGGCATGTCTGCCCTTAACCTGATATATGCGTTATATCGGATCAGGGCCCTAGAATACTAGCCGCAATAGAGCGACAGGGAAGCCTATGGCATCGCACACACCATCGATATTGCCTAAGAAATGTTGCGTCCAACTACCACAGGCAACATCGATCTAAAAGCGAACGACGACAAGTGACCAACGTGGGTATGTAATAACTATTAATATAATTTCGTTTGTAATATTCAATTTATTCTTAATTGAAGAGTGGTATGTAATATTCGTTATCAACTTATATTGGTAGGGTACAAAGATCAATAAGGACCATTTTCACGAGATGTTGGTGATTTTGCGCTCAGTTAACGAAGAAGGCACAAACTACCTATGCAACATACCTTTCGAACAGTGAACACAAGCATATGACGACGGCCTACGATATGGTCATATGACCTCAAACCTGGTTGAATGCATAAATTCTGTTCTAAAAAGAACGCTTCATTTTCCGATAACATCGGTTGTGCGAGAGACATATTTTCATCTAGTGGTACTATTTCCAAAGCGAGCAGCGAGTTATAAAGACCAAATGCAGGGAGGCCATGTGTGGTGCGCGAAGGTATTGCAAGAAATTAACAAGGCAAAAGCACGGGCCAACACCATGCACACAGTGTGTCACGATCGCGACAACCTATGGTTTAGTGTGACGGAGTTTGACAGACCAAACCAAGGTATTATTGGCGGGCAATATTGTGTACACTTGAGAAATAGGACCTGCGACTGTGGGATATTTGACGCACTTCGTTATCCATGCGCTCATGTAATTGCAGCTTGTCAGAATCGGGAGTGGAGACACGTGTACAAAATAGAATACATGTACAACGTGTGGAGACACGTATTCCCACCAGTCCCAGATGAACGTAAGTGGCTGTCTGTATCACTTGCTCCGTTTAAATTGTTACCGGATAGAGAACTGCGTCGCAAACCAAAGGGTCGACCTTGCTCGACTAGAATACGCAACAATATGGATATCCGAGAAATAACCAACCAACGGAAGTTATGCGGATGGTGTAGGAACCCAGGCCATAGATTTCGCTCATGTCCAAATCGGAATAGTTGATAGTCTCCTTATCATTTTTGTCTCTTGGTGGCTATGAAAATTCTTTTGGTAAACTTTTGTAGAAGGACTAAGTTGCAAAACAAAAAAAAAGTTATTCAATTGATCTAAAATATCACCATCATCATTATTCTTCAAAATTATCTTTCTTGCTAAATGATTATTTTGCCCCTTACGATCCTTCAAAATTCCTACATTGGATCAACACCCATCTTGATAAAATTAAAATTTAAACCTCATACTTTTTCACTTATTCAATTTAGTCCTAATTCATCCATTTTTTCTTAGTTTCTATATCCTTCCACCCTTAAAATATATACACTATTGGCCCTTTAAGTTTTTCATATACACTTTAACCCCTCAAATTTTGAATATTTACTCTTGAGCCACAAAACTTTTCTCACATTTGCTATTTAGTCCTTATTTGAACCAATACAATTAGGATATTAAAACCAACTTTTATTTTATTAAAAATATAAAAAGTAAATTACAATTAAAAAATTAAAATCAAATTTATTTTATTAAATGTAACAATAAAAAAGTTTGTAGAAATATATTAAAAATATAAAAATATTAAAAATATTGCCTTATTAAAAAATGATTTCATTAAAAATATACAAAGTAAATTACAATTAGGATATTAAAAACAATTTTTATTTATTAAAATATAAAAATTAAATTACAATTAAAAAAAAAAAACAACTTTTATTTTATTAAAAATATAAAAAATACATTACAATAAAAAAATTAAAATCAAATTTTATTTTATTAAAATATAAAAAATAAATTACAATAAAAAATTAAAAACAACTTTTATTTTATTAAAAATTTAAAAAATAAATTACAATTAAAATATTAAAAACAACTTTTATTTTATTAAAAATATAAAAAGTAAATTACAATTAAAATATTAAAAACAACTTTTTATTTTATTAAATAAAACAATATAAAAAAGTTTATACAAATATATTAAAAAAATCAATATTGGTGCCGGTTGGAATCAGTGCCACATGGGGGTGGTCGACGGTTACGCGCTGGATTCCTCCTTGTTCCAGCTTCCGAAGGGGGTTGTGGTTGCTCCGGCGGGGATTCTAGTTCCTCCGGCAGGGGGTCGGGTTATGGGTGTTGGGAGGATAACCTACCTTGATAAAATAATGACTGCTGAGGTGTTTGCATCACCCATGGCAGAGGTGTTTGAATCCCATAAGGCAAAGGAGATTGGTAAAAAGAAGAGCTCCCCGATGGCGCCTCGTGTGATCCCTCATGTGACAGTGGCCTATAGATCGGCGGTCCACTCGGAGTAATCGGGAACGGACTCGAACCAGGCCATGCATTCTAACCTGCCATAGGACTGGGAAAAGGAAACATATAAGGGTTAGGATACATATAAGGGCTAGGATACGAACCTGGCATTATCTGAAAAGGCTGTGATGTGGGTGTCGTCGGCTGAAGTGTTGGGCCCGGTGATTGTGTCGGCGCTGTTGATGGGCCCGTCCCATCATCCATTCTCCTTGGATTTAAAGGGCCCCATCGTTCCCTTTGTATACGAAGTTGTCATCGCCTCTCCTCTTCTGACAATAAATACGACTTGCCATGGATCCTAAACCATGGCATGTATTTCGGCACGCACGCTAACTCAAGAACGATGATCGGTTCACAAGTAGGTATATAATCATACCGATTTTCCCACAATTCAATATATGCTGACCAATATAACACCCCAAACCCGGCCCACAAGCCTTGACCGGATCTGGTATGTCACGGAGTAAAAAGGAGTTTGAAAGGTTTGGACTAATAGTAGAAATTTAAAAATTTGTTAAGGGTATAAAACGGTATTTGCTAAAACTCAAGTGGGTTGATTTGATAAATCCGATTGAATTGAAAATCCTTTCTTCCTTTAAAACCATTTGATCATTTAAATTTTTAGAACATTAGAGTGATCGATAACTTAGAAAATTTTGTTACCCGATGGTAACATTTTTTGAAAACGCATACGAGTACTTATTTTGAAAACGTTACTTTTAACCGATTTGCTTAACAGTTCATAAGTTCATCAGCTATATAATAAAGTAAAAACAACTACCTAAACATCCAAAATAATAAGCGGCCATATTACAACCCAATCGAATTTTAGTGAATAATAAACTTAAAGCGGGGCAAAATAAAATTTCAAGTCCACAAAACAAACATGGCCGCCTCGAGCTCTCCTCGGCTCCGTATCCGCGCTCTACTCACCTGCAAGATGATATGGGAAGGGGTGAGTCACCAAGACTCAGTGTGTAAATCCCCAACCCGAAAATACCACTCATACACAAGATATTAGTATGACATGTAATTATGCAACCCAACCTAGCCATCCATGCTCCTTTTTCTACCCCGTGTGGTACCAAACCACTGGTGGTGCCAAACCACTGGTGACTTAAAGTCACGATATCCGTCAATACGTGTGGTGCCAAACCACTGGTGACCCGAAGTCACAATCAAATGATGGGGCCAACCCATCGTGTGATACCAAATCACTGGCGTCGATCCCGTATCTCAAATGTGGGGCCAACCCACGGTGGAATTAATCCACAGGGACGAGACGCTATGAGGTGCCAAACCTCTGGAGGTGCCAAACCTCTGGTGACCGTAGTCACGAAATGTGGTACCAAACCACTGGTGTCCGTCGACACGATTATTACTCCCTCTCATCAATCCCACCATCATCATGCTCACATAACAAGTATCATGATCCCATATATCATGCATTTGTATATAGCATAGCATTTAACAGCATATGATGGCATACACAACATATATCATAGATCGAGTAATAGGGGACTTACCCGAAAACCAAGCTTATGCCCACAAGGCAAATTTACTACATGAGAGGTTATAAATATCATCATGATAACAATCTATACTAATAAAGTGTGTAAGAGCTTACACACCTATTTAATCGGAGATTTAAAGAGAAATCGCGATCTATCTGATATCACAAAAGTCTCGAACCGTATCCCGTATTGCACCTATATTCGGCCACTATAGGTTAGTATTAAGGGGTCTCATTTGATTTACTAACAAATCCCAAAGGATCGGTCATATCATAACAAAATAGGGCCTTAGGCCGAACCTTTATTAGCACTAAGCCACGAGATTTGAAAACCCGAAAACTTCTGATTTCTTAGTCGATTAGTCCCCTCCTAAAATCATAGTGCATAAATCGGTTACTCAAAAATACTAAGAATGGCCTTTGGCCGAATAGTATATATATACATATATATATCTATATACCTTACCAAAACGAAACGAAGTCTCGGGAAACCACTCCTTCAATGCTCCTTTACGATTACTACACACAAGGGAGCAAAACTCTTAACATCTCAAGATCACATTCAGCCAACCTTACTAAGGTTTAGCCTCAAGCTTTCGACATACTCTTAGAACCCATAGGCCATTCGGCCAAAACTTACCTTCCAAACCACAGGAGTTAGTCGTCCCTTACTTTGATGGTTGATTCGGCCCCTCAACACCAACGCTTGACTCCCCCTATAGGTGTTCACAGGTTTCGGCTACCACATAAAACGAGAGTGAGGTTTAAACCCGAGTAATATTGATTGAAGAGAGCATCGAGAGAGAAGCAAAAGGGACTCGGCATAACCGAATTAGTTGAAGAAAGGATCTATACTTACCAGAATATTCGGCCATTCCCCAAGAGAATGAATCTTGTTTTCGGCACCTACTATAATGAAGAAATAATGCAAAAAAAAGAGAGGTCTTGAGAGCAAGGTATTCGGCTAACACAATATGGCAAGAAAAAGAAAGCAAACTACAAGCTCTCCTTTACCAAATCTAGGCCGACTAAGCTCCCCTAACCAAGCTTCATCCGACCAAGCAATCAAATTGGAAAGAAAAGGAAACAAAGGAGTTACTTTCAGCCTTGCTCTCCTTTGCAAATCTCCAAGCCAGTCATGCTCTCTCTCTCTCTTTCTTCTATGTGAAAAAATTGTCCATCACCAATTTTGATAAACTTTGTTTAATAATGTTTCCATGACCAACATTAATTAACAAATTGTCCATCATATGCTCTCTTCTTTCAACAAATAAAAATAAAGAAAGAATTTAACTAATGTTCCCAATACAAATAAAATAAGAGAAAGGAAAAAATAATGGCACCCCATCTAGCACTTCTGCATACGTCCAAGCCTCCATGCAGCCACCTTCACGCCAGCTAGAAAAGAAGAAACAAAACCATCCAGGTGCTGCCCTTGGGTATCGAACCCGAGACCTGAGGAAGAAACCCCCACGCCTCAGCCACTCTGCTGTGGCGCAATTCATGTCAATAATGCACCGCCTATTTCTTTTAAGCTTTCCTTCCTGAGTTTCCCCTTTGCCATAACGCCAGGCAAAAATAAAAGTGCTCGCGCGTCCCCAAGGGTACTCGAACACCTGCCCTCTATGCCGCAACGCCCATGAAGCGCCCTTAGCCACTCGGCCAAGGTATTTATTTGTGACATAAACCCCTCTCAAATTTCTTTTAATCACTCCTCCGCTCGTTCCACTGCCACAACGCTAAAACAAAAATAAAACCTGCTCATGCCTACCCCTAGGATTCGAACGCGCGACCTCCGTCCCGCAGCCCTCTAGCAGCGCCCTTAGCCACTTGGCCAAGGCGTTCGTTTGTGCTATAGGCTCGCCTATTTTATTCTTAAACCCTTCTCATTAAGTTCTCCTTCACGCCAAAATAAAACTTCCACCCACGCGATTCGAACCCTTGCCTTGCCGCATCTTCTAATGTTCTGGTAGCGCCCTAACCACTCCGCCAGCCATTTCCTTGGGTCATGATTTGCCCCTAAATATGTATAAGGCTTCCTCACTTACCCTTTTCTTCTCTAGCACTTAAAGAACTTTTTAACCCTAAACCCGATTTAACTCGGGATTTTGACTAAACCATAACACATGCATTTATTTAGGAAAACACACAATAAATAATCGTATGGCAAACGACCCCTAATGCAGGATGTTACAACCAAAATCTCGGTCAATCCGTATGCAACTACCGTAAGTCGACTTTGTGCTCATCATCGAGCACCTCAGGTGCCACGAGAATCGGTTATCGGAATCCAAATTGTCCCAGAACCTGATCTGACTGGTACATCTCCACGGTGGCATAATTGACCAATGGGACCTTCACATGCCAAATGTTCGGATTTTGAAAGAATTTCGGAATTACTGCCCGAATTGTCGGATCCTTGTATGGTGTCCATTGAAACTATATTAAATGATAAAAATATTAGTTATATACATAATACTAAATACTAAATACTAAATACTAAATAGCAAATACTAAATACGAAACGACTATTTTATTACGAAAATATATTTTATTTAATACTTACTTGTGCTTCCGACCGTTGGTCTAATAAAAGCTGTATATCTTCAAGCGAGGTAGGTATTCCAACATAACTCGCCGAATGGTTCCACCTAATTAAATAAATTTTTAGCATACAATTATACTTTAAATCTACGTAATAACTGTAAAATCTAATATTAAATTTACCTCGTTATGAGTGAGAATGTATATGGGTGGTCCACTTGAGGACGTAAAAATGGAAAGCAAAACTGTGCCCATGATTGCAGTAGTGATAGGCAACCTCCGATTTTGGCTTTATTCAGTCGCGTCGCCTGCACATCTCCCGATATAATTTTGCTAGCACGGTAGACCCCCAACTCAATTCGCCGGATGCTCTAAAATCAACGAGTTTCAGCAGCTATCTCAGATGTACGAGGTTTTTTGACTAGTCCGGCATCAGATAGCCTCCAATTATATCAAGAATGTATGCCCGAGCATACCGTATTCTTTCTAATTCAGTCGAATCATTATCCGGCTCTGAGAATGTGTCTCGTAACCAACCCATCTCAATCCGACCTCCGTTAATGTTATTCAGAATAGCACCCAAAAGCTCGTAGCATACAACTCCCCAATCACCAGAAGTTGCAGACCCGGTGACTACGTACCCATCCACCGGCAATCCTAATTGCAACTGCACGTCTTCCAGAGTGATAGTACACTCTTCGCATGGAAGATGGAAAGTGTACGTCTCAGGTCTCCACCTCTCTATCAAAGCACTGACTAGTTTCGGGTCCAACTTGCACCCTTGACTTATCGTGGCCACGTGCCAAAAACCTGCTTCCCGCAGGTAATTTTGGATCAACGGCGATGGCAGACCAGGCATATTACGAATATAGCATTGCAACACCCGATCTACAGACTGTTATAAAAAATTATAAAAATAAAAATTAATTAAAATTGCATAAATGAAAAAAATATTAAATAGTATTGAAAAATTAAAATTATAACTTACCATTGTCATTTGATCGATGGAGATGTGTTTATTATCGAGACGAATTAATTCTCGGCCATTCTAACACGATCGAATATTTTTAAATTTAAAAAAAAAACTAATTCAAAAAACTTTTAAATAGGTTTTTTTTGTAAAAATTAAAGGACTTGTGAAATTTGAGAGGAATTTGAGAGAAATTTGAGACAAAGTTGAGAGAAAGTTGAGAGAAATAGTGAAAGGACTTTTGTGTGAAAAAAATGAAAGGGTGCTTTTATAATTTTTTTTTACCGTTAGAACTCCAATGGTAAAAAAAAAGGCCGTTAAAATAGGCAAAACGCGTCCCTGGGGGAGCATTTTTGCCACATCAGCAAAGCGCGCACTCATGGATGCGATCTGCTGATGTGGCAAAAACGCTCCCCCAGGGACGCGTTTTCCTGGCACACACCCTGACATCGCGCTGACGTGGACGCGCTTTCACCGAAAATGGCCCATTTCGGTAAATATTTGAAAAAAAATATCCTTTTTCGTAAATTTTGAAAAAAGGGCATTTTTTGGTAATTTGCCCTTAATTTTGAAGGAAAATGTGTTTAGTTAGACGGGTTTTTCCTACACGTGTCAGGAAAGTTCGTCTAGCTGGACACGTTTTTCCTTTAAGTTGTAAATTTTTACTTTCTAATTTAATTATTTTCTTTGATTGGATGCTTAAATGTTAGTGGTGTTGTCCTTCAGTTCCAGGTTTGATTCTTTTTCTACTCATATTTATATTTTTTATTTCATGTTGTTTTAAGTTTTTTTTTTTTAGCTTCCTTAGTTAGATGATTAAATAATAGTTATTTCATCCTTAAGACCCAATTTCAATTCCCCTTTTCTAAACACATTTATAATTTTTATTTCATATTGTTTCAATTTTTTTAATTAATAAATATATTGTTTTCAGTTTTATATTTTAATTCATCATTTTAATTAATAACTCTTTTATTCATAAAATAAAATAATAAATGTGTAATTATATAATAAAAACATAAACTTTACATATATCATTATGTTAAAAATATTTGATTAATTACTGTTTTATATATAATATAAACAGAAACTAATTTTTTTGATATATTTCTATTTATATATGATATTTCTTTGTCAAATATGTAACACCCTTAACACGTATCCGTTGCTGGAACAGGGTCGCGGAGCATTACCGAAACTTTCAAGACATTTCCAAATAACTGATGTAAATTACTATTCATTAACCAATATTATTGATATCGTCCCTTAAATGGACCCTCGAGGCCTAATACAAGCATTAGAATCGAGTTGGGACTTAATCGGAAACTCTAAGAATTTTTTGCGAAATTACAAAAATTTTCTATGGAACACCTCTTACCTGTATTCGACGCCGGAATAGGGTATGAGGCGTAACCGGACGTAAACTCAAGCAATCATACAAAATAGAGGCTTAAATTCCCATTCAAATTAAAACTTTTCATTCACCTGCGCATCGTCCTTTATATGGACCCACGAGGTCCAAAACATACGTTGAGGGTGGTTGAGGACTAAACCGAGACCTTATGGAAGATTTTACAAAACTCAGAAAAATTCTGAGGCTTTAGGGGCACAAACCCGTGTGGGTGAATGGACACGCCCGTGTGGCATGCCACACGCCCGTGGGCTTAGGCCGTGTCAATTTTAGGTTGCATTCTGTTTATGACGTTAGCAACAAATGATAGCCATACGGCCAAGTCACACGCCCGTGTGCTAAGCCATGTGGTCGATTTTATTATCATGATTTTTCATAAATCAGGTGCAGACTTCACACAGCCAGGGCACACGCCCATGTCCCAAGGCCGTGTCACCCACATGGTCGAGACACACAGCCGTGACACGCACACGACCGAGACACACGGTCGTGTCTCAGCCCGTGTGGCCAGTTCTGTACATTCTATTTTGCTATATTAAGGTGCAGGGGACACACGGCCGGATCACATGCCCATGGGGCATATCGTGTGTCACACACGGCCTAGACACACGCCCGTATGCCTACCCGTGTGGACAAATATAAGACTATTTTCCAAGCCAATTTGTCACCCTTACTTGCAAACATTCACACAACATCACATGGCACAAATCATGGCATATAAATGCCTTCAAACCAACCCAAACATAATCAAGCAATATCATATCATTTACATATTAACTTCCACCATTCTAATAGCATTATGTTTTACTAATACAATTCATACCAACTTCATATTCATAAGGACATTATCATATGAATGACTCATATCCAACATTAGTTAACTTATCTAATCAACAAAAAGACTATTAACCACATCTATCACATATCAAGCAAATATAAACCACATCACGAGGCATTGGCATATGCATATGAATAATCATATAATCAACATAAGCCATCATTCATGGCTATATATACAATTTGGACCATAACCATTATAGGCCAACACATTTATGCTAACATAATTACAACAGGCAAAGTCCCTATACATGCCATAAACTTAAAATACTTGCATTCACTTATACCCAAATGATATCTTGATAGTGTGATAGCATCTCCGGTGATCTCCAACCTGAGCTAGCTAACTTAACCTATAAGAGATAGGAAAGAAAGGGGAGTAAGCAATAGAGCTTAGTAAGTTCATATGCAAATAATAAACAACTATTAACATTCCTTTACTTTATCCGTCCATAAGAGTACTATTATTACGGTTTGCATTAAATCTCAAGTTTACCACTTCTTCATTCATAGTGCCTACTCTTTTAACATATAATCACCATTTACATTCCTTGGCATTAGTCTAACCACCATAGTCTCCCCATTATAACATATCAAACTATTTAACAAGTTATTTCCATCCTCTTAATCACATGCACATTAATTGTGAGTAATCATAATTTCAACATATAGTTTAACCACTTTTCAGTTGTCTAAGCTCGTATCTTACTATATTCTCATAATGACTTTATTCGGCAATTACTCCTGTCCTTCCTTTTTCTCAAATCTAATGAAACACAATTTAAATAAATACATCGTACTATACCAAAATTCAATTAGGCTCATAAACCTATCACATGATCATTATCAAATCTTATCATGTATCCATTCATCTAAAGTGTAGATCAATAATCATAAGGTTATCAATATTTGTCAAGTGTAGCTTATCCAAATACATTTTTACCGAATGTTCACCACACACCGAACTCATTACTCATGAGTTGTTGTACATACCTGTACCATCTCGTAACATAACCACTTGCTTTCTCATCTTTGGCATACCCGTTGAACACTTGGAATACTAATTGGATACACAGAAAGTCTTTGCACATGAGTGCCACATATGTAGCTAAAGCTACCTCATATCTCATATCACATAAATGCTCTCTCTCGAGCTAATCACGGGCCTGCTCACACAAGCTGTTAGTCAAGACGTCATTACGGATTTGTGAATATGTCGGATTTGTGAATTGTATTAGTAAAGCATAAAACTATTAGAATAAAAATATAATAAAAATAAATTTTCTTACGTCGGATTTGTGACTCCCGAAACCATTGTTCCGACTAGGCCCAAAATCAGGCTGTTACAACTTTCCCCCCTTTAGGGAATTTCGTCCTCGAACATATTACCAGAAGAAGTTGCTTTCAACTCTCATGAAACACTTTCACTAACCTTCCAGAATCACAAATCATTTTTAACATCGTATATCTCTTTCCAACAACCTTTAAACTTTAACAGACAGTGTCGGAGCACATCGCCAAAATCTGAATTACTCTCTTCAGAATACATATACTCAGTAATCTGTCAAATAAGAACTCTGCACATACTGAAATGATCATACGGATCTTTGCCAAACAATCAACCACAATCCAAATAACATCTTCCTTTTCAGAGATTATGACAATCCCAATACGAAACTTATGGTAACTCTATCTCATCATCACTCTCGTACCATCTCTGACTGTATTAGTCCTGCATACACTTGATTTCGGCTTACTTGCTAACAAATAGACATCTGAACAAAAACTCAAAAATATTGTGATACATACTCAATCACCAGAACATCTACTCATATAACTGCACATTTTATTATTCTTGGATAAACAGATGTGCTACTACTGAGTCTTGTACCAAAAACTTCTGCATAAGTTCTGGATTCATCAATACGCAAATTCTATCTCGAAATAACAATAATAACAGGAATCATGTCTGACTTGAAATTTAACATCAGAAGTAAACTCACTTTGAACTCATTTAGATTACCATTCACTATCACATTTCTGAGCTTCTCAGTTTTGCAAAGAAAACCTCGCTTTAGCATTTAATATAGCTAGAATTAGACCATCATGAAATAAGATCAATCAAGTAACCAACTCGCACCAATTAAACAAGGATTTTCTATTCAGACATCTGCACTATATCTGCTTTCCAAAAGGTAAATCAATAACTACACAGACTCTTGCAATAACTCAAGCCATTAACATTGTCTTAAATTCAGATTTTTCTATAACATTAGATACTTTAACCCATCAAGATTCAGGAAGCATATGGCATTTTCCGTTAAACACACTATATCATCGAATTCACAACACAGACATAAAAGTGGTCGTCTCTAAATCACCAGTCGAACAATTCTTTTTTATGTAACTTTAACCGCTTAAAAGTACAAATTACCTCTTTACATTCTTGTATTAAGACACATTCCAATTCGTTCAATAGTACATCACTGAAAAATCGCAAATTCTTTACTCAATTCAAACTTAACTTATAACTAGAGTTTTGGTTAATAATACTTTCATCTGTTTAGAACTTTGCTAACATGCATAGATTATTCAAATTTTCATAATGTGATGACTTTATCAATCGGTACAGCTTTAATTCATAATAACATCATTCGATTAGAACAATCCAATAAGCATCTCTGCATTCGATTAGAACAATCCAATAGGCATCTCTGTATCATACTTTCTAGAATATTTTCTTCATTCAGACTATCCGTTTATATATACTCGTGAATGCACAGAATTTATTCCCTTAGCTGAGGACATGCTTAAATACATATAACTTAAACCACATCTCAACAAGTCAGCTTACCCAACTGAGTTGATTTCAACTATCGAATAATAACATGTTAAAATACTCTTTTCTTCATGCTACTACCACAACCTAAATACATACATTCATTCACAATTCTCTTAACATGCTACTCAAAGTTCTTGCAACCATATTAGTTCAAGGAAACAAATATCTTGATTGAACTCATCGACTTTAATCAAACTTACCAGAGAAAAGAGATCCATCATACAATTTTGAGCTTGTGCTCTCATCTTTTATACCTTTGCCGATGTCAATTCCTTTCATGAAAATTACAGAGATCCAGATACCTGAATCACCACATTCCTATTATCGAATCCAGAAATACATTTGTAATAAACATAGCCACCACAGATCAAAGAACATACTTTAAAGATGAGCTATGTCCGAATAATTTACATAATAAAGGCGATAAGAAAATCCAACTACGATATCATAACAGAAATCTGAGAGCATGACTCATAAGGGAATAATTATAAAGATCAAGATGATCCCCCAAAGGAAATCAGAAGAAAAACATTGCTTACCAGCTCCGGACTTCCTTCATAACAGAGATAATATATTTCCCGTATATATAAAACAAAATCATAATCAGTAGAAACATAAGAATATTCTCACATAAATTTTTTACCATCGACTTCATTCCAACATATTAGAATAGAATCCTGGAGAAATAAGGAAACGTCGGCTATAATTCAAACGAACCCACATTGCTTTCATCTAACATTAGAGTCAGCCAGTGTACTCATACAATGAGATTTTCATCAGAAAGAGGACAATCATCTAAACTCCTAAGGATAAGTGAATATATGGAACACCTAGAAAGGTCATCATAATTTTTCAATCATAACTGTCATACACAGACATCTTTATAACTCAAATATCATTTCTTTGACTAACTCTGTCTTCAATAGCCTCATATTATTCCATTCACTAAAGAAAATTTAATTCGGAAGAAATTTCCGGTAAATTCACACTTGAAACATCATACCTGAATGAGTCGTTTGACCGAAATTAACTTCTTCTTTAATCGAGACATTGCGTAATTTGAATTATCTTTAAAACAATCTGATATCTCTTCCGAACTAAGTTCATTTGCCTGACTACTCTCAACTCTGTCTGTATTATTAGTTATTCCTCTATTGAACTCTTTAGTCTCCCACTTGTGGGTTCATCCAACATAAATCTCGTGAAATCTTATTATAAAATACCACACTGGTAAGGGGGTGAGGTCGTAAAGCCTCTAACTTGACTCTTATAAATACACACATATGACTTAGCATTAATCACTAATGTAATATCATCATAATCACATAGTTCATTCCAAGAAAATTAACACACTTATTTATTATAGAAATGTTTTCTGTCATCCACAATTTCAAGCAATGAATTTACTTACTCGAGTTCAATATTATTATCTAATTAAATTCCAACACTTAGCTTCAATTTTACTTACCAACATCTGTCAAATTAGAGAACGCCTTACGGGTTTGAGTACGTCGTTTTCTTGATGCCATAGTCCAACTATGGTCTTACACAAAGTTTCATATCGATGCCATGTCCCAGACATGGTCTTACACAGAATCTCATATCGATGCCATATCCCAGATATGGTCTTAGATGAAATCTCATAACGATGCCATGTCCCAGACATGGTCTTACACGTATCACAATGCCATAGCCCAGCTATGATCTTTGATCGCTGTAAAATCAAAGCTTTAAATATTTATAAAAAAATGATCAAACCTGGAGACTAACCCTGACAACGATATTAAGGCAAGTGTACCTATCGAACAATAGTATAGCTTAGGCAAGACCGGTTATCGAACCCAAATGAACTAAAAGTATTAATACTCACTTTCTTTTTATTATTTAGCCTTAAAGTTAGAGTAAAGATTACTTTTTAAATTAAATTGACGACAGCTAAACTAAAGAAACAAAGACAAAAAAAACGATTTGGAAAATAACCTTGAGGAAAAACTCAGTTGATTTTAATGATACCCTCGGGAAGAATCCACCTAGATTTCTCCTATTATCTAACCTTCAATTTTATGATTTCTTTTACTTAGCTTGATCCGTAGGACTCCCTAACCTATATTAAACCCTCTCTTGAGGCGAATAACGTCTAACCCTAGGTTAATTAGTGGAACTCTCGTTCGCTTATAATAACCCCTTAGGATAGTAGTAAATCGATCAATGGACTCCTATATTAGGTTTCACCCTAATCCGGCAAAATCTCATAACCCTATCTCTAGGCTTTCGATCAACTCCGCTTAATTATGTTAGATCTTATCTTAGGCAGGGTCTATTCCTCCTCCACCTAAGCACATTAGATTTGGATTAAGCAACATAATTAAGAACAAACCAAGTAATTTATCATATAACTTAAAAATCAAATAATAAAATCCATCTAGGTTTCATCCCCTTCAGGTATCTGAGGGGTTTAGTTCATAATGAATAAACAAACCATCGCAAGAGAAAAGATAAAACAAAACATAGGAAAAATCCTAAAACTCCCTGAAGGAATCGAAAGAGAATTCCGCCGTCTTGAGTATAACTTCAGCTTCTTGAGATGGATCAACTGGCTATCCTCGCATTATTCCTTAACTCTGACCTTCTCGGCTTGGCTTCTTGGCCTCGCTTTCGCTCCTGTTTCGGCTTTTGCCGAACTCCTCTCTCAAGTTGCCCCCTTGGGTGTTTATATAGACTTTGTGATGCCTTACTTGGCCCCTAAGTATCTTAATTCAAGTAGAATTCCTAATAGGGTGTTTGAATAGGCTTTGGAATGTGTTTCTTTGCCTCCAAGTATCCTTTCCCGAATGAAATTTCTCTTTCCAGCGACAGGGACACGGCCATGGCACACGCCCGTGTGAATCGTGGCCATGCCGTGTTCGGACTTTTAATGAGGCACGGCCGTGTGGTATTTAGGCCAGGCTGTGCCGATTTCTCTCTTGGCCCACTTTTGTTCTTTTTAAGCCAGTTTTACGTTCTTTTCATCCTTGGGTGCTTTCCTGAGTATAAGACACGAAAAGAAAGGATCAAGAGCACCTTTTTACATAAATCAAAAGATAAATCATCCAAAAGTATGCTAAATGTGGGATTAAAATATGTTACTTTTACGGTTTATCAGCCTTACATGTCATTACGATGCCATAGCCCAGCTATGGTCTTACACGCTATTAATATGCCATAGCCTAGCTATGGTCTTACACGTACTCAAATGTACTGCCATGGTCCAACCTTGGTCTTACGTTCACAATGCCATAACCCAATTATGGTCTTTTCACTGAAATGCCATAGCCCAGCTATGGTCTTACATTCCGTACTTTGCCATGGTCCAACTATGGTCTTATCCGTCAGTTCCTCATTGAACGACCGTACTCATTTCCTGCGTTCTACTCAATTTGATCTTCCAATTCAATTTTCATGCTATTATAATATTCATAGTACAATAACAAAGACATAAAACAAAACATTATATTATCTCTAATTTAACAATTAAACATAAGATTCAACCATATGAACATACTGATTACACTTATTCAAGCAAGTGCACATAAACACACATTCCGTCAATTTGTGTAAGTGTACTTAGCATATTCACTTAATCAAATATGTTGGGCACCTATCATCATATGAATGCCAAACAAACATGGATGGGCTTATCACCATATAACTTTCATTTCATTTCACTTTTCCACATTTCTCAACTTATGGTTATCTCATTCCGTACATTAACACATGCATATCATGAACTTCTATTCATACCTTTCCACATTTCAACACATCGTAAGCACATTTCAATCATCTCAATATCATTTTCAGCATTATCGAAAATAGCTCGGTTGGAAGTCATCTCTGTCTTAACGAAACAATTTTGTTAGAGCCGAGAGATATCACACTCTGACGAGTAGTAATATGGCATGTATACCTAGACTCACATACGCTAGGTTAGTCTAAGAACCGACTAAACCATAGCTTTGATACCACTAAATGTAACACCCCTTACCCGTATTCAACGTCGGAATAGGGTATGAGGTGTTACCTGACGTAAACTCAAGCAATCATACAAAATCTAGGCTTAAATTCCCATCCAAATTAAAACTTCTCATTCACGTATGCATCATCCTTTATATGGACCAACGAGCTCCAAAACATACATTGAGGGCGGTCCGGGACTAAACCGAGACCTTAGGAAGATTTTACGAAATTTAGAAAAATTTTGAGGCTTTAGGGGCACAAGCCCGTATGGGTGAATGGACACGCCCGTGTGGCATGTCACACACCCGTGGGCTTAGGCCGTGTCAATTTTAGGTTGCATTCTGTTTATGACGTTAGCAACAAATGATAGCCACACAGCCAAGTCACACGCCCGTGTGCTAAGCCGTGTGGTTGATTTTATTATCATGATTTTTCATAAATCAGGTACAAACTTCACATGGCCAGGGCACACGCCCATGTCCCAAGGCTGTGTCACGCGCCCGTGTGGCCAATTTTGGACATTCTATTCTGCTATATTAAGGTGCAGGGGACACACGGCCGAATCACATGCCCATGGGGCATACCGTGTGTCACACACGACCTAGACACACTCCCGTGTGTCTACCCGTGTGGACAAATACAAGGCTATTTTCCAAGCCAATTTTTCACCCTTACTTGCAAACATTCACACAACATCACATGGCACAAATCATGGCATATAAATGCCTTCAAACCGACCCAAACATAATCAAGCAATATCATATCATTTACATATTCACTTCCATCATTCTAATAGTATTATTCTTTACTAATACAATTCATACCAACTTCATATTCATAAGGACATTATCATATGAATGACTCATAACCAACATTAGTTAACTTATCTAATCAACAACAAGACTATTAACCACATCCATCACATATCAAGCAAACATAAACCACATCACGAGGCATTGGCATATGCATATGAATAATCATATAATCAACATAAGCCATCATTCATGGCTATATATACAATTTGGACCATAACCATTATAGGCCAACTCATTTATGCTAACATAATTACAAAAGGCAAAGTCCCTATACATGCCATAAACTTAAAATACTTGCATTCACTTCTACCCAAATGATATCTTGATAGTGTGATAGCATCTTCGGTGATCTCCGACCCGAGCTAGCTAACTTAACCTATAAGAGATAGGAAAGGAAGGGGAGTAAGCAATAGAGCTTAGTAAGTTCATATGCAAATAATAAACAACTATTAACATTCCATTTACTTTATCCGTCCATAAGAGTACTATTATTACGATTTGCATTAAATTTTAGGTTTACCACTTATTCATTTATAGTGCTTACTCTTTTAACTTATAAACACCATTTACATGCATTGGCAATAGTCTAACCACCATAGTCTTCCCATTATAACATATCACACTATTTAACAAGTTATTTCCATCCTCTTAATCACATCCACATTAAGTGTAAGTAATCATAATTTCAACATCTAGTTTGACCACCTTTCAGTTGTCTAAGCTTGTATCTTACTATATTCTCATAATGAATTTATTCGACAATTACGCCTGTCCTTTCTTTTTCTTATATCCAATGAAACACAATTTAAATAAATACCCCGTATGTAACACCCCAAACCCGGCCCATGCGTTACGAGCAGATTTGGTATGTCTCATGAAGAAAGTGTAAAACATCATATGATTCTTACTAAAATAAGCGTTACTTGGTTGTGTTTTAATAAACAAGTTTTGCATGTAAATATTTGATAAAATACAGCTATTCTTGAATGATTGATTGATGAGTCAAAAATCGGAGTAGTGAACTTTAAAAAAACATGACTTTTGAAAATGACGTTGAAAATTCCAAAGAGAATCCGAGTGTTTTGTAAATTTCATTGATAATTCGAAAGAGAATTTTTGTGTTAATTTATTTGTAAAAGTTTGTTTTGAAATCCATTTGTAAATCTGTTTTGGAAAATCATTGGTTATGCTTTTAGAAAATCCCCATTTAAAAAAAAATTTCATGCAAAATCATAAATACGTCCAAACATAAAGCAAATTAAAGTTTATCCTAGAGGCCTTATTACAACTTTAAAACCTGAAATATTAAAGGTAACAAAATAATACGGAAAAATAGTTTACTAATGTTTGCAAACATCATTTATGAAGTATGGCCTCCACTGAGTCATCCATGGCCCCAAGTCCTCGTCACTGAGCGTTACCTACAGGGATTAAGAAAAGACAGGGGGTGAGTTGCAAGAACTCAGTGTATAATCCCCTTACCGTCATCCACTAGGTCTGAACCCATTTAGCAAAAACTTGGGCCTGAGCCCATAAAGCATAATCTTGGGCCAGAGCCCATTTACATATCAGAATATACATATATGCAATGTATGCAACCCAACCCATCCTAATAATCCATCCGCTACACACCACCCTACAATCCAACACACCTGTGGGGATCAAGTCAACCCACCCCGCCAAACACACCAATCGCAGGCATTATGCCATTTAATATATTTGTGGCTGAGCCACCAGAGTCATAATTATGCGTGGCATAGCCACCATACAGATTGTGGCAGAGCCACCAGATATCATTTACGGTAATATAATTGGCACACAGCCTTGGGTAAATATGATCGACACAAAGTCGTTAGTTCATATGCTAAGCACATAGCCGTTATCAGAATTTGTGGCAGAGGCACCAGAATCAGAATGTGGCAGAGCCACCAGGCTACAGTTCTCTTCTTTAATATTTTTCCCATCCCATGCAAAATATGCAAATGCAACATAAATAATAAAACATAATATTCACATATATAAACGACAATTATCAATCCAATAATTTATTACGGGGAATCAACCCATTATAGCACTTTGCAAATTGGCCCATTAGGGCAATCTATCAAATCGGCCCATTCGGGGCATTTTCGTAATTTGGCCCATAAGGGCATTTTCGTAATTCGATAATCTTACTCACTAAGGGTGATTCAGTAATCTCGCAACCCAGGGGTATTTCGGTAATTTACCCTCCAAGGGTTTTTTGGTAATTTCGCAACCCAGACTTAACTATTAATTCGGGCATAAAAATTTGAAACTGTCCATTTGCGTCATACGGACTAAATTGACTATAAATCAAGTTAGAAAACTTGAAATTTTGATCCGTAAATTTTCCTTGAAACTAGACTCATATATCTTGTTGCTACAATATTTCCAGAATTTTTGGCTTATCCATTTAGGACAGTTAATTCCTTAAAGTTTCCCTTGTTTCACTGACCAACGTTTCTGACCTCTCTTAACTTAAACTCAGATATCTCACTGTACAGTTTTCATATGTTGCTCCCACTTGTTTCTATTGAAAATAGACTCAATGAGTAATCTATACATATAAATTATAACCTATAATTCACTTTGTACAATTTTAAACGATTTTTCCAAGACAGAGTAGGGAACCACGAAGGCAATCAGAACCAGTCTCACTAAAATTAAAATATCATAGAATATAAAATTCCTTTTCCTTCTCCATTTCTTTCATATAAAAATAGACACAGTAGGATTTAATTTGATATCTTATTCGCTTTCTAATTCCCTTTCTCCTATTTTTCGTGATTTTTCCAAGTCATATCACTGTTGCTGACCAAACTATTTCATTGCAAAATATGGTTACTACTACGAACATACGCACGCCCGAGTGGTCACGGATGCCGGTTTCCGATTTTCTTTGGTATTTCGACCGAATCACAGAATATTTCATGCAAATAGTCAGAGAGGTGTGAGATTACACACCATTTCAAACATGTATTGGGAAGGTACGAGATTACACACCTTATTTAGAATCCGTAACACGATACTCTCCGTGGCACCTAAAGGTACAATCGGTCAACAATTAGTCCAAAGCCCAATTTACAACTTCAACCAAGTATTGCGATTGATTAACAATCTATATCCTTACCAACAATCCGAGTCTCTTATTACGAGGGATAGGTGATCGATTGGCCCTTCGATAAAGTACTTCGAGACTCCACTTATCAACCCTCTTCCGAAAGCCAAAGGCTAGAAAGATGACAAGAGTGTAAGCTAACACTCTACTGATTCGACCCACACCAAGAGAACCACGAAGATGGAAGTAGCAAGGAATAGATTTGGCCTTGGTCAAAAGAACAGGGTGAATAATCGGTTTTAGAAGAGGGAGTAAAAGAGAAACAAGAAGAAAATAAAAGAAGAGGAAGAACACTACCTTACAACCACCGAAAACCCGAGAAGGCAAAGAAGCTCTGGCAACCACAAGAACCAATTTTTGGCTATGAGATAAAGTTGATGTTTCGGTTATAGTGTATAAAAGAGAATGTTTGAAAAGAAAAGAGTAGAAGTCAATAGGCAAATTGAAGTTTCGACCAAGAGGGAATGCAATCAAAAGAACCAAAATATTTAGAAAGGAAAATGAAATGACCCCCCCCAAAAAATGTGAAAAAGCAAGGGAGAGATAGAGAAATTCGGCTCCCCCTATTTCCCTAACCAAAACCTTGTATTCATCTTTTCCAAAAAGATGAACATTGACCAAAATAAAGTCTTTCCAAAACACCTTCCACACTATATGCCAACATGTTCCCTTATCCTTTATTTTCTTTTTATTCCTTTCCTTACCTTCATCCTTTCCTTGTTTCTTTAGCCATCATACCATAATTAAAAAGTCCACACTTGCCTTAAATACTACCTTGGCCGACACTTGGGGAAAGAACTAAAAAAAATAGTCAAAATATTTGTACCAAGTGGGATTGGAACCTCTTCCCTCAAATCCTTTCATGCAACACCACACCACTCTTTTACTAGCTTCACTTGTGCTAGCAAAATGCAAACTTATTTCCTTAAGTCTTGATGCCACATACCTTCCTCCTTAAAGTGCTTAACCACAAAAAATTTCTTATAGCCTAACTTGAACCCGGAACTTCCTAGAACTCCGTAACTTTCCAAAATTACCTTCTTAATAAGTCCAACTTGAAATAATGTCATTCTCTTATTCTCAAAAATTCTAAACACACCTACGCCCAAGGCCTAATGGGCCCAATCCTACTAGGCCCAATTTCGGGATGTTACAATTCGACCCTCCTTAAAGAAATTTCGTCCTCGAAATTTCCAACCAACTACTAAATGCACCGCTCAAATCACAGCACTATGCTTTCGCTGCGCACTCTGATCTTAATAACACTAATGTACTTTTAACAAAATCTTGAATCCTCTTTCACACAACCAAACATCTAACCACAGAAGTAAGCCATTATCTACCACTTATACCTAAAATTTTCTGCGTTCAATCATCACGTCCAATCAAAACATACTTGACTTGATGGTGATGAAGCAATCCTGAGCCTTATGCTCATTAGACCCGCATCTCAAGCATGCTCCTGACCTCCTCCTGCATTCTCCCGGATGACGCCTTCTACAATAATCGCAAGTAGGAAAGTTTGGACGTGCCTTAACACGCTTCACGGAACGAGACTGTGACCCTAAAGAACCACGATCTATTTTCTTCTTACAGTCCACAGACCCAACTTGAAGTGCTTCACCGATTCCCTTAACCTCCTTCAATACCTCCTTAACTATCTGAGTCAGCTCATCAACCCCAGCTCGATCATGAGATTCCGTCCCAACCACTGGCAATACCAGCGCCTCCCTTTCGGACACATGCTTCGGTGCTGAAGATCTAGCCCTAGCATCTCGGCCTCTACCACGCCATGTTTACCGCGTCCACATCTTCTAGCGCTCAAGATTGCTAAATCGATTTAATCTTTATTAAGAGTTTTATGAATCATTATGCTATTTCAGTGTTTATTAAACAATATCTTATGAAGTATAGGAAATAAAGTTGTTTTCGCAATACGTATCCTAAGATCTCAATCTCTATAATTTCAGCTCCTAAAGCTAAGAGTTCTAGAGTATTTCTATAGTCATACCACAATAATTATAAAATTAAAACATAACTTACTTCACTTGGTGCCGGATACCCATGGTGCCATACTTCCTGTAGAACATGCATGTATAAATTAAAATCTTAAACAACATTGGAAAACGCTTTTGAACCCAAACCACAGCCGAGTTTTGCAACCAGGCTCTGATACCATAAAATGTAACACCCCAAACTCAGCCCATGCGTTACGAGCGGATTTGGTATGTCACATGAAGAAAGTGTAAAACATCATATGATTCTTACTAAAATAGGCGTTACTTGGTTGTGTTTAAATAAACAAGTTTTGCATGTAAATATTTGAAATAATACAGCTATTCTTGAATGGTTGATTGATGAGTCGAAAATCGGAGTAGTGAACTTTAAAAAAACATGACTTTTGAAAATGATGTTGAAAATTCCAAAGAGAATCCGAGTCTTTTGTAAATTTCGTTGATAATTCGAAAGAGAATTTTCGTGTTAATTTATTTGTAAAAGTTTGTTTTGAAATCCATTTGTAAATCTATTTTGGAAAATCGTTGGTTATGCTTTTAGAAAATCCCCATTTAAAAAAATATTTCACGCAAAATCATAAATACGTCCAAATATAAAGCAAATTAAAGTCTATCCCAGAGGCCTTATTACAACTTTAAAACCCAGAATATTAAAGGTAACGAAATAATACAAAAAAGTAGTTTACTAATGTTTGCAAACATCATTTATGAAGTATGGTCTCCACCGAGTCATCCATGGCCCCAAGTCCTCGTCATTGAGCGTTACCTACAGGGATTAAGAAAAGAAAGGGGGTGAGTTACAAGAACTCAGTGTATAATTCCCTTACCATCATCCACTGGGTCTGAACTCGTTTAGCAAAAACTTGGGCCTGAGCCCATAAAGCATAATCTTGGGCCGGAGCCCATTTACATAACAGAATATACATATATGCAATGTATGCAACCCAACCCATCCTAATAATCCATCCGCTACACACCACCTGTACCATCCAACACACCTGTGGGGATCAAGTCAACCCACCCCGCCAAACACACCAATCGCAGGCATTATGCCATTTAATATATTTAGCTGAGCCATCAGAGTCATAATTATGCATGGCATAGCCACCATACAGATTGTGGCAGAGCCACCAGATATCATTTACGCTAATATAATCGGCACACAGCCTTGGGTAAATATGATCGACACAAAGTCGTTAGTTCATATGCTAGGCACATAACCGTTATCAGAATTTGTGGCAGAGCCACCAGAATATGTGACAGAGCCACCAGAATCAGAATGTGGCAGAGCCACCAGAATATGTGGCAGAGCCACCAGAATATGTGGCAGAGCCACCAGAATCAGAATGTGGTAGAACCACTGGGCTACACTTCTCTTCTTTAATATTTTTCCCATCCCATGCAAAATATGCAAATGCAACATAGATAATAAAACATAATATTCACATATATAAACGACAATTATCAATCCAATAATTTATTACGGGGAATCAGCCCATTATAGCACTTTGCAAATTGGCCCATTAGGGCAATCTATCAAATCGGCCCATTCGGGGCATTTTCGTAATTTGGCCCATAAGGGCATTTTCGTAATTCGATAATCTTACCCACTAAGGGTAATTCGGTAATCTCGCAACACAAGGGTATTTCGGTAATTTACCCTCCAAGGGTATTTTGGTAATTTCGCAACCCAGACTTAACTACTAATTTGGGCATAAAAATTTGAAACTGTCCATCTGCGTCATACTGACTAAATTGACTATAAATCGAGTTAGGAAACTCAAAATTTCGATCCGTAAATTTTCCTTGAAACTAGACTCATATATCTTCTTACTACAGTTTTCCAGAATTTTTGGCTTAGCCATTTAGTACAGTTAATTCCTTAAAGTTTCCCTTGTTTCACTGAGCAATGTTTTTGACCTCTCTTAACTTAAACTCAAATATCTCACTGTACAGTTTTCATATGTTGCTCCCACTTGTTTCTATTGAAAATAGACTCAATGAGGAATCTATAAATATAAATTATAACCCATAATTCACTTTGTACAATTTTAAATGATTTTTCCAAGACAGAATAAGGAACCACAAAGTCAATCAGAACCAGTCTCACTAAAATTAAAATATCACAGAATATAAAATTCCTTTTCCTTCTCCGTTTCTTTCATATAAAAATAGACACAGTAGGCTTTAATTCGATATCTTATTCACTTTCTAATTCCCTATCTCCTATTTTTCGTGATTTTTCAATATCACGTCACTATTGCTGACCAAACTGTTTCATTGCAAAATATGGTTACTACTACGAACATACGCACGCCCGAGCGGTCACGGACGCCGGTTTTCGGTTTTCTTCGATATTTCAACTGAATCATAGAATATTTCATGCAAATATTCAGAGGTGTGAGATTACACACCATTTCAAACATGCATTTGGAAGGTACGAGATTACACACCTTATTTGAAATCCGTAACACGATACTCTCTGCGGCACCTAAAGGTACAATCGGTCAACAATTAGTCCAAAGCCTAATTTACAACTTCAACCAAGTATTGCGATTGATTAACAATCTATATCCTTACCAACAATCCGAGTCTCTTATTACGAGGGATAGGTGATCGATTGGCCCTCTGATAAAGTACTTCGAGACTCTACTTATCAACCCTCTTCCGAAAGCCAAAGGCTAGAAAGATGACAAGAGTGTAAGCTAACACTCTACCGATTTGACCCACACCAAAAGAACCACGAAGATGGAAGTAGCAAGGAATAGATTCGACCTTGGTCAAAAGAACAGGGTGAATAATCGATTTTAGAAGAGGGAGTAAAAGAGAAACAAGAAGAAAATAAAAGATGAGGAAGAACACTACCTTACAACCACCAAAAACCCAAGAAGGCAAAGAAGCTTCGGCAACCACAAGAACAAATTTTTGGCTATGAGATGAAATTGATGTTTCAGTTATGGTGTATAAAAGAGAATGTTTGAAAAGAAAAGAGTAGAAGTCAATAGGCAAATTGAAGTTTCGGCCAAGAGGGAATGCAATCAAAAGAACCAAAATATTTAGAAAGGAAATTGAAATGACCCCCAAAAAAAATGTGAAAAAGCAAGGGAGAGCTAGAGAAATTTGGCTCCCCTATTTCCCTAACCAAAACTTTGTATTCATATTTTTCAAAAAGATGAACATTGACCAAAATAAAGTCTTTCCAAAACACCTTCCACACTATATGCCAACATGTTTCCTTATCCTTCCTTTTCTTTTGATTCCTTTCCTTACCTTCATCCTTTTCTTGTTTCTTTAGCCATCATACCATAATTAAAAAGTCCACACTTGCCGTAAATACTACCTTGGCCGACACTTGGGGAAAGAACTAAAACAAATAATCAAAATATTTGTACCAAGTGGGATTCGAACCTCTTCCCTCAAATCCTTTCATGCAACACCACACCACTCCTTTACTAGCTTCACTTGTGCTAGCAAAATGCAAACTTATTTCCTTAAGTCTTGAGGCCACATACCTTCTCTCCTTAAAGTGCTTAACCACAATAATTTTCTTATAGCCTAACTTAAACCCAGAACTTCCTAGAACTCCGTAACTTTCCAAAATTACCTTCTTAATAAGTCCAACTTGAAATAATGTCATTCTCTTATTCTCAAAAATTCTAAACACACCTACGCCCAAGGCCCAATGGGCCTAATCCTACTAGGCCCAATTTCGGGATGTTACACCGTACTATACCACAATTCAATTAGGCTCATAAACCTATCACATGATCATTATCAAATCTTATCATGTATCCATTCATCTAAAGTGTAGATCAGTAATCATAAGGTTATCGATATTTCTCAAGCATAGCTTTTGAATACATTCTTACCGAATGATCATCACATTTCGAGCTCATTACTCATGAGTTGTTGTACATACCTGTACCATCTCGTAACATAACCACTTGCTTTTTCATCTTTGGCATACTCGTTGAACACTTGGAATACTAATTGGATACACGGAAAGTCTTTGCACATGAGTGCCACATATGTAGCTAAAGCTACCTGATATCTTATATCACATAAATGCTTGATCTTGAGCTAATCATGGGCCTGCTCACACAAGCTGTCATTCAAGACGTCATTACGCAGCATTGCTCACACAAGCTGTCAAGTATCCGCAACACATGCCAGACTACCCAACCACTGGTAGATGTACGAGACCAGCACCCGGATCACATAAGCACATATATATATCACATGGGTCCTTAGTGACAGGTCACTCGTATCCTATTCTATTCCTAAGGTTCAAACAAGATTTTTTCATACTTATTGGAACTTGTTGATTGTATCCATAGAATTAATCATTCATTCCACACATTTACGAAGCATTTAAAATATTTAGAATAAAAACATAATAATGCATTATTCGCATAGAACTTACCTCGATACCAAAAAGGCAAAAAGGGACCTAATCATCAATTTCTCTATTTTTTCCCGTTCTAGGTCCGAACCTCATTTTCTTTGATCTATAACATCACATTTAGTCTATTTATTAGTCACATTATTCAATGTGATCCAAAAATCACATTATGGCAAAATTACATTTTTGTCCCTAAAGTTTCACATATTTACATTTGTGCCCCTAGGCTCGTAAAATTAAATGTGTTCAATTTCTTTATAACCGAAGCCTAGACGAATCATTTTCATGCTTACAGTAGCCCACATTTTCCACTAAAAGCAGACTTTTATGACATATTTTATAACTTTTACAAATTAGTCCTTTTAGGCATTTTTACCGAAAATCACTTAGTAAAAGTTATTTCTCTAACCATAAACATGCATAATCTACCATTAAACATCAAAATACACAAAATTCTAACATGGGTCAAACCCTAGAACTTCATCGTATCTCAAAAAAATGGTAGAAATAGGTAGATCATGTTACAAGGATTTCAAAAACGTGAAAATCATTAAAAACGGGGCGAGAACGGACTTACTATAGAGCTTGGAAGGTTGAACAAAACCCTAGCCATGGTGTCCATGGTATATTCAGCAAGGGAGGTAGAAGATGGACATATTTTTGGCTATTTTGGCTTTTTAATTCTTTTAATTACTAAATGACCAAAATGCCCCTAACTTAAAAATATTCTATTTCACCTATTTCGTGTCCATTTTTGTCCAACAATTTATCCAATGGTCTAATTACCAACTAAAGACCTCTAAATTTAAATTTCATAGCAATTAGACACCTCTAGCTTCTAGAACTCAAGTTTTGCACTTTTTACGATTTAATCCTTTTGACTAAATTGAGTGCCCAAATGTCGAAATTTTCAAACAAAATTTTCACGAAATCATTTCGTGAAATTGTAGACCATAAAAATATAATAAAAATAAATTTTTTACGTCAGATTTGTGGTCTTGAAACCACTGTTCCGACTAGGCCCAAAATCGGGCTTTTACATTCCAAGTTGCAGGGATCACACGCCCGTGTGGTCTGAGGGACATTCCCGTGTGACCCTAGGACACGCCCATGATATAAGCCCTGTTCGACCCCATGTAACTCTCTGACTTGTACACACGGCCATGCCACATGCCCATGTGCTAGGCCGTGTGGTACACACGGCTGAGACACACGTCCGTGTCTCTGCCCGTGTGTTCAATTCTGAGCATCTTGTTTCTCAAAATTTAGGTACAAGGGACACACGGCCTAACCACACACCCATATACCAGGCTGTTTGTCACACACAGTCTAGAAACATGCTCGTGTGTCTGCCCTTGTGGACAAAATAAAGCCATTTCTAGCTTCATTTCTCACCTAAAATCACACTATTGACCTGCACTTAAAACTTACATCCAAATACCAACCATTTCAGCATTCAAATTAAGCAAATTCCATCATTCAATATGGTATACCATTATATGCATACATATTTACCATCTTACCTTGGTTTAATCCATATGTTAGACATAATTTGATCAACTACTTAACATATATGTAGCTACCATAATATAACATTATAAGTATATCAAAACAACCATTACTAGCCATTCCAATGGCTAGATTATAAACATCATTATCAAGCCACTACTAGCCAAGTTGTCCTATACATGCCATTATACCAAAACGCTTTTACTATGTATACCCAAAATAAGCTAGTAGATAGTGTGACAATGCTCCAATGATCTCCAACCTTCGCGAGCTTTTGAGCACTATAAAATAGGGGAAAATGAAACGGAGTAAGCATTACATGCTTAGTAAGTTCGTATAATGAAAAACTAAACTTACCGAGCCTGTTTATTAAATGTAAGCATATAATAACATGTTTTCCATCAACTTGGAAAAATTGCCTAAATACAAACATTCAATCAAACATGTTAGTCACCAAATTTTCATATACATTAAGTAAACATAGATGAGCTCATCATGCCATATTCTTTCAAGACATTATTATTCCATCTCATA
This sequence comes from Gossypium australe, assembly GCA_005393395.2. Classification (NCBI taxonomy): domain Eukaryota; kingdom Viridiplantae; phylum Streptophyta; class Magnoliopsida; order Malvales; family Malvaceae; genus Gossypium; species Gossypium australe. The sequence continues at coordinate 55,609,657 of CM016615.1, read as the reverse complement.
ATTCTCTCTTCTTGCCAAGATTTTTGTCCATTGAACCATTAAAGTTTCAATGGATGCTCAAGTGGTACACTCGAGGTGTATGATTCAATAACCCATCAATTATTTTTCAAGAGTACCCATTAGGGCGCTTAATCAAGGAGCACACTCTCAAGCCACATATCGTGTAGCAGGATTACCAGTCCAGGCTAAATCCTAATTATAACGTATACTCGAGAGGTATTATATCAGGATTACCCGTCTGAGCTAAATCCTTTCTATAATGAGGTCAATAGGATTACTCGTCCGAGCTAAATCTGTCAGCAACAAATGCAGGACCTCATGCATTTCGGGAAAACACATATATTCATCAGAATTCAATATTAAAACGGAACTTAACCCTTTTCAACCATTTCAACCATTTATTCATTCTTATATTGTAACATCCAAGCAATTCACATAAATAATAATCACATTTCATACAACACAACATTTAATTTAACATAATTACATGCTCGATTAAGTTACACGAACTTACCTCGACACTTATTTGCGTATCAAATCTACTAATCTGAAATCTTTTCTTTTCCTCAGTCTAACCTCGAATTTGTGTTGTTCGGATCTATATAAATAACTTTAATCATCAATTTCACACATTTCATATTCATTTGGACTCAATTTACATCCTAGGCAAAATTACCATTTTGCCCTAACTTTTCCATAAATTCCAATTTTCGTCCCTATGCTCGGAAAATGAAATTCATGCAATTTATTCCCTATTCCAAGCCTAACCAAAATTCCATCACAAAAATTACAGCACATGTATTCATAAAAATTTAGAATTTTTCATTAAATTTCACATATTTACATTTTAGTCCCTAAATCATGTTTTCATCAAAAATCACTTTGTAAAAGTTGTTTATATATCAACAACTTTTCATTTTCTACCATAAATTTCAAAATTTCAGCATATTCATTCATGACCCAAATTTCATACTTTGATAACTCTTCAAATTGATCTCCCAAATAGATAGATTAAGCTATCCCGGTTTCAAAAATATCAAATTACTAAAAATGGGACAAGGAAACTTACCCAATTAAGCCATGAAAGTTTCTTCCCTCTCTCCTAGGGTTTCCATGTATTTTAGGTTGAAGATGACATAAAAGTAAGTTGATATCTTTTATCATCTTTTTAATTAATTTAATTATTTCAATTTCCAATTTGGTCCTTGCATTTTTTCTAAATTTCCATGGATGAGTCACCAAAATATCTACATACTTTTCTTTAATGGTCTAATTACCATATAAGGACCTCAAGTTTTGAATTTCATAACTATTTAATCCTTTTAGCTACTAGAATTTAACTTTTGCATTTTATGTGATTTAGTCATTCTCGTAATTAAGCACATAATCAGTAAAATTTTCTTATCAGAATTTTCACATGACATTTCTAAAACATTAAGGACCATGTAATAAAATAAAAATAAATTTTATTTTTGAATTGGATTTGTGGTCCCGAAACCACTGTTTCGATTTCACTGAAAAATGGGTTGTTACAACTCTCCCCCCTTAAGTATTTTCGTCCTCGAAAATCTTACCAGTAAAGAGATTCAGATATTGCTTCCTCATAGTATCCTCCGGTTCCCAGGTAGCCGCTTCTATACCGTGTTGTTGCCAAAGAATTTTTACTAATGCTACCTTTTTATATCTTAACTCTTTTGTTTCATGTGCTAGAATTTTGATTGGTTCTTCACCGTAAGTCATATCAGGCTGTATCTCAACTTCTTTTAGAAAAATAACATGTGAAGGATCCGATCGATACCATCGTAACATAGACACATGGAAAACATTATGAATCTGATCAAGTTCTGGTGGAAAAGCTAACTGATATGCAACTAGTCCAATTCTTTCTGTAATCTCATATGGTCCAATGAACCATGGACTCAGTTTTCCTTTACGACCAAACCAGAGAACTTTCTTCCAAGGTGATACTTTCAAGAATACCTTGTTACCGACTTGAAATTTTATTTCTTTTCATTTAAGATCAGGATAGGACTTTTGACGATCAGAGGCTGCTTTCAAACGGTATCGAATTACTTTCACTTTTTCCTCGATTTCACGGACTAAGTCAACTCCGTGTAACTTTTTCTTACTTAGTTCAATCCAATACAATGGAGTTCTACATTTGTGACCATACAAAGCTTCATATGGTGCCATTTCGATACTGGACTGATAACTGTTGTTGTAAGCAAATTCAACTAAAGGCAAATACTTTTCCTAGTTACCTTTAAATTCAAGTATACAACACCGAAGCATATCTTCCAAAATTTGAATTGCCTGTTCAGATTGATCATCAGCCTGGGAATGAAATGCAGTGCTAACGTGTAATTGGGTACCCAGAACTTCTTGCAATTTGCTCTAGAATCAAGATGTAAGCCGAGTGTCTTTATTTGAAATAATGGAGATAGGCACTCCATGCAATCTGACAATCTCAAAAACATATAATTTAGCCAATCTATCCAAGGAAAAGTCCATACGTACCGGAATAAAGTGTGTCGACTTTGTCAATCGATCAACAATTACCCAAATGGCATCTTTCTTCTTTAGAGACAGGGGTAATCCCGATACAAAGTTCATGGTAATTCTTTCCCATTTCCATTTCGGTATTGTAACTGGCTATAATAGCCCAGCAAGCAACTAATGTTCAGCTTTTACTTGCTGTCATATCAAACATTTGGTTACAAACTCAGAAATATCCTGTTTCATTCTCGTCCACCTTTACATCTTTTTCAGATCGTTGTACATTTTATTACTACTAGGATGAATAGACATGTTACCATTATGAGCTTCATTCAGAATCTTCTGTACTAGTTTTGAACCTTTCGGTACACATACTCTGCTTCTGAATAACAGAAAACCATTAATCCCGATCTGAAATTCTGAGTTAGGAGTCAATTCACTTTGTATCCGTTTTGTTTGCAACTACTATCATTTTTCCGAGCTTTAGAAATTTGCTGCAAAAACATTGGTCTAGCTTTTAACTCAGCTATGATTGGACCATCATCAGTTAATGACAATCGGGTATTCATTACTTGCAAGGTATACAGGGATTTTCTACTCAAAACGTCTGTCACTACAATGGCTTTTCCCGGATGATAGTCAATAACAAGATCATAATCTTTCAGTAATTTAAGCCACCCGCACTGTCTCAAATTCAAATCTTTCTGTGACATCAAATATTTGAAACTTTTATGATCAGTGAATATGTGATATTTTTCACCAAATAAGTAATGCTGCCAGATTTTCAATGCAAACACTATGGCTACCAATTCAAGGTCATGTGTCAAGTAGTTTCTTTCATGTGGCTTTAGCTATCTTGAAGCATAGGCTACTACTTTAGCTTCTTGCATCAAAACACAACCTAAACCATTTAATGAAGCATCACTGTAAATTGTAAAATCCTTACCTGATTCAGGCTGAACTAACACTGGTGCTTCTGTTAATAAAGCTTTTAATCTATCAAAAATCTGCTGGCATTTATCGGACCACTCAAACTTTACATCTTTCTGTAACAAACGAGTCATCCGAGAAGCTATCATTGAAATTTTTTTACAAACCTCCGATAGTAACCAGCTAGTCCTAGAAAACTTTGGACTTCAGACATATTCTTCGGTGGCTTCCAATTAACAATGGCTGAAATTTTATTCGGGTTTACCCTGACACTTTTAGCAGATACTATGAGCCCAAGAAAACTAACTTCCCGTAGCCAAAATTCACATTTACTAAATTTGGCATACAATTATTTCTCTCGCAAACATACAATTGTTTCTCTCGCAAAGTTTGCAACACTATTCTCAAATGCTCAGCATGTTCATTTTCATCTTGAGAGTAAACCAAAATACCACTATAAATACCACCACAAACCTATCTAAATATGGGCTAAAAGTTCTGTTCATTAGGTCCATAAACACTGCAGGGGCATTTGTCAAACCGAATGGCATCACAAGAAACTCATAGTGTCCATACTTGGTTCTAAAAGCTGTCTTGGGTACGTCTAAATCTTTTACCTGTAGTTGATAGTAACCAAAAAGGAGATCAATCTTTGAAAATACAGTGGCACATTTTAATTGGTCAAACAAGTCATCAATACGAGGCAATGGATACTTGTTCTTTATTGTAACTTTGTTGAGCCGTCTGTAATCAATGCACAGCCTCAACGATCCATCTTTCTTCTTTACAAATAGAACTGGCGCACCCCAAGGTGAGAAACTAGGTTGAGCAAAACCTCTGTCAATCAATTCTTGTAACTGTGCTTTCAACTCTTTTAGTTCAGTAGGAGCCATCCTATAAGGTGCTATGGATATAAGTGTTGTACCCAGAACAAGATCTATAGAGAATTTCACTTCTCTATCCGGTAGTAAACCAGGTAATTCTTCTGGGAATACATCAGGAAATTCACATACAACCGACACTGACTGAATCTTTGACTCAGATACTTTAGTATCCAACACATATGCAAGATAAGCATCATGACCCTTTTTGACATATTTCCATGCTGATATTGCTGAAATAACATAAGGTAATCCATCTAGTTATCAGATTCAACATGGAGTAATTCACCACTCTGACATTTCAATATAATATATTTCTGTTTACAATTCACCATTGCATTATATTGGGTTAACCAATCCATTCCCAAAATCACTTCAAATTTATCAAATGGCAATAACATCGAGTCAGCTGAAAAGCAATAACCTTTTACCATCAACGGACAATTTTTATAGACTTTATCCACTGTAACATATTAGCCCAAGGGGTTTGAAACTTTAACCACAAATTCAGTGAATTCAACAGGTAAATTTTTAACAGACACTAAGTTTGTCCATATGTATAAATGTGTGGAACCAGGATCAATCAATGCAGTAATATCAGTATCAAGTAGAGAAAATGTACCAGTAATAACGTCTAGTCCAGAGGCATCTTCTCTAGCACGAATAGCATATGTTCTTGTAGGTGCTCGTGCCTTAGATCTAACTGCTGTATCCTTGGTAGTAATTCGACTACCACTAACATTACCGGGGTGACGGGGTGGTCTGCCCCTCGAGACAGGATTACTAGGCTTTAGAGATGGTTCTATTTCTTTTTTAACTCTTTCTGGACAATCTCTAAGAAAATGATCAAGTGAACCACATCCATAACAAGCTTCACTTATAGGTCGACATTCCCAATGATGAAATTTGTTACAATGTTTACATTTCAGTTTGGGATTGCCAACACTACCCACACTGGTCACAGATGGAGATGAAGACCTCGAGTTAGAACATCGAGAGCCCCGCTCTCTACCAGAATATCCTGTAGAGGTGGTAATACGATCATAATACTTCTTTAATTTCTTAAAAGCAAATGATTGTGACTTACTCATAGTTCTTTTTCCAGAAACCCGAGCTTCTCTTTCAACTTGTTTCTTCTCTTTACATAATTCTTCAGCTTTATGGGCTCGTTTGGCCAGTACCACAAATTCCCTTATTTCGAGAATTTCGATCAACAATTTGATTTCTTCATTTAAACCCTCTTTAAAGCGTTTACACATCTCAGCCTCAGACTGTACCCATTCTCGGGCATATTTACTCAGCCAAACAAATTCTCGTTCATATTCAGACACAGTCCCTGTTTGAGCTCTAAAAATTCTTTCTTTTTCTGATCCATAAATCTCTGACTAGTATACTTTTTCCTGAATTCCACCTGGAAGAATTCCCATGTAATGTTTTCTCTTGGTACAGTAGAAGGTATGGTATTCTACCAATGATAAGCTGTGTCTTTGAGTAGAGATACCGCACATTCCAAACATTCAGCAGGTGTACAAGATAATTCATCAAAAACCTGGATGGTATTTTCCAACCAAAATTCAGCCCTTTCCGAATCATCATTTGCGGTTTGCCCTATATTTATGAATTTTATCTACTGGAGGCTTACCAGTTCTAGCGGGTTCAGCACCCTGTGGTACCTTAGGAACCGATTGAGGAACATGTGGGGGAGGTCGTTGTACAACAGGGTTTGTTCTCAGATACTGTGTAAACCATTCATTCATAATTTGAAAGAAGGCTTGTTTTGCCCCCTCACTTTGGCCCTCAGATACGGGCCTATCACTACCAGATGTAGAAGCAACTCTTTAAACTGAAGCTGAAGCATTGCTCTTAGCTTCCTCAGATTCAGTTCTAGCTCGGTTGGATGGCATTACTATATGAAAAACACATTTAAAATGATCAAGAGACATCACACTATCACAATTTATATAATGGCATGTATAGCTAAACTCGTGTTTGCTACATTCAATCCGAGAATCTGCTAAATCGTAGCTCTGATACCACTAAATGTAAGACCCTTAACCCGTATCCGTCGCTCGAATACAGTTGTGGAGCATTACCAAAACTTTCAGGACATTTACAAATAATAACCGGTATTATTGATATCATCCCTTAAATGGAACCTCGAAGCCCAATACAAACATTAGAATCGAGTCAGGACTTAATCGGAAACTTTAAGAATTTTTCATGAAATTACAAAAATATTCCAAGTTGCAGGGCTCACACGTCCGTGTGGTCTGAGGGATAGGCCCGTGTGACCCTAGGACACGCTTGTGCTATAGGCCGTGTTCGAATGTAATACCCCTTACTCTTGTCCAACGTCAGGACATGATTCGAAGCATTACCAGACTTAACTTGCTTAGACATACAACATTGGGCTATAAAATTTCATTCCAAACTTTAAAACTTCTCGTTCATATTCATAACATCCTTATTTTGGGCATATAAGGCCATAAACATACATACGGGAGGTTTCGAAAATAAACCAGAAACTTTTGTGCACTTAGGAAAATTTTGCCTAAACAGGGGCCACACGCCTGTGTGAAATGGAACATGCCCGTGTGGGTAGGCCGTGTGGTCACACACGCCCATGTTCCTAGCCCATGCGGAATTTATTTTTCATTTTGAACCTACAGGGGTTTTCACACGGTCAAGCATACGCCCGTGTCAATGGCGAGTGTCCCTCACACGGCCTAGACACGCCCGTGTCCTCACCCGTGTGTGAAAACCTGGGTATTTTGTTTATGACGTCAGCAACTCCCTCAAGAGCACACGCTCGTACACTTCACATTTCACTCATCAAATGCATGAAATTTCACTTCATGAAACTCATCATCATTTCAATTAAGAAACTTGACAAATGCTGGCCAATTCCCAATGGCCATTTACAAAATGAATGTATAACATTAGTAACCAAAACTTTGGCTTTCAAATATGACATAACACAAAATGACCAAGTCCCTATACATGCCATACCCAAAATAAAACCACTTTACTATACCAAAAGAATGATTGATATTGTGATCCGAGCTTCGACGTTCTACAATCCCCAAGCTAGCTTGGCTATACTACAAGGAAAAGGGAAAAGAAAGAGGTAAGCATATAGCTTAATAAGTTTGCATGAATTAAAATTGCAATATAAGGGCTCATAATAATATCCATTCAAATCATTGAGCAGCAATAACACGATTTCTCAAGTGCTTTGACATACTTACTCGTATTTACTCTTACCCATCACATATCACACTACAGTTTTCATAACTCGTATTTTACTCATGGTACTTGTATCACTTCAACTCATAATTTAGCACTTATGCTATCTTGAACATAAACTTAAATCATTATCATCCCTAACTTAAATAGAACTCTTTGTCATCCTTGTATAACTTAGTTCTTTATCATCTTTACATACTAACTCTTTTGCCCGTTGGACTACTCGGAATATCGGAGGACACTCAATCTCATCATACATGTATCACGATGGCAATGCCATATCCTAGATATAGTCTTACATGGGATCACCTCTTGATGCCGATGCCATCTCCCAGATATGGTCTTACACGTGATCTCTTAGCTCAATGTAGATGCCATGTCCCAGACATGGTCTTATACAAGATCTTCCTTTGGTGCCGAAGCCATGTCCCGGACATGGTCTTACACGGGACCTTTCTTATTCGATGCTGATGCCATGTCCTAGACATGGTATTATACGAGATCTACATTCGGTACCGATGCCATGTCCCGAACATGGTCTTATACGGGACCTACATTCAGTGCTGATGCCATGTCCTAGACATGGTCTTACACGAGACCTTCCTTATCTCATGTCATGACATAGGTATCCTCGTTATTCCGAATCTTCAACCGGTACTTCAACTTAACATAATCTCACCCTTTTCTCATCGAGGCATCATTAGTAAATATTCATGAAATAATATTCATTATTATAATATCAAGCAATTTAAAATGTAAAAGCACTATGAAGCTTTAATTTCACACAAACTTACCTCGGTACTTAGAATAGGTGTAGATGTTCGATTTAGTCCAACACTTTGTTCTTGCCTCGGTTTCGATTCGGGCTTCATGTTTCTTGATCTATAATAACAATTTAACTTGTTAATACTAACTTTGATTAACTCACGAATCATATTTTGGCAAAATTATAATTTTGCCCTTAAACTTTCTCATAATTACACTTTTGCCCCTAATCTCGTAAAATGATTTTTATTCAACTTTCTTGTACTTTAAACCTAGCCGAATTATTTTCTTAAATACAATAGCCCCTAGTTTCCACTACTTCACTCATGTATGACCATTTTTATAACTTTTACAATTTGGTCATTTTATGCATTTTTCGTGAAAGTCACTTAGAAAAAGATGTTTATCACACATCAAACTTTCATATTCTTCCTTAAAACATCAAAATACATGCATGTCATACATGGGTAAATTTTTTAACATAAACCCTAGCTCAAAATATAGCTAAAAATAGCTAAATCGAGCTACGAGGATATTAAAAATACGAAGAACATTAAAAACAAGGCTAGGGTGCACTTATTATCAAGCTTGGAAGTTGAAGAAGCCCTAGCTATGGAGAGCTTGGAATTTTCAGCCCTAGCTTGAGGAAGATGAGCAAATTTTGCTTCATTTTTCTCTTTTTAATCTTTTAATAACCAAATGACTAAAATGCCTTTAAGTCCCTTTCTTGAGATTTTTCCTTCCCATGTCTATTTTTGTCCATCTTGACATTTAATGGTCTAATTGCTAAATAAGGGCCTTTAATAATTTTTATAATTCTATTTCATACTTAAATATTCTAGAGTCTTATATTTTCTAAACTTTGCAATTTAGTCCTAGTAGACAAATTGATTACTAATAAATAAAATTTCCTCATGAAATTTTCACACAATCATGTAAACACATCATGAGCCTCATAAAAATCATAAAACAGATATTTCTACTTCGAATTTGTGGTCTCGCAACCACTATTTCGACTAGGCCCTAAATCAAGCTGTTACAGTTCTCTCCCTTAGGGATTTTCGCCCCCGAAAATCTTACTAGCAAAAAGGTTTGGGTACTGATTTCTCATAGCCTTCTCAGGCTCCCATGTAGCCTCTTCTACCCCATGTCTTTGCCACTATACTTTTATAAGAGCTATACTTTTATTCTTTAGCTATTTGACTTCCCGTGCTAGAATCTTGACCGGTTCTTCGCCATAAGTCATGTCGGGTTGAATTTCAACCTCTATCGGTGTAATCACATGCGAAGGATCTGACTGGTAACGATGTAACATTGACGTGAAACACATCATGAATCTTTTACATTCGGATGGCAAGGCCAAATCGGTAAGCTATCGGCCCTATCCTCTCGGTAATCTCGTAAGGCCCGAAAAGACGTCAACTTAATTTTCCTTTCCGGGCAAATCTGAGAACCTTCTTCCATGGTGACACTTTCAAGAATACTTTATCACCAACTTGAAGCTCAATCTCTTTTCGTTTCAAGTCCGAGTAGGATTTTTGTCTATCAGAAGCAGCTTTTAAACAATCTCAAATCACTCTTACTTTCTCTTCAGTTTCTCTAACCAGATCGACCCTGTGAATCTAATTTTCCTTAAGTTCAGTCCAATACAAAGGCGTTTGACATTTACGCCCATACAAAGCCTCATAAGGTGCCATTTTCAAACTTGACTGAAAACTGTTATTATAGGCAAACTCTACCAACGGTAGGTACTTTTCCCAACTGCACTGAGACTCAAGAACACAACATCGGAGCATATCCTTAAGTATTTGTATTAACCTCTCTGTCTGTCTGTCGGTTTAGGGATGAAAAGCTGTACTAAAACTCAACTTTGTGCCCAAGGCCTCTTGCAGCTTTTTCCAAAATTGGGATGTGAATCTTGGATTTTTATCCGATATAATCGATAAAGGCACTCCATGAAGCCGTACAATCTCTGAAACGTACAATTTTGCCAACTTATCAAGTGAATAATCAACACGTACCGATATTAAATGAGTCGACTTCGTAAGTCTATCTACCACAACCCATACAACATCTTTTTTGCTCGTTGTCGACGGCAAACCCGTCACAAAATCCATAGTAATACGGTCCCATTTCCACTCAGGAACCATAATAGGCTGAAGCAAACCTGAAGGTACTTGGTGTTCAGCTATCACTTGCTGACAAATCAAGCATCTTGATACAAATTCAAAAATATCTTTCTTCATACTAGGCCACCAATACCATTTCTTCAAATCATTATACATTTTCGTGCTGCCCAGATGTACAGATAGGCATCCACTATGTGCCTCGTGTAAAATCTTTTGAATAAGCTCATCATTCCTCGATACTAGACTCTGTCTTTGAACATCAGTCATCCATCAAGATTAATCTGAAAATCGGACTCAACACCCAACTCGCACAGAACTCCTTTGGCTTGTAAGTCACTGTCATCTTTCTGAGCCTCATAAATCTCTTGAAAGAACATCGGTCTAGCCCTCAACTCTGTTAAAATAAAACCACCGTCTGAAAAAGTCACCCATGTATTCATAGCCCTCAATGCAAATAGGGATTTTCTACTCAAAGCATTGACGACTACATTCGCCTTTCCTGGGTGGTAGTCAATCACTAAGTCATAATCCTTTATCAACTCTAGCCACCTTCGTTGCCTTACGTTCAATTCCTTTTGAGTCATCAAGTACTTTAGGCTTTTATGATCGGTAAATATCCGACATCTTTCACCATACAAACGGTGTCTCCATATCTTCAATGCAAACATAATGGCAGCCAGTTCTAAATTATGTGTCGGGTAATTCTTTTCGTGTGGCTTTAACTGTCTAGAAGCATATGCTATCACCTTGCCCTCTTGCATAAGCACACAACCCAATCCATTTAAGGATGCATCGCTGTAGATCACAAATTCTTTTCCCGGTTCAGGTTGCACTAGAATTGGAGCCTCAGTCAACAATGCCTTTAGTTTCTCGAAACTCTGTTGGCACTTTTCTGTCCACTCAAACTTCACCTCTTTTTGTAACAACCTCGCCATCAGAGTAGCTATCATAGAAAACCCCTTAACAAACCGTCTGTAATAGACAGCTAGGCCTAAAAAACTTCTAACCTCTGATACGTTCCTTGGCGGTTTCTAATCAACAATAGCTGAAATCTTACTCGGGTCAACTCGGATTCCATCTCCCGAGGCAATGTGCCCCAAAAATCCAACCTCTTTGAGCCAAAACTCACTTTTGCTAAACTTGGCATACAACTGGTTATCTCGTAAAGTTTGTAAAACCGTCCTCAAGAGCTCGGCGTTCTCATTTTCATCACGAGAATATATCAGTATATCATTAATAAAAACCACAACAAATTTATCTAGGTACGGTCGGAAGATACGATTCATTAAATCCATAAACACAGCAGGGGCATTTGTTAAACCAAAAGGCATAACTAAAAATTTATAATGTCCATACCTTTTTTGAAATGCAATTTTCGTCACATCTGAGTCTTTTACTCTCAATTGGTAATATCCCGACCTTAAGTCTATCTTGGAAAACACAGCGACTCCCTTCAATTGATCAAATAGATCATTGATTCTTGGAAATGGGTACTTGTTCTTCACGTTACCTTATTAAGCTGCCGGTAATCTATACATAATCTCATGGAACCATCTTTCTTCTTCACAAACAATACTGGAGCACCCTACGGAGAATAACTCGGTCTAGCAAAACCTTTGTCCGTCAACTCTTGCAACCGTGCCTTCAATTCCTTCAACTCAGTTGGAGCCATTCTGGATGGAACAATCGATATAGGTGCAGTACTAGGAGTTAACTCAATGCCAAATTCAACCTCTCTAACCGGAGGCAACCCTGGCAATTCTTCTGGGAATACACCTGAGTACTCACACACTATCGGCACTAATTCAATCCTTAACTCAGTTTCTTTAGCATTCATAACAAAAGCAAGATATGCTTCATACCCCTTTCTTACATACCTCTGAGCAGACATATGTGAGATCACTACAGGCGAGCTGTCCTGTTCATATGATTCAACAAGAAGAGTGTCCCCATTTTCATATCTCAATTCAATGTATTTCATTCCATAATTTACTGTCGCATCATGAGTGGTTAACCAGTCCGTACCAAGAATTATATCGAATTCATCAAATGACAATAGCATAAGATTTACCTTAAAATAATGACCTCTAATCATCAATGGGTAATCTTTGCATACCTTATCAACTAATACACTTTTGCCTAAAGGATTGGACACTTTTATCACAAACTCTGTAGACTTAACATGCATGCTCATGCTAGATACTAATTTCATGCAAATGTATGAATGGGTAGACCCCGGATCAATTAAAGCAACAACATTGATATCATGGAGAGAAAATGTACCCGCAATTACATCAGGGGATGACGCCTCTTCGCAAGCGCGAATGGCATAAGTCCTCGCAGGCGCTCTACCCTCAGATCTCGCAGCCTGCTCTCTGAGTGTACTCTTACTACTCGTTCCACTACCCGGGTTTCTCTGTTGTTTCCCTCTAGTAGTACTTCCCGATCTTGCACTCTAAATTTTCTCCTTCTCAACCATCTCGGGGCATTCTCTAATAAAATGATCTTGGGAACCACACTTAAAATAGGCTCACTCATGGGCTCGGCACTCACCGAGGTGACGTCTGCCACACTGTGGGTATTCTAATCTATTAGGTCGAGTGTTCCAACACTAGCAACTGAAGTAGTTTGAGCTTTAATCCCCGAATACTTTTTACTCTTACTTCTATTCGAAAACCCAGCTGAAGTAGCTGATCGGGTAGGGAAATCTCTTGACTTCTTGGACGAGAACTGAAATGACTTATTCAATTATCTCTTTCTTGAGTTACGAGACTCCATCTCAGCTTTTCTTTTCTCTTTCACCAATTCCTCAACTTTACAATCCTGGTCCACTAGCACAACAAATTCTTTCAACTCGAGGACACCAACAAACAATCTGATATCTTCATTTTATCCGTACTCAAATCGTTTACACATAATAGCTTCAGTGGTTACACATTCCCGAGCGTACTTGCTGAGCCTTACAAATTCACGCTTATATTCAATTACTGTCATTCTACCTTGTTTCAGTTCAAGGAATTCCTTTCTTTTCTGATCAATAAATCTTTGGTTAATGTACTTCTTCCAGAATTCTTCTTGGAAAAACTCCCACGTGATCCTTTCCCTTGGTACAACCGACACAAAGGTGTTCCACCACTGATAAGCAGAATCTCTCAAAAGAGAAACTACAAACTTCATGCACTCTTCAGGTGTGCAAGATAACTCATCAAATACCCTGATGGTATTTTCAAGCCAGAATTTTGCTCTTTCCAAATCGTCATCTTTACTAGCCCGAAATTCCTCGGCTCCTTACTTTCGAATTCTATCAACCGGAGGTTTTTCACTCTTACCACTTCTACCACTTGAGGAGCTATTGGGGTAGGTTGAGGAATAGGTGGGGGTGCAGGGGTTGTGCATTCAGGTTTGCGTGAACGAACTCCGTATACCATGCATTCATCATGTGGAGAAAGGCTTCTCTAGCCTCTTCTCCTCCTCTCTGACTCACAGTCGTAGGTCTATTTTCATTTTCATTCGGCACCGTCTCTTCAACGAGAGCCGGCACGTTACTTTCTACATCATCCGCCACAGCTCTTTCGGGATCCATTTACTATATGAAAACACAATTTAAATCGTCAAGAGTCATCACACTATCTGAAATACTCATGTGTATAGCATGTATAGCTAGACTCATGCTTACGCTACGTTAGCCCGAGAATCGACTAAATCGTAGCTCTGATACCCGTGTCCAACGCCGGGACAGGATTCGAGGCATTACCAGACTTGACTTTCTTAAACATACAACATTGGGCTATAAAATTTCATTCTAAACTTTAAAACTTCTCATTCATATTCATAACATCCTTATTTTGGGACTATAAGAACCTAAACATACATACAGGAGGTTTCGGAATTAAACTGGAAACTTTTGTGCACTTAGAAAAATTTTGCCTAAATAGGGGCCACACGCCCGCGTGAAATGGAACACGCCAGTGTGGGCAGCCCGTGTGGTCACACACGCCCATGTTCCTAGCTCGTGCGGAAATTTTTTTCATTTCGAACCAAAAAGGGGTTTTCACATGGCTGGATACATGCCCATGTCCTCACCCGTGTGTGAAAAACCTAAGTATTCTGTTTATGACGTCAGCAACTCCCTTAAGAAGACACGGCCTAAGCACATGCCCGTGTGTTGGCCTGTATGACGAATCGAATTCTTGCAATTGGATACAGGGGGACACACGGCCTATCGACACACCCATGGGGCCGACTGTGTGGACAATTGCCACCCTAAAACATAAACACACATATACCAACATAAGCAATATATATCATGGCAATAATACACTATAAAGAACCACTAATCATCACCCATACACTTCACATTTCACTCATCAATTGCATGAACTTTCACTTCATGAAACTCATCATCATTTAAATTAAGAAACTTGACAAATGTTGGCCAATTCCCAATGGCCATTTACAATATGAATGTATAACATTAGTAACCAACACTTTGGCTTTCAAATATGACATAACACAAAATGACCAAGTCCCTATACATGCCATACCCAAAATAAAACCACTTTACTATACCAAAAAAATGATTAATAGTGTGATCCGAGCTTCGACGTTCTACAATCCCCAAGCTAGCTTGGCTATACTACAAGGAAAAGAGAAAAGAAAGAGGTAAGCATATAGCTTAATAAGTTTGCATGAATTAAAATTGCAACATAAGGGCTCATAATAAAATCCATTCAAATCATTGAGCAACAACAACATGATTTCTCAAGTGCTTTGACATACTTACTCGTATTTACTCTTACCCATCACATATCATACTACGTTTTTCATAACTCGTATTTTACTCATGGTACTTGTATCACTTCAACACATAATTTAGCACTTATGCTATCTTGAACATAAACTTAAATCATTATCATCCTTAACTTAAATAGAACTCTTTTTCGTCCTTGTATAACTTAGTTCTTTATCATCTTTACATACTAACTCTTTTGCCCGTTGAACTACTCGGAATATCAGAAGATACTCAATCTCATCATACATGTATCACGATGCCAATGCCATATCCTAGATATGGTCTTACATGGGATCACCTCTTGATGCCGATGCCATATCCCAGATATGGTCTTACACTAGATTTCTTAGCTCGATGTCGATGCCTTGTCCCACACGTGGTCTTATACGAGATCGTACATAGATATCGATGCCATGACCCAGACATGGTCTTATATGAGATCTTCCTTTGGTGCCGAAGCCATGTCCCAGACATGGTTTTACATGAGACCTTCCTTATTCGATGCTGATGCCATGTCCCAGACATGGTCTTATACGGGATCTACATTCGATGCCGATGCCATGTCCCGGACATGGTCTTATACAAAACCTACATTTGGTGCCGATGCCATGTCCTAGACATGGTCTTACACGGGACCTTCCTTATCTTATGTCATGGCATAGGTATCCTCGTTATTCCGAATCTTCAACCGAGACTTCAATTTAACATACTCTTACCCTTTTCTCATCGAGGCATCATTAGTAAATATTTATGAAATAATATTCATTATTGTGATATCAAGCAATTTAAAATGTAAAAGCACTATGAATCTTTAATTTCACACAAACTTACCTCGGTACTCAAAATAGGTGCAGATGTTCGATTTAGTCCAACTGCAACATCCTGAAAATGGGCCTATGCATTTTTTATTTAAGTATACGAAATGGCATGTCTTATGTGTTATGAATGTATTATGAACATTTTTGGAAACTTGGAAATGATTTAGAAATGTTAAGTTTCAAAAGAGGAAAGTGAACATTTCTGGAAACTTGGAAATGTAAGAAATGTTAAGTTCAAAAGAGGAAAGTGAACATTTCTGGAAACTTGGAAATGTAAGAAATGTTAAGTTTAAAGGAGGCAAACGAACATTTTTGGAAACTTGGAAATGTAAGGAAATGTAAGGAAATGTAAGGAAATGTAAGGAAATGAAAGGAAACGTTTTAGGAAAAGTTAAGTTCTGAGGTTAAGAGAGGAAAGTAAAGCAGGGTGGCCTTAAGAAAATTTATGGGTGAAATATGACATACAAATGGGCTTGGAAAAGTGGTTTGGAGGCGCCACTTAGGGCCTCTGGAGTTGACGCCACAAGCAGGTGCAAATGGGCCTAGGTTCGAGTCACAGGGGAAGCAAATAAAAGAGTTTTATTTTGCTGCAAGGAGCAAGGGAGTTGGACGGCACATGGCTAAATTCTAGGAGCTTTTATTCTTTTATTTTTAAGAGATAAAGGGTGGATAAATAAGGGATAAATAATGGATTTATTTTAGATTATTTTCAAGAGATAAATGAGGATTTATTCTTTAAATTTTAAATAAAGAGATAAGGATATGTGAGTGATGGCCAAGTAAGGGAGTCATGGCCTAGTAAATTCGGCTATAAAAGGAAAAGAGAGGCCATTCAGCATTATTTTCTCTTCCTTGATAACCCCTGCCGAATTCTCTCTGCTCATCATCCTCTTTTTCTTTTGATTCTATTTGACCTAATCCTTCTACACCCTATTCTCCAATTCTTGTTCTCTCAATCTCCTAAAAGCCGAATATTGTTGAGGATTCAAGCCAAGGTGTTGTCGACTACAACATTAGGGGAGGAATTTCGGGATATCATGTGTTGCCGATTTCAATACTAAAGGTAAGGATGTTATTGACATCGTTTTGGTTCTTTTCTTTAAGCCGAAATTTAGATTCTAATACCCTTAATATCTGTTGCCGAAGAGATCTTTCGAGATTTACTAAGTGTCGACTACAAGGAAGGAGAAGTTCTTTTCCCGAAGGTACACCATAGGCCGCGTGTTCCCTAGTTATTCGGTGAGTTTCGGCCAAGGCTTATTTTGGTATGAAGATCTATTTCTCATTTCGTTTAAAAGCCGAAACAAATTAGTTAAGTGATTTTAGTGCCTAGACGATTGCAAGGGGACAACTCTGCGAAGTTTCGGGATTTGACTATAGTTAATTCGACACCAAGGTAAGTTTTAGTGTACTAATCCTACTAGGATTTGGATTTATGGCCGAATGGCTCTTTACTAAGTATTAAATGATTGATTAAATGTAGAGATTTAAGATCTAAGGCCTTAGATCAAGCTTTTCGGGATTTGGATTGGAAACCTTAAGTGAATCAGGTGTGTACCCTACCCTAAGCTTTAATATGTTCATGGCTATGTTTTAAATTAAATGTGTTATTAAGAATGTGAAAATATGGCTAAAGTACCATGCAATGGTACAAATTACTCAGGTACGTTTCCTACTCCTACTAGGATTATGAATATATGTTATTTGTAACATGTGAAAAAGTGATAAGAATGTGAATTAAGGCATGATGTGCATGATATGTATGATATGGGGCATTCGGGTTATATGAAAAGGGGAAGTGAATGTGGTGACCTAAGGCCACGATATCTGAATGTGGTGACCTAAGACCACGAAATCTGAATGCAGTGACGTAAGACCACGAAATCTGAATGTGGTGACCTAAGACCACGAATTTTATAAGGGCGATGAGCACGTCGACTGCAGCGACTGCCTTCGATGGAGTGTAGCGGAAGGAGGGTCGACTCAGTAGTCCCCACGGTGTACAGGTTGGTACGGGGAAGTGTAGCGGATGGCTAACTAGGTTTGGGTTTGGGTTGCATCATTATTTGTACCTGTTATTTGAATATGTATGTGATATGATAATGCATGCCTGAAATGTTAAGACTTAGTGTTTGTGTACACATTGAGTCTGTTTGACTCACCCCGTTGGGGAACTTTTTCTTCCAGGTGATGATCAGTAATGGACCGGGTCGGCAGGAGCTTAAAGGTGGCCATGCACAGCAAGGAAAATTTTATTATTTGGACTTTTATTTTATTTAAGCACTTTAATTCATTTTTGGGAATTATTTGATGTAATAAGGCCATAGTTGAACTACTTTATTTTCCCTTTATTTATTACGGTACAAATTTTTATTAATTAAAGATCAAGTGAAATTTATTTTCAAATAAACTCTAAATATTTTGTCACCTCAAATAAACTCGTTTTCAACTCAAGCCGAACCCAAAACAAACTTTCCTTCAAAACACTCAAGTTTTTCCTAAGTCACAAAAGAATTTGAAACGGTTTACACCGGGGAACATACCAGATCCGATCAAGGCTCGTGGGCCGGGTGTGGGGTGTTTCAATTTGGTATCAGAGCCTAGTTTTAAACTCTCGGCCTGGGGTTTAAGGCCAAAAACCTTTTCAAATCGAGCCCAAATGAGTTTTTGAAGATAAGCAGGTTTTCTGGCATGGCACCTAAGTCTCCGACCCGCAGTCCACCAGGTAAGTACCCCTAACCTTTGTGTGAATTATAGTATGAATTGTAGAAGGGTAGAACTGGAATGGCACGTAGAGTAGTATGATAAGTATTTGGAACCCTAGGACTAGTTTACCCCAACTATTACATAAGACTTAATGACTAATTAAACAAACCTATGGCTAAGTCGCCGAGTTAGGGTGTGGCAACCATTGTGGGCATGTCTAGGATTGGATCCGGAAGAGCCTGGTATTTAAGCAGTCCTAGTGACTCACCTCCTCTTCGCAGGAATCCTACCTGGTGCGTAGCTTCGATTCACCCTAACCAAGAGGACTCAGTCACAGGCTAAACCCAATAACTAAAACCTGAAAGGGGTTAGCCACATTTTTATGGAAACCCTAGTTTTAAAATGACTAAATTACCCTTTTGATTTATACAAGCTATCCCATAAAATTTTTCTGAAATATTTCTTGATTTACAAAATTACTAAAATACCCCTGGTGGTAAAATTACAAAAATGCCCTTGGCTTATAAAATTTCCAAAATACCCACAGTTCTTATTAAAAAAAATTCTTTACTTTATAATAAGTCCAAAAACTCTACTTCTGCGAAATATTAAAATACTCCAACTTGGAAAATTTACGAAATTGCCCCTAACTTACAAAATTACCAAAATGACCCTAGTTTTCAAAATTTTTGCAACATCACGATTTGGAAAACAAATTCTCAAAAATAACCCTCAAATTGCAAATTTTGAAATACCCTTGATTCAGTAAGATTTACAAATTTACCCTGGTTTATTACCAAAATACCCCTAAGTTCCAAAATTACCGAAATACCCCTGTAATTTCAAAATTTCTGAAATACCCCCGGGATTTCAAAAATTTCCAAAATACCCTTATTGACAAAATCACCAAGGAACCGTATTTTGAAAAAACTACGAAAATACCCCTGTAGGGCAAATTACGAAAATACCCCTGGGTAGTGGAAAAACAACAACAATGAAAACTACAATGTTTCTCTGAATGAACGAAAGTTCATAATTGATTGATGGATGTATGAATGTAAGGACTGTATGCATGTATGAATACGAAAGAACCACTTCTAAAATTCTTTTCATAAAACTTCTTCGCGGGTAATCAGTGGAATAAAGGCTAATTCATAAAATTTCTTAATTAGATTAAAGCACGATCGTAGAAATGAGCTCTAGGGGACGTGGTTTTGGAATACCTTAATTGCCTTGTTCGTTGTAAAGTCAGTTCGTTCTTATGTGGCTAGTAAGGTGTATGGAACCTTGATTGTAAACTAAGAGAATGTGCCTAGAAAGTATGATAGTTTCCTAAGATCAGAGTGCGCAGCAGTAGCGTAGTGTGGTGAGCGAGGAAGTACGACTGTTCGTTAGTAAGTAAATTCGAGGACGAAATTATTTTAAGGGGGTAGAACTGTAACATCCTGAAAATGGGCCTATGCATTTTTGATTTAAGTATACGAAATGGCATGTCTTATGTGTTATGAATGTATTATGAACATTTTTGGAAACTTGGAAATGATTTAGAAATGTTAAGTTTCAAAAGAGGAAAGTGAACATTTCTGGAAACTTGGAAATGTAAGAAATGTTAAGTTCAAAAGAGGAAAGTGAACATTTCTGGAAACTTGGAAATGTAAGAAATGTTAAGTTTAAAGGAGGCAAACGAACATTTTTGGAAACTTGGAAATGTAAGAAAATGTAAGGAAATGTAAGGAAACGTTTTAGGAAATGTTAAGTTCTGAGGTTAAGAGAGGGAAGTAAAGCAGGGTGGCCTTAAGAAAATTTATGGGTGAAATATGACATACAAATGGCTTGGAAAAGTGGCTTGGAGGCGCCACTTAGGGCCTCTGGAGTTGACGCCACAAGCAGGTGCAAATGGGCCTAGGTTCGAGTCACAGGGGAAGCAAATAAAAGAGTTTTATTTTGCTGCAAGGAGCAAGGGAGTTGGACGACACATGGCTAAATTCTAGGAGCTTTTATTCTTTTATTTTTAAGAGATAAAGGGTGGATAAATTAGGGATAAATAATGGATTTATTTTGGATTATTTTCAAGAGATAAATGAGGATTTCTTCTTTAATTTTTAAATAAAGAGATAAGGATATGTGAGTGATGGCCAAGTAAGGGAGTCTTAGCCTAGTAAATTCGACTATAAAAGGAAAAGAGAGGCCATTCAGCATTATTTTCTCTTTCTTGATAACCTCTGCCGAATTCTCTCTGCTCATCATCCTCTTTTTCTTTTGATTCTCTTTGGCCGAATCCTTCTACACCATATTCTCTTATTCTTGTTCTCTCAATCTCCTAAAAGCCGAATATTGTTGAGGATTCAAGCCAAGGTGTTGTCGACTACGACATTAGGGGAGGAATTTCGGGATATCAAGTGTTGCCGATTTCAATACTAAAGGTAAGGATGTTATTGACATCGTTTTGGTTCTTTTCTTTAAGCCAAAATTTAGATTCTAATACCCTTAATATCTGTTGCCGAAGAGATCTTTCGAGATTTACTAAGTGTCGACTACAAGGAAGGAGAAATTCTTTTCCCGAAGGTACACCATAGGCCGCGTGTTCCCTAGTTATTCGGTGAGTTTCGGGATTTAAAATCCACAAGGCAAGTGTCTATAGCATTCGGCCAAGGCTTATTTTGGTATGAAGATCTATTTCTTATTTCGTTTAAAAGTCGAAACTAATTAGTTAAGTGATTTTAGTGCCTAGCCGATTGCAAGGGGACAACTCTGCGAAGTTTCGGGATTTGACTATAGTCAATTCGACACCAAGGTAAGTTTTAGTGTACTAATCCTACTAGGATTTGGATTTATGGCCGAATGGCTCTTTACTAAGTATTAAATGATTGATTAAATGTAGAGATTTAAGATCTAAGGCCTTAGATCAAGCTTTTCGGGATTTGGATTGGAAACCTTAAGCGAATCAGGTGTGTACCCTACCCTAAGCTTTAATATGTTCATGACTATGTTTTAAACTAAATGTGTTATTAAGAATGTGAACATATGGCTAAAGTACCATGCAATGGTACAAATTACTCAGGTACGTTTCCTACTTCTACTAGGATTATGAATATATGTTATTTGTAACATGTGAAAAAGTGATAAGAATGTGAATTAAGGCATGATGTGCATGATATGTATGATATGGGGCATTCGGGTTATATGAAAAGGGGAAGTGAATGTGGTGACCTAAGACCACGATATCTGAATGTGGTGACCTAAGACCACGAAATCTGAATGCGGTGACCTAAGACCGCGATAATCTGAATGTGGTGACCTAAGACCACGAAATCTGAATGTGGTGACCTAAGACCACGAATTTTATAAGGGCGATGAGCACGTCGACTGCAGCGACTGCCTTCGATGGAGTGTAGCGGAAGGAGGGTCGACTTAGTGGTCCCCACGGTGTACAGGTTGGTACGGGGAAGTGTAGCGGATGGCTAACTAGGTTTGGGTTTGGGTTGCATCATTATTTTTACCTGTTATTTGAATATGTATGTGATATGATAATGCATGCCTGAAATGTTAAGACTTAGTGTTTGTGTACACATTGAGTCTGTTTGACTCACCCCGTTGGGGAACTTTTTCTTCCAGGTGATGATCAGTAATGGACCGGGTCGGCAGGAGCTTAAAGGTGGCCATGCACAGCAAGGAAAATTTTATTATTTGGACTTTTATTTTATTTAAGCACTTTAATTCATTTTTGGGAATTATTTGATGTAATAAGGCCATAGTTGAACTACTTTATTTTTCCTTTATTTATTACGGTACAAATTTTTATTAATTAAAGATCAAGTGAAATTTATTTTCAAATAAACTCTAAATATTTTGTCACCTCAAATAAACTCGTTTTCAACTCAAGCCCAACCCAAAACAAACTTTCCTTCAAAACACCCAAGTTTTTCCTAAGTCACAAAAGAATTTGAAACGGTTTACACCGGGGAACATACCAGATCCGGTCAAGGCTAGTGGGCCGGGTGTGGGGTGTTTCAATTTGGTATCAGAGCCTAGTTTTAAACTCTCGGCCTGGGTTTTAAGGCCCAAAACCTTTTCAAATCGAGCCCAAATGAGTTTTTGAAGATAAACAGGTTTTCTGGCATGGCACCTAAGTCTCCGACCCGCAGTCCACCAGGTAAGTACCCCTAACCTTTGTGTGAATTATAGTATGAATTGTAGAAGGGTAGAACTGGAATGGCACGTAGAGTAGTATGATAAGTATTTGGAACCCTAGGACTAGTTTACCCCAACTATTACATAAGACTTAATGACTAATTAAACTAACCTATGGCTAAGTCGCCGAGTTAGGGTGTGGCAACCATTATGCGCATGTCTAGGATTGGATCCGGAAGAGCCTGGTATTTAAGCAGTCCTAGTGACTCACCTCCTCTTCGCAGGAATCCTACCTGGTGCGTAGCTTCGGTTCACCCTAACCAAGAGTACTCAGTCACAGGCTAAACCCAATAACTAAAACCCGAAAGGGGTTAGCCACATTTTTATGGAAACCCTAGTTTTAAAATGACTAAATTACCCTTTTGATTTATACAAGCTATCCCATAAAATTTTTCTGAAATATTTCTTGATTTACAAAATTACTAAAATACCCCTGGTGGTAAAATTACACAAATGCCCGTGGTTTATGAAATTTCCAAAATACCCACAGTTCTTATTAAAAAAAAATTCATTACTTTATAACAAGTCCAAAAACTCTACTTCCGCGAAATATTAAAATACTCCAACTTGGAAAATTTACAAAATTGCCCCTAACTTACAAAATTACCAAAATGACCCTAGTTTTCAAAATTTTTGCAAATCACCGATTTGGAAAACAAATTCTCAAAAATAACCCTCAAATTGAAAATTTTGAAATACCCTTGATTCAGTAAGATTTACAAATTTACCCAGATTTATTACCAAACTACCCCTAAGTTCCAAAATTACCGAAATACCCCTGTAATTTCAAAATTTCCGAAATACCCCTGGGATTTCAAAAATTTCCAAAATACCCTTATTGACAAAATCACCAAGGAACCTTATTTTGAAAAAAAAATACGAAAATACCCCTGTAGGGCAAATTACGAAAATACCCCTGGGTAGTGGAAAAACAACAACAATGAAAACTACAACGTTTCTCTGAATGAACGAAAGTTCATAATTGATTGATGGATGTATGAATGTAAAGACTGTATGCATGTATGAATACGAAAGAACCACTTCTAAAATTCTTTTCATAAAACTTCTTCGCGGGTAATTAGTGGAATAAAGGCTAATTCATAAAATTTCTTAATTAGATTAAAGCACGATCGTAGAAATGAGCTCTAGGGGACGTGGTTTTGGAATACCTTAATTGCCTTGTTCGTTGTAAAGTCAGTTCGTTCTTATGTGGCTAGTAAGGTGTATGGAACCTTGATTGTAAACTAAGAGAATGTGCCTAGAAAGTATGATAGTTTCTTAAGATCAGAGTGCGCAGCAGTAGCGTAGTGTGGTGAGCTAGGAAGTACGACTGTTCGTTAGTAAGTAAATTCGAGGACGAAATTATTTTAGGGGGGTAGAACTGTAACATCCTGAAAATGGGCCTATGCATTTTTGATTTAAGTATACGAAATGGCATGTCTTATGTGTTATGAATGTATTATGAACATTTTTGGAAACTTGGAAATGATTTAGAAATGTTAAGTTTCAAAAGAGGAAAGTGAACATTTCTGGAAACTTGGAAATGTAAGAAATGTTAAGTTCAAAAGAGGAAAGTGAACATTTCTGGAAACTTGGAAATGTAAGAAATGTTAAGTTTAAAGGAGGCAAACGAACATTTTTGGAAACTTGGAAATGTAAGGAAATGTAAGGAAATGTAAGGAAACGTTTTAGGAAATGTTAAGTTCTGAGGTTAAGAGAGGGAAGTAAAGCAGGGTGGCCTTAAGAAAATTTATGGGTGAAATATGACATACAAATGGGCTTGGAAAAGTGGCTTGGAGGCGCCACTTAGGGCCTCTGGAGTTGACGCCACAAGCAGGTGCAAATGGGCCTAGGTTCGAGTCACAGGGGAAGCAAATAAAAGAGTTTTATTTTCCTGCAAGGAGCAAGGGAGTTGGACGACACATGGCTAAATTCTA
Organism: Gossypium australe; assembly: GCA_005393395.2. Lineage (NCBI taxonomy): Eukaryota > Viridiplantae > Streptophyta > Magnoliopsida > Malvales > Malvaceae > Gossypium > Gossypium australe. Next base: position 55,584,766 of record CM016615.1, on the reverse strand, counting down.
GGAGCTTTTATTCTTTTATTTTTAAGAGATAAAGGGTGGATAAATTAGGGATAAATAATGGATTTATTTTGGATTATTTTCAAGAGATAAATGAGGATTTCTTCTTTAATTTTTAAATAAAGAGATAAGGATATGTGAGTGATGGCCAAGTAAGGGAGTCTTGGCCTAGTAAATTCGGCTATAAAAGGAAAAGAGAGGCCATTCAGCATTATTTTCTCTTTCTTGATAACCTCTGCCGAATTCTCTCTGCTCATCATCCTCTTTTTCTTTTGATTCTCTTTGGCCGAATCCTTCTACACCATATTCTCTTATTCTTGTTCTCTCAATCTCCTAAAAGCCGAATATTGTTGAGGATTCAAGCCAAGGTGTTGTCGACTACAACATTAGGGGAGGAATTTCGGGATATCAAGTGTTGCCGATTTCAATACTAAAGGTAAGGATGTTATTGACATCTTTTTGGTTCTTTTCTTTAAGCCGAAATTTAGATTCTAATACCCTTAATATCTGTTGCCGAAGAGATCTTTCGAGATTTACTAAGTGTCGACTACAAGGAAGGAGAAATTCTTTTCCCGAAGGTACACCATAGGCCGCGTGTTCCCTAGTTATTCGGTGAGTTTCGGGATTTAAAATCCACAAGGCAAGTGTCTATAGCATTCGGCCAAGGCTTATTTTGGTATGAAGATCTATTTCTTATTTCGTTTAAAAGTCGAAACTAATTAGTTAAGTGATTTTAGTGCCTAGCCGATTGCAAGGGGACAACTCTGCGAAGTTTCGGGATTTGACTATAGTCAATTCGACACGAAGGTAAGTTTTAGTGTACTAATCCTACTAGGATTTGGATTTATGGCCGAATGGCTCTTTACTAAGTATTAAATGATTGATTAAATGTAGAGATTTAAGATCTAAGGCCTTAGATCAAGCTTTTCGGGATTTGGATTGGAAACCTTAAGCGAATCAGGTGTGTACCCTACCCTAAGCTTTAATATGTTCATGACTATGTTTTAAACTAAATGTGTTATTAAGAATGTGAACATATGGCTAAAGTACCATGCAATGGTACAAATTACTCAAGAACGTTTCCTACTCCTACTAGGATTATGAATATATGTTATTTGTAACATGTGAAAAAGTGATAAGAATGTGAATTAAGGCATGATGTGCATGATATGTATGATATGGGGCATTCGGGTAATATGAAAAGGGGAAGTGAATGTGGTGACCTAAGACCACGATATCTGAATGTGGTGACCTAAGACCACGAAATCTGAATGCGGTGACCTAAGACCGCGATAATCTGAATGTGGTGACCTAAGACCACGAAATCTGAATGTGGTGACCTAAGACCACGAATTTTATAAGGGCGATGAGCACGTCGACTGCAGCGACTGCCTTCGATGGAGTGTAGCGGAAGGAGGGTCGACTTAGTGGTCCCCACGGTGTACAGGTTGGTACGGGGAAGTGTAGCGAATGGCTAACTAGGTTTGGGTTTGGGTTGCATCATTATTTTTACCTGTTATTTGAATATGTATGTGATATGATAATGCATGCCTGAAATGTTAAGACTTAGTGTTTGTGTACACATTGAGTCTGTTTGACTCACCCCGTTGGGGAACTTTTTCTTCCAGGTGATGATCAGTAATGGACTGGGTCGGCAGGAGCTTAAAGGTGGCCATGCACAGCAAGGAAAATTTTATTATTTGGACTTTTATTTTATTTAAGCACTTTAATTCATTTTTGGGAATTATTTGATGTAATAAGGCCATAGTTGAACTACTTTATTTTTCCTTTATTTATTACGGTACAAATTTTTATTAATTAAAGATCAAGTGAAATTTATATTCAAATAAACTCTAAATATTTTGTCACCTCAAATAAACTCGTTTTCAACTCAAGCCCAACCCAAAACAAACTTTCCTTCAAAACACCCAAGTTTTTCCTAAGTCACAAAAGAATTTGAAACGGTTTACACCGGGGAACATACCAGATCCGGTCAAGGCTCGTGGGCCGGGTGTGGGGTGTTTCAATTTGGTATCAGAGCCTAGTTTTAAACTCTCGGCCTGGGGTTTAAGGCCCAAAACCTTTTCAAATCGAGCCCAAATGAGTTTTTGAAGATAAGCAGGTTTTCTGGCATGGCACCTAAGTCTCCGACCCGCAGTCCACCAGGTAAGTACCCCTAACCTTTGTGTGAATTATAGTATGAATTGTAGAAGGGTAGAACTGGAATGGCACGTAGAGTAGTATGATAAGTATTTGGAACCCTAGGACTAGTTTACCCCAACTATTACATAAGACTTAATGACTAATTAAACAAACCTATGGCTAAGTCGCCGAGTTAGGGTGTGGCAACCATTCTGCGCATGTCTAGGATTGGATCCGGAAGAGCCTGGTATTTAAGCAGTCCTAGTGACTCACCTCCTCTTCGCAGGAATCCTACCTGGTGCGTAGCTTCGGTTCACCCTAACCAAGAGGACTCAGTCACAGGCTAAACCCAATAACTAAAACCCGAAAGGGGTTAGCCACATTTTTATGGAAACCCTAGTTTTAAAATGACTAAATTACCCTTTTGATTTATACAAGCTATCCCATAAAATTTTTCTGAAATATTTCTTGATTTACAAAATTACTAAAATACCCCTGGTGGTAAAATTACACAAATGCCCGTGGTTTATGAAATTTCCAAAATACCCACAGTTCTTATTAAAAAAAATTCATTACTTTATAACAAGTCCAAAAACTCTACTTCTGCGAAATATTAAAATACTCCAACTTGGAAAATTTACAAAATTGCCCCTAACTTACAAAATTACCAAAATGACCCTAGTTTTCAAAATTTTTGCAAATCACCGATTTGGAAAACAAATTCTCAAAAATAACCCTCAAATTGAAAATTTTGAAATACCCTTGATTCAGTAAGATTTACAAATTTACCCAGATTTATTACCAAACTACCCCTAAGTTCCAAAATTACCGAAATACCCCTGTAATTTTAAAATTTCCGAAATACCCCTGGGATTTCAAAAATTTCCAAAATACCCTTATTGACAAAATCACCAAGGAACCTTATTTTGAAAAAAAATACGAAAATACCCCTGTAGGGCAAATTACGAAAATACCCCTGGGTAGTGGAAAAACAACAACAATGAAAACTACAACGTTTCTCTGAATGAACGAAAGTTCATAATTGATTGATGGATGTATGAATGTAAAGACTGTATGCATGTATGAATACGAAAGAACCACTTCTAAAATTCTTTTCATAAAACTTCTTCGCGGGTAATCAGTGGAATAAAGGCTAATTCATAAAATTTCTTAATTAGATTAAAGCACGATCGTAGAAATGAGCTCTAGGGGACGTGGTTTTGGAATACCTTAATTGCCTTGTTCGTTGTAAAGTCAGTTCGTTCTTATGTGGCTAGTAAGGTGTATGGAACCTTGATTGTAAACTAAGAGAATGTGCCTAGAAAGTATGATAGTTTCTTAAGATCAGAGTGCGCAGCAGTAGCGTAGTGTGGTGAGCTAGGAAGTACGACTGTTCGTTAGTAAGTAAATTCGAGGACGAAATTATTTTAGGGGGTAGAACTGTAACATCCTGAAAATGGGCCTATGCATTTTTGATTTAAGTATACGAAATGGCATGTCTTATGTGTTATGAATGTATTATGAACATTTTTGGAAACTTGGAAATGATTTAGAAATGTTAAGTTTCAAAAGAGGAAAGTGAACATTTCTGGAAACTTGGAAATGTAAGAAATGTTAAGTTCAAAAGAGGAAAGTGAACATTTCTGGAAACTTGGAAATGTAAGAAATGTTAAGTTTAAAGGAGGCAAACGAACATTTTTGGAAACTTGGAAATGTAAGGAAATGTAAGGAAATGTAAGGAAACGTTTTAGGAAATGTTAAGTTCTGAGGTTAAGAGAGGGAAGTAAAGCAGGGTGGCCTTAAGAAAATTTATGGGTGAAATATGACATACAAATGGGCTTGGAAAAGTGGCTTGGAGGCGCCACTTAGGGCCTCTGGAGTTGACGCCACAAGCAGGTGCAAATGGGCCTAGGTTCGAGTCACAGGGGAAGCAAATAAAAGAGTTTTATTTTCCTGCAAGGAGCAAGGGAGTTGGACGACACATGGCTAAATTCTAGGAGCTTTTATTCTTTTATTTTTAAGAGATAAAGGGTGGATAAATTAGGGATAAATAATGGATTTATTTTGGATTATTTTCAAGAGATAAATGAGGATTTCTTCTTTAATTTTTAAATAAAGAGATAAGGATATGTGAGTGATGGCCAAGTAAGGGAGTCTTGGCCTAGTAAATTCGGCTATAAAAGGAAAAGAGAGGCCATTCAGCATTATTTTCTCTTTCTTGATAACCTCTGCCGAATTCTCTCTGCTCATCATCCTCTTTTTCTTTTGATTCTCTTTGGCCGAATCCTTCTACACCATATTCTCTTATTCTTGTTCTCTCAATCTCCTAAAAGCCGAATATTGTTGAGGATTCAAGCCAAGGTGTTGTCGACTACAACATTAGGGGAGGAATTTCGGGATATCAAGTGTTGCCGATTTCAATACTAAAGGTAAGGATGTTATTGACATCGTTTTGGTTCTTTTCTTTAAGCCGAAATTTAGATTCTAATACCCTTAATATCTGTTGCCGAAGAGATCTTTCGAGATTTACTAAGTGTCGACTACAAGGAAGGAGAAATTCTTTTCCCAAAGGTACACCATAGGCCGCGTGTTCCCTAGTTATTCGGTGAGTTTCGGGATTTAAAATCCACAAGGCAAGTGTCTATAGCATTCGGCCAAGGCTTATTTTGGTATGAAGATCTATTTCTTATTTCGTTTAAAAGTCGAAACTAATTAGTTAAGTGATTTTAGTGCCTAGCCGATTGCAAGGGGACAACTCTGCGAAGTTTCGGGATTTGACTATAGTCAATTCGACACCAAGGTAAGTTTTAGTGTACTAATCCTACTAGGATTTGGATTTATGGCCGAATGGCTCTTTACTAAGTATTAAATGATTGATGAAATGTAGAGATTTAAGATCTAAGGCCTTAGATCAAGCTTTTCGGGATTTGGATTGGAAACCTTAAGCGAATCAGGTGTGTACCCTACCCTAAGCTTTAATATGTTCATGACTATGTTTTAAACTAAATGTGTTATTAAGAATGTGAACATATGGCTAAAGTACCATGCAATGGTACAAATTACTCAGGTACGTTTCCTAGTCCTACTAGGATTATGAATATATGTTATTTGTAACATGTGAAAAAGTGATAAGAATGTGAATTAAGGCATGATGTGCATGATATGTATGATATGGGGCATTCGGGTTATATGAAAAGGGGAAGTGAATGTGGTGACCTAAGACCACGATATCTGAATGTGGTGACCTAAGACCACGAAATCTGAATGCGGTGACCTAAGACCGCGATAATCTGAATGTGGTGACCTAAGACCACGAAATCTGAATGTGGTGACCTAAGACCAGGAATTTTATAAGGGCGATGAGCACGTCTGTAACACCCCAAACCCGGCCTATTGAATCCGACCGAATTTGGAATGTCACTGCGGAACATTTCCGAAAACATGCTTACTTAAGAGGTAAACCGTTAAAATTTTGTCAAGTTTGGTAAATCATTTTCGTGACTTGTAATATTCTAAGTAAAAATCGAAGTTTGTTAAAAATATCGGATTCAAGTTTTACTTGATAAAATAAAACCATTTGCAATCTTCTTTAAATCATCCATCCATAGTAGGGCATAATATTAATAATACTTAATAAAAGAACTGAAATACTTTAGTGGGCCTTATTACAATACACACTTAATCAAAATACGGAAAATATAAATATTTAATTCATTAACCAAAAGATTCCTTTTCATGAAAATCCACTTTTGCATGGCCACCTTTGTATCCTCTTCGACCCGGTCCAAGCTTTACGCGCCACCTGAAAGGGTTTAATAAAAATAGAGTGAGTCGTCAAGACTCAGTGCATAGTTAATACACACGTCCTCACATATGGGCTTGGCCCACATCCACACATTCTATATATATATAACATACAATTATAAATATGCAAATATGAATACACCATATTATAAATATAATTACGAAGTCCGATCCACAAAGTGATTCACATATCTTTCTTTTGCACATTATTCATTAAGGTCGTGGCTAAGCCACCGATCCCGTAGGGATCCCACATATCTTTAAATTCACAAATCATCAAGCACGAATGCAGCACGAGGTTCGGATTAGACCACTCACATAGTATACACCCTTTTCTTCAATAGCCACATCACAAGTCTCATGCGTACTTATATGTACCATGCAACACTTTGTACGAATCAAATATGTATGTTTTATATATCATGGTCACACATTGCTCAGAACAATATACATCACATGTCATCACTTTATTTTACCTTCATCGATAATCATTTATAATCGCAAATCACTGAAAGGTTAATATCATAATCACTAACCTGATTATTCGATCACTTACCTTGGTATCCTTACTCTTAGCCTTTATTTTGGCTAACATGCATAACATATTCGTTTACATAAAACGACACATACAACACATATCATGAATAATAAACAAGAGTACAGTGCGATAACTACGCACCTGACTTTAGCGAGATTCTGATTTATCGAATCTAACAGCAACTAAAATCCCGAAAGCTTTTGTTATTTCTATCGATTTGCTCCTAGAACACATAACCGAAATCGGTCACACATAATACCAATATCATGGCCTTAGGCCGAATTTCATAACCACTTACCTAGCTTATTTTAATCCCGAACACCACTCGATCTTGTCGATTTGCTCTCGAAGTCATCGAAAGTCCTACTAAAGCGTGGTTAGAATCGGCTAACATCCATATCTCAGAACAATGACCCTTGGCCGAAATGTACATAACACTTACCTTGAGCACCTAAATTCCCGAGAGACTCATTGTGCTCCTAAACACTAGCTTGCTTATCTAAAACCAAGAGATCCCTCCAAGGTCCCTTAATGCTGGCTTCATACCAAGGAACATGAGGTTATGGCATTCACCCACATTTGGCCAACCTTAGACCAACACAAAATCACTATTTTTGGCACACAATAAAAAAAATGAAGCGAAACTGATTTCTAAGGAGAAATTACTTACTATTATTGCTTTGAAGAGAAAGGAGGGTTTCAAACACACTGTCGATAGCACCATTAATAGAGATTTGGCTATGTCCTTCAAGCAAGGGTGGAGAAGTTGGTCAAGCAAGGCATACCTATTCGAAAATGCCTCCTTAGCAAGAACCACATTCGGCCATGCAACATATAGGAAGAAGGAAAGCAAAACTAAGAGATTGGGCACCCTTTCTTACACTCAAAGTCGAATAAAGGTCCTTCAAGAGTTCAATATTAGGCCATTTACGAAGTAGAGAAGAGAAAAATACCCACTCCATGCTCTCCCCTCCATTTTCGGTTAAGACACAAAAAGAAAAGAAATTGAAGTGTGAAAATTTGGCCATGAATCCCTCCAAAGCACATGGCCGGTCAAATCCCCCAAGACATGCTTCAACAAATGAGTTTATTCCCCCAAGCAAAAGACCCATCACCCTTGAAAAAGGATGATACATTGTTTATTCATTTTTTTTTCCATTACCATACACAAACTTTCAAAATATGTCCCATGCCTCATCATTTTCTATACATAATAAAATAATACAAAAGACTAATGCTCAAGCTTGCTATGTCATGGCCGGCCATGCCCTTCTCTTTTTGCTAAATTCAACACTAATTTCCATCACCTTATTCATTCCAAAACATAATATAATAATAATAATAATAATAATAATAATAATAATAATAATAAACTTTCTCATCTATCTAAGCAAGCAAAATAATAGAAAATCATGATTTAAACCCATGCCTCCAATTAAAAATAATAAAACAATAGAATAAAAGATGGAAGTCCCATGCTTCCAAAAACAATTAAAATAAGAGAAAAGGCAACCCCTTTGTTCCATGCGTGCATGCTGCGCATACTGCATGCAGCCACTCTACGTCCGCAAGGAAGAAATAATAAAAAGAACAAGCCACGCCGCACTCCAGGGTCTCGAACCCGAGACCTGGAGAAGGCATATCCACGCCCCAGCCACTCGTCCTCTTATGCATTTCATGCAATAATCTCATAGGAATTTCTTTTAAGCCTTACTTCTCTGGCGCCTTATGTTCTAGCGCTTAAAAGAAAAATAAAACGCCTTATGCGCTATCCTCAGGACTCGAACGCGAGTCCTCTGAGTCTTAGCTCTCTCGCAATGCCCTTGGCCACTCGGCCAATTTTAATTTCATGACATATATTGCATCGCATTTTCTTTTTAGCTAAAATTCACTGGCTTCCTCACTTTAATGCTAGGAACCAAAAATAAAAGCATTCGCGCCCCCAACGGGACTCGAATGCCCAACCTCGAGAGGCCCCTCATGCTGCAAGCGTCTTACCCACTCGGCTAGTGTTTATTTCATGCCAGCAATTACACCGAAAATTCTTTTAAGGCTTCCTTCAAAGCAGCGCCCATTTTAAAAAAATAAAAATCCATTTGCCTTTCGCACTACTCGAACTCCCGACCCGCTGGACCCTCACAGGCCACCAGCCACTTTGCTGCTAGCCCATCCGTGTTATATTTTCCTCACAAATCATTTTAAGTCCTCTTTAACCCAGCCTCACTTGACTTGGCACAAAAAGAAAATAAGAGTCCACTAGTTGCTGCCGCCTGGACTCGAACCAGGGTCCTTGCTGGCGTTAAGCCAGGCCCTTATGAGGCATCTCTAAGCCACTATACCAAGCCTCCTTTCGTGCCAATAAATTCCCAAAAATTTAACTTAAGGCTTCCAAAGCCTAATTCCCCTTTTTAACTTAAAGTTTCCAAAAAAAATTTTAAAGCTTTCATTTTTGGTCCTCTAATTTTAAGAATTTTTAAAACACTTCTAAATCACTATTAAAGCCTACCAACACTTGAGTTATACCAAACTCGCAATCCCCTATTTCGGGATATTACAACGTCGACTGCAGCGACTGCCTTCGATGGAGTGTAGCGGAAGAAGGGTCGACTTAGTAGTCCCCACGGTGTACAGGTTGGTACGGGGAAGTGTAGCGGATGGCTAACTAGGTTTGGGTTTGGGTTGCATCATTATTTTTACTTGTTATTTGAATATGTATGTGATATGATAATGCATGCCTGAAATGTTAAGACTTAGTGTTTGTGTACACATTGAGTCTGTTTGACTCACCCCGTTGGGGAACTTTTTCTTCCAGGTGATGATCAGTAATGGACCGGGTCGGCAGGAGCTTAAAGGTGGCCATGCACAGCAAGGAAAATTTTATTATTTGGACTTTTATTTTATTTAAGCACTTTAATTCATTTTTGGGAATTATTTGATGTAATAAGGCCATAGTTGAACTACTTTATTTTTCCTTTATTTATTACGGTACAAATTTTTATTAATTAAAGATCAAGTGAAATTTATTTTCAAATAAACTCTAAATATTTTGTCACCTCAAATAAACTCGTTTTCAACTCAAGCCCAACCCAAAACAAACTTTCCTTCAAAACACCCAAGTTTTTCCTAAGTCACAAAAGAATTTGAAACAGTTTACACCGGGGAACATACCAGATCCGGTCAAGGCTCGTGGGCCGGGTGTGGGGTGTTTCAATTTGGTATCAGAGCCTAGTTTTAAACTCTCGGCTTGGGGTTTAAGGCCCAAAACCTTTTCAAATCGAGCCCAAATGAGTTTTTAAAGATAAGCAGGTTTTCTGGCATGGCACCTAAGTCTCCGACCCGCAGTCCACCAGGTAAGTACCCCTAACCTTTGTATGAATTATAGTATGAATTGTAGAAGGGTAGAACTGGAATGGCACGTAGAGTAGTATGATAAGTATTTGGAACCCTAGGACTAGTTTACCCCAACTATTACATAAGACTTAATGACTAATTAAAGAAACCTATGGCTAAGTCGCCGAGTTAGGGTATGGCAACCATTATGCGCATGTCTAGGATTGGATCCGGAAGAGCCTGGTATTTAAGCAGTCCTAGTGACTCACCTCCTCTTCGCAGGAATCCTACCTGGTGTGTAGCTTCGGTTCACCCTAACCAAGAGGACTCAGTCACAGGCTAAACCCAATAACTAAAACCCGAAAGGGGTTAGCCACATTTTTATGGAAACCCTAGTTTTAAAATGACTAAATTACCCTTTTGATTTATACAAGCTATCCCATAAAATATTTCTGAAATATTTCTTGATTTACAAAATTACTAAAATGCCCCTGGTGGTAAAATTACACAAATGCCCGTGGTTTATGAAATTTCCAAAATACCCACAGTTCTTATTAAAAAAAAATTCATTACTTTATAACAAGTCCAAAAACTCTACTTCTGCGAAATATTAAAATACTCCAACTTGGAAAATTTACAAAATTGCCCCTAACTTACAAAATTACCAAAATGACCCTAGTTTTAAAAATTTTTGCAACATCACCGATTTGGAAAACAAATTCTCAAAAATAACCCTCAAATTGAAAATTTTGAAATACCCTTGATTCAGTAAGATTTACAAATTTACCCAGATTTATTACCAAAATACCCCTAAGTTTCAAAATTATCGAAATACCCCTGTAATTTCAAAATTTCCGAAATACCCTTGGGATTTCAAAAATTTCCAAAATACCCTTATTGACAAAATCACCAAGGAACCTTATTTTGAAAAAAAAATACGAAAATACCCCTGTAGGGCAAATTACGAAAATACCCCTGGGTAGTGGAAAAACAACAACAATGAAAACTACAACGTTTCTCTGAATGAACAAAAGTTCATAATTGATTGATGGATGTATGAATGTAAAGACTGTATGCATGTATGAATACGAAAGAACCACTTCTAAAATTCTTTTCATAAAACTTCTTCGCGGGTAATCAGTGGAATAAAGGCTAATTCATAAAATTTCTTAATTAGATTAAAGCACGATCGTAGAAATGAGCTCTAGGGGACGTGGTTTTGGAATACCTTAATTGCCTTGTTCGTTGTAAAGTCAATTCGTTCTTATGTGGCTAGTAAGGTGTATGGAACCTTGATTGTAAACTAAGAGAATGTGCCTAGAATGTATGATAGTTTCTTAAGATCAGAGTGCGCAGCAGTAGCGTAGTGTGGTGAGCTAGGAAGTACGACTGTTCGTTAGTAAGTAATTTCGAGGACGAAATTATTTTAAAGGGGTAGAACTGTAACATCCTGAAAATGGGCCTATGCATTTTTTATTTAAGTATACGAAATGGCATGTCTTATGTGTTATGGATGTATTATGAACACTTTTGGAAACTTGGAAATGATTTAGAGATGTTAAGTTTCAAAAGAGGAAAGTGAACATTTCTGGAAACTTGGAAATGTAAGAAATGTTAAGTTCAAAAGAGGAAAGTGAACATTTCTGGAAACTTGGAAATGTAAGAAATGTTAAGTTTAAAGGAGGCAAATGAACATTTTTGGAAACTTGGAAATGTAAGGAAATGTAAGGAAATGTAAGAAAATGAAAGGAAACGTTTTAGGAAAAGTTAAGTTCTGAGGTTAAGAGAGGGAAGTAAAGTAGGGTGGCCTTAAGAAAATTTATGGGTGAAATATGACATACAAATGGGCTTGGAAAAGTGGCTTGGAGGTGCCACTTAGGGCCTCTGGAGTTGACGCCACAAGAAGGTGCAAATGGGCCTAGGTTCGAGTCACAGGGGAAGCAAATAAAAGAGTTTTATTTTGCTGCAAGGAGCAAGGGAGTTGGACGACACATGGCTAAATTCTAGGAGCTTTTATTCTTTTATTTTTAAGAGATAAAGGGTGGATAAATAAGGGATAAATAATGGATTTATTTTGGATTATTTTCAAGAGATAAATGAGGATTTCTTCTTTAATTTTTAAATAAAGAGATAAGGATATGTGAGTGATGGCCAAGTAAGGGAGTCTTGGCCTAGTAAATTCGGCTATAAAAGTAAAAGAGAGGCCATTCAGCATTATTTTCTCTTCCTTGATAACCTCTGCCGAATTCTCTCTGCTCATCATCCTCTTTTTCTTTTGATTCTCTTTGGCCGAATCCTTCTGCACCCTATTCTCTTATTCTTGTTCTCTCAATCTCCTAAAAGCCGAATATTATTGAGGATTCAAGCCAAGGTGTTGTCGACTACAACATTAGGGGAGGAATTTCGGGATATCAAGTGTTGCCGATTTCAATACTAAAGGTAAGGATGTTATTGACATCGTTTTGGTTCTTTTCTTTAAGCCGAAATTTAGATTCTAATACCCTTAATATCTATTGCCGAAGAGATCTTTCGAGATTTACTAAGTGTCGACTACAAGGAAGGAGAAGTTCTTTTCCCGAAGGTACACCATAGGCCGCGTGTTCCCTAGTTATTCGGTGAGTTTCGGGATTTAAAATCCACAAGGCAAGTGTCTATAGCATTCGGCCAAGGCTTATTTTGGTATGAAGATCTATTTCTTATTTCGTTTAAAAGCTGAAACTAATTAGTTAAGTGATTTTAGTGCCTGGCCAATTGCAAGGGGACAACTCTGCGAAGTTTCGGGATTTGACTATAGTCAATTCGACACGAAGGTAAGTTTTAGTGTACTAATCCTACTAGGATTTGGATTTATGGCCGAATGGCTCTTTACTAAGTATTAAATGATTGATTAAATGTAGAGATTTAAGATCTAAGGCCTTAGATCAAGCTTTTCGGGATTTGGATTGGAAACCTTAAGCGAATCAGGTGTGTACCCTACCCTAAGCTTTAATATGTTCATGGCTATGTTTTAAATTAAATGTGTAACATCCCCAAACCCGGCCCATTCACTACGACCGAATCTGGTTATGTCACTGGGAAAAGACGGTTGAAAATCTTTCTAATTTAAGATAAAACATTGTAGTTTGTTGAATTTTGGAAAACTTATCCATTGAAGCTTTTGAGTAAAACTTTATTATTAAAACTTATGCATTTTTAAAGCTTTAGTATATGAAAACCGGTTCGAATAAATAGGATGCAACCCATAAATCATTTCCACCTAGCAACTTAAATTAAATAACCATAGTTAAAGTAATACCAAAAACATAAAATGGCCTTTATTACAACCCAACAATTCAAATAAAGTACTTATGTCAAAATCAAGCATGAAATAATTAAACATCATCCTCGGCATGGGCCACCTTGTCCTCTCCGATCCCGGTCCAGCTTTATGCACTACCTGAAATGTAACATCCCCAAACCCGGCCCATTCACTACGACCGAATCTGGTTATATTAGTGCGGAAAAGACGGTGGAAAAATCTATTTAACTTAGAAAAATTTAGTAAAACTTGCTACCTTTTGTAAAATCCATGTTTATTCAAACTTATGAGTAAAACTTTGTTATCATATCAATATTATAAAATGCCCAAAAATAAACTTTAATGAATATATAAGACTAATTCTAAATAAATAAGTTGTCAAAAATAAATTCGTTTCCACTTAGTAATTTAATATAATCCAAACATAAAATAATTAAATAATTCCCAAAGTAAATAAAAATCAAAGGGTCTTATTACATCAATGTTTAAAAGATCTAGTACTTAATATAAATAAACTTAAAATATTTAAACTATTCTTTCTGCATGGGCCACCACGTGTCCTCTCCGATCCCGGTCCACTCTACGCGTCACCTGAAATGGTTAATTAAAAGAGTGAGTCCACTGACTCAGTGCATAATCACAACACATATTTCCATCCGTATGGGCTCGACCCATACCCACACAGCCATCGAAACAAATCACGCAAGAATGCATCTCAGCCCAACCCATTGTCCAACCGAACACCAACCTTAGCAGACTCCCCGCCTAAGGCCGTGGCTAATCCACCGATCACATTGTGATCCATAACATCTTACCTTGGCAAACTCGCTGCTCAAGGCCGTGGCTGAGCCACCGATCAACCCAAGTGATCCAATATCGTAATCTGTCTACGGTGATGCACATAGCAATCAACCGCCGAGATGGGCACCGAGCCAACACCTCCCTTGAGGTAGCACACAGCAAATCCCCAAGCGCTAATGTAGCCGAAGCTATCATTAGACCACGTACACTTTGTGTACACTTCCTTCTTCATCGAATCAAGCCCAAACCCCATGCAACTACATATATATGCAACATGTTAAGCCATCATATCACCTAAGTATATAAATATTTATACATACATAAATACATCACAAATAAACTTACCATCACCAGTTCTCATCACTTATGCCATTATAAACGGCTTCCACACATAATACACATGTAACAAGTTAGCAACCAAAACCACAGAAATAGTGCGATGATTACGCACCTTAATAGCTCAACAATCCAAACCCGAAACGCTACTCTATGCCTCAGCAAATGCTGCCTATACCAATCCCGAAAAGGTCTCCTGCGCTAGTCTCCTCTCCCCCCTACAAACGGCCTTATCATCATAACCTTAGGTTAAACGAATACTAAATACATAGCTTATTAAAACAAAGCCTTACCAAATCGATTGCTATGGAACCCGAAGAAGTCTATGCCAACATTCGGCCAATAACACTACCAAACTGAGGGAAGGAAAATTCGGCAAAGGGTGGTGGTGTAGATTCGGCTATCTATAAAATCAAGAAGTAGGGAATAGTGGTTTCAGCCAAAGAGAAGAGAAAGAAAGATGTGGGGTGTACTTTCGGTTTTGAAGTGAAAAGGAAAGGAAATAGGGAGAGCAAAGGATTTGGCAACTAAGCTTTGGAGAAAAGGGTTTCGGCAACCAAAGAAAATGTGAAGCACAATTTGACAAGGGAGAGAAAACAAATGATGAATGAATAATGAGCACCTCCCCCCCCTATTTATACTAAAAAGCCAAGCTCCAACCCCCCAAAAATAATCCCTAAAAATCTCCTAAAATACCTCCCCACCATCCATTCAAAATAGTTTGAATGGGTCAAACCTTCTAGCCAAAATTTAAAAAAAAATTGACCAAGTCTTCTCCACCTTTTAAGCCTCCAAAACCGTCCAACCTCCTTACCAAAAAAACAATGCCCATCTGCTGCTCCCGCGAATCGAACATGAGACCCTTCCCCTTGCAAATGGCGTCATACACACAAGGCCTTAGTGGCGCCCATCCTGCCACTCCACCAACTCCTTTCTTGTGACATAAACTCCCAAATAATTCTCTTAAGTCCCCTCTTTGCCAAGCTCCCCCCTTTCAACACTAAAAACCAAAAATTTTCTAAGGCATTGCCCCACCTTCTAGGGTTCTCAGGACCCCTAAAACTCACCCAACCACACACTGAAGTGTGCCAACACCCGAACTAAGCACCAAAAATCTAACCCCTAAAACCAGGGTGTTACAATTCTACCCTCCTTAAAATAATTTCGTCCTCGAAATTACTTGTCTAGACTAACCATCCAATTTCTCCCACTACACTATAGCTGCGCACTCTGATCTTTAAAGAGCTAACATACTATTAGGCATGGATTCTAACATACTCAAGGTTCCAACTACTTTACGAGCAACAGATTAAACAATCACCAAAACGAACAAAACCACAAAGAGCATTCCGGACTTAAGGAACTTACCAGTTGACCCATCAGGCACATCATTATCCCCTCTCTAACGAACTGCAAAAACCAGTCCTGGCTGCCTTGCCTCAGTGGCACCATTACCGCGGTCTACTACTCCACGACCTTGGCCGGAACCATTTCCTCCACGGTTCGAACCACGACCTCTCGTCGCTTGCTGACCTTCTCTGCCTGGTTGCACATAACCTTGACTCACTGTCTGAGTCCTATTCGGGTTCTGGGGACAATCCTTAATCAGATGAATCTTGGACTTACATCTGAAGCACTCCCGAACTCGATTCCAGCACCCGCCAATATGATACCTTCCGCACTGCGCACACGGATGATCTGGATTTCCGGCGACCGGCTTAGCAATATGAACAGGAGTCTCAACCCTTGGTCTTTTCTGGACCCTCTCAACCACTTCTGGCGATCCAACACTTCTCTTATCACGGTTCCTTTCCCTATTGAGCCTTTCAGCCTTCTTGACCTCCTCAGCTATTCGAGCTTTCTCCACTAAAACGGCGAAGTCTCTTTCCCTCTGCGGAGCAATCAAAACTCGCAACTCATCCCGCAGACCATCTTCAAATCTAACGCATCTCTCATAATCCGTTGCCACGATGCCCCGAGCATACCGGCTCAAACGCAGAAACTCAGCTTCGTACTCCGCTATCGACTTGTTTCCTTGCACCAAGTTAAGGAACGCCTTCCTCTGAGCATCAACATAGCTTGCTCCAACATACTTTCCTTCAAACTTGATCTTAAAATAACCCCAGTCCACTCGATCCGCAGGGGTACTTTCCTTAACCGTGAGCCACCACTGGTAGGCCTCATCCCGTAGCAATGAAACAACTCCCTTAAGCTTCTCCTCAGCAGTCAAGTCTAAGTCGTCCATAATCCTTTCAACAGCCTCAAGCCAGTATTCTGCCACGTTCGGAGCTACCCCAGATACTCCTCTGAAAACCTCGGCTCCATTCGCCCTAAGCCTTTCGGGCACTGACTTCCGATTCCTATTGCCCATATTGGCTCCTGCCACTCGTTCGAGCATTCGCAGCACAGCTTGTGACACTGCGTCGTCTCCTCCAGTCTGATCCTGCTGTTCAACCTCAACAGCTGGTGGCGGAGCATCGCTTTCTGACCCATGGCGTGACCCAACCGGTTCCGACACTGACATCCTGCCTCTACCACGTCCACGAGTATTGCGACCACGCCCCCTAGAACTCATATCCAGCGCCTCGATTTAGTCTGTTTAGAAAGTTTTATGGATTAGAAATTCTTGTTTCACTGTTTATCCACGAGCAATTTTATGCAATAAAGTTTCCGAGAGTAGTTCTTTCGAGCAATCAAGTTTCTTTCCTACCCAGGGATAATTTCGTCATTTTTCCTAGAGAGGGGTATTTCGGTAATAACTCAGGGTCAATTTTGAAAATAGTTTTCTAACTTAAAGATATCTCAAAATTTACAAAGTCACAGGGGTTATCTTGAAAAATTTTGTTTCAAATCGGATGTGTTGCAAAATTTTCAGAGGTCAGGGTTATTTCAGTAATTTTGAAAGTCACGGCATTTTTTTTGTAAATTCTCCAAATCGGAATATCACAATATTTCACAAAAATAGAATTTTCTGACATTTGATAAAATAGGATTATTTCAGTAAAAGTCGAGAGAAATCTGAGAATTTAGAAACCAAGGGCATTTCGGTAATTTTGTCAACCAGGGGTATTTTCGTAAATTTCCAAAAATCAGAGTATCCTAATATTTTGAAAACTCGGATTTTAGTATTTTGCAAAGTAAAGAGCATTTTATCAAAATTTGAGGGTAGTACCGTAATTTTGCAATACAGGGGCGTTTTGGTAATTTTGCCACTAAGGGCATTTTGGTAATTTTGTAAATCGAAAGAAAAACGTCCTTCAAAATCAGATTTAAGGTTTCACAAACCAGAGGGGAAAATTTGAAAAATTTTAAAACAGGGAATTTTAGAAAACAGCAAGGCTAATTCCCTTTCGGGTTTTAATAATCGGTTTAGCCTATGAACAAGTCCTCTTGGTTAAGGTGAACCGTAGCTACGCACCAGGTAGGATTCCTGCGAAGAGGAGGTGAGTCACGAGGACTGCTTAAATACCTAGCTCTTCCGGATCCAATCCTAGACATGCGCACCCAGGTTGCCACACCTTAACTCGGCGACTTACTTCACAGGTTTGTTTAAGAGCTTTAAGTCTTATGCATGTGTTTGAGTAGACTAATCCTAGGGTCCAATAGCCCTAAAAACTAATCTACGAGCCCAAATAAACCCATAATAATACACATAAACAAAACACTTCAAAAGTCCGAAGTACTTACCTGGCGGACTCGGGCCGGAGACACAGGTGCCATGCCAGAATAACCTGAAAACCTTTTTATAAAAGCCCACATTCCAAAAACCCATTTTGAAAACTATTTCGGGCCCAAAACCCTCAAAGCCGAGTTTTGAACCGGGCTCTGATACCAAACTGTAACATCCCCAAACCCGACCCATTCACTACGACCGAATCTGGTTATATTAGTGCGGAAAAGACGGTGGAAAAATCTATTTAACTTAGAAAAATTTAGTAAAACTTGCTACCTTTTGTAAAATCCATGTTTATTCAAACTTATGAGTAAAACTTTGTTATCATATCAATATTATAAAATGCCCAAAAATAAACTTTAATGAATATATAAGACTAATTCTAAATAAATAAGTTGTCAAAAATAAATTCGTTTCCACTTAGTAATTTAATATAATCCAAACATAAAATAATTAAATAATTCCCAAAGTAAATAAAAATCAAAGGGTCTTATTACATCAATGTTTAAAAGATCTAGTACTTAATATAAATAAACTTAAAATATTTAAACTATTCTTTCTGCATGGGCCACCACGTGTCCTCTCCGATCCCGGTCCACTCTACGCGTCACCTGAAATGGTTAATTAAAAGAGTGAGTCCACTGACTCAGTGCATAATCACAACACATATTTCCATCCGTATGGGCTCGACCCATACCCACACAGCCATCGAAACAAATCACGCAAGAATGCATCTCAGCCCAACCCATTGTCCAACCGAACACCAACCTTAGCAGACTCCCCGCCTAAGGCCGTGGCTAATCCACCGATCACATTGTGATCCATAACATCTTACCTTGGCAAACTCGCTGCTCAAGGCCGTGGCTGAGCCACCGATCAACCCAAGTGATCCAATATCGTAATCTGTCTACGGTGATGCACATAGCAATCAACCGCCGAGATGGGCACCGAGCCAACACCTCCCTTGAGGTAGCACACAGCAAATCCCCAAGCGCTAATGTAGCCGAAGCTATCATTAGACCACGTACACTTTGTGTACACTTCCTTCTTCATCGAATCAAGCCCAAACCCCATGCAACTACATATATATGCAACATGTTAAGCCATCATATCACCTAAGTATATAAATATTTATACATACATAAATACATCACAAATAAACTTACCATCACCAGTTCTCATCACTTATGCCATTATAAACGGCTTCCACACATAATACACATGTAACAAGTTAGCAACCAAAACCACAGAAATAGTGCGATGATTACGCACCTTAATAGCTCAACAATCCAAACCCGAAACGCTACTCTATGCCTCAGCAAATGCTGCCTATACCAATCCCGAAAAGGTCTCCTGCGCTAGTCTCCTCTCCCCCCTACAAACGGCCTTATCATCATAACCTTAGGTTAAACGAATACTAAATACATAGCTTATTAAAACAAAGCCTTACCAAATCGATTGCTATGGAACCCGAAGAAGTCTATGCCAACATTCGGCCAATAACACTACCAAACTGAGGGAAGGAAAATTCGACAAAGGGTGGTGGTGTAGATTCGGCTATCTATAAAATCAAGAAGTAGGGAATAGTGGTTTCGGCCAAAGAGAAGAGAAAGAAAGATGTGGGGTGTACTTTCGGTTTTGAAGTGAAAAGGAAAGGAAATAGGGAGAGCAAAGGATTTGGCAACTAAGCTTTGGAGAAAAGGGTTTCGGCAACCAAAGAAAATGTGAAGCACAATTTGACAAGGGAGAGAAAACAAATGATGAATGAATAATGAGCACCTCCCCCCCTATTTATACTAAAAAGCCAAGCTCCAACCCCCCAAAAATAATCCCTAAAAATCTCCTAAAATACCTCCCCACCATCCATTCAAAATAGTTTGAATGGGTCAAACCTTCTAGCCAAAATTTAAAAAAAAATTGACCAAGTCTTCTCCACCTTTTAAGCCTCCAAAACCGTCCAACCTCCTTACCAAAAAAACAATGCCCATCTGCTGCTCCCGCGAATCGAACATGAGACCCTTCCCCTTGCAAATGGCGTCATACACACAAGGCCTTAGTGGCGCCCATCCTGCCACTCCACCAACTCCTTTCTTGTGACATAAACTCCCAAATAATTCTCTTAAGTCCCCTCTTTGCCAAGCTCCCCCCTTTCAACACTAAAAACCAAAAATTTTCTAAGGCATTGCCCCACCTTCTAGGGTTCTCAGGACCCCTAAAACTCACCCAACCACACACTGAAGTGTGCCAACACCCGAACTAAGCACCAAAAATCTAACCCCTAAAACCAGGGTGTTACATGAAATGGTTAAAGGAAAAAGGTGAGTCACCAAGACTCAGTGTGCCACCCTTTTTCCCGGATTAGCAAAATACCATATACAAACGTGATCATCATGCATCCAATTAATATGCACCCAACCTAGCCATCCACAACACCTTTCTCTACCCTGTGTGGTACCAAACCACTGTTGGTGCCAAACCACTGGTGACGTATAGTCACAGATGTGATGCCAAATCACTGGAGGTGCCAAACCTCTGGTGTCCGAAGACACAAAGTGTGTTACCAAAACACTGGTGATCGAAGTCACAAAACAATTGATGGGGCCAACCCATCGTGTGATACCAAATCACTGGCGTCAATCCCTCAATACCGCCTTGTGGGGCCAACCCACTGTGGTGCGAAACCACGGGGACGAGACGCTGAGGTGCCAAACCTCTGGAGGTGCCAAACCTCTGGTGACCCAAAGTCACAAAGTTGTGTTACCAAAACACTGGTGCTCGTCAGCACAAAATATCACTGCCCCCTCCTCTCATATCACCCATCATTATACCAGCTCATGTATAGTATTCAAATCATGCAAACATGTTTAACGTTGCATCTTATAGCACATACATCATAAATCATGACATCATGTATCAATAACAGTACTCATAATGAAACGGACTTACCTGAATCCGTGCACATACCCCATAGGGTATCATATCACTCAACCATACTATTTCGGTTTTACCAATCAATCAGTTTATCAAACATATACAAAGCAAGAAGTGTGTTAGTTTACACACCTGGTTACTAATGCGACTATCAACTCCCGTAGATCAAGATCTAACGCACTAGATCCCCCATTCCTTAACACTTTTCGAGCACTAGCCACAACCCGAGATATGCGAGATCAAGCCTTCCCCTACAATCGGCCAAAACTGAACAACATAATCATGCTAATCAACCTCTAAGGGTATAATCGTAATTTTACCTAATAAGGGTATTTTCGTAATTTTGCACCTGCAATGGCCTTTCCGAAGGCCTAATGTCGCCACTAGCGACTCAGCTACCACTTCCGGTTGTACCGGACGATTGGGCCTAAAACCCGATTTCGGCCCATCCGGGCCCACACGCTCGTGTGGCCCACCTAGCACGAATCTAGCCACGTATATAACTTCCACCTAGTCTAGTTCAACATATACTAACCAATCATGCAATTTACTCATATGGGCCCACGGGCCCATTGGGCCCACTTCGGCCCATCGAGGCCCAAGCAGCCCCAACCCACGAGAATATTACTGATGGCCTCAACTATCGCGTCGAAGCCCCACACGTGCGCTCGCACGCTCGTGTGGCTACTAATGCCGTGTGACCTGCATTTCGGCATTTGCCGCTCTACAACTAGAGTAGAGAGAGTTACACACCTGATAGGACTCTGGGCTAATCCGCGCTCCGACCACTCTTGTGCCCAAACGCCCTCCAAGATGTGTTAACTCTCCTCCTGGAATGCTCTTTATATAGCTAGCTCTTCACCTTCATTCTTTGTGTCTTTTCGATGTGGGATCCCTTTGTCAGTAGAGTTTAAATTCAACTGAAACTCTTGCCGTCCAATCCGCAAAATAAATACTCCATTGCTTGTCATGAGATTCGAACCCAGGCTCCCTTGCAACAAAATCCACGCTGCTAACCACTTGGCCACAAGCTCCTCCTGTGTCTTAAACCATGCGCAACTAAATATAAACTATGGGCCAAATTCTAAGGTCCAAGCAAAAAGAAACCAAAATGCAAAAGCCAAGACTTGAACCTTGGACCTCCTTCCTTCCCTTGTGGCGTCACTCCCTTGTCCCCTAAGTGGCGTCACTTTGCCACTACACCACACACTCCTTTTGTGTTATTTTTCTCCATATTTTATTCTTAAGGCCTACCTGCCCACTTCCAGGGTTTTTTGCACCTATAACCAAAATTTCCCCAAAGCCAATATTTGATCCCGGGACTTCATAGAAGCCCTCTAACCTTCCAAAATCACTTATCCAATGGGTCTAACTAGCATTTAAGCCGATCTCTTGTTCTCCAAAAATTTAAACGCTACTACGTCTAAGGCCCATTGGGCTCAATTCTCCTAGGCCCAATTTTGGGATGTTACAAAATGTGTTATTAAGAATGTGAAAATATGGCTAAAGTACCATGCAATGGTACAAATTACTCAGGTACGTTTCCTACTCCTACTAGGATTATGAATATATGTTATTTGTAACATGTGAAAAAGTGATAAGAATGTGAATTAAGGCATGATGTGCATGATATGTATGATATGGGGCATTCGGGTTATATGAAAAGGGGAAGTGAGTGTGGTGACCTAAGACCACGATATCTGAATGTGGTGACCTAAGACCACGAAATCTGAATGCAGTGACCTAAGACCACGAAATATGAATGTGGTGACCTAAGACCACGAATTTTATAAGGGCGATGAGCACGTCGACTGCAGCGACTGCCTTCGATGGAGTGTAGCGGAAGGAGGGTCGACTTAGTAGCCCCCACGGTGTACAGGTTGGTACGGGGAAGTGTAGCGGATGGCTAACTAGGTTTGGGTTTGGGTTGCATCATTATTTTTACCTGTTATTTGAATATGTATGTGATATGATAATGCATGCCTGAAATGTTAAGACTTAGTGTTTGTGTACACATTGAGTCTGTTTGACTCACCCCGTTGGGGAACTTTTTCTTCCAGGTGATGATTAGTAATGGACCGGGTCGGCAGGAGCTTAAAGGTGGCCATGCACAGCAAGGAAAATTTTATTATTTGGACTTTTATTTTATTTAAGCACTTTAATTCATTTTTGGGAATTATTTGATGTAATAAGGCCATAGTTGAACTACTTTATTTTTCCTTTATTTATTACGGTACAAATTTTTATTAATTAAAGATCAAGTGAAATTTATTTTCAAATAAACTCTAAATATTTTGTCACCTCAAATAAACTCGTTTTCAACTCAAGCCCAACCCAAAACAAACTTTCCTTCAAAACACCCAAGTTTTTCCTAAGTCACAAAAGAATTTGAAACGGTTTACACCGGGAAACATACCAGATCCGGTCAAGGCTCGTGGGCCGGGTGTGGGGTGTTTCAATTTGGTATCAGAGCCTAGTTTTAAACTCTCGGCCTGGGGTTTAAGGCCCAAAACCTTTTCAAATTGAGCCCAAATGAGTTTTTGAAGATAAGCAGGTTTTCTGGCATGGCACCTAAGTCTCCGACCCGCAGTCCACCAGGTAAGTACCCCTAACCTTTGTGTGAATTATAGTATGAATTGTAGAAGGGTAGAACTGGAATGGCACGTAGAGTAGTATGATAAGTATTTGGAACCCTAGGACTAGTTTACCCCAACTATTACATAAGACTTAATGACTAATTAAAGAAACCTATGGCTAAGTCGCCGAGTTAGGGTGTGGCAACCATTGTGCGCATGTCTAGGATTGGATTCGGAAGAGCCTGGTATTTAAGCAGTCCTAGTGACTCACCTCCTCTTCGCAGGAATCCTACCTGGTGCATAGCTTCGGTTCACCCTAACCAAGAGGACTCAGTCACAGGCTAAACCCAATAACTAAAACCCGAAAGGGGTTAGCCACATTTTTATGGAAACCCTAGTTATAAAATGACTAAATTACCCTTTTGATTTATACAAGCTATCCCATAAAATTTTTCTGAAATATTTCTTGATTTACAAAATTACTAAAATACCCCTGGTGGTAAAATTACAAAAATGCCCTTGGTTTATGAAATTTCCAAAATACCCACAGTTCTTATTAAAAAAAATTTCATTACTTTATAACAAGTCCAAAAACTCTACTTCTGCGAAATATTAAAAATACTCCAACTTGGAAAATTTACGAAATTGCCCCTAACTTACAAAATTACCAAAATGACCCTAGTTTTCAAAATTTTTGCAACATCACCGATTTGGAAAACAAATTCTCAAAAATAACCCTCAAATTGCAAATTTTGAAATACCCTTGATTCAGTAAGATTTACAAATTTACCCTGGTTTATTACCAAAATACCTCTAAGTTCCAAAATTACTGAAATACACCTGTAATTTCAAAATTTCTGAAATACCCCCGGGATTTCAAAAATTTCCAAAATACCCTTATTGACAAAATCACCAAGGAACCTTATTTTGAAAAAAAAAACGAAAATACCCCTGTAGGGTGAATTACGAAAATACCCCTAGGTAGTGGAAAAACAACAACAACGAAAACTACAACGTTTCTCTAAATGAACGAAAGTTCATAATTGATTGATGGATGTATGAATGTAAAGACTGTATGCATGTATGAATACGAAAGAACCACTTCTAAAATTCTTTTCATAAAACTTCTTCGCGGGTAATCAGTGGAATAAAGGCTAATTCATAAAATTTCTTAATTAGATTAAAGCACGATCGTAGAAATGAGCTCTAGGGGACGTGGTTTTGGAATACCTTAATTGCCTTGTTCGTTGTAAAGTCAGTTCGTTCTTATGTGGCTAGTAAGGTGTATGGAACCTTGATTGTAAACTAAGAGAATGTGCCTAGAAAGTATGATAGTTTCTTAAGATCAGAGTGCGCAGCAGTAGCGTAGTGTGGTGAGCTAGGAAGTACGACTGTTCGTTAGTAAGTAATTTCGAGGACGAAATTATTTTAAGGGGGTAGAACTGTAACATCCTGAAAATGGGCCTATGCATTTTTGATTTAAGTATACGAAATGGCATGTCTTATGTGTTATGAATGTATTATGAACATTTTTGGAAATTTGGAAATGATTTAGAAATGTTAAGTTTCAAAAGAGGAAAGTGAACATTTCTGGAAACTTGGAAATGTAAGAAATGTTAAGTTCAAAAGAGGAAAGTGAACATTTCGGGAAACTTGGAAATGTAAGAAATGTTAAGTTTAAAGGAGGCAAACGAACATTTTTGGAAACTTGGAAATGTAAGGAAATGTAAGGAAATGTAAGGAAATGAAAGGAAACGTTTTAGGAAAAGTTAAGTTCTGAGGTTAAGAGAGGGAAGTAAAGTAGGGTGGCCTTAAGAAAATTTATGGGTGAAATATGACATACAAATGGGCTTGGAAAAGTGGCTTGGAGGCGCCACTTAGGGCTTCTGGAGTTGACGCCACAAGCAGGTGCAAACGGGCCTAGGTTCGAGTCACAGGGGAAGCAAATAAAAGAGTTTTATTTTGCTGCAAGGAGCAAGGGAGTTGGACGGCACATGGCTAAATTCTAGGAGCTTTTATTCTTTTATTTTTAAGAGATAAAGGGTGGATAAATAAGGGATAAATAATGGATTTATTTTGGATTATTTTCAAGAGATAAATGAGGATTTCTTCTTTAATTTTTAAATAAAGAGATAAGGATATGTGAGTGATGGCCAAGTAAGGGAGTCTTGGCCTAGTAAATTCGGCTATAAAAGGAAAAGAGAGGCCATTTAGCATTATTTTCTCTTCCTTGATAACCTCTGCCGAATTCTCTCTGCTCATCATCCTCTTTTTCTTTTGATTCTCTTTGGCCGAATCCTTCTACACCCTATTCTCTTATTCTTGTTCTCTCAATCTCCTAAAAGCCGAATATTGTTGAGGATTCAAGCCAATGTGTTGTCGACTACAACATTAGGAGAGGAATTTCGGGATATCAAGTGTTGCCGATTTCAATACTAAAGGTAAGGATGTTATTGACATCGTTTTGGTTCTTTTCTTTAAGCCGAAATTTAGATTCTAATACCCTTAATATCTGTTGCCGAAGAGATCTTTTGAGATTTACTAAGTGTCGACTACAAGGAAGGAGAATTTCTTTTCCCGAAGGTACACCATAGGCCGCGTGTTCCCTAGTTATTCGATGAGTTTCGGGATTTAAAATCTACAAGGCAAGTGTCTATAGCATTCGGCCAGGCTTATTTTTGTATGAATATCTATTTCTTATTTCATTTAAAAGCTGAAACTAATTAGTTAAGTGATTTTAGTTCCTAGCCGATTGCAAGGGGACAACTCTGCGAAGTTTCGGGATTTGACTATAGTCAATTTGACACCAAGGTAAGCTTTAGTGTACTAATCCTACTAGGATTTGGATTTATGGCCGAATGGCTCTTTACTAAGTATTAAATGATTGATTAAATGTAGAGATTTAAGATCTAAGGCCTTAGATCAAGCTTTTCGGGATTTGGATTGGAAACCTTAAGCGAATCAGGTGTGTACCCTACCCTAAGCTTTAATATGTTCATGGCTATGTTTTAAATTAAATGTGTTATTAAGAATGTGAAAATATGGCTAAAGTACCATGCAATGGTACAAATTACTCAGGTACGTTTCCTACTCCTACTAGGATTATGAATATATGTTATTTGTAACATGTGAAAAAGTGATAAGAATGTGAATTAAGGCATGATGTGCATGATATGTATGATATGGGGCATTCGGGTTATATGAAAAGGGGAAGTGAATGTGGTGACCTAAGACCACGATATCTGAATGTGGTGACCTAAGACCACGAAATCTGAATGCGGTAACCTAAGACCGCGATAATCTGAATGTGGTGACCTAAGACCACGAAATCTGAATGTAGTGACCTAAGACCACGAATTTTATAAGGGCGATGAGCACGTCGACTGCCGCGACTGCCTTTGATGGAGTGTAGCGGAAGGAGGGTCGACTTAGTAGTCCCCACGGTGTACAGGTTGGTACGGGGAAGTGAATGTGGTGACCTAAGACCACAAATTTGAGTCAAAAAGATATTTTAATATTATTTCTTATGTCTACGGCATGTTAAATTATATGTGTGAAAATTTCGTGTCAAAATTTTAGCGTTTGTGTGCTTAATTTAATTAAAAGGACTTAATTGCGCAAAATGCAAACTAGCATGCTTTATGTAAAGGTACCTAATTGCTCTGGCTTTTATTATATGATGTCTTTATGTTGTAATTTTACCATAGAAATTATGAGTGGATGATTTAGACATGTAACATATGGTTTAATAATTAATTTATAAATGATAATATGGTAAATATGTTAATTAATGATAATATAATAAAACATTAAGTAAAAGCAATGCATTTTTAATCATCTTGGTGGCCAAAAGTTAAAAGAAAGAAACTATAGTTGAGGTTTGAGCATTCGGCACATTTGGGGCTTGATTTAGGTAAGTTTTAAGCTCGATTTTTTATAATTTTTTCTTTTTTGAGATCGTTGCTTCGTGTTTTAGCTAGCCCATACCTTGATTTTCGGATTCGATGATGATTTGTGTTTTGCCATTATTGAAAGCTTGATGATTTTTGTGTTTGATGATGAATAATAAATATGTGTTAATAGATTTTCATGTTTAATTAAGTGATTTTTAGTAAAAATGCCTATTTGGGATTAAATTGTGAATTTTGTAAATTGAGTGGTCAAAATGTGAAATAAATGAAAGAAATGGGCTGCTATGAAACTTAGTAAAATTCGGCTATACTAGAGTTTAATGAAATTATGTGTATTTTGTGTTTTGTGAAATAGGGACTAAATTGTGAAAAATGTGAAATGTTAGGGGCTAAAGTGCAAATTGAACTTTTATGTATTTTTGGGTGAATTTGAGTACATGTGTGATTAAATAAGTCTAATTTATATTAATTTAGATCAAGAAAACAGGAAATCGAAATTGGATCGTGGGAAATCTAAAGTTGTCGAATAGTCGTCCTAGTTTGTTCATCTTCGTCCGAGGTAAGTTCATAAGTAAATAAATGTTGTTAAAATTGAATGTATTGATTTTGTAAATAGTCGAATTGAATTTTATGTATGTATAACTACTTAGTCGAATTGAATTTAGCATGGAATGATTTGTTACGAGCATGAATTGATCGAGTTACGATGTCCGAAAGCCCCGTACGAACCTTAGGAATAGTTAGGATACATATGTCATGACAGAGGATTCTGATATGTGATTCGTGTAAGACTACGTCTAGGACATTGGCATCGATTTGTGATTCACGTGTAAGACCATATCTGGGACATTGACATCGTATATGAGTTCGTGAAAGACCCTGTCTGGGACAGTGACATCGATAGTTGATTACATGTAAGACCACGTCTGGGACGTTGGCATTGTACGGGCTTTTCGAGTTATCTGAGTATCCTTATCAATTCTGAATGGTTCAACGGGTAATATCGAGTTATCATCGAATGTGAAAACGAGTTAAATGGTTCAGGTACGTGTGAAGTTAAATGAATATGAAAGTAAGGTAAGTTTAGTAATTGAAATGATGAAATAAACTATTCATGATATAAAAAGTGACTTATTTGTACATGTGATTGTTCATATTCGGCCAAGTGATAATATAATGCTAATGTTCATATGTTGATATATGAATTTGCAAGCATGATAAATGTATATGTGGTTAAAGTTTGCATGATTTGGCCTAGTTTAATTAAATTATGTATGTCATTGAAATGATTTAATTGCTTATGACTTACTAAGCTATTCAAGCTTACTGTGTGTGAGTTCATTCTTTGTTTTATAGATTTTGTAAGCTAGTTACAAGCTCAGGGATTGTCAAGGAAATCCGTCACATTATCGATCGCTATTTTGGTATTACAAAAGTTTGAAACTATGAACATATGGCATGTATAGTTTAATATTTGTTTTGGTTGGTTTTGAGATTGTAAATATATGAGTCATGGGAAAATGGCTTGAAATGATGCTTATATTTATGCATTTTCGGTTGTGTGTTGGGTATTATGTTTCATAGTATAAGTGTGTGATAACTTGGTATATATATGTTTTGGCATGAAGTAATTATATATGGCTTATGATTAGTTCATTTGGACAGCTTGATACATGTGGTTGTTGAATGTGTTTGGGTTATGGATTGTTAATGACTTATTATTGAGATGCATAATTTGAAACATGAATCAATTTGAAAATTGTTTATAATGTATGTAACACCCCAAACCCGGCCCACAAGTCCTGACCGGATCTGGTATGTCACTGCGGAAAAACGTTTGAAAAATCTTTGACTTTAAAATAAAACTTGAAAATTTTGTTAACTTTTGGAGAGTGTGTCCATTAAAAATTATTTAGTAATATAAGCTCGTTATAAAATATGTGAATTAAAACTTTATTAAAATTTATTATATTATAAATCATTTGAAGAAAATATATCTAAGTATAATATAAACTTCAATAATCGTAAATAGAATACTTTAAATAAAAGTGGCCCTTATTACATCAAATAAATACCCAAAACTGATAATATAAAATAATTAAATCAAATAAAACATCTACTACATAAAATCTGCTTCTGCATGGGCACCTTCGTCTCCACTCCAACCCAGTCCGATCAACATGTCACCTGCGATGTTGGATAAATAATTGGATGAGTCATACAGACTCAGTGTGTAATTAAACCACTGATATCCACCCACATGCTAGCCACAAATCAACCCAATTATCAAATGCAACATATAAATATAATTAGACATTACCATATCATGGGCTTGGCCCACATTCAATCCACATTCAAGCACTGGACTAGGCCCTTTTCTCATTAATTCACTGATTACTGGGCTTGGCCCATTTCCACGTATGTTCTCAAAACATACCTATCCACATGCCATATTGGGCTTGGCCCATTTCCATATCATTTCAAAAATGGAACAATGCAACATGAAACCCAACCCAAGCCTAGGGTCCATCCGCTACACACCCCCTTATCCAGCCTACCACACACCAGGGGACTATCGAGTCACCCTCTCCTTTTTCCTCCAAAAAGGCAACCAATGCCATCCACGATATAGCACGTAGCTAACATCAAACCACGATGGGGCACATAGCAACCCATCAAGCCATGATATGGCATAAAGCCGATATCAATCAAGGTAACCACGCGAACTAAATTGCAAAGATCCACAACGCGACCTCAGTCAGCGCCAATCCACGATGTAGCACAAAGCTGACATCAACCACGTACTCAAAGTACACCCTATCCTTCTTTCATAACCCACCCATGCACATGTAATATGATATAATGACAATATGATGCATGTGCATGTCATTCACAAACATAGGCATTCGCTCATATTCAAATAAATGACAACAATACTAACAATTTGCTATTTACCTGATCAGCGTCATACCCCTTTTAGGGTATCTATTGCACTTTTACCACTGCACTTATTAGTAAGCATATAACATAAGCAGATATCACATAAAACCCGGAAACAATGGCTAACTACACACCTTATAACCTGAAGCTCTAAACCCTCGATCCCGACGCTATCGTTTAGCGAGACTACAGCTATTTGCCTAACGTTTTCTGCTGCACGTCCACACCCCGGTGGCCAATCCCGAACTGCCGAGACGGCTCTTTTCTTAAACTTCGGGACAGGGGCTTTCCCTTTCCCCTCTTGACTGGCATCCATGTCCATTAATGATATCCTTAATCAGAACCATCGATTAAACAGTAATACTTTAATCTAAATATTTTGAATCGAAGCTATACTTACTTAATATCCTTACCACAAAGATCTGAAATCCCGAAGCTTGCTATACACTTCTGCCGATTTTCCTAAATCACCATAGATAGAATGGGTCAACCGTTTATTCCTATAAAGTGGCCTATGGCCGAATATCACAAGTCACTTACCTTGATAACTACTTCCTCTTGTCCTTAACAAAGAATCGGCCACCACAAGAATTAAGATTTGGCTTCCGAGACTTGCAACAAAGTAGAGAGAATGAGAGACTGAGTGATTCGGCACTGACTCCCAAATGGGGTTGGAATATTCGGCAATGGCAAGCAAAGTGTGAAGGAAAGAAGGGAAAATAAATACACGAAAGGCTATGCCCAACTTCGGCTTTTAAACAAGTCACGAGAAAAATAGGTGAATGCTATAGTGGTTCGGCTAAGGCTTCCACAAAATTAAAGAAAAAGAGGAAGTGTTTTCCTTGACTTGGTTTCGGCAAGAGGCTATGGAAATAATAAGGAATAATTTGGCATAAAAGAAATAGGGCTAAAATTTGGTTAAGGGATGAGCACACCCCTTATTTATAGAATTCGGCCATACCCCCCACGTGAAGAAGCCAAGATTCGGCCGCACCTACTAATTCAAATTAAATTGAATTAGTCCAATTCCCTATTTTAATCCATTCAAAATTAGTTTGAATGGTCACCAATTATCCCACTTATTTCAAATAAAAATAATACTTATCCTACAATTATCCCATAATAAAATAATCCAACAGCCACCATTATCTCTAATTTAAACTAACTAAAATAATCCTATATTATCTAAAATAATAAAATAATAAAAGCCATCACCTACCTATCAGCCGAATTCAAAAGTGATTAAACAACCTTAGTCTAATCCTTAAAAAAAACTCCCATGTGCCGTCCACCCTTCAAATTTGCTGCCAATAGCATAAAAAAAAATTGAACTCCAACGCAGCCATCTTGGTTCGAACCTGGGACAACCTGCTGCTGCTGACCTTTCCCCCAACGCCCAGGCCACTCGGCCTCATTGAATTTCATGCTAAAAACCCCCATCATTTTATTTTAAATCCAACCTACTTCAGCCCATTACCGCCCATAAAAATAAAATACGCAAAATGCTTCTCCAGGCGCTCGAAACCGTGCCCTCACTACCCTTCAGCGCCTAAGTGGCGCATGAGAGCCACTTTGCCAACTAGTCTTCCATGTCCACCAACCTGGCCTTTTATTTTTAAGGCCTACTTAGCCCAGTCCCTTGATGCAAAAATAAAACAAAATTGCTGCCCCAGCAACTCGAACCCTTGCTCCCTTAGGCGTCACCTTCCAAGCCCTCAAGCAGCGCCTCCACGCCACTTTGCCAGATCCTTTCTTGCGTCCTAAACTCCACAATTTTATTTTAAGGCCTTCCTGCCCTATTTCCCCTTCTTACCCTAAAATCTAAAAAATTTCTAAGGCATCCCTTGCCTTCTAGGGTTCTCCAAAACCCCTAGAAATTCCTCCAACATGACCATAAGCCTACTAAATGCTCGGGTTATGCTCCAAGCGCATAACCCCTAAACCAGGGTGTTACAATGTAAATTATGTATTCGGTCATGTGATGAAATATAGGTGATGGTTATAAGCTATTTATGATTCGGCAGTGGTGTTTAAATCATGCCATTAAGTGTTTAGTTATATGTTAATGTTAAAATTGTGGTATTGGACATGTGTGGACTAAGTTAGGCTATGAAAATTTGATTATGGAATATGGTTTTTGTGTCGAATTAAAATGGCATGCTTGCATGGGTAATTTGGTTTAGAAATGATAAATAATGTGTATATGTATATTCGACTAAGGCTTCGGACTCATAATGATAAGTATGTGATATGGTATATAGCATAATTATATAATTGTATTATGTATTGAATGTTGTCATGAATGACCGAATATGTATTCAATTGATTGGGTTGTGGTTGACTAATTAGGTACGAAAGGTTAAGGCAAAGAATGAATATACTACTTGATTGTTTTGGTCAGTTTATTTGGGTAGCTAAAAATGTTAAGTTGATGATATATTTGACATATGCTAAGTAAAATATTTATATACATATCCATTGCTGTGGTTAGGTATACAAATGTCATAATGATAGGTTAATTAGCTAGCCGAATAAATAGTGAGATGAAAGGTTAGATATATGTAATTTGGTTTGGTAATTGAGTACACTAAGGTTGCATATGAGTTTAAATATTAGTTGGTGTGAAATGATTGATTGATTTTAATATACTCATGTGCTGAGTTAAAAAAAAATGGTACGTTAGTATTTAACAGATGAAATAGACATATTGGTACATATTAGTTATATGAAATGAAATGATATATGTTTGCATTTTTTAAAGTATGCGCATATAATTTTTAAAATAATAAGTTATCTTATACTTTGATTATTCAAATGCCATAAATGAGAAGTATACATATATGATTTGAATGGTGAAGTTTTAAAGCATGTGAACTATGACTGTTCAGAGATGTGCTTTGGTCAGTAATGCCTCGTAACCCTAATTCAGTGACGGATACGGGTTAGGGATGTTACATAGACACGCGCCCATGTGTCTGCACATGTGGACAAAATAAAACCATTTCTAGCTTCATTTCTCACCCAAAATCACACCATTGACTTGCACTTAAAACTTACATCCAAATACCAACCATTTCAAGCATTCAAATTAAGCAAATTCCATAATTCAATATGGTATACCAATAGATGCATACATGTTTACCATCTTACCTTGGTTCAATCCATATGTTAGACATAATTTGATCAACTACTTAACATATATGTAGCTACCATAATATAACATTATAAGTATTTCAAAACAACCATTACTAGCTATTCCAGTGGCTAGATTACAAACATCATTATCAAGCCATTACTGGCCAAGTTGTCCTATACATGCCATTATTCCAAAATGATTTTACTATGTATACCCAATATGATCTCCAACCTTCGTGAGCTTTCGAGCAATATAAAATAGGGGAAAATAAAACGGAGTAAGCATTACATGCTTAGTAAGTTCGTATAACGGAAAACTAAATTTACCAAGCCTGTTTATTAAATGTGTAACAGTCCGAATATGACCCTAATCGGAACGGTGGTTTCAGGACCACGAATCCGAGTTCGATATATATTTCAATAATATATTCCGTGCTTATTATATGTGAATTAATGCGTGTGAAAGTTTCATAGAAAAATTTAATCGTTTGTGTGCTTAATTTGACAAAAGGACTTAATCGCGTAAAGTGTAAAAGTGGCAAACTAAAGTGAAATGTGCTAGAATGATAATGGCTTTTTAACATGAGGTATTAAAAGGGTAATTAACCCATTTTTAAGGGTAGTTGGCGGCATATGTCAAAAATAGCCTTATTAGTATATGTTAATTATATTATTATAAAAGGGTATTATTGTACTTTGGTTAAAATGTTTATTATAACTAAAATAAAACATGAATTAAAGCTTTGTTCTTCATCTCTTCAACACCGAATAAGAAAAGAAAGAACAAAGGAGTGAGCTTGTGTATTCGGTCATAACTCAAGCTTAATCGGGTATGTATTTTTAGTCGATTTTTGATAATTTTTACGTTTTTGTGATCGTTGCTTTGAATATTAACCGACCCATGCTAGAATTTTTGAGATTAGTGTGTATTTGATGTTCGGCCATTGACATGTTCTTATGATTTTTGATGTTTGGTGATTTTATTTTAAAGGTATGTTAAAGATTAGCATGTTTTGTATTGGAAATTTTAGTGAATTTGAGTATTTTGGGCTAAATTGTAAAGAATAAATTTTTGAGGGGGCTAAAATGCAAAATAAATGAAAGAAATGGACTTATATGGTCCCTATGAATATTTGGCCCTTGAGTGGTATGGTGAAATTTTGTGTATTTTGTGTTTTATGCAAATAGGACTAAATTGTAAACATGTGAAACATCAGGGGTAAAATGGTAATTTGCCCATTTATGTGTTTAGGGACTACATTGAGATGAAATGTGCTTGAATAAGCTAAATTTTAATGTGTTTAGATCAAGAACAAAGAAAAACAGATTTGGATCGGGGAAAAATGAAAGTTTACGAATAGCCGATCTTCGTCGTCCGTCGATAGTCGAGGTAAGTCGTTAAGCAAATTAATTTCATAAGAATTAATTATAGTCTAGTATATATGTTAAATTATGAACTTGTGGAGTTAAACATGTTAAAACCGAATGTGAGGAAGTAATTTAGCAATGTATGTAATCGAACTCATTAAGGTAATATGTGAAAGTGATATTGAATTATATAGGATATATGTGATATTGGTAAGGTGTGAAAGTGATATTGAATTATATGAAATATATGTGATATTGATAGTCTGTGATGTGAATGAGATGACTCAATAATATGAATGTTCGGGCTTCAAGCCTAGCAGGCCTTGTGCCGGTGAAAGATTATCAAGCTTATTGCCTAGCAGGCCTCGTGCCGGTGAATTATATCGGGCTTATTGCCTAGCAGGCTAAATGCCGGTGTTCAAACTTCGGACCTTGAGTCTAGCAGGTCTAGTGCCAGTATGTGAGCTTCAGGTAAATGCCTAGCAGGTTTTATACCGGTGAGTTGAAATTTCAAGCTTAGATTATGTACTAGTAAAGTCATGAAATGAATCAAGTGAGCCTAAGCATTTGAAAATGAATTTGTTAGTTCAGCTACAAGGTATGTGCTATTCATATTCATGTATTATACATATATTTATGTGATGATAATAAGTAAATGAATTGGTGAAGGAAATGTGATATACAATTGGTAGGTGCAATTTGTGTATAAACTATGCCATGAGGAAATTGGTTATATGAAAGCATAAAGTGGTTAAAGGTATTCGTATAAGTATATTGATATGAATGATACTAATTGATCTTGTGTATTCAGCTTTATGCTTATGTTTACGTGACATATTGGGATTACTTTGATGCCATGTATACGAATATATGAAATGTCAAATGGATATATATATATATATATATATATGAATATATTTCCTTTTATGTGAAATTACCAAGTGTAAAGTATATACTTATTGTATATACATATATATGTGATTCTATTGAATTACGTGTATCGAAAATATGAGTAGTTGGAAAAGAGTATTTAATCTACAAGTGAACTATATGAAGAGATTATAAATTGAAGTCTAAAGGTAAAATAGTGATGATGGTTAAGCTAAATGAGCATTTGCATTCGACATGAGTAGATCATTTAAGTACTAAGCTTTGAAATATTGATATTAGATGCTTGGATATATGAGAGTTAAATGAACATGTGTTTATGTAATTAAAGAGGTAATTCGGATGTACACGGCCCTTTACTTGTTCGAATATTTATGTGAACTTATTGAGTTTCATGTATGTGTATTATGAATATATTATAAAGAAAGGATGTTTTATATTTTGAATTTGATGCTGAGTTCGTAAGTGGTATACTAATGGTAAGGAAATAATACGTGTGATGTTAAGTGAGGTAAAAGCATTCGGTTTTGAAGGACTTTCGAGTTAAGCTATTTTATTTAGTGTTATTACTTGATTGTTTTAAAATGTTAAAATGTCCAATTGGTATATTATGATTGCTTAAGACTTACTAAGCTAAATTAGCTTACTCCATGTGTTCATTGTTCTGTTTTATAGATTTTGATCAAGCTACGAGCTCAGG
Organism: Gossypium australe; assembly: GCA_005393395.2. Classification (NCBI taxonomy): domain Eukaryota; kingdom Viridiplantae; phylum Streptophyta; class Magnoliopsida; order Malvales; family Malvaceae; genus Gossypium; species Gossypium australe. The sequence goes on along the minus strand of CM016615.1, from coordinate 55,548,398 downwards.
GGATCGTCAACGAAGTCATCCACACTATCGATTCGTTCTGGTACTTTAGAAAAGTTGGGTTTGAACTTAAGGCATGTATAGGCTAGTTAATTACCTAGTAGCACTTTAATGATGTAAGTTTTGGCCATGCGAAAATGGCTTAGTTTAAGTGCTAGTAAGCTAATACATAAATGACCTTGTTCGTAATATGTATATGTTTGTTTGAACTTTGAATTTTGAGCTAATATGGGTTCATGTTAAATGCTTATTTATATGAGTATATATATATATATATATATATATATATATAGTTTGGCATGAAGTCTATGTTTATGATTTATAATTATTGCTTTTGGGAAGATGATATATGTGAATTTGAATATGATTAGATTATGGTTTGACATGGCTTTGTATTAAGGATTATGCGCATACTATAATAGCATGATGGGTATGTTCGGTTATGCTATAATGTTCAAATGGCACATATGTGAATGGAATTTTAACATATTAATATGAGTCTTATTGTTTTAATATGCACAATTGCAGAAGGTAAGAAATGGTATGTTGATATTTGACTAATGAAATAGATGTATTGACATGTATTTAATATGTGAAATGAATGATACATGCTTAGATATTTTGAAGTATGCGAATGCCATAGAAGTGATATGGTTTGGACTTGAGAAATATGAAACATGTACAATATGGTTTTGATATATGAAAGCTTGTTTTGAAACTTGTATAAATTATGAGTAATGATGTAATTGAATTACGACAAATGGTTTGTAATGTAAATTTTGATTGGTATGAAATAGTAGTATGGGTTATGTATGAGCCATATTTTATACAAATTCTTGAATTTGTTTGTTATCTAAAATGAAATATGAGTATTTGGTTTAATAAATAAATGACTGTGCTAAATTGTGTCTTGTTCGGTAATGCCTCATAACCCTAATCCGGCGACGGATACGAGTTAAGGGTGTTACAAAATGTAAGCATACAATAACATGTTTTCCATCAACTTGGAAAAATTGCCTAAAAACAAACATTCAATCAAACATGTTAGTCACCAAATTTTCATATACATTAAGTAAAACATAAATGAGCTCATCATGCCATATTCTTTCAAGACATTATTATTCCATCTCAAAACTCTCTCATCTTGCCAAGATTTTTGTCCGTTGAACCACTGAAGTTCCGATGGATGCTCCAGTGGTACACTCAAGGTGTACGATTCAATAACCCGTCAATTATTTTTCAAGAATACCCATTAAGGTGCTTAATCAAGGAGCACACTCTCGAGCCACATATCGTATAACAGGATTACCGGTCCAGGCTAAATCCTAATTGTAACAGTCCGATTTAGACCCTAGTCAGAATAGTAGTTTCGGGACCACAAATTCGAGTCAAAAAATATTTTAATATTATTATCTATGTTTGAAGTATGTGATTTAGCATGTGTGAAAGTTTCGTGAATTAATTTGTCCGTTTGTGTGCTTAATTAGAGAAAATGACTAAATCGCATAAAAGATAAAAGTGACATTCTACATGTTAATATGTTAAATTGAATTTGGTTTTTGAATGTGAAGGCCTTAAAATGAAATTATGTCTGCCCACACGGGCGTGTGACCTCTGTAGCTTTGAAAAATGTTCAATTTTTAGAAATTTTTGTATGTGTTCGGTTTAGTCCCGACCCCATTCTAATGCATGTTTAAGGTCTCGTTGACCTATTTAAGGGACACTTTGATTTGAATTGTTAAAACATGATGTGAATTGTTTGTAAAAGATCTGATTTGTCTGGTAATGCCTTTAACCCTGAACCAGTTATGGTTACGGGTCAGGGGTGTTACATTTTATTGGTATCAGAGCTACGGTTTAGTCGATTCTAGAACTAACGTAGCGTATGAGAGTCTAATTATACATGCCATATATACGAACTGTGATAGTGTGATGAATCTTGACATATAAAATGTGTTTTCTTATAGTAAATGGATCACGAAAAAACTGTAGTTGATGACGTTGAAAGTAACGCACCTGCTCCCTCTCAAGGGGTAGTGCCATCTGATTCGAGACCGGCTACTAGTAGTCAGGAAAGAGAGGCTAAACAAGCATTCTTCCAAATGATGAATGAGTGGTTCACTCTGTAACACCCCCGGACCCGACCCAGACATTATGGCCGAATCCGGTGAAGTCACATCAAAGGAATAATTCAAAACGACTTTGCTTAGTTAAAACCTAAGTTTAAGGCTTAGAAACCCAAAAAATCTAAGCAACTTGTTAAGTAATGATAAAAGCTCATGTTTTAAGAAAACGACTATATGTTATAGGTATTTCGAAAACCATGTTTAAACTTAAGAAATTTATTCAAGTTTAACAATTACGTAGTTGAAAACATAAGGAAACCCAAATGTAAAGTCAAATTGGAGATACAAGGCCTTATTACAAATGAAATAATTATCAATAAGTCATTCGAAAACAAATAAACAAAAACTTCTAAGTAACTTGTAGTGTGGCCATCTCCGTGTCCTCTTCCAAGTCGAGCCGTCTACTAAGGGTCACCTGAAACATTTAATTAAAGGGTGTGAGTTTCGAAACTCAATGTGTACGACCATTGGTAATCCAATCAACATGCAATTATTACATTGGGCCTAAGCCCTATCAAAACGGTGGTATTGGGTCTTAGCCCACAATGACCTCATATCACATCAGTATCATATGAATGTAATGTTCCCATCCCAAATCCAACCCTGCACTCCATTTCCCTTCCAACCCTACATTGCTGTGGGGATATAAATATCAACCCACCCATCCCTACACTCCAAAGGTAGCACTAACAGCGGCACTACTCAAACGTTGCAGTAAGGCTGCTAAGCATATAATGGTCTTAAAGCCACTGGTAGATCCACGGTAGTCAAGCAACTATGCGATCCTCGCACATCTTCCTCCGTATCATCAAACCCACCCAAGTGCAACATATATCTCATGAATGCAACATACACATTTTCACATATTAAGCACCTAGGGGTATTTTAGTCATTTCACTATCCAAGGGTATTTTTTGTAAATCTACCCTACAGGGGTATTTTGGTAATTTTACAAATCAAAGGTATCTTGGTAATTTTGCAAATCAGGGTATTTTGGTAGTTTTGTAATCCGGGGGTATTTTGGTAATTTTACAAATCATGGGTATTTTAGTAATTTTGCAAATCACGGGTTTTAGTTATGAACTTTAGCCCATTAACAAGTCCTTACGGCTAAAGTGAACAGACACTATGCACCAGGTAGGATCCCAGAGAAGATGAGATGGGTCACTAGGACCGCTTAAGTACCAATCTCTCCCTAGATCCAATCCTAGACATGCATATGTCCATTGGCACACTCTAACCTAGCGACTTGTCCACAGACATGTTTGATTATTAAATTAAGTCTTATGCTATTTAAGAATTTATCAGAACTAGGCCTAGAGTCCATTAAAACCCTAGCATGCATTTCTAAAATCCCATAAGGCCCACTAAGCCTAATCATGTCCTTATAGCCCATTAAGCCCAATCATGTTTATGTAGCCCATTAGGCTCGATCACAATCAAATCATACAACCATCCATCATTCAATTGCACATATCAACTCTTGCTGACTTTGGCCCACGAGCTCAGTAGGCCCATTTAGCCCCGTATGGCCCGGTCGACCAAATAGTGGTCTGAGACCGTGAGATCGCTCTCTTGGCCTCGGTAATCGTATCGATGTTCCTACACGAATGTTCACATGCTCGTGTGGTTACCGACGTCAACCTTTCAGCTTTTCGGCTTTTCGGCATTTTGAGTTTTTCGATATTTCGGCTTTTGCCGATTTGTCGTGTGTGAAGTGTATGTACACACCTGGTCACTACGACGTGCTACACTATCCTCAACCTTGAACCTACAACCAATACCAATCTCCAATCAATACACACTTAAGTACAGCATTTACCTAAAAACTGAAGCCTTACCATAACCTTACCGTGTGCCACCAGTTCTAGTAGCCCTTCCTTAGCTACTATTCACGTAGATCTGCACCCACACATATACTATCAACAATCAAGTGACTCATATTCCACACAAGTCACCCCTATAAGCCATACTTACATTCAACCATTCACTAATCCACAACTGAGACGAGTACACTTACCACTTGCTAACGATCCTTACCACGCTTGCGATCTTTGAACCCTACCCTTGTTAATACAAGGTTAACGACAAGAAGAAGTTAGATAGCCCTTTGGCTTTTAACAAGACACACTAAGGAGGTTGACTGAGTACTTACCGAATCCCACCCTTGATCTTGCAGCCTAGATAGCTACTGAACTAGATCTGACTTTTAACACTTGATCAACAGATTTGTGATGGAGGAGAATAACAAAGAAACAACACAAGTAGGGATTTCGACAAAAAGGGATGATGGTAATTCGGCAATGAAAGAAAAAGAATGAGGGAAAGAAATAAGAAAAAATAATGAAAACCCAAATAACCCTTCAAAGGGATTCGACACCGCCCTTTTATAGCCAAAGCCGAAACTACCTTCCCCCCAGAGTCCAATTCGGCACCAACACATCCACACCTCAATCCCCTATCTTTTCTCTCTTATGTTTACCTTAAATTTCTCTCCTGAACACTCCCTTCCAGAGGCCACTCCAGCGCCACTACCTTTCTTCCATGTGCATAAGTAAAACCCCTGAATTTACCACTCTTATGCCTCGAACCTTGGACCTCTTCACCTGATAATAACGCCACGTTGTAGCTCCCCAAGTGACGCCATCTTGCCACTGGACCACAGGTCCAATTGTGTCCTATTTTCCCCTTAATCTGTTTAAGAGGCCTAATACTTGAGACTAGGGTCCACTAAGGCAAAAATTAAAATTTTCCCTATGGTCTTCCCTATCCCTAAGACTTCAATTAATCCTGGTAATAACCTAAAATTAATATTCCAAGTGCTACTTGTACATACCAACTTCAGTGCACAGAAATTTAGAGTTTCGGGATTTTGGGGCGTTACACACTCAATACGTTAGAACAAATCCAGCTGTTTCACAACCTCCGCTCCCACCTAACCCTCCTCAGACTTCTGTTGTGCCTCCGATTATGAATTTGATGAATAGGCCTCTGATTGATAAAATCTGCAAATACGGAGCCGAAGAGTTCAGGGCCACTAGTGATGATGATGCTGAGAGAGCTGAGTTTTGGCTCGAGAACACAATCTGAGTGTTTGATGAAATGTCATTAACTCCTGATGAATGTGTGAAATGTGTCGTTTCCTTACTACGAGATGCAACTTATCAGTGGTGGAAGACTTTGATTTCTATTGTTCCAAAAGAACGGGTTACTTGGGATTTCTTTCAGTCTGACTTCTGGAAGAAATATATCAGCCAGAGATTTATAGACCAAAAGCAAAAAGAGTTTCTGGAATTGAAACAGGGACGTATGTCTGTTACCGAATATGAATGAGAATTTGTGAGGTTAAGTTAATATGCTCGAGAATGTGTTTCGACTGAAGAAATCATGTGTAAAAGGTTTGAAGACGTCTTGAATGAAGACATTTGTTTGCTAGTTGAGATTCTGGAAATAAAAGAGTTTGTTGTGCTTGTTGATCGAGCATGTAAAGCTGAAGCGCTCGGGAAAGATAAAAGAAAAGCTGAATCTAAAGCTAGAGATGTGAGAAAGAGATTTTCGAGTAAATCATTTTAGTCTGCTTCAAAGAAATTTAGAGATGAGCATAGCCATTCAAAGGTTAATGTGGGACATTCTAATAGAGATCGTGCTAGATCGTAGTCGAACTTCTATGCTCCGGCAACTTCGGTAGTTAGTGTTGGAAATGTTCGATCTGAACGACCTGAATGTAAGCATTGTGGTAAAAGACATTCAGGTAACTGTAGATTAAATGAACGAGCATGTTTTAGATGTGGATCATTAGATCATTTCATTAAAGATTGTCCCGAGTTTGTTGAGTAAGAGATTGTACAGAATCTGAGGCCAGATAATATTTCAGCTAGAGGTAGACCCTCTCGGAACACAAGAAATGTCAGTGGTAATCAGAGAGCTACGAAAGATACAGTTGTGAGATCTGAAGCTAGAGCGCTTGCTAGAGCTTACGCCATTCGAGCTCGTGAGGAAGCTTGGTCTCCAGATGTTATTATGGGTACATTCACTCTTTATTATACTTATGTGATTGCATTGATAGATCCAGGGTCTACTCATTCATATATATGCATGAACTTAGTATCCAGTATGAATTTGTCTGTAGAGTCTACTGAATCTGTTATTAGAGTATCGAACCCCTTAGGTAAGTGTGTCATGGTCGAGAAAGTATGCAAGAAATGTCCGTTGATTTATCGAGATGTTTGTTTTCCTGCTGATCTGATGCTATTACCATTTGATGAGTTTAATATAATTTTGGGTATGGATTGGTTAACATTGCATGATGCTGTTGTGAACTACAAAAGAAAAACCATTGATTTGAAATGTCAGAATGATGAAATAGTTCGAATTGAATCAAATGATTTGAATGGGTTACCTGCTGTGATATTAGTGTTGAAAGCTCAGACTGTAACAGATCGAATTTGACCCTAATCGGAATGGTGGTTTCGGGACCACGAATCCGAGTCCGAGGAATATTTTTATAGTATATTTTGTGTTTATTATATGTGAATTACTGTGTTTGAAAGTCTCGTAGAAAAATTTTATTGTTTATGTGTTTAATTTAGAAAAAGGACTTAATCGTGTAAAGTCAAAAAGTTGCAATCTATAGTAGAAAGTGCCTATTTGATGATGGCTTCTTAACATGGGGTATTAAAAGGGCAATTAGCCCATTTCTAGGTTAGTGGGTGGCAATTTTCATAACTAACCTTAAGTTATATATTAGTTTTAATTCATTTTAAAGGTGAAGTTAGTAATTGAATAATTACTTAATATATATGTTAAAATAACATAAACAAAGCCATCATCTTTTCCACTCTTGCATGGCCGAATGTTGAGAAAGGAAGGAGGGTTTTATTTCTTTGAAATTTCGGCACTTTGAAGCTAAAATTCAAGGTGAGTTTTTAGTTAGTTTTCGATAAATTTTACGTTTTTGAGATCGTTGCTTTGAACTGTGGTTGACCCATGTTAGAATTTTTGAAAATGATCATGGATGAGGTTCGGCCATTGCTAGGTTCTTGTGATTTTTGGTGTTTTATGATTTTATGTAAATGATATGTTAAAGATTAGTATATTTTGCATTTGAAATTTTAGTAAATTTGAGTATTTTGGGTTAATTTGTAAAAATAAAAATTTGAGAGGGCTTAAATGCAAAATAAATGAAAGAAATGGACTTATATAGTCCTTATACATATTCGGCCCTTGAGTGTTGTATTGAAATAATGTGTATTTTTTGTTTTGTGCAATTAGGACTAAAGTGTAAAAATGTGAAACCCTAGGGGTAAAAGGGTAATTTGCCCATTTATGTGATTTGAGACTAAATTGAAATGAAATGTACTTGAATGAGTTAAATTTTAATGTGTTTAGATCAAGAACAAAGAAAAACAGATTTGGATAGGGGAAAGACGAAGGTTATTGAATAGCCGGTCTACGCGGTCTGCCGACAGTCGAGGTAAGTCCTTAAGTAAATATACGTTAAAGAATTATTTATGAATATATCAAATGATGAAATTTGAATATTTTAGGCATAAATGTGTGAGATGGCCGAATGTATTGGTGTGATATTGGATTGAGTTTTAATTGTTGAAAGTACTGTGTAATAAGTATGCTCGGTTAATTTGTGAAAGTGATAAGTATTACATAGATTATTTGGGATGCTAATGTTGAGAAATGTGCATTGAATGATTCATTATGATGTTAATTCGGGCCTTAAGCCTAGCAGGCCTTGTGCCGGTGACTTAATTCGGGCTTTGAGCCTAGCAGGCCTTGTGCCGGTGACTTAATTCGGGCTTATAGCAGCAGGCTAATTGCCGGTGCTTTATATATTTCGGACCTTTGTTCTAGCAGGCTTAATGCCGGTGATACACTATAAACGAAGAATTGAGAATGAATCGAGGTATGGCATATTAAATGATATGTGAGAAGCTCAGGTAAGAACTATCTTACTATGTTAGTAAGAAATGAAATGAGATAAAATTATTATTGTTTCAATTAAACATGATGTGATGAAATGGACAATTCAACAAGTGTTTTATATTATGAAGGTGAGCTTGTCGTTTATATGTATGAACATTACTTATAGGTGAACTAGAGTTATATACATGTAAGTTACAATGTAAATTTTGGTTATAAAATGATAGGATCGATGATGAAAGAATCGAAAGTGATTCTATATATATATATATGTAAGTCTTATCAAGTGTTAATCATGTGAGTTGATAATGTATCTATCCATGATGTTGTAGTGACAAAGTTTATATTAAGTGTATTATTATTCGAATATGTACATTTTACATAATGATGTATTAAGTTCTATACAATAAGCTTGGAGATTAACATGTTTAAGTGTATATTCAATACATTATATTTACTTGAGACTTACTAAGATAGCATCTTACTATGTGTGCTTTGTTCTTGTCTACCTCTGTTTTATAGATTTCTTTTTGAACCAAGCTACGGACTCGAAGGATCTTTGAAGAAGTCAACCGCACTATCAACTTACTTTTGGTATTGAATAACTTAGTCTTAGATTCAAAAAGGCATGTATAGGCTAGTCTAATCCCTATTGCTAATGATGTGAAATCGTGTAAATATGCTTAGCCATGTGAAAATGGCTATCTATTTTGGTTAAACTTTGTTTTTGTGTTTTGATGATATAGCTTGCTCATGCCATGAATTATCATTTGTGTTGGATGTGGTTTAGGCATTATATGAAATGGTTGAATAGTTATATGTCATGATATGTATATGTATTTCGATCTTTGATGGTCAATTTGATAGTTTAAGGTTGAATCTTAATCATGTGTATATGTGATAGATTAATAAATGGTAATGTGGCTATTTTTTTTAATTCGGTTAATTATTGTGAAGACTTGCTATGCTTAGGTATGCATTCAATTATAAAGTGGTTATATTGGGTTAATCTCTTGAAAATGTTATAAGATTATTTATTTATGAAAATGTTAGGCATTCGAATTTCAAGAAGTTGTTATGAATAAAATTTTGAGTTATATGCTTGAGAAGTATGTATCTAGGTATGTATCAACTTTGGTTGTTTTAAATAAGATAAAGTATATTGAATAAAATGTGTATGTGTATTCGGCCAAACCTAAGTGACATTTGCAAATGTGGTTAAAATGTTTAAAATAGTTTAGGCATAGTCGAATATGAAAAAGAGTGCATAGTTGAGATGTATGCATTTATATATATATATTTATATATGTATTTGGCTTGTTAAATTGCTTGTTTTAATTGAGTGCATGAAACCGCTAAACTCGATTTGTGCTAGGTAATGTGCGGGAAATGCTATAAATGAAACCATGCATATTTGGCCAATTAAGTGGGTGTACAAGTGATGTGTAATGGGTTGCATGCATTAGTTTATTTGTAACTAAGTCTTTATGCTATAAGAAGTTTAGACATTTATGAATTTTCATGAGATCTGCTTGGTTATGTGATATTGACGTAATATACACTGTATGATGACTTATGTTCATCGATGATTCTTTTGTGTATGAATTGGATCTAGTATATAGTATGTGTTACACATGTGTATATTATTTGTTTATAAGATAATATTTAATAAAGATGATCTTCCATGATTCAATTGATTTAACTAAAGTTTTAGTTTGCATGGTAATACCCTAAATCCCTAATCCAACAACGGACTCGGGTTAAGGGGTGTTACACAGATTTATGTGAAAAATAAGTATGAAGCTTATTTTGCTTATGTGATTAATTCGAGAGTGACTAAAAAGAAAGTTAAATTAGTTCCAGTTGTCTATGAATTCCCTGATGTGTTTCCTAAAGAACTACCGGGATTACCTCCGATACACGAAGTTGAATTTGGTATTGATTTATTACCGGGAACGACACCTATCTATATAGCTCTGTACAGAATGGCACCAACAGAGTTGAAATCACAGTTGCAAGAGTTGACCGATAGAGGATTTGCATGACCGAGTTTCTCATCGTGGGGTGCTCCCGTTCTATTTATGAAAAGAAAGATGGCACGATGAAAATGTGCATTGATTACCGTCAGTTAAACAAAGTGACTATTAAGAACAAATATCCTCTGCCCAGAATTGATGATTTGTTTGATCAACTGAAAGGAGCCACCATGTTTTCAAAGATAGATATGAGATTGGGATATTATCAGTTGCGAGTAAAAGATTCAGACATTTCGAAAACTGCTTTCAGAATGAGGTACAGGTATTATGAGTTTTTAGTTATGCCTTTCGGACTAACAAATGCTCCTGCTATTTTTATGGATCCGATGAATAGAATTTTCAGACCGTATTTAGATTGATTTGTTGTTGTATTCATTGATGACATTTTGATTTATTTTCGTGGTGAAATTGAGCATGCTGAACATCTGAGAATTGTGCTACAAACTCTGCAAGATAAGCAATTGTATGCAAAGTTTAGTAAATGTGAATTTTGGTTGCGTGAAGTTGGTTTTCTAGGTCATATTGTGTCAGCATCTGTTATACGAGTTGATCAAGCAAGATTTCAGCTATTTTGGAGTGGAAGCCTTCGAAAAATGTGTCTAAAGTTCGTAGTTTTCTGTGACTTGCTGGTTATTACCGACGGTTCGTAAAAGGTTTTTCAATGATTACGACTCTGTTGACTAGATTTCTTTAGAAAGATGTGAAATTTGAATGGTCCGATAAATGTCAGAAAAGCTTTGATCAGTTGAAAGCTCTTTTGACCGAAGCTCCAGTTTTGGTACAGCCAGAATTGGGTAAAGAGTTCGTGATTTATAGTGATGCTTCATTGAATGGTTTGGGATCTGTTTTGATGCAGGAAGGCAAAGTTATAGCTTATGCCTGAGACAATTGAAACCGCATGAAAAGAATTATCTAACGCACGATCTTGAGTTATCTGCTATTGTGTTTGCTTTGAAGATTTGGCGTCATTATCTCTTTGGTGAAAAATGTCATGTGTTTTTGGATCACAAAAGTCTAAAATATTTGATGACTCAGAAAGACTTGAATCTGCGACAGAGAAGATGGTTAGAATTGTTGAAAGATTTTGAGCTTGTGATAGATTATCATCCGGGTAAGGCAAATGTTGTTGCTGATGTATTGAGTCGACAATTGCTGTTTGCATTACGAGCTATGAATACTCATTTGGATTTTTCTGATGATGGTTCAGTTTTGGCTGAATTGAAAGTGAAATCGTTGTTTTTACAGCAAATATGTGATGCTTAGAAAGTTGATAATGAAATGTTAGCAAAACGAGTGCAGTGTGATTTGAACTCTGATTCTGAATTTCGAGTTGATGAAGATGATTGTTTGAGATTTTGAGATCAGATTTGTGTTTCAAGAAATCCAGAGTTGATTCAGTTGATATTGAAAGAAGCACATAATAGTCGCTTATCTGTTCTTCTGAAAAGTACAAAGATGTATCTTGATTTAAAGCAACATTATTGGTGGTCTTGTATGAAATGGGATATTTCAGAGTTTTTCTCGAAATGATTAGTCTGTCAGCAAGTTAAAGCTAAACATCAAGTGCCATCTGGTTTGTTACAACCGATTTTGATTCCTGAGTGGAAGTGGGATAGAGTGACGATGGATTTTGTTTCATGGTTGCCTTTGACTCTGAGAAAGAAAGATGCAATTTGGGTTGTAGTTGATAGATTGACGAAATCAACTCATTTTATTCTGGTACAATCTGATTACTCACTTGATAGATTAGCTGAGCTATATATTTCCGATATTGTGAGATTGCACGGGGTGCCACTATCTATTGTGTCTGAAAGAGATTTGAGGTTTACTTCACGATTCTGGAGGAAACTGCAAGAGGCTTTAGGTACTAAATTACATTTCAGTACAGCTTTTCACCCACAGACGGATGGTCAATCCGAGTGGATTATTCAGATACTTGAGGATATGTTGAGATGTTGCATACTTGAGTTTAATGGTGTGTGGGAGCAATATTTACCATTGATTAAGTTTGCGTACAATAATAGTTTTCAGTCGAGCTTCAAAGTGGCACCTTATGAGGCTTTGTACGGACGCAAATGTCGAATACCTTTGTATTGGACTGAGCTAAGTGAAAATAAGATACACGGGGTTGATTTGATCAAAGAAACTGAATAGAAAGTGAAAGTGATTCGTGATAGTCTGAAAGCCACGTCAGATCATCAGAAATCGTATACAGACTTGAAATGTAACACCCCAAACTCGGCCCAAACACCACGACCGGATCTGGCATGTCACTAAGAAGAATTTATAAAACACGGTGCGTTCTTAAGGGAAAATCTAGTTTACCTCTTCTGTTGGGATTTCGAACTCAGCGTTTATTTAGAAAACTTAGTAATTTTGTATTAACCTAGTTTAGTTTGCCAAGTTTCAAAATCAAGTGACTTTTAAAAGCCCATGTTATCCGTTTAAGTTACGAAGGTTTTTGTCGAGAAAAAATAATAATTTACTTAAGAATTTATTGCATGAAAACTAAATTGCCTGTGTGTTCTCTTTTTAAAACATATCATTATTATAATTGATCATATAACCTGAGTATCTAAAACTTAAAATCCATTATTTAAAACCCGACCAATAGTGGCCTTATTACAGTGTGAAAACAAAAACCAGTTATCAGAAATAAGTAAACTTCTTTACTGAAACGAAATAAAACCATGCATGGCCACCTCGTGCTCCTCTCCAGCTCGGTCCATTGCACTATGTGCTACCTGAAAAAATGTTAAACAACGGAGTGAGTCATAGGACTCAGTGTGCAATGCTCATGCCCCATCAAATTGGGCTTTAGCCTTACAGAACGGAATAACAGAATAGTACATGCACAGAAAATAATGCAGAACCCAATCCCAACCTAAGTTTCCATCCGCTACACACCACCCGTACCTGCCAATCACACCAATGGGGATTTCTACAATCAACCCTCACCGCTACACACCATCGATGGTAGTCATGCTGCAGTTAGCTGCTCATCATCAGAATTGTGACATAGTCACCAGAACAGATCGTGGCAGAGCCACTACAACAGATCGTGGCAGACCCATCAGAACGTTTCCCCTTTCATTTAATAACATCTGCCCAACCCCATACGAACATAATAATTTTTATGCACAGATGCAACGGTTTTGGCATGCATGTATAGGATGCCCATAACGAATATCATACCATCTCATCATAACCATTTATTTAATATAACAGAAAACACTAACCTGATGTCTCACCTTTACCCTCCAAGGGTATCTCAATAGCCATACCGAGTTTTCGGCATTTAACAGAATATATTAATATATAACATAGCATTATAGATGGTGTGAAGAGTTACACACCTGATTACGTGCAACACTAAGCTATCTATGACGCTGCTATCACTAGCCGAAATCACGGCTATCTGGCTACTATTCTGCTCGGAGGCTGGCCCACAACCTGGTGGCCAATCACGAACAGCCGACACCGCTTGTTTCTTGAACTTAGGGATCGAACCTGAAGGTTTGCTTCCCTCACCAAACTGCGTATTTCTTACATCCATCAAAAGCCTCGGTCAAAACTCACTACGAGGGATATGATTTGAGTATCCACCCAACAAGGTTAAAACAGCAAATAGAAGATAAATCGAATAATAGAACTACTAGAATGAATCTTCTTACCTAAGTCGATGAAATCCCGAAGTTAGCAGACTTGGATTAAAACTTTGATCGCACCTAAACAAATACCCGTATGAGATTCGATTGAAAGAAGAATAGGTTAAAGGAGGTGGCCTTTCGGCCAAACAGGGAATATGAAACCCACTTTCACCTTTCGGCCAAAACCAACAACATCTACTTACCTTCGGTTATCTTCAGGACTCGGCACCCACAGACAAGACAGAGAAGATTCGGCTACAAGGGAAGAAGGGTGAAAACAAAGCCCAAAGAGAGGTTAAGAAAACGATTCGGCCTAGAGGGAAAACAAAAAGAAAAGAGAAAAGAGAAAAATAACTTACCAGACTCTGAGATGATAATTCGGCTATGGTGAAAAATTCAGGGAAAGAAACAAATGAAGTGATGCTGAGACTTAGAGGTTTCGGCTAAGAGAGGAAATGAATGTGTGGTTCCAGCTTTTAGTGAATGGAAGAAGAAACAAGAACAAGAAAATGAAAGTCAAGAGAATTCGACAAGAGGGAAGTTCATGAAAGGAAAAAAAGGAAATAGAAAAAGAAGAGAATAACAAGGTTTCAGTTTTTGAGAATGAAAGGAAAAGAGGATGAAAGAATTATGCCCAAATAGTCTTCTTAATTTCGGCTAAAGGTCATCAAAGAAGAAAAGAGTGGATATTGACTAAGCAAATTTCGGCAAAAGAGAATGAGTAAGCAACTAGAATGAAGAACACACACAAATGCCAAAATTCTGCACACACAAGCTACCTAATACTACCAAAATTCGGCACCCACTCCTAATACCCAAAACCAAATGCTCCCCCCTCTCACACTCCTCAAAATTTCGGCTAGCACTCCCCCACTATGTCGTCCCTTCATTCTTTCCTTGCTTCCCTCTTTTCCACTCATTCAAACCAGTTTGAATGATTCAAACTCCTTAAATTTCTCTCCTCCACTTGTTTGAATATCTTGACCAAGTCTTACCTCACTCCTCCAGAGTTTGGTTGTCATCTAACCACCTCCCTAGCCTGAGCCCAAAAATAATATTCCCTTGCTGCTTGAGTGATTCGAACCTTCTCCCTCTCACCTCCTTGTGACGCCATCTCCTTGCATGCTAAGTGGCGTTCCCTTGCCACTCTTCCACTGCATTTCCTTGTGACACAAAACGCAACTAAAACCCCTAATGTCCTACTCCTGTTTGGCTATCCTCTAAAAAGTGCCAAAAACTAAAATTTCACCAAGGCTTCGGCTTAACCCCGAGCCTTCCCGAGGCCCCCCAAACGCAGCCAAACAACAAGCATAACACACCGATACGCAGAAAACATAAAAGATGCAAAGCCCTCAAATCCCGGATGTTACATGAAATGAAAAGAAGTAAAGTGTGAGATCGGTGATAAAGTGTTCTTGAAATTGTCTCCGTGGAAGAAAATACTTCGGTTTGGACGTAAAGGCAAATTAAGTCTGAGGTTTATCGAGCTGTATGAAATTACTGAGCGTATTAGACCTGTTGCATACAGATTGTTGTTGCCACCAGAACTAGAAAAGATTCATAATGTATTTCACGTATCAATGCTTCGTCGATACAGATCTAATCCATCACATGTGATTTCTCCGTCTGAGATTGAGATTCGATCTGATACGACTTACGAGGAAGAACCGATTCGGATTTTAGATCGCGAGGTGAAAGAATTGAGAAATAAGACAATTTTGTTTGTAAAAGTGCTATGCCATCGACACGGAATGGAAGAGGCTACGTAGGAGCCTGAAGATACTATGAGACAACAGTATCCGAATCTATTTAATGGTAAGATTTTCGGGGACGAAAATCCCTAAGGGGGAGAATTATAACAGTCCAGTTTAGACCCTAATCAAAATAGTGGTTTCGGGACCACAAATCCTAGTTAGAAAAATAATTTAACATTATTATCTCTGTTTGTAGTATGTGATTTAGCATGTGTGAAACTTTCGTGAAATAATTTATCCGTTTGTGTGCTTAATTAGAGAAAATGACTAAATCGCATAAAAGATAAAAGTGACATTCTACATGTTAATATGTTAAATTGAATTTGGTTTTTGAATGTGAAGGCTTAAAATGAAATTAGGTCATTTATTTATGGTATGGATGGTAGTGGACTCTTAATTTAAAGATTATGTAATGTTTCATTAAGGGCAAAAATGGAAATGAATAATTAATATGATTATAATTAAAACAATGATAAAATAAGCCATGCATTTTGTGTTCATCCACCGAAAATAAAGAAAAGAAAAAGGGGTTTAAGCTCTTTTTACATTCGGCACTCATCTAGCTTGATTCAAGGTTAGTTTTTGTTCGGTTTTTGATAATTTCTACGTTTTTGTAATCGTTGCTTCGAGTACTACAACACCCATGCCTTAATTTTGGAATTTGATGATGATTTTGAAATATACCATTGATGAATGCTTGAGTTTTGTGATGTTAGTTGATGAAATATGAAATATATGTGTTAGATTAACATGTTTTGTCTTTGGATTTTTGGTGAATTTGAGTAATTTGGACTAAATTGTGAAAATAATATTTTGAGGAATAAAATGTGAAATAAATGAAATGTATGGACTTGTATGATCATGTTGAAAATTCGGCTAAGCATGGGTACAAGAGAATTATGTGTATTTTGTGATTTTGTGAAATAAGGACTTAAATGTCAAAATGTGAAAATGTGAAGGCTAATTTGTAAATTGCCCTAAATGTGTGTTTTTGGATTGAATTGAATGATTTGGTGAATAAATGAGTTAAATTTGAATATGTATAGATCAAGAACCAAAGAAAATGGATTTAGATCGAGGAAAGTCGAAAGTGATCGAATAGTTGAATCTGTCCGTCTATATTCATATGAGGTAAGTCTATATACAAATAAATGTATTTAAGTTGAATTATTCATGTTCATTTAATATTGAATTGTGTTGAATGGATTTGGATGATATACTTATGAAATCCGAGAAAGTATCGACAATGTGTCAAGGTCCAAAAAGTCTCGTACGAACATTAGGAATAGATAGGATTCATATGTCATGACATAGGGATTCCAATATGTGATATCGTGTAAGACTACATCTGGGACGTTGGCTTTGATTTGAGATCTCGTGTAAGACCACGTCTGGGACGTTGGCCTCGATTTAAGACTTACGTGTGGGACCATGTCTGGGACATTGGCATTGTATTTGATTCATGTAAGACCCTGTCTGGGACAGTGGCATCGATATTTGATTACATGTAAGACCATGTCTGGGACGTTGGCTTTGATTTGAGATCTCGTGTAAGACCATGTCTGGGACATTGGCATCGTATTTGATTTGTTAAGACTTCGTCTGGGACAATGGCATCGATATTTGATTACATGTAAGACCACGTCTGGGACATTAGCATTGTACAAGTAATCTGAGTATCCTATTTGATTCCAGATGGTTCAACGGACAATTCCGAGAAAAGAAAGGCTATGTAAAATGTGTGACCGTTTCAGGTACGTTTGAAGTGTATGCTATGATTGAGTATGAAAGGTAAGTATATGTGAATGTGCACAAGTGAGATATGTGCATAGACTTGTTGAGACAAATGTGGTATATGTAAGATTGTGGTATGATTAAAAGAGGTACTTGGGGATGTGAATTGTTGATAAGCAATGGCTAAACAAATGAGCCAAAGAAAAGTTATGAATTTGCAAATGAGTTATATACTAATGATTTTGTATTTGATATGAATATGATTGTTTTTATGTTAAGTTTATTTGTATATGGCTTACTATGCTTTTTGAAAGCTTACTTTCTGTGTGGTGTCTGCATTATTTTATAGATCGTTAAAGCTACGGAAGGCTCGGGGATCATCGAGGATCGTCACCACACTATCAAATCATATTTTGGTACCTTTTGAAAGTGTATATAATTAAGTATGGCATGTATAGTCTAGTTGAAATGGTTGATGTTTTGAGTTACATATATAAGCTATGTGATATGGCTTGTAAGTGGATGTGCAAATGGTAATATTTGATCTATGTTTTGTGATGCAAAGTTGGTATATTATAGATGAAAAGATGTTATAATGAATTGGTAAGTTTGTAGATGGATTATGCTTAGAAATGCTTGTGATTAGATTGAGCTAAATGGCACATAAGTTGGTGTGTTTGAAATGTTCTTGAATGGTTAGAAAAGATGGTCATTTTGATATGTTTTGTTTGCATTGGACATGTGATTTGAATTGGGATAATGCTTATAGGTATAAACCAAAGTGTGGGTGACAAAATGGCCTTGCAAATGGCCTATATTTGCTCACACGGCTGAGCACACGAGCGTGTGGCTCGACCGTGTCGTTCGTGGTTGTATTTCAAAAACAAGTTAGTTTTGACCACGGGCTGGACACTCGGGAGTGTGACTGGCCGTGTGGTGCAAGTCAGTGTCGACCAAGGGTGAGGCACACGGGTGTGTCTCAGGCCGTGTGGATAAGTTAGTATGTATGCCCTGTTTTGCCATGGCTTAAACACACGAGCGTGTCTGAGGCCGTGTGAGGCACATGGCCTGCCCACACGGGCGTGTGACCTCTATAGCTTTGAAAAATGTTTAATTTTTAGAAAATTTTGTATGTGTTCGGTTTAGTCCCAACCCCATTCTAATGCATTTTTAAGGTCTCATTGACCTATTTAAGGGACACTTTGATTTGAATTGTTAAAACATGATGTGAATTGTTTGTAAAATATTCGATTTGTCTGGTAATGCCCTTAACCCTAAATCAGCGATGGTTACGGGTTAGGGGTGTTACATTTTATTGGTATCAGAGCTACGATTTAATCGATTCTAGAACTAACGTAACGTATGAGAGTCTAACTATACATGCCATATATACGAACTATGATAGTGTGATGAATCCTGACGTATAAAATGTGTTTTCGTATACTAAATAGATCTCGGAAGAGCTATAGCTGATGAAATTGAAAGTAACGCACCTGCTCCCACTCAAGGGACAACGCCATCTGATTCGAGACCGGCTACTAGCGGTCATGAAGGAGAGGCTAAACAAGCCTTCTTCCAAATGATGAATGAGTGGTTCACTCAATACGTTAGAACTAATCCGGCTGTTTCACAACCTCCGCTCCCACCTAACCCTCCTCAGATTTCTGTTGTGCCTCCGATTATGAATCTGAATCTGATGAATAGGCCTCTGGTTGATAAAATCTGCAAATACGGAGCCGAAGAGTTCAGGGCCACTAGTGATGATGATGCTGAGAGAGTTGAGTTTTGGCTCGAGAACACAATCTGAGTGTTCAATGAAATGTCATTAACTCCTGATGAATGTGTGAAATGTGCCATTTCCTTACTACGAGATGCAACTTATCAGTGGTGGAAGACTTTGATTTCTATTGTTCCAAAAGAACGGGTTACTTGGGATTTCTTTCAGTCTGAATTCTAGAAGAAATATATCGGCCAGAGATTTATAGACCAAAAGCGAAAAGAGTTTTTGGAATTGAAACAGGGACGTATGTCTGTTACCAAATATGAATGAGAATTTGTGAGGTTAAGTTAATATGCTCGAGAATGTGTTTCGACTGAAGAAATCATGTGTAAAAGGTTTGAAGACGGCCTGAATGAAGACATTTGTTTGCTAGTTGAGATTCTAGAAATAAAAGAGTTTGTTGTGCTTGTTGATCGAGCATGTAAAGCTGAAGCACTCGGGAAAGATAAAAGAAAAGCTGAATCTGAAGCTAGAGATGTGAGAAAGAGATTTTCGAGTAAATCATTTTAGTCTGCTTCAAAGAAATTCAGGGATGAGCATAGCCGTTCAAAGGTTAATGTGGGACATTCTAACAGAGATCGTGCTAGATCGCAGTCGAACTTCAATGCTCCGGCAACTTCGGTAGCTAGTGTTGGAAATGTTCAATCCGAATGACCTAAATGTAAGCATTGTGGTAAAAGACATCTGGGTAACTATAGATTAAATGACCGAGCATGTTTTAGAAGTGGATCATTAGATCATTTCATTAAAGATTGTCCCGAGTTTGTTGAGTAAGAGATTGTACAGAATTCGAGGCCAAATAATATTTCAACTAGAGGTAGACCCTCTCGAAACCGGTGATGGTTACGGGTGTTACACTAATTGTAACGTATACTCTAGCGGTATTATATCAGGATTACCCGTCCGGGCTAAATCCTTTGTATAATGAGGTCAATAGGATTACTCGTTCGAGCTAAATCTGTCAGCAACAACTGCAGGACCTCATGCATTTTGGGAAAGCACATATATTCATCGGAATTCAATATTCAAATAGAACTTAACCCTTTCTCAACCATTTCAAGCATATATTGTAACATCCAAGCAATTCACATAAATAAGAATCACATTTCATACAACACAACATTTAATTTAACATAATTACATGCTTGATTAAGTTACACGAACTTACCTTGACACTTGTTCACATATCAAATCTACTAATCCGAAACCTTTTCTTTTCCTCGGTCTAACCTCAAATTTGTGTTGTCCAGATCTATATAAATGATGGTAAAAGTTACTCAAATGAGTTTTAATAGTTTTCTTGAGTTTTATAAGAAGTGGTTGCTACGGTTTCTTGTTAGATTTTGAATTTGGAGATCAAGCAGTTGTCTGTGGTTGTTAAGTGAGTCTCTAAGCTGATTCTTGCATGTGCACTGCCCATACAAAGAGATCTATAGGATACTAATTAAAATATGAAACTAAAATCATGAAAGGTATTGTATGTTATGTATATGATTATATGAGTAATTACCAAAGGATATATGTAAATGCATGATTGTTTGTTGAGAGTAGTATGTATATTTGATATAGAAATTGTTAGGTTCAAGTACATGATGAATGATGTATAAATAATGTGATGCTGAAGTATGGTTATGTAATAGCTCGATTTTTAGTGGTGATGGAATAGTGGTTTTAGGACCACAAATTTCTATCGTGTTGACTCGTAAATATTATCTATAGAATATTTATAGATTCTGTAACAGCCTAATTTAGGTCCTAGTTGGAAGAGTGGTTGTGAGACCACAAATTCGAAGTAGAAATACGTGTTTTATGGGTTTTATGAGGTCTATGGCATGCTTGCATAATTGTGTGAAAATTTCATGAAGAAATTTTATAAATTAGTGATCAATTTATCCATTAGGACTAAAATGCAAAGATTGAAAAATATGAGATTCTAGAAGATCCAAGTATGGGATACCATTAGAAAAATTTTTAGAGGTCCTTATTTAGCAATTAGACCATTATATGTCAAGATGGACGAAAATGAACATGGGAAGGAAAAATCTCAAGGAAGGGGCCTTAAGGGCATTTTTGTCATTTGGATAATAAAAGAATTAAAAGGGAAAATAAGTCAAAAATCTTGTCTATCGTCTCCATGCTTGGCTGAAAATCTCAATGACACCATATCTAGGGTTTCTTCAACTTTCAAGCTTGATTGTAAGTATCTCCTAGCCCCGTTTTTAATGTTCTTTGTATTCTTGAGATCCTCGTAGCTCGATTTAGCTATTTCTAGCTATACTTTAAGCTAGAGGTCATGTTCAAAAATTTACCCATATATGACATGCATGTATTTTGATGTTTAATGGAGGAATATGAAAGTTTGATGCATGATAAATATCTTTTTCTAAGTGATTTTCATAGAAAATTCATAAAAAGGACCTAGTTGTAAAAGTGATAAAATGTGTAGTAAAAATCAGTTTTGAAGGAAAGTGTGAGCTATTATAAGCTTGATAAATGTTCGTCTAGGCTTGGGGAACCAAGGAAATGAGTATCTTTCATCATACGAGCCTAGGGACCATTTTGTAAATATGAGAAAGTTTAAGGGTAAAATTATAATTTTTACCAAAATATGATTCATGGGATATTAAAGTCAATGTGATGATTAAATAAGTGAAATTGTAATTATAGATCAAGAAACACGAAGTTCGGACCGAAACGAAGGAAAGAATAAAGTTGTGGACTAAATTGAATGACTATACACATTTTATTACCGAGGTAAGTTTGTGTGTAATAATTCAACATCATGTTATTAAGTTTTAAAGTGCTTGACATTTCGTGAAGATGTATATTATTGATCAATGATGTTACAATGAGAATATGATGAAGAGTTATGATGTTGAAGTCCCGGTTGAACCTTAGGAAGTGAGAGGATATCATCATCAATACATGAGATTTATAAGGTCCCGTATAAGACCATGTCTGGGACATGGCCTCGGCACTGAATTGAGATCCCGTATAAGACCATATCAAGGATATAGCATTGGAATCGAATATGAAAATAGTGTAAGACCATGTCTGGGACATGGCATCGATATACGATCTCGTATAAGACCATATATGGGATATGGTGTCGACATCGTTATGAGATTCTGTATAAGACCATATTTGGGATATGGCATCGGCATCGACATGTGATTCCATGTAAGACCATATGGGATATGGCATCGGCATCTTACTAGTGCATGACGAATTCCGGGTATCCTTCGACATTCCAAGCGGTTCAACGGGTAAAGAGCTAGGTTTACGTTAAAGATGGTAAAGAGCTAAGTTTATGTTCAAGATGGTAAAAGTGCTAAAGTTATGTGATGAAGTGATACAGGTACATATGAGATACTCACGAGAAATAAGTCCGATATGTGATATGTGATTGGTAAGAGTAAGCATGAGTAAGCTATGTCAATGTGCTTGAGAACTTGTGTTATTACTTTGAGTAAAGTATGAATGTATCATAAGATTTTATGTTGTTATCTATTGCATGAAAACTTACTAAGCTTTATGCTTACTCCTTCTCTTTTCCCTTTTCCTTGTAGTATCGCCAAGTTAGCTCGGGGATCGTAGGACATCGGAGCTCGGTTCACACTATCAAGCTATTCTTTTGGTATAGTAAAGTTCGATTATTTTGGGTATGACATGTATAGGAACTTGGTTATTTTGTTATATGTCATATTCATTAGCCAATATGTTGGATATTAGTGTTACTCAATTCATTTTGTAAATGGTCATTGGAATTGGCCAATACTAGTTAAGTTTTATCTCTTCAATGATGATGAAATTCATGTTGTGCAAGCTTGTGCAATTAGATGAGTAATGAGTAAAGTATATACATGATGAATGTAGTGTAGAATTCAGGTGTGGATGTCTTGATTTTGGATATTAGAAGTGCCTTATTGTCATGATATATGTTGCATTGAAGTGGTATAAGTGTGGTTGCTTTTCAGGGTGGCAATTGGCTTGGTAAATAGCCTTATAATTGTTCACACGGGTAGGCACATGAGCGTGTGTCTAGGCCGTGTGTACCACACGGTTAGCCCGAGGGCGTGTTGATAGGCCGTGTGTCCCTTGCATCTAATTTGCTAAAAATTCAGTTCATCACAGGGCTAGACACGGGCGTGTGACTAGGCTATGTGTCCCTAAAGGTTTGCTGACGTCATAAATAGAATGTCAAGGTTTTCACACATGGGTGAAGACACGGACGTGTCATGGCCGTGTGAGGGACAAGGTCCATAGGCACGGGCGTGTGCCAGGATGGGTGAAAACCCCTGTAGGTTCGAAATGAAAAATAAAATCCACACGGGCTAGGAACTTGGGCGTTTCTGACCACGCGACCTGCCCACACGGGCGTGTTCCTTTCCACACAAGCGTGTGGCCCTGTTTTGAGCAAAAATTTTCTAAGTATTCGTAAGTTTTCGGTTTAGTCCCGAATTACTCCATATGTATGTTTTGGATCTCGTAGACCTATAATAGGAACTTTACAATTTCAAATGAAAAGTTTTAAGTTGGGATGAAAATTTATAGCCCGATATTGTATGTTTAAGTAAGTTCAGTTCGGTATTGCCTCGTACTCAGTTTCGACGTTGAATACGGGTAAGTGGTGTTACATTTATCAGAGCTACGGTTTAGTCGATTCTCGGACTAACGTATCATATGCACGAGTCTAGATATATATGCCATACGTATGAGTATTTACATAATGATAGTGTGACGACTCCTGACGATTTAAAATTATGTTTTATATTGTAACATCCTGGAATTAGGGGCTTGGCATTATTGTATGTTGTTGTGTGTTGGCATGTTTTTATTTGTTGTTTTGATGTGTTTGGGGGTCTCGGGAAGGCTAAGGGTTAAGCTTGAGCCTTGGTGAAAATTTCATTTTTAAGGCACTTCAGGGGAGTGCTAGCAGAGGCAGGCCTTAAGAGTATTTAATTGTGTTTAGTCAGCACAAGAAAGGAGGTGGTAGAGTGGCAAGGTGACGCCACCTAGAGTGCATGGAAGTGGCATCACATGGGAGCTACAGGGAGAAGGGGTTCGAGTCGCGTCATCAGCAATGAGGAGCTTTATTTTTTTTCCTTTTTGCGCCTAAAGAGCTTGAGAGGTGGTTTCGGCAAGGGCTCTTCATGGATGGGTGTTGAGCTAGTCAAATAATTTGAATGTGAGGCCATGAGGGAAAAGTGGAGTTTGAATTATTCAAATGAATTTAAATGAGTGAACAAGAGTGAATGTAGGAGGAAAGTATGGGATTTGATGTTGGCGGGGATGTTGGCCGGTTGTGGGAAGCTTGAAGAGGGGGAGAAATCGGTTTGGTGCTAGGCATGGGTGTATGCCGAAATCCTTAAGGCTAGTGGCTTGATCTTTCTTTTTGGTGTGGTTCAATCGGTCTTAGGGGAGTCATATTGTGCCGTTTTCTTCTAAGGGTCAAACCGATTTTTGAAACACCTCCTTTCATCTTTTGCATTTTTGACCTTTTGCTTATTTCTCTTCTAACCAAAATGGAAATTCTCACCCCATTTCTTTGCTTTCATTTTCTTTCTTTACCGAAATCAAGTAGCTATTCTCACTTTCTTCATCTTTTCTCCTCTCTTGTGCACTAGCCAAATCTTTGGAAGTTATCTATTGGTGCACTCTTCTTCCTCATCTTTCTTTCTCTCCATTTGAGTGTTAGCCGAAACTCACTTCTTTTCATTCTCTCTTTTTGCATTCTCTTTTAAACCATTAATACTTAGCCGAACCTTCCCTTTCCCTGACTCATTTGTTCCTTGCTGCAACAAACCGAAACCATTGCTATGTTCTTCTTTTCTTCTTCGAATTCTGTATCTCCATCTTTTGTCAAGTGCCGAATATTCCTTGCTCCATCGTTTTCATCTCTTGTCAGCAGTCGACTTGATGAGTTTCGCTTCTTTTGGGACTTTTTCTTCTATTTTTGTCAACCTTTTCTCTTTTGGCCTAATGCTTGGTGTGTCGTTTGTGAGTATTCTCTTCTCTTGGTTAAGCCGTTGGTGACTTTTAATTGTCTAAACGCTATTTTATTCCGTTTTGGTGAAGGGCCGAATCGAAGCACCCTTGATACCGATCATCTCTCTTTCGACCTTGATCTCCAAAAGTTCTTTGGTAAATATGTAGAGCCGAATGAGGGGAAGGCCCACCTTTATGTTCCGTTTAGGCCATTTGGCCGTTTCTTATTCATTTTGAAGCACTGTTCTCTAACTTGTGGGCTGTTTAGGGGTTTACCTGAAGTTGCAAGCTGAATCGATTGATGCTATTCATTAGTAATCAAGGTAGGGAATCCTTGGTTATTCTTTTCTGCAGGAATCTATTCATGTTACTCTATCTAAATCAAATCTTTTGGCTTAGTAATCAGCGTTCTTTTTCTTGAGTAACTGATCAAGTCTCTTCATGGATCCAACTGCTAGTCAATCCAAGGAAGGGAGCGAACCCCTAGTTCCGGCTCCTAAGTTTAAGAAGCGTGCTGTGTCGGCGGTTCGGGATTTTCTGCCGGGCTGTGGTAGAGAGCCGACTTCTGCTTGGGATAGGCAGATAGTCGTCGTCCCAATTAAAAAGAGTGTTGATGTAGATAGCTTGGTATTACATGTTATCAGGTGTGTACTTCTCACACGCCTTCTCTGATATTGTATTATTAACTGAAATTGCCGAAAACTGAAATAACTGATATGATAGGTTAACTACCCTTATGGGTAGGGTTGAAGACGCCGGGTAAGTTCTTCGTTACTGATATTGCTGTTAATAAGCATGTATGTATAATTTGATGTTACGCATGTATGAAATATGATCTGTTATACACTGTGGTTTTGGTTGCTTACACATTGTGCACGATGAAAAGAGCATGGGCTCGGGATTGAATGAAAGGAGGAGGGAGAATCAGTGACTATTGTCACGAGTGACTACGGTCACGAGTGGTCTAAGTACCATGGTGGTTGAAACCACGAATATTCTAATCAGTGACTTATCTCAGTGGTCAAGTACCATAGTGGGTTGGCCCCACGTATGCGTTAATTATCAGAGATCGTCACGATGGTCTATGACCACAGTGGGTTGGCCCCATGAGTACATATTATAGTGACTACGGTCACGAGTGACTATAGTCACGAGTGGTCTAGGACCACGGTGGTCATGAACCACAGTGGCATAATGCCACAGGTGTTTTGGATGGAGAGCTGAACTGGGATGGGATGCATTGCATGCACATAACATGAACTGTATAGAGTGGGCTAAGGCCTATATGCATTATATGGGGAATGTACACACTGGGTCTCGATGACTCACCCCTTTGCTAATTTTGTAGGTAATCAGTAGATGGTGGGTTTTGGGCCGAGACGAACTCGAGGTGGCCATGCATTGCGTTTTCTTTTAGTAAACTCGAACTTTATCTTTAATTCATTTCTGTTTTGGGATTTCAAGTTGTAATAAGGCCGCTTTAGCTTTATTTTTATCTTGGGGTTTGCTATATATTGATTCTATACATGCTAAAGATCATAAGGAAAATGAGATTTTCTTAAAACGTAAATAAAGGTTTTCCAAAAACACAATGAATGTATAATAAGTTGTAAATACTCTAACTTGGTATTTTTCTCAATACTGCTAATACTATTTTCAAAAGATCGTGTACCTCAACATTCTTTTCAAAATGTCGTTTTACGAAACCCGGCTTCAAAAAAAAGAAAGAAAATAAAAATATAGATCTACCGGTTTTTATCATCTAGTTACCCTTACTAAGAGTTTGGCAAGCCTTAAGTTAACCAAATCATGAATAGCCCTTAACAAGGAATCACAAAAACTAAATGTTTTTCCCAAATCACGATGTTCAGCCAATATTTTTCCAAATCTTCTTTCCTGTAATATTCCAGATTCGGTCGTAAAGTATTGGCTGGGTTTGGGGTGTTACATATATAGCAAATGGATCCTGACAGAGCAGTGGCAGATGATGTAGAATGTAACGCGCCAGCCCCTGCCCAAGGGACGGTGCCAACTGAAAATGAGAATAGACCAGCTACTGTGAGTCAAAGAGGAGGAGAAGTGGCTAGGGAAGCCTTTCTCCACATGATGAATGCCTAGTGTACGGAGTTTGTAACACCCCTTACCCGTATTCGATGCCGGAATAGGGTACGAGGCATTACCGAAACACATACACTTGTAAATGCATTAAACCAAGTCATAAAATTTCATCCAAATTATGCATCATCACAAACATACAACTTGAATAACACTAGCCAACATCAATGGCCTTATACAAAATAAACTACTAAATATTAAAGGCCAACATTTTAGGCCAAACCAATTATGACATATACAAATGACTAAGTCCCCTATACATGCCATAAACTTAAGAGGTTTGTATTCACTTTTACCCCACGATGATAGCTTGATAGTGTGATTACATCTCCGGTGATCTCCAACTCGAGCTAGCATACAACCCTATAAGATATGGGAAAGGAAGGGAAGTAAGCTACAAAGCTTAGTAAGTAAGTATGTAAATAATTAATAATGGATTTATTAAGTTTACAAAACAACACAATCAAATCTAAAATCAATTTCATCATTTATTCAAGTTTGGAGCAAGCTGTCTATTCGAGTCACAATAACTAAATTATTTTTATCTGAAACTACGAAACTCCAAATTAAGATCCATAAATTTTACCTAAAACTAGACTTATTTGTCTTCGCACCATAAAGTTTTCAGAATTTTTGGTCTTGCCAATTTGTACAGTTTATTCATTAAAGATTCCCCTATTTTGCTGTTCGACTGCTCTGACCACTTTTCACTATGAACCAATTTTATCATTATATAGAATTCATATGATGATAAAATTTATTTCATTTGAAAATAGACTCATTAAGGATTTCAATCATATAACTTATACCCCATAATTAGTTTTTTATAATATTTAATGATTTTACCAAGACAGAATAGGCGATCAAGTAACCATTCTGAACCAGTCTCACAAAAGTTTAAATATCTCAAACTATACAATTCCTTTACTTTCTCTTTTTCTTTTATATAAAAATAGACCCAATAAGATTTAAATAAATATCTCATACAACTTATAATTCCATTTCTACCATTTTTGGTGATTTTTCAAATTCACATCACTGCTGCTGTCCAAAACAGTTTTATTATAAATTTTTGCTTTCTCTCACTTTAGTTGTATTCATTACTTACCTATAACAATCATTCCAATTTCCAATCACATATTGAGCATATTGCTCATGCATTATGCATACATATACATATACTTATCATTAAAACATCTCACATAATTTCATTTAGTCAGTTTTCCCGTTGAACGCTTCGGAATAATAACGAATATGCGGTGGTTTCGCACACAACCCACCTTTGAAATCGAAGCTCTCTTGTACACATAGTGGCCTTCACTCAATACCACTCATGTGACCTAGCTCGATTGTATTCATAATTCTGGCTCTCTTGTACATATGGTGGCCTTCACTTAGCACCACTTATATGACCTAGCATTATCGTAGCTCTCTTGTACACATAGTGGCTCACACCATATACCACACATGTGACCTAGCTACATATAGCTTTCTTGTACACATGGCGTACTCTCGGTACTACACATGTGACCTAGTTGCATATACAAAATCTCTTGTAGCTTTCTTGTGCACATAGTGGCCTACACTTAGTACCACTCATGTGACCTAGCTACATGCCAATTACATCTTTCGATTTTGAAGGTTCAAACGGGAAATAACTCATTTTTATCACTTTATTTCATTCTTTCAATAGTTAATTATGATTCAAAAATCAGATACAATACATTAAACATACTGAAATATAAAACATTAATAAAAATAATGAATTATTTATATATTACTTACCTCGGTGCAAAATATGGCGAAATTTACAATTTAGTCCTTAACCTTTTCTTTTCTCCGATCAAGGTCAATTCCTCGCCTTTCTTGATCTATAATAATATATTTAACTCATTTAATACTCACATTATTCAATTTAGTCCAAAAATCACACTATGACAAAATTACATTTTTGCCATCCAACTTCCACAAAATTACGATTTTGCCCCTAGGCTCGAAAATTAAACTTCATCCTATTTTCCCACATTTTAGGACATGCTGAACATTTTTCCCTTCTATGGAAATATCAAATTCTCACTCTAACATGTACTTATGAACATTAGGTATTTTTACCGATTATGTCATTTTACTCGTTTTTACGTAATATCGCTTAGCAAAGGTTGTTTAACATACTTTCAGCCTTCATATTCTATTATAAAACATCAAAATAAACACATTTCACCTATGGGTATTTTTCCAAATATGAACCCTAGGTTAAAATATTGCTAGAATAAGCTAAACCGAGTTACCGGGATTCCAAAAACGTAAAGAACATGAAAAACGGGGCTTGAATTGACTTACTATGGAGCTTGGAAGCTTGGAAACCCTAGCTATGGAGTCCCCACCTCGAAAATTCGGCCTAAGGAAGAAGATGACAACCTTTTTCCATCTTTTTCCCATTTAATTTCCTTTTTATCACCAAATGACTAAATTACCCTTCATTAAAAACTTTGGTTCTTTCTACCTATATTTGTCCATTTTTGTCCATGAAAGCCTAATGGTATAATTACCATTTAAGGACCTCTACTTCAATTTAAAATTTCATAACAATTGGACACCTCTAACATGTAGAACTCAACTTTTGCACTTTTTACAATTTAGTCCTTTTGACTAAATTGAGTGCCCAAACGTCAAAATTTTCGAATGAGATTTTCACAAAATCATTCCGTGAAATTGTAGACCATAAAAATATAATTAAAATAAAAATTTCAACATAGAATTTGTGGTCCCGAAACCACTATTCCGTTTAGGCCTTATTTCGGGATGTTACATTTCTCCCCCCTTTTGGGATTTTCGTCCCTAAAAATCTTACCAGAAGGAGTTGCTTTCAACTTTTGATCAGAATCACAATTTAATTTAGTTTCATGGTCAGACTTTCCTTTAGCTTTTCCATAATTGGGATATAACCCTTGGATCTCAATCCGAAATAATGGAGACTGATACTTTGCGTAATCAAATAATCCTAGAAACATCTTACTCGACTGGTTAGTTAAACAAGAAATCTGTACACGAATGATCAATCACAATCCGATAACATCTTCCTTTTCGGAGATCAAGATAATTCAGATACAAAATCTATAGTGTTTCTATCTCATTTTCTTTCTAGAATCACCACTTTATATTCTAGCAATAAAACTCATTCTAATCCGTTCACTAGTGCATCACTGAAAAAAATCATGAATTCGTTACTCAATTCCAACTGAACTCAAAACCAGAGCTTCGGTTAATAATACCTTCAATTGATTTAACTTTGTTAGCATGCCCAGACCATTCAAACTTTTACAAAGGTGATAACGTTTCCAATCAGAACAACTTTAACTTATAATAACATCATCCGGTTAGAATAATCCAATAGGCATATCTCTGTATTATGCTTTCTAGAATATAATTTCTTCATTCAGACTATCTGTCTTCATACTCGTGAATACACAAAATTTATTCTCTTAGTTGAGACATGCTTAAATATACATAACTCACAAGAAAATAACAGAGATCCTGATGATTCCTCAGAGAAACCCAGTAGAAAAACAATGCTTACCGACTCTGGACTTCCATCATAACAGAGATAATATATTTTCCGTATATATGAAACAAAACCAAAATCAGTAGAAACATAAGAATAATCTCACATATTTTTTTTTTTTTTTTACCATCGACTTCATTCCAACATATTTAAATAGAATTTCGAAGAGATAAAGAAATACCGATCATAAACCGACCAGACCAACAGAGCTTTCGTCTAACATCATAGTTAGCTTCTCACAACATTGGAACTTCATCAGAAACTGAACAATCACACACATATCTCTGAGGATAAAAGAATATATATAGAATACACAGAAAAGATCATCATATTCATTTCAACTGTAACTGTCACACACACAGACATCTTTAATACTCAAATATCATTTCTTTGACTAATTATGTCATCATGAACCCTGTATTATTCTACTCATTAACGAAAATCAATTTGGGAAAAATTTCAGCAAACACATACTTTAGACATCATATCTGAATAAGTCGATTAGCTGAGACTAACTTCTCCTTTATTCGTGACATTGCATAATCTGTATAATCTTTAAAACATTTTGATATCCTTCCAAAATTGTTTCCACTTTCCAAACTATTATCTCTATATGCATTACTAAGTGTTTCGCCACTAAACTCTTTAGTTTCACATTTATGGACTTATTCCACTTGGTTCTCGTGAATTTTCATTATAAAGCAACACTGGTAAGGGGGTGAGGTCGTAAAGCTTCTGACTTGACTCTCATAAATACACACATATGACTTTGCATTCATCACCAACATTATATAATCACAATTACATAATTCACTTCAAGCTAATTAACATACATAGTCATGTTACACGAACTTCTTTTTTTTTTTTTATTCAAACAAGTGTACATAAACACACATTCTGTCAATTTGAGTAAATTTACTTATCGTATTCACTTAATCAAATATGCTGGGCACATAACGTCATATGCATGCCAAACAAACATGGATGGGCTTATTACCATATAAACTTTCATTTCATTCCATTTTTCACATTTCTTAACTTGTGGTTATCTCATTTTGTACATTAACACATACGTATCGTGAACTTCTATTCATATCTTTCCAAATTTCGACACATCATAAAAAAGTCTCAATCATTTCAATATCATTATCAGCATTATCGAAAAAAATAGCTCGGTTGGAAGTCATCCATGTCTTAACAAAATAATTTCGTTAGAGTCGGGAGATATCACACTATCACGAATAGTAATATGGCATGTATAGCTAGACTCACATACACTATGTTAGTCCGAGAATCGATTAAACTATAGCTCTGATACCACTAAATGTATCACCCCTTACCCGTATTCGATGCCGGAATAGGGTACGAGGCATTACCGAAACACATACACTTGTAAATGCATTAAACCAAGTCATAAAATTTCATCCAAATTATGCATCATCACAAACATACAACTTGAATAACACTAGCCAACATCAATGCCTTATACAAAATAAACTACTAAATATTAAAGGCCAACATTTTAGGCCAAACCAATTAAGACATATACAAATGGCTAAGTCCTCTATACATGCCATAAACTTAAGAGGTTTGTATTCACTTTTACCCCACGATGATAGCTTGATAGTGTGATTACATCTCCGGCGATCTCCAACTCGAGCTAGCATACAACCCTATAAGATATGGAAAAGGAAGGGAAGTAAGCTACAAAGCTTAGTAAGTATGTAAATAATTAATAATGGATTTATTAAGTTTACAAAACAACACAATCAAATTTAAAATCAATTTCATCATTTATTCAAGTTTGGAGCAAGCTATCTATTCGAGTCACAGTCACTAAATTATTTTTATCTGAAGCTACGAAATTACAAATTAAGATCCGTAAATTTTTCCTGAAACTAGACTCGTAATGTTTTCAGAATTTTTGGTCCTGCTAATTAGTACAGTTTATTCATTAAATATTCCCCTGTTTTGCTATTCGACTGCTCTGACCACTTTTCAGTACGAACCAATTTTATCATTATACAGAATTTATATGATGATAAAATTTATTTCATTTGAAAATAGACTCATTAAGGATTTCAATCATATATCTTATACCCCATAATTATTTTTGTATAACTTTTAATGATTTTTCCAAGACAGAACAGGGGATCAAGTAACCATTCTGAACCAGTCTCACAAAAGTTTAAATATCTCAAACTATACAATTCCTTTACTTTCTCTGTTTCTTTTATATAAAAATAGACCCAATAAGATTTACATTAATATCTCATACAACTTATAATTCCATTTTTACCATTTTTGGTGATTTTTCAAATTCACGTCACTGCTGCTGTCCAAAATAGTTTTATTATAAATTTTTGCTTTCTCTCACTTTAGTTGTATTCATTACTTACCTATAACAATCATTCCAATTTCCAATCACATATTGAGCATATTGCTCATGCATTACACATACATATACATATACTTATCACTAAAACATCTCACATAATTTCATTTAGTCAGTTTTCCCGTTGAACGCTTTGGAATAATAACGAATATGCGGTGGTTTCACACACAACCCACCTTTGAAATCGAAGCTCTCAAGTACACATAGTGGCCTTCAATCAATACCACTCATGTGACCTAGCTCGATTGTACTCATAATTCTGGCTCTCTTGTACATATGGTGGCCTTCACTTAGCACCACTCATATGACCTAGCCTTCTTGTAGGTCTCTTGTACACATAGTGGCTCACACCATATACCACACATGTGACCTAGCTACATATAGCTTTCTTGTATACATGGCGTACTCTCGGTACTACACATGTGACCTAGCTACATATAGCTTTCTTGTACACATGGCGAAATTTGTAATTTAGTCCTTAACCTTTTGTTTTCTCCGATCAAGGTCAATTCCTCGTCTTTCTTGATCTATAATAACATATTTAACTCATTTAATACTCACATTATTCAATTTAGTCCAAAAATCGCACTATGAAAAAATTACATTTTTGCCCTCTAACTTCCACAAAATTACGATTTTGCCCCTAGGCTCGAAAATTAAACTTCATCCTATTTTCCTACATTTTAGGACATGTTGAACATTTTTCCCTTTTATGGCAACATCAAATTCTCACTCTAACATGTACTTATGAACATTTGGTATTTTTACCGATTATGTCGTTTTACTCGTTTTTACGTAAAATCGCTTAGCAAAAGTTGTTTAACATACTTTCAGCCTTCATATTCTATCATAAAACATCAAAATAAACACATTTCACCTATGGGTATTTTTCCAAATATGAACCCTAGGTTAAAATATTGCTAGAATAAGCTAAACCGAGTTACCGGGATTCCAAAAACGTAAAGAACATGAAAAACGGGGCTTGGATTGACTTACTATGGAGCTTGGAAGCTTGGAAACCCTAGCTATGGAGTCCCCCCCTTGAAAATTCGGCCTAAGGAAGAAGATGACAACCTTTTTCCATCTTTTTCCCATTTAATTTCCTTTTTATTACCGAATGACTAAATTACCCTTCATTAAAAACTTTGGTTCTTTCTACCTATATTTGTCCATTTTTGTCCATGAAAGCCTAATGGTATAATTAACATTTAAGGACTTTTACTTCAATTTAAAATTTCATAACAATTGGACACCTCTAACATGTAGAACTCAACTTTTTCACTTTTTACAATTTAGTCCTTTTGACTAAATTGAGTGCCCAAACGTCAAAATTTTCGAATGAGATATTCACGAAATCATTCCGTGAAATTGTAGACCATAAAAATATAAATAAAATAAAATTTTCAACATAGAATTTGTGGTCCCAAAACCATTATTCTGTTTAGGCCTTATTTCGGGATGTTACAGAGTTTGTTTGAACAAACCCGAATACGTAACCCCCTCCTCCCCCACCTATTTCTTAGCCTACCCCTGTAGCTCCCCAAGTTGTAGAAGTAGTAAGAAGGGAAAGGCCCCCTGTTGATAGAATCCGGAAATAAGGAGCTGAGGAATTTCGAGCTAATAAAGATGATGATCCGGAAAGAGCAGAATTCTGGCTTGAAAATACCATCAGAGAATTTGATGTACTATCTTGCACACCCAAAGAGTGTATGAAGTGTGTTGTGTCTCTCTTAAGAGATTCGACTTACCAGTGTTGGAACACCCTTGTGTCGGTTGTACCAAGGGAGAAAGTTAATTGGGAATTTTTCCAAGAAGAGTTCCGAAAGAAGTATATTAGCCAAAGGTTCATCGACCAGAAAAGAAAGGAATTCCTTGAGCTAAAGCAAGGTCGAATGACGGTAACCGAATATGAGCGTGAGTTCGTAAGGCTCAGTAAATACGTTCAAGAGTGTGTATCCACTGAAGCCATTATGTGTAAAAGGTTTGAGGATGGGTTAAGTGAGGTTATCTGATTGTATGTTGGTGTCCTAGAACTAAAGAAATTTGTTGTGTTAATAGATAGAGCTTGCAAGGCCGAGGAGTTGGCCAAAGAGCAAAGAAAGGTTGAAATTGAGTCTCGTGACTCGAAGAAGAGACAATTGGGCAAGTCACTTCAATCCTCATTCAAGAAATCAAGAGACTTCACTACTCGGTCAACCACTTCAATTGGGTTTTCAAATAGAAGTAAGGGTAAATGGTACTCGGGAACTAAAGCTCAGACCACTCCAATTGCTAGTGTTGGTAACGCTCGACCAAGTAGACCAAAATGTCCAAAGTGTGGCAGAGTCATCCCGGTGAGTGCCGAGCAAATGAGAGAGCTTGTTTCAAGTATGGATCTTAGGATCATTTTATAGAGATTGCTCCGAGATGGTTGAAAAAGAGAAATCTCAAAGTGCAAGATCGGGAAGTACTGCTAGAGGAAGATCACAGAGAAATTCGGGAGACGGAACGAGCAGTAAAAATACACCTAGAGAGCAGACTGTAAGATCTGAAGGTAGAATGCCCGTAAGGACTTACGCTATTCGCGCTTGCGAAGAGGCGTCCTCCCCTGATGTGATCTCGGGTACATTTTCTCTTTATGATACTCATGTTGTTGCTTTAATTGATCTAGGATCTACCCGCTCATATGTTTGCATGAAATTAGTATCTAGTATGAACATGCCTGTAGAGTCTACAGAATTTGTGATAAAGGTGTCAAATCCCTTAGACAAATGTGTGTTAGTTGACAAGGTATGCAAAGATTGCCCTTTGATGATTAGAGGTCATTATTTTTTTTGGCAAATCTCATGCTATTTCCATTTGATGAATTCAATGTAATTCTTGGTATGGATTGGTTAACTACTCATGATGTGATAGTAAATTGTGGAAGGAAATTTATTGAGTTAAAATGTGAAAATGGGATATCCTTCGTGTTGAATCAGATGAACAGGATTGATTACCTGTAGTGATTTCTTATATGTCTGCTCAAAAATATGTAAGAAGGGGATATGAAGCTTATCTTGCCTTTGTGATGAATGCCAAAGAGACTGGCTTAAGAATTGAATCAGTGCCCATAGTATGTGAGTATCTAGATGTATTTCCAGAAGAATTACCAGGGTTGCCTCCGGTTAGAGAGATTGAATTTGGCATTGAATTATCCCCTGGCACTGCCCCCATTTCAATTGCTCTATACAGGATGGCTCCAACTGAGTTGAAAGAATTGAAGGCACAATTACAAGAGTTGACGGATAAAGGTTTTGCAAGACAAAGTTATTCTCTGTGGGGTGCTCCCGTATTATTTGTGAAGAAGAAGGATGGTTCTATGAGATTATGTATAGATTATCGGCAGCTTAATAAGGTAACCATAAAGAATAAGTACCCGTTGCCAAGGATCGATGATTTGTTTGATAAATTGAAGGGAGCCACTATGTTTTCCAAGATAGACTTCAGGTCTGGATATTACCAGTTGAGAGTCAAAGACTCAGATGTGCCGAAAACTACATTTCGGACAAGGTATGTTCACTATGAATTTTTAGTCACGCCTTTCAGTTTAACAAATGCCTCTGCAGTGTTCATGGATTTGATGAATCGTATTTTTTGACCGTTCTTGGATAAAATTGTTGTAGCCTTCATTGATGATATATTGATTTACTCTCGTGATAAGAATGTGCATGCTAAGCATTTGAGGACAATCTTACAAATTTTATGAGATAATTAGTTATATGCCAAGTTTATTAAAAGTGAATTTGGCTTAAAAAAATCAAATTTTTGGGGCACATTGTTTCGGGAGATGGAATTCGAGTTATTTGCCTTCCTTAAAGATATTTTGAAGGTTGGACGGTCAGATCAGTACTCAAGTCACACTATCCTCACATATTCGGTAGTTTTTGGAACGTTCATTTTGGATTATACGGCATGCAATAATAGGCTTTTATGTTGTTGCTATTGTTTTGGATATGTAAAATGTTAAGTTTGATCTTAAGCACAAATAACCAACTTATATGATATATGAGAATGAGGTAAGATGTTTTAATGCAAATATGAATGATATGTGTTAATCCAATGTAACACCCCAAACCCAGACCATACGTCATGACCAGATCTGGTATGCTACGGGTTTAATGTTAAAAGCTTTACTTGAAATGGTTTTGAAAAACTTAGTCGTTTTTGTTGTTATTCATTAAATAGGTGGCACTTGTAGAAATCTTCGTAATTTATTTTTCTCAAAATAGGTGTTATTTAGATTATGTTTGAAAATCCCATTTTTATTTCTTTTAACATAAGTCTTTGATCATAAATATAAAAAAAAATTAAACAGTAACAAATATCAACTTATAACTTAAGCTATGGTGGCCTTATTACATCAAATATTCCAATACTTAAAACTTAAAATAAAACGGATAGTATTAAAAAAACAAATAACTTGATGGCCCCTCGAGTCCGTCTCGGCACCCATGTCCACGATCTACTGCTCATCTGAAAGAGTAGAGGAAAAATGAAAGGGGTGAGTCACCAAGACTCAGTGTATAAATCCCGAAACACAACGACCTGAGGCCCACAAACACATTATGAGCCTTGGCCCATACATAAAGGCAACAATCATAATTACATGATAAATTATAAGTAATGAATAGCCTAACCCATCCTAGAATTCCATCCTCTACACACCAACCCGTACCATCCATCACACACCGAGGATTTCTACAATCAACCTCCATCTGCTACACACCATAACGACAGCCGTACTGCCTATTCCTATTAATCAGGAATCATTAAACGTGGCATTGCCACCGATCACTATGTGACCTAACATTAGATTTTGTGGTTTAACCACCGATCACCAAGTGACCTATCATGCTCTTCCCCTTCATTATCATAATCCCACCCCATGCATACACACATAAAAAAAAGAACTCCATACAGGCTTTCATACATATATATCGATACACATAGAGATTTCTATGATTACGTACCTGGCATCCTTTGCCATAACCCTTTTAGGGTTTTATTCGACTGTCTACACAGCCTCTTTCCGGCTTTTTAGCCCATAACATATATATATTGCATTTAACTAGTGTGTTAGAGATCTACACACCTGATTACCGTTAGAACGATACTTTCTAAGTCAACGCTATCCGTAGCCAACACAACCGCTATCTGCCTAAGGTGTTGTTCAGAAGCTGGTCCACAACCCGGTGGCCAATCCCATACTGCTGACACTGCTCGCTTATTAAACTTAGGAATCGGGTTTTCAGATATAGCCCCCTCCTTTGCCTGATCGACATTTGATTCCATCAAAAAGGCCTTATTAGTCATAACATACGGTTAAAATTGTGATTCGATATCGAATCTAACGAGAACCTAGAGAGAATCCCTTACCTTGAAATTCCCGAAAAGTGATGTGAGATTCAGGGACTAGCGTTTCCGACTTTTAGATCTAAGAGATCTACTTCAATTCCCGAATGTCACCCAACAAGAGAATACATAAAACCATTAAACCATTAGCTTTTCGGCTTTGTCTTCCAAAACTCGAAAGAGAAAGTGAAGAGATAGAAAAATCGGCACTCACCTTAACACAAAGAATTCGACTACCCCTTAGAGATTCCGGCTTTTTGAGAAGATCAGAAGAAAATATAATAGGAAGAAGTCTATGTAGATTCGGCTTTAGTGAATAAATCGGCAAAAAGGAATAGGAAGTATTCGGCTATGGAGATGAGAAGAGAGTTCAGGGTTTCGGCTTTTGAAAGAAAAGATGTTGAGAAAAATTGGGAGGTTTCGACTTTTGAAGAAATCAAAAGAAAAGAAATTGCAGAGAATGACAGAGTTTCGGCACAGAGAATGAAGAAAAGAATAGGGTTCAAATGCCGGAATTGAAGAGATACCACCCCTATTTATAGAGACTTTCGGCACTTACCTATCAAAACCCGAAAGTGCCCTTCCTGATAACTAACAGTTAATCAAATAGTTGGGGAAATTTCGGCACCCCTTTGCCATAAAGAAACTGATTTCTTCCCTCCTCTAGGTGATGGAATTTCAGCCAACACCTAGCCTTACAGATAACTCATTGTTTCTTTCCTTATCCTCATCTGACTACTCATCCACAGTGTCATGGATAACACTACCTCTTCCTTCCTTTATCAGCACATTATCCACCTTATTATCACATTTAATAAATTCCTAAATTTAAGCATCATTGCCGAACTCCACTACTGCTCTTATAAATGCTGAAAATATTTAAAATAAAAGGTACCAGGCGACTCGAACCTTAGACCTTCAATTGACGCCAACTCCCTTCCCTCTTAGTGGCGCCATTTTGCCACTGGGCCACAAGCCCATTTGTGTTTTTAAAACACAGCTAATATCTGTTATGCCCTAACTTAACAAGCTTTCCACTGAAGTGTTCTAACAAGAATTTTAACTACAGCCTCGGCCCAAACCTGAGCCCAATTTGGACCCCTAACACTTAAATTAACACCTTAAACATATCCCCACACTAAACGTATAGGCCCAATAATTCAGGATGTTACATCCAATGTTGTGTATGGGGTACCTATGATAGGTACATTGGTTAGATGTTAAGTTTTGTAAATTGATAAGTTGTGATGAATGATTCATTTTGATGTTTTATTGTAAATACTTGTGGTATTAATGAGGATACATTGGTTAGGCATTTAGGATGTTGATTTAATATGTTTTTGGCTTGTTTAATGTCACTTTGAATAGGTCTTTTGGTTGGTAAATGGATTTCTTAGAGCCCAAGTAAGCTTGAAGTGGTAAACTTGTTATTTAAGGTTCATTTTATGTTCACACAACCTGAGACACTGGCACGTGTGTAACAGCCCAATTTCAGTGAAATCGGAACAATGGTTTCGAGACCACAAATTCGAGCTGAAAATAAAAATTTATTTTAATTTTATTACATGGTCTGTATTATGTTAGAAATGTCAGGTGAAAATTCTGATAAGAAAATTTTATCGATTAAGTGCTTAATTACGGGATGAACTAAATCGCATAAAATGAAAAAGTTGAATTCTAGTAGCTAGAAGGATTAAATAGCTATGGAATTCAAAACTTGAGGTCCTTATATGGTAATTAGACCATTAAAGAAAAGTATGTAGATATTTTGGTGACTCATCCATGGAAATTTAGAAAAAGGACAAGGGCTAAATTTGAAATTAAAATAATTTAATTAATTAAAAGATGATGAAAGAATTATCATCTTATTTTATATCATCTTCAACCTCAAAATACATGGAAACCCTAGGAGAGAGAGAAGGAACTTTCTTGGCTTAATTGGATCCGGATAACACAAATTCGAAGCTAGATTGAGGAAAAGAGAAAGTTTCGATTAGTAGATTTATATATGCAAACTAGTGTCGAGGTAAGTTCGTGTAACTTAATCGAGCAAGTAAATATGTTAAATTTGAATGTTGTGTTTGTATGGAATGTGACTTATATTGATGTGAATTATTTGATTGCTATAATGGAGAATTGAATACATGTTTGAAACAGTGAAAAAGGGTTAGGTTCAGTCTGAATATTGAATTCCAATGAATATATGTGCTTTCCCGAAATGAATGAGGTCCTGCATTTGTTGCTGACTGGATCTGACTTGAATGAGTAATCCTATTGACCTCATTATAGAAAAGATTTAGCCCGGAAAGGTAATCCTGATATAATCCCTGTCGAGCATATGTTACAATTAGGATTTAGCTTGGACTGGTAATCCTAATTGAGCTCTTCTGAATAGATGTTACAGAAAGGATTTAGCATGGACTAGTAATCCTGTTATATGATATGTGGCTTGAGAGTGTGTTCTTTGATTAAATTCCCTAACAGGTACTCTCGAATAAGAATTGACGGGTTACTAAATTGTACACCTTGAGTGTGCTACTTGAGTATCCATTGGAATTTCAATGATTCAACGGACACAATCGTGGCATGATAAGAGAATTATGGGATGAAATGAATAATGTCTTGAAGGAATATAGTATGATGAGGTCATCTATGCTACTTGATATAATTGTGAACACTTATGTAACTAACTTGTTTGATTAAGTGTATGTGTATAGGTAAATTTACCAAATGGATGAAAAAGCATGTTAATGAATTCTTAAGGTTAATAAATGTATATTGGTAAGTTTTAATTCCTGATATACGAACTTACTAAGCATGTAATGCTTACTTAGTTCCATTTTCCCTGTTTTATAGTACTCAGAAGCTCGTGAAGGTTGGAGATCAGTGGAGCATCATCACACTATCTACTAGTTTATTTTTGGTATATGTAGTAAAATAATTTTGGTATGATGGCATGTATAGGATAGCTTGGCCATTAGTGGCTTGAAAATGATGCTTGTAATCTAGCCATTGGAATGGCTGGTAATGGTTTGTTTTGATATACTTGTAATGTCATACTATGGTAGCTATATATATGATAAGTAGTTTATCAAATTATGTCCACATATGGACTAAACCAAGGTAAGGTTATAAACATGTATGCATGTAAGGATATGCCATGTTGAATGATAGAGTTTGCTTAATTTGAATGCTTGAAATGGTTGGTTTTTGGATGTGAGTTTTCGTGCAGGTCATTGATATGATTTTGGGTGAGAAATGAAGCTAGAAATGGCTTATTTCGTCCACACAGGTGTGTGTATCGTGTGTTACACACGACCTGGTGCATGGGAATGTGGTTAGGCTGTGTGTCCCCTGCACCATAAATTTGAGAAACAGAATGCTCAGAATTAAGCGCAAGGGCAGAGACACGGGTGTGTGTCTCAGCCGTGTGTGATACACGGCCTAGAACACAGTCGTGTGTCTTGGCCGTGTGAAACCTGCACCTAATTTTGAAAAAGAAAATTAACCACACGGCCTAGCACACGAGTGTGTGGTCGACCGAGTGGAACAAGTCAGAGAGTTACACGGGGTCGAACACGGCCTGTAGCACAGGCATGTCCTAGGGTCACACGGGCGTGTCCCTTGGACCACATGGGCTTCTGAGCCCTGCACCTTGGAAAATTTTTTAAAATTTCACAAAAAAATTTTAGAGTTTGTTATTAAGTCCCGACTCGATTCCAATGCTTATATTGGGCCTCGAGGGTCCATTTAAGGGATGCTATGAATAATCTCAGAAAATAAATAGTGATTGACATGATTTATATGTTGATACGATCCGCCTCGGGGTGAGTCGAGTCGTATCTGAATTTGCCCGATCGTCTACGAAGGAGTATCGTTTGATTTGTTTAAAGTAAAAGGAAGAATGGTTATATTTTAGTAAATGGCAGCAACTTGGGTTGAAGAAAAAAAAAATAGATGGATGAATGTATTGATAGTCGAAACAAGAAAGAATCCTTAATAGAAAATTAAGGACCCGAATCTTATAGGTTTCAAAGGAATGGATGAATTGGATAGAACCTCGACCCACTATCTAGCAAGATAGGAACCTCGGTATAAAGGTCTGAACGCCACACCCAAATGGATGATAAGTTCGAAACAAGTCAGATAGACGCCACTAGCTACTAGATAAGTGAATTTGAACCTTGAAGAATAAAGAGAGTAGATAACTCACAAATTTCATAAAGCATCAAAAGTCCCTTTTACAAGCTAATAACAAAGTATATATAGTGTTTACATGTGGTTAGCTGAAGAGTTATATGAACTTAGCTTTAATATGCATTTAAATAGCTGAAATAAAATCTAATCAGTAAATAAAAAACTCTTGAGTTCCTCCAAGCCAAATACCAACAACATTATGACTCTAAATGAGCTGATTAAATGAATTTAAATGCTTGGTTTCATGCTCTCTTAACAGCCGAATGGTCACCAGAAACTTAATAAAAAATTGTAACTCATGTGTGACCTTTAAGCTTCAAACGGTTATTGGAAGAAGAAGAGGCTGCTGCCAAATTTAATTGATGTATAATGCTTCCTTCAATTATCA
This sequence comes from Gossypium australe, assembly GCA_005393395.2. Classification (NCBI taxonomy): domain Eukaryota; kingdom Viridiplantae; phylum Streptophyta; class Magnoliopsida; order Malvales; family Malvaceae; genus Gossypium; species Gossypium australe. The sequence continues at coordinate 55,505,369 of CM016615.1, read as the reverse complement.
TAATAGCTCTTTTTAATGTTGAATAATGCTTCCTTTATGAGTGTAACCGATTCTCACTTGAAAAGTCACATTAAACTTTTTGTAACAGCCCATAACTGTAACGGTTTCCAACTGAAAAGTTTCCTACACTCAAACACATTAAACAAACATATTAACCACATTTAATCACTTATTAAACACTAATTTAACTTAAACACATTAAACACTTATTAAACACTAATTGAACTTAACACATTAAACACTTATTAAACACTAATTTAACTTAACAAATTAAACACTTGACTTAATAAATAAACTAGAAGTAAGGACTTCAATTAATGCAGCAACTATGTAACAGTCCGAATTTGACCCTAATCAGAACGGTGGTTTTGGGACCACGAATCTGAGTTCGAAAAATATTTAAATATTATTTTCTATATTTATTATATGTGAATTATTATGTGTGAAAGTTTCGTATGAAAATTCGATTGTTTGTGTGTTTAATTTAAAAAAAAGGACTTAATCGCGTAAAGTGCAAAAGTTACAAACTATAGTGAAAAGTGCTAATGTGATAGTGGCTTTTTAATATGAGGCACTAAAAGGGCAATTTGCCCATTTTACAAGGTAGTGGATGGTATGTGCCAAAAATATCCTTATTTATATGTTATGTTTCTTTTATATTATAAGGTTAGTTTGGTAATTAAGTAATAACATAATATATGTAATAATAAAACAAAAGAAATGGCCATTATCTTCTTTTATTTTCTTGGCCGAATGTTGAGGAAAGAACAAGGGTTTGGTTTCATTTGATTTTCGGCACCTATAATCTCAAATTCAAGGTTAGTTTGATTTCGGTTCTTGATAATTTTTACGTTTTTGAGATCGTTGCTTAGAAATCTTCAAGACCCATGCTTTAATTTTTGAATTTGATGAATATTTTGAGTTGATCTATTGTTGATAATTAGTTGTTTATGTTATTTAAGGATGAATTATGAAATATATGTGTTAGGTTAACATGTTTTGTCTTGGGATTTTTGATGAATTTGAGTATTTTGGGCTAAATTACAAAAATAAATCTTTGAGGGGTTAAAATGCAAAATAAATGAAATTTAGGGACTTAGATAGTCATGAGGAAGATTCGGCCCTAAAGGATTGAATTTAAATTATGTGTATTTTGTGTTTTGTGTAATAGGGACTAAATTGTAAAAGTTGTAAATGTCAGGGTAAAATGGTAATTTGCCTATTTATGTGTTTTGGGACTAAATTGAGATGAAATGTACTTGAATGAGCTTATTTTAAATATGTTTAGATCAAGAACAAAGAAAATCGGATTTGGATCGGGGAAAAGCGAAAGTTCACGAATAGCCGGTCTCCGTCGTCCGTCGATAGTCGAGGTAAGTCTTAAAGCTTGTTAATATCGTAAGTATCGATTATAACCTAGTCTACATGCTGAATTATGAATTTGTGAATTTATATATGTCAAAGCCGAATGTGTTAAAGTAATTTAGCAATGATATTGATAACGTGTAATGTGAATTGGTTGGTTAAGTAATGTGAATATTCGGGCTTATGCCTAGCAGGCCTTGTGCCGGTGAACTATATCGGGCTTATTGCCTAGCAGGCTTATAGCCGGTGAATGAATATCAGACCTTTGGTCTAGCAGGCTTAGTGCCGGTGTGTAATTCAGGCTTATGCCTAGCAGGTTTTATACAGGTGATTGTTAATACGAGTTTACACTATGAATGAAATGATTGAGTTACGATGGCATTCAAACAAGCCAAAGTTTATTATTATGAGTTTGAGTGTTCGGCCGAAAGGTACGTATTGAATCAAGTTCATGATATATGTGATGCTTCTTGAATAAGTAAGTTGATAGAAATGTGTTCGTATATTCGGTACGTAAGATACGTGATTAAAAATGACATTGAGTTGGTATGTTTGCTTACTTAATTTGAGATTATTGTATTGATATGAGAAATTATACCTATATAGGTGCGGCCATGCGTTATATTTATATAGATATTTGTATATATTCAATTATGTAAAATCACTTTATATGTACATGGAAGATTTTATTCAGTTGTATGTGGAAATATATATATCTTTGATTATCGATCGGGGTACTTTCAATAAGTCTTACATTTTAAGTATGCGACGAATAACATTTCACTTTGTATGAATATTGATAATCGGCCATGATTATATATATGTGTTATGTTATTTCATAAATGTTAAGAATTTTATTCTGTTTAACTCAAATGAATATCTAGTTGAATTGTTAAGTTTCTTGAGACTTACTAAGCTAAGATAGCTTACTTTGTGTGTTCATCGTTATGTTTTATAGATTTTGATCAAGCTACGAGCTCAGAGGATCATCAGTGAAGTCATCCACACTATCGACTTGTTTTGGTATTTTCGAAGTTTAGATTTTGAATTTAAGGCATGTATAGGCTAACTTTATGCTTGAATATCATTTTGATGATGTATTTAAGCCATGCAAAAATGGCTTGATTTCGTTATTAATGGTTATGTGTTTTTAGTCATGTTTTAAGCTTATATTGAAAGTATATATCAAGACATATATGTTTGTGATGTTTGGTTATGATTTGGTGATGATAATGAAAATGTTTATGTATATAGTTTGGGTTGATCATTGGAGTTTTAATTTGACGTCTGAATATGTGGTCAATGGATTGGTTATACTTATGTATTCCGGACTAGTTATATAGTACATGTGTTTGGTAGGTTATTTAATGATCTTTGTGTCCATAAATAATTAATGTGGCTTTGGTTAAATGAATGAAAAATAGAAATTATTTCAGTTGAATGGGGTTATATGGAAATGTTTACTTAGGTGTAATATATTTATATGTATGCTTACTATGTTGCAAGAGTTTCTTATCCTAGATTAATATGTATAACTCATGAATTGTTATAATCACAAAATTGATATTCATGGTTTGATATGGCCTTTGTTCTAGGAATTATGCGCATGTTATATAGTATTAGGAGCATGTTCGTCTATGCTATAATGTTTTAATGCCATATATATATATATGAATGGAAGTTTAACGGAGTAATATGGGTCTAGATGTTTTGAAATATACATGTGAATAAGTTATGAAATGATAAGCTGATATTCGACTAATGAATTAGATGTATTGACATGTACTTTATATATATATAAAGTGAATGATATATGCCTGGATATATTTAAAATGTTGGAATGTCATAAATTCGATGGTCAAATGGTTTGGATTTAAGAAGTATGAAACATGTATAAAATGGTTTTGTTTTTTTTTAAAGCTTGATCTGATATTTGTATAAATTATGAGTAATGATGTATTGGAATTACGTGCATGATTTGTATTGTAAGTTTCGATTAGCATGAGATAAGAGTATGGGTTATGCATGAACTATTTGTTGAATATTGAGAATCAAATATGCTTGTTTGGATTAATAAACAAATGGATCATGAATGTGTATGAGATTGAAATGTTAAGGAGTTATAATTATAACCTGTAGCATGAATAGTGATGAATGACTGTGATGAACTGAGTCTTGTTCGGTAATGCCTTATAACCCTAATTCGGCGATGGATACGGGTTAGGTGTGTTACAAACTAGTTTAATTTATGGAAGAAGAATTAAATTAACTTAAACTCATGCTTCATTTAAGCAACCTAGTAATTAGATTAATTAATAAGCCTCTTATTAAACACAACTTATTTATTTAAACTAAACACCTTTATTTAAAGCTAATTTAAAAGTTTTTATTTAGCAAAATAAAAAAAATGCATGGATTAAATCAAGCTAAACACAAGCTGAATATGAGCTTATTTCAGCTTGCAAAAGCATGCGCATTGGGCTTATTAAGTTAGCACGATTCTCCTCGTTTTGTCCAACCATTAACTTGCTCCACTTTTGCTCAACCAAGGCTGAAATAGCCTCTTTGAAACGTTTTGCACGTGCTCGGTTGATGGGTCCTTGCGGCAACACGAATGGCTCTTTGTTGGAGCTTGGTGCAACCCGGATCATGGCTGTATCATCCTCCCCCTCTTTAGAGCGATTTGTCCTCAAATCGGAACCTGCATCAAAGAGAGGTAAATCAGACACATTAAAAGTTGCACTTATATTAAAGTCACCCGGTAGGTCGAGTAGATAGGAATTGTCATTAATTCGCTCCAAAACTTGGAATGGACCGTCACCACACGACAATAATTTGGATCTTCTTTGAGCTGGAAATCATTCCTTCCTCATGTGAACCCAAACCCAATCTCCGGGTTCAAATATTACTTGTTTTCGCCCTTTGTTGGCCTTGCGCACATATTGCTCCGTTCGAGCGTCGATATTAACTTTAACCTTTTGATGTAATTGTTTCACATAGTCCACTTTTCTCTTAGCATCTACATTAACAATTTGCTCGTTAGGTAATGGAATTAAGTCAAGAGGAGATAAAGGATTAAAGCCGTAAACTATTTCAAATGGAGAAAATTTAGTAGCAAAGTGAATAGTTCGGCTTTAAGCAAACTCTATGTGAGGTAGGCAATCCTCCCACGACTTGAGATTTCTGCGGGTAATGGCGCGTAGTAGTGTGGATAAGATGCGGTTCACCACTTCAGTTTGGCCATCCATTTGTGGATGACATGTCATGGAGAATTAGAGCTTCGTGCCTAGCTTACTCCAAAGTGTCCTCCAAAAATGACTAAGAAACTTTGCATCACGGTCGGACACTATTGTCTTCGGAATTCCATATAACCTAACAGTTTCTTTAAAGAAGAGGTTAGCAATATTAACATCATCATCAATTTTCAAACACATAATGAAATGCGACATTTTTGAAAACCGATCTACTACTACAAAAATAGAATCCTTTCCAGTTCGAGTTCACGGTAATCCTAAAATAAAATCCATGGATAGATCAACCCAAGGTCCTTCAGGAATAGGCAAAGGCGTGTAAAGCCCATGTGGGTTAACCTTCGATTTTCCCTTCTTACAAGCCAAACATCGCGAACATATTTTCTCGACATCTCGTTTCATCCGTGGCCAAAAGAAATGTTCTTGCAGAACGACCAAGGTCTTTGCAATGCCAAAATGGCCCATGAGTCCACCACCATGCGCCTCGAGTACAAGTAACTCTCGCACAGAACTTTGCAGAATACAAAGCTTACCTTCTCAGAAAAGGAATCCATCAAACCTGAAAAACTTAGCAACAGCAACTTGTTCACACAATTTATACACATCTCCAAAATATGGATAAAAAATATACAAATCTTTCAGAAATACAAAACCAAGCAATTTTGAATCCAAATGGTTTAATAAAGTATATCGACGATATAGTGCATCAGCCACAATGTTTTCCTTACCCTTTTTATACCGAATAACATAAGGAAAGGATTCAAGAAATTCTACCCATTTTGCGTGCCTTTTGTTGAGCTTGTGTTGTCCTTTGATGTGCTTGAGCGATTCATGGTTCGAATGGATGACAAACTCCTTCGGCCACAAATAGTTTTGCCATGTTTCCAATGCCCGGATCAAAGCGTACATTTCCTTATCATATGTTGGGTAATTCAATGGTGCATCACTTAGCTTTTCACTAAAATGTGCCACGGATTTTCCTTCTCGAGTCAAAACAACACCAATCCCAATACCTGAAGCATCACATTCAATTTCAAATGTTTTATCAAAATCAGGTAATACAAGTAATGGAGCATTAGTTAAATGATCTTTAAGTGAAATAAAAGATTTTTCTTGCTCCTCATTCCAAAAGAAGGCAGGATTCTTTTTTATCACACTTGTAAGAGGTGCGGCCAATATATTGAAATTCAGAACAAAGCGATGGTAGAAACTCGCCAAACTATGGAAACTTCATACTTGACTTATGCTGGTCGGTCTAAGCCATTCTCGTATAGCTTTGACCTTTTCTTGATCTACTTCAAGTCCTTGCGAGCTGACAACAAATCCTAAGAAAACGACTTTGTTAGAAAAAAATGTGCATTTCTTAAGATTAGCATATAATGTTTCCTTTTGCAAAGCATCAAGAATAGCTCGTAAATGCTTCAAATGATCATCTAACGATCTTCTATAAACAAGAATGTCATCAAAGTAAACCACACAGAATTTACCAATATAAGCACGAAGAACATGGTTCATTAAACGCAAAAAAGTAATAGGAGCGTTAGTGATACCGAATGGCATTACCAACCACTCGTACAAACCGTGTTTAGTTTTAAATGTTGTTTTCCATTCATCTCCTTCAAGCATCCGAATTTGATGGTAACCACTCTTGAGATTGATTTTGGAAAACAATTGAGCACCACTTAATTCATCGAGCATATCATCAAGGCGTGGTATTGGATGACGATATTTTATCGTGATTTTGTTTACAGCACGACAATCAACACACATACACCAAGTCCCATCCTTTTTCGGCACTAATAAAAGCGGAACGGCGCATTGACTAAGGCTCTCGCGGATGAATCCCTTTTCAATAAGTTCATTCACTTGTTTTTGTAGTTCCTTGGTCCCTTCAGGATTACTATGATAAGCTGGTCGATTCGGTATGGATGCACCAGGAATGAAGTCAATTTGATGTTCTATTCCCCGAATAGGTGGTAAGCCACTTGGAACGTCGTTGGGAAATACATCTTCAAATTCCTGCAAGAGAGAAACAATAGAAGAAGGTAAGCAGCATCTAACTCATTTATATTCAAATAAGATTCCTTGTACATGAGTACAAGTAGGCGCTGCCTCAACATGAAGGATTTTCGAATGTCACTCTCTTTTGCATACACACTCATTTTTGCACTCGATTTTTCATCACTCGTGTTTTTCTCTTGATCTTTATTCTTTTCCCTCAATTTTACCTCTTGTTTCCCTCGTTTCTTTTCACTCAAATTTTCACACACCTTTTCACTCTTTTCTTTTTTTTTTCACTCTCTTTGAATTTTTCAATTGAGTCTCACAGTTTTACTTGATATTCGTATACTTGTCTCGATGTCAAAGGCGCCAAAGTGATGTTTTTGCCTAAATACTTGAAAGTGTATCTGTTGGTGTAGCCATCATGTACCACATTTCGATCAAATTGCCATGGACGACCAAGCAAAAGGTATCCAGCATGCATTGGAACCACATCACAGAGAATTTCATCTTTATATTTTCCAATGGAAAACGGTACCAACACTTGTTTTGTCACCTTTAACTCCCCTCCTTCGTTAAGCCATTGAAGCTTATATGGACAAGGATGTTTCACTGTGGTCAAGGCAAGTTTCTCCACCATTAATGTACTAGCAACATTTGTACAACTTCCACCGTCCACAATAAGACTACATGCCTTACCTTGCACAAAACAGCGTGTATGGAAGATGTTCTCACATTGTTGTTCGTTCTCCACGCTTTGCAAACCTAGGTTACGTTTGATCACTAGAATCTCACCTTCAACGGCATATTCAAATTCTTTCTCCTCTTCACTAGCAGAAATGTCAGATTCCTCATCTTCCTCATCTTCCGACTCTATTTCGCCATTGGTTCTCAACACCATTGTACGTCAGTTAGGGTATTGACTAGCTATGTGGCCACGTCCTAAGCACTTAAAGCACTTGATGTCCCTTGTATGATTTGGATTGGCGACTTCTTTGCCTTTGCTTAATTCACCAATGAATTTGTTAAACTTAACAGGAGCGTTTCGATCCTTCAAACGGTTAGAAAAATCTCTTTTACTCGTACCTTGTCCCCACTTTGAAGTGTTTACGGGGTTAGAATAGGTCCGAATAGAGCCTTTCTTCTTGAGTTGTTTTTCTATTTTAATTGCAACATAGACCATGTCGGTCACCTCGACATAGTGTTGAAGCTCCACCACGTTAGCAATTTCTCGATTTAACCCGGCTAGGAATCTAGCCATGGTTGCTTCACGGTCCTCTTCCATGTTCGCACGAATCATTGCAATTTCCATTTCTTTGAAATAATCTTCTACACTTCGGTGGCCTTGTGTAAGATTTTGCAACTTTTGGTATAACTACCGATGGTAAAAAGATGGAATGAATCTCTTTCTCATCTCCGCTTTCATTTCCAGCCATGTAGAAATTGGCCTTTCTCCATTACATCCTTGATTGGTTGTTAGTTGATCCCACCAAACCATAGCGTAGTCGAAGAACTCAATCGCTGCCAACTTGACTTTCTTGGTCCCCGAGTAATTGTGGCAGTCAAAAACCAACTCGATTTTCTTTTCCCACTCCATGTATGCCTCCGGATCAGACTTGCCTTGGAAAGGTGGAATGGAGAGTTTAATGTTCTTCAAATTGTCGTCCACTTGTTCTCGTCCCCTTTGGCCTCGGTTTCGTTGACCCCTCCGCTGATCACTCAAATTAGACCCTTGGTCGCTTTCGGATTCACTAGTGAAAGGATCGTCTTCTTGGAACCTTGGGCGGCCTCGTTCCCTTCGTGGACCTCGTGGATTCCTCTCTCGTTGGGCTCTCTCTTCAATGTGATCTAGCCTCTCTTGAATAGGTTCGAGCTTGCGGTCGAATAAACGCTCAACCTCACGCAATAGGGCTTGAAGATTAATGTGTGGTACGCTGCAGACTGGTTGTCATTCGTGCCTTTCTTCCATATTTCGGTTCGGACTTCTTGACATAGGAAAGTTTTAAATCTCACCACAAACCTCACTAGCCACTCAGAAAGAAAAAGTAAATATTGAACACTCACACTCGTGTTTTGCTCATTTTCGGCTTTTTCTTTAATGACTCACTCGTGCCTTTTACAACTCGAGTCCACCTCTTAAAATTCTGGAAGGTTGCCTTAGACTTATTAGCAACTTGTAGGTCGACTTCAAGGGGTTAAAGCAAAAGTAAATTGTTATAGGTAAAGGTAGGCTGAAAGAAAACGAAGAAGTTGATAGATATAACGTTAGACGCGTTGGAAAAAATACCAAATGATACGAATAAGAATTTTGAATGATCGGGATATGAAGATGAAAATATTGTTTTCAGGAACTCAGAAATTGAGGAGAAGAATGAAAAAACTCACAAAATCACAAAAATTCACTTTTCTTTTTTTTTCCGTATATTTTTTCTTTTTTTTTCAAATGCACGAAAAGAACACCAATAAAACTTTGAGATTACAACTTCAAATTTTTTTATTTCGAATTTACGTCCTACTTTGGAATTACGATGATCATGAGAGCTCCTCGTTTTCTAGCTCTGATACCAAATGATACGATCCACCTCGGGATGAGTCGAGTCGTATATGAATTTGCCCGATCGTCTATGAAGGAGTATCGTTTGATTTGTTTAAAGGAAAGGAAAAATGGTTACATTTTAGTAAATGGTAGCAACTTGGGTTGAAGAAAAAAAAAATAGATGGATGAATGGATTGATGGTTGGAACAAGAAAGAACCCTTAATAGAAAATTAAGGACCCGGATCTTATAGGTTTCAAAGGAATGGATGAATTGGATAGAACCTCTGTAACACCCCAAACCCGGTCAACACACCACGACCGAATCTGGTATGTCACGTAGGGAAAACATTTTGAAATCATAAGTTTGTCGAGTAATTTTCCTAGAAAACCCTTCTTAAAATATTGGAAATCCTTGTTTAAGATGATATTGAAATCGTGTGATGATTGTGAAAAGAAACCCATGCTCGATAATCTACCTTGTTGTTTCAAATTTTATAAGAAAACGATACTTGTTCAAAACTGAGTGTAATGCGTATATTCGAGTTGAAAACCCTTGCTTCCGAAGTTGTTTGACATTTACAGTTATAAAGATATCCAAGTTACCTTATTACTATGTGAACTTTATTACCTGATGGTAACGTTTGAAAACCCGAAGAGATATAATTTGGAAAACATTGCTTCTTTACCAGTTAATTTTATCACATTTATAAATCCAACTTGTAAAATACAAACAAAATAAAAGTAAGTAATAATAAAACCCAAAATAAACTTAGCGGCCTTATTACAAAACCAAAAACAAATTTAAGGAAAGCTAATAAAAATGAAATAGCAGTTTAAAGTCAAAACCAAACTAGGATGCATGGCCACCTCGAGTCCTCCTCGGCTCCATATCCGCGATCTATGCTTCATCTGCAAAATGTATGGGAAGGGGTGAGTCACCGAGACTCAGTGTATAAATCCCTAACCCGATAGTTCATGCACTTACACAGATCATCAGCAAACATGCAAATCATGCACCCTATAACCTATCCATCCAATCTCCTTTAGCTACCGCGTATGGTCAAAACCACTGGTGGTCAAAACCACTGGTGACCGAAGTCACAAATATCAAGTGATGGGGCCAACCCATCGTGTGGTCAAAACCACTGATGACAATCCCGTAATATATCATGTGGGGCCAACCCACTGTGGTACCAAACCACTAGGACGAGTCACAATATCCATGTGTGGTCAAAACCACTGGTGACCGTATTCACAAATATCAATCGTGTGGTCAAAACCACTAGGACTTAGTCACAAATCATATCAATAGTGTGGTCAAAACCACTGGTGACCGTAGTCACTAATCAACTGATGGGGCCAACCCATCTTGTGGTCAAAACCACTGGTGACAGTCCAAATAAATCATCCCCCTCCTCTCATCAACCCATCATCATGTTCATCACATACGTGTCATAATATCATGTATCATGCAATAGGGCATAGCATAGCATTTAACAAAGCATGATGATGCATATCAAAATCACATAGCAGGGGACTTACCCGGTTTCCAAGCTTATGCCCAAAGGGCATTATCACTGAATACAAAGGTTTAAGCAGTAACATAATAAGCAGGTTATACTAATAAAGTGTGTAAGAGTTTACACACCTGATTAAACGTAAATCTAAGCGAAAAATTCCAAAGCTACGTGATACTACGAGATCCCGAAACGTATGCCCTCACTGCTCCTACAATCGGCCATTGCTTAGTTAGTAATCAAAAGCCCTATTCGGCTTAACTAGAAATCCCAAAAAGATGTCGCCCCAAATATAGTACTCACCTTAAGCCGATTTGGTTACCAACCAAATCCCGAACCACGTGATGATCTCTCTTGAAATTGGCTAAACCTTAATACACATAGATGGTTAGCCTTCGGCTTTTGAATGGTTAAGAAACGGATATTGAGATGTTAACCCCTTACCTAGATCGACCACCAAATCCCGAAGGCTCAATGTGTTTGGCTAAACTCCCCCTACAATCGGTTTCACACATCATTAAGAATCCAAGGCCATTCGGCCATAGCATAAATCCAGAACTAAAAGAGTTTGTCATCATCTTACCTTGATAACTGCTTTGGCCCTTGAACACCACAGATCGACACACCCCAAATGATGTTTAGAAGTTTCAGCACTTGTGTTGAGACTAGATCACGCGAGAAAAAAAGAGAATGAGACTAAGAATATTTGGCCACAAAAGAGAACAATCAAGGTTTCGGCTTCCTTTAGAATAACAAAAAAGATAGAAGAAAAAGGAATCAAGATTCGGCTCAAATGATGGTTTGATTCGGGAAAAAATTATGAAAAGAAGAGAAGTGGAAGGTGATAGTTTCGGCAATGGGTTTGAGAGAAGAGGAGGACGGAATAGAAAAGAAATAAGGAGAAGAAGATGTGAGAGTAGGTTTCGGCTTTGAGCAGAAATAGGAAGGAGTGCACAAGAGATGGATTCGGCAATAGACTGACCAAAGTGAACCGAAAACACCAGGAAGAGAATGGCTACCAATTCGACTCTTCAAGAAAAAAAATGCACAAAAGATCCGACCACGTACAAGAGCTGCCAAAAAGAAAGAAAGAAAAAAGCAATTGGTGGTTCGGCTTTGACACAAAAACGAAAAGAGAAAACCCCCTCCTACTAGCCGAAATTCTCCCTTAAGCCCCACCACATTCGGCCACCAACAAAAGGCTCCCAAACCGATATCACCCCTATCCCAAGGTTCCAAAATTCGGCCAACACCTACCAATGAGTTTGAACTAACTCAAACTCCTACATTTCCTCCCTTCTATCATTTCAAAATTGTTTGAACGGGTCAAACTCCACAAATTCCTCCTCTCCATCCATTCAAAAGAGTCCCACCTGAACACTCCTCCCCTAGCTTGTGGCGTCAAAAAGAAATAGTAGGGAGTGCAACTCCTGCTGCTCCAACCCATGCACTCCCTCACTATAAGTGGCGTCATCTCCATGGTGCTTAAGTGGCGCCTCCTTGCCACCTTTCCAAATGATTTCTTGAGACATCCTTCCCCATTAAATTCTCTTAACCCCTATCTCACCTAGCTCCTACTTCTTAAGGGCTAAAACAAAAATTTTAGCCATGACCCAGAACTAACCCGATGTCATGCCTAGACCCCAAAACATATCAAACTGACACATTAGACATACCATCACATGCAAACACATACAAAATGCAGAGGCCCCGATTTAAGGATGTTACAGTTCTACCCCCTTAAAATAATTTCGGCCCCGAAATTACCTGGTCAAAAGAGTTGAGGGTATTGCTGCTGCATCACATCCTCCGATTCCCAAGTAGCCTCCTCCGTACCATGGTTCCGCCATAACACTTTTACCAAGGGTACTGACTTCCTACGCAGAACTTTGACATCTCGATCCAGAACCCGTACCGGTTCCTCCTCAAAAGACAAGTCAGGTCTCACCTCTAACTCCTCAACGGGTACAACATGTGACGGATCTGATCGATAGCGCCTAAGTATTAAAACATGAAAGACATCGTGAATCTGACTCAACTCTGCTGGCAACTCAAGCTGGTAAGCTACCGGTCCCACTCGCTTCAATACCGTATACGGTCCGATAAACCTAGGGCTTAACTTGCCCTTCCGACCAAATCTCAACACTTTCTTCCAAGGCGATACCTTCAGAAAGACCTTATCACCCACTGCATACTCTATATCCCTGCGCTTAAGATTGGCGTAAGACTTCTGCCTATCCGACGCTTCATTAAGATGAGCCCGAATTACCTTAACCTTATCCTCTGTTTTTGTTACCAACTTCGGACCCAACATCTGTCGTTCACCCAATTCTGTCCAACACGTCGGAGTACGACATTCCCGTCCATATAGTGCCTCATATGGTGCCATCTGAATACTCGCTTGATAACTATTGTTATAAGCGAACTCTGCCAAAGGTAGGTACTCCTCCCAACTACCACTGAATTCCAGAACACAACCCCTTAACATATCCTCCAGAATTTGGATTACCCTTTCGGACTGTCCATCAGACTGCGGGTGAAAAGCCGTGCTAAAATCCAACCTTGTATCTAAAGCCTGGTGCAAAGCTTTCCAGAACCTCGATGTGAACCTGGGATCCCTATCTGAGATAATTGACACTAGAACACCGTGCAACCTTACTATCTCTGCCACATATAACTTGGCTAACTTCTGAAGCGAATAATCAACCCTCACTGGAAATAAATGAGCCGATTTAGTCAGACGATCCACAATTACCCACACTGAGTCCTTCTTACCAGGTGTAAGGGGAAGTCCACTAACGAAATCCATCGTAATCCTTTCCCACTTCCATTATGGGATCTTAATTGACTGCAACAGCCCTGACGGCAACTGATGCTCGGCTTTAACTTGCTGGCACGTCAAACACCTGCCCACAAACTCTGTTACTTCCCGCTTAAGACCTGGCCACCAAAACTGCTCCCTCAAATCACGATACATCTTACTGCCTCCAGGATGCATAGCGTATGGGCTGCTATGAGCTTCCTGAAGAATCTGCTGCCTCAGCTCGACATCCCTAGGCATACATACCTTCTCTTGAAAACGCAGTACTCCATCACAACCCAAGCTGTAGCCTTCCGACTCACCACTTTGCACTTGCAACCTCCTAACACTCAGGACCTCATCTGCCAGCTGTCTCTCCTTAACTAGATCAATCCAAGACGGCTTTATTTGCAATTCTGTTAAAAGACTCCCATCATCAAAAAGACTTAGATGAGCAAACATCGCCCGCAAGTCCACTACCACCTTACGACTCAATGCATCAGCTACCACGTTAGCCTTACCCGGATGGTACTCAATCGAACAGTCGTAATCTTTCAACAATTCGACCCACCTTCGTTGCCTCAAATTTAAATCTTTCTGAGTCAAGAGGTACTTCAGACTCTTATGATCCGTATGGACTATCGACTTTTCCCCATACAAGTAGTGCCTCCAAATCTTCAAGGCAAAAACCACTGCAGCTAACTCCAAATCATGTGTCGGGTAGTTACCTTCATGAGGCCTCAACTGTCGAGATGCATAAGCGACTACCTTCCCATCTTGCATCAGCACACACCCTAAGCCAGTATGTGATGCATCACAGTAAACCGTGAATTCCTTCCCTGCCTCAGGCTGAATCAAAACCAGAGCTTCAATTAAAATCTTCTTTAACTTGTCAAAACTCTCCTGCTGTTTCTCAGTCCACACAAACGGAACCCCTTTCCTCAACAGCTTAGTCAATGGTGCTGCGATTAAAGAGAAACCCTCTACGAACCTTCTGTGGTATCCTGCCAAACCCAGAAAACTTTGAATCTCCGCAATCGACTTGGGTGGTTTCCAATCCAATACTGCCTCAATCTTACGAGGATCCACCCTAATTCCCTCAGCTGATACAACATGACCCAAGAAAGTTACCTCCTTAAGCCAAAACTCGCACTTACTAAACTTGGCGTACAACTGCTTCTCCCTCAGAACCTGTAGAACCACTCGAAGATGTGCGTCATGTTCCTCCTCAGATTTCGAGTACACCAAAATGTCGTCTATAAACACTACGACGAATCGATCCAAATACGGCTGAACACCCGATTCATCATGTCCATGAATGCTGCCGGAGCATTGGTCAAACTGAAAGGCATTACCAGAAACTCGTAGTGCCCATACCGAGTATGGAATGTCGTCTTATGAATATCGGCCTCCTTCACTTTGAGCTGATGATACCCCGATCTAAGGTCAATCTTAGAGAAAACCAATGCACCCTTGAGTTGATCAAACAAGTCGTCAATCCTAGGCAACGGATACTTGTTCTTGATTGTCAACTTATTCAGCTGGCGGTAGTCTATACACATCCGCATCGTACCATCCTTTTTCTTAACAAAAGGCACTGAAGCTCCCCAAGGCGATACACTCGGCCGGATGAAACCTCTGTCCAACAGTTCCTGAATCTGAGCCTTTAACTCCACTAATTCTTTCGGCGCCATCCTATATGGTGCAATAGATACTGGCGCGGTTTCGGGTAACAAGTCTAAACCGAACTCAACCTTGCGATCAGGAGGTAGACCCGGAAGTTCCTCAGAGAATACATCGGCAAACTCCCTTACAGTTCGGATATTCTTTACAGCTGTATCCGTAGCTTCCAAAGCACAGACATGCACCAGAAATGCTTCACAACCCTTCCTAACCAATTTCTCAGCCTTCAATGCAAAGACCACATTAGATAAGTAATCCCTCCTATTACCTATCATCACCACCTCCTCACCTTCCATGGTCTTTAGCACCATGCGCTTAGCTGCACAGTCTAAGCTAGCCTGATACTTCACTAGCCAATCCATCCCGAGAATTAGATCGAACTCCCCAAACGGCAGTTCCATCAAGTCAGCCAAAAACACGACCCCTTGAAGTTCTAGGGGTACCTCCCTATATAGTTTACTTACTTCTACAGAGTGACCTAGAGGGCTTATCACAGTCATCTTCCTAGAAGTAATCTCAGAGTCTAAGTTCAGGGTTTCCACTATGCTACTAGCAACATACGAGTGCGTCGAACCAATATCAATTAAAGCATTATAAGGTACTCCAAAAATTAAGAACGTACAGGTTATAACGTCCAGTGCGTCGCCCTCCTCTCGACGCCTCACTGCGTAGACCAATCCAGGCTGTCTCGCCTCTGTACCACCTGCACCTCTGCCCGATGCTCCCCGACCTCTACCAGAGCCATTACCTTCCCTGCCTGCACCACGGCCCCTCTGTGGCTGCTGATTATCCCTCCTATACTGTGCATGACCCTGATCCTCAGACTGCAACCTGGCCAACCTCTGTGGACAATCCCTAACTCGATGCCCCAGCGATCCACACTCAAAGCATCCCCTGTTACCAGTCCAACACTCTCCGGTGTGAGACTTTCCACACCGAGCACACCGTGGCGGCCACTGAGTATTAGTAGCAGCAGGCCTAGCAGCTTGATTCGGCCCACCATACCTAACCCTCTTTTGCTAATTCCCAGAAAACCCAGATGATCCAGAACTCCTTTTATTCCAGCCCCTATCCTGGTTCCGCCTTACTGACTGTTTTACCCCTTTAGCAACCTTAGATTTCTCCACTAGAACGACAAACTCTCGTTCCTGCTGTGGGGCAATTATCATCCGCAGCTCGTCTCTCAGTCCGTCCTCAAACCTGACACAGCGCTCATGCTCAGTACCCACAATACCCCGAGCATACCGACTCAATCGAAGAAATTCTGCGTCATATTCTGCTACGGTCTTATTACCCTAGACCAAGTTCTGGAACGCCCTGCACTGCGCATCAACATAACTAGCCCCTATGTATTTCCTCTGATAGGCTGTTCTAAAGAATTCCCAAGTGAGATCATCTCCCATCGCTCCATCCCTAACCGTGAGCCACCACTAATATGACTCATCTCGTAGCAGGGATACTATGCCCTTCAGCTTTTCCTTAGCTGAAAAATCAAGGTCATCCATAATGCGTTCCGGCACCAATTTGCCTTGAGTCGCTCGGCCACAGATTTTCGAGTTCCAGTTCCAACTCCTGCACTCGCAACCCTCTCCAGCACCCGCAGCATCGCCTGTGACACTGCGTCATTACCACCCGTCTGATCCTGAAGTTCCGCGCCCACAGCTGGCGGCGGTGGTACCTCATTTTTCGATCCATGACCAGACCCTGCCGGTTCCGAGACCGTCATCCTACCCCTACCTCGTCCACGATTGTTACGCCCACGTCCACATGCACTCATATCTACTAATATATTCAAGCTGACTAAAAGTTTTATGCGTTAGACTTTTATTCCACTGTCTCTTAAAACACAGTCTTATGAAAAAGTTTTAATACGGGGTTGTTTTGCGAGTACATATCATCCTATAGGTCATGTCTCTAAAGTAGTTCCCACTACTTTTCAGTCATGCCATCATCATCATAATCATATACTCATATCAACCAAAAGCGACAGTTTGGGGTACTTACCTGGGCGGATTGGTGCCGGAGACTCGGTGCCATGCTTTCTCCACTGTTCTTTTTCCCATAAAAACCTTTCATAACCCTTTTTCAAAACATTTTTGGGCCTCAGGCCCACACCCGAGTTGTTGAAACTGGCTCTGATACCACAATTGTAACACCCCAAACCCGGTCAACACACCACGACCGAATCTGGTATGTCATGTAGGGAAAACATTTTGAAATCATAAGTTTGTCGAGTAATTTTCCTAGAAAACCCTTCTTAAAATATTGGAAATCCTTGTTTAAGATGATATTGAAATCGTGTGATGATTGTTAAAAGAAACCCATGCTCGATAATCTACCTTGTTGTTACAAATTTTATAAGAAAACGATACTTGTTCAAAACTAAGTGTAATGCGTATATTCGAGTTGAAAACCACTTGCTTCCGAAGTTGTTTGACATTTACAGTTATAAAGATATCCAAGTTACCTTTTTACTATGTGAACTTTATTACCCGATGGTAACGTTTGAAAACCCGAAGAGATATAATTTGGAAAACATTGCTTCCTTACCAGTTAATTTTATCACATTTATAAATCCAACTTGTAAAATACAAACAAAATAAAAGTAAGTAATAATAAAACCCAAAATAAACTTAGCGGCCTTATTACAAAAACCAAAACCAAATTTAAGGAAAGCTAATAAAAATAAAATAGCAGTTTAAAGTCAAAACCAAACTAAGATGCATGGCCACCTCGAGTCCTCCTCGGCTCCATATCCGCGATCTATGCCTCATCTACAAAATGTATGGGAAGGGGTGAGTCACCGAGACTCAGTGTATAAATCCCTAACCCGATAATTCATGCACTTACACAGATCATCAGCAAACATGCAAATCATGCACCCCATAACCTATCCATCCAATCTCCTTTAGCTACCCCGTGTGGTCAAAACCACTAGTGGTCAAAACCACTGGTGACCGAAGTCACAAATATCAAGTGATGGGGCCAACCCATCGTGTGGTCAAAACCACTGATGACAATCCCGTAATATATCATGTGGGGCCAACCCACTGTGGTACCAAACCACTGGGACGAGTCACAATATCCATGTGTGGTCAAAACCACTGGTGACCATAGTCACAAATATCAATCGTGTGGTTAAAACCATTGGTGGTGAAAACCACTGGGACTTAGTCACAAATCATATCAATAGTGTGGTCAAAACCACTGGTGACCGTAGTCACTAATCAACTGATGGGGCCAACCCATCTTGTGGTCAAAACCACTGGTGACAGTCCAAATAAATCATCCCCCTCCTCTCATCAACCCATCATCATGTTCATCACATACGTGTCATAATATCATGTATCATGCAATAGGGCATAGCATAGCATTTAACAAAGCATGATGATGCATATCAAAATCACATAGCAGGGGACTTACCCGGTTTCCAAGCTTATGCCCAAAGGGCATTATCACTGAATACAAAGGTTTAAGCAGTAACATAATAAGCAGGTTATACTAATAAAGTGTGTAAGAGTTTACACACCTGATTAAACGTAAATCTAAGCGAAAAATTCCAAAGCTACGCGATACTACGAGATCCCGAAACGTATGCCCTCACTGCTCCTACAATCGGCCACTGCTTAGTTAGTAATCAAAAGCCCTATTCGGCTTAACTAGAAATCCCAAAAAGATGTCGCCCCAAATATAGTACTCACCTTAAGCCGATTTGGTTACCAACCAAATCCCGAACCACGTGATGATCTCTCCTGAAATCGGCTAAACCTTAATACACATAGATGGTTAGCCTTCGGCTTTTGAATGGTTAAGAAACAGATATTGAGATGTTAACCCCTTACCTAGATCGACCACCAAATCCCGAAGGCTCAATGTGTTTGGCTAAACTCCCCCTACAATCGGTTTCACACATCATTAAGAATCCAAGGCCATTCGGCCATAGCATAAATCCAGAACTAAAAGAGTTTGTCATCATCTTACCTTGATAACTGCTTTGGCCCTTAAACACCACAGATCGACACGCCCCAAATGATGTTTAGAAGTTTCGGCACTTGAGTTGAGACTAGATCACGCGAGAAAAAGAAGAGAATGAGACTAAGAATATTCGGCCACAAAAGAGAACAATCAAGGTTTCGACTTCCTTTAGAATAACAAAAAAGATAGAAGAAAAAGGAATCAAGATTCGGCTCAAATGATGGTTTGATTCGGGAAAAAATGATGAAAAGAAGAGAAGTGGAAGGTGATAGTTTCGGCAATGGGTTTGAGAAAAGAGGAGGACGGAATAGAAAGGAAATAAGCAGAAGAAGATGTGAGAGTAGGTTTCGGCTTTGAGCAGAAATAGGAAGAAGGAGTGCACAAGAGATGGATTCGGCAATAGACTAACCAAAGTGAACCGAAAACACCAGGAAGAGAATGGCTACCAATTCGACTCTTCAAGAAAAAAAATGCAGAAAAGATTCGACCACTTTCAAGAGCTGCCAAAAAGAAAGAAAGAAAAAGGCAATTGGTGGTTCGGCTTTGACACAAAAACGAAAAGAGAAAACCCCCTCCTACTAGCCAAAATTCTCCCTTAAGCCCCACCACATTCGACCACCAACAAAAGGCTCCCAAACCGATATCACCCCTATCCCAAGGTTCCAAAATTCGGCCAACACCTACCAATGAGTTTGAACTAACTCAAACTCCTACATTTCCTCCCTTCCATCATTTCAAAATTGTTTGAACGGGTCAAACTCCACAAATTCCTCCTCTCCATCCATTCAAAAGAGTCCCACCTGAACACTCCTCCCCTAGCTTGTGGCGTCAAAAAGAAATAGCAGGGAGTGCAACTCCTGCTGCCCGAACCCAGGCACTCCCTCACTGCAAGTGGCGTCATCTCCATGGTGCTTAAGTGGCACCTCCTTGCCACCTTTACAAGTGATTTCTTGAGTCATCCTTCCCCATTAAATTCTCTTAGCCCCTATCTCACCTAGCTCCTACTTCTTAAGGGCTAAAACAAAAATTTTGGCCATGACCCAGAACTAACCCGAGGTCATGCCTAGACCCCAAAACATATCAAACCGACACATTAGACATACCATCACATGCAAACACATACAGAATGCAAAGGCCCTGATTTAAGGATGTTACAACCTCGACCCACTATCTAGCAAAATAATAACCTCGGTATAAAGGTTTGAACACCACACCCAAATGGATGATAAGTTCGAAACAAGTCAGATTGACGCCACTAGCTACTAGATAAATCAATTTGAACTTTGAAGAATAAAGAGTGTAGATAACTCACAAATTTCATAAAGCATCAAAAGTCCCTTTTACAAGCTAATAACAAAGTATATATAGTGTTTACATGTGGTTAGCTGAAGAGTCATATGAATTCAGCTTTAATATGCATTTAAATGGATGAAATAAAATCAAATCAATAAATTAAAAACTCTGGAGTTCCTCCAAGCCAAATAACAACAACTTTATGACTCTAAATGAGCTAATTAAATGAATTTAAATGCTTGGTTTCATGCTCTCTTAGCAGCCGAATGGTGACCAGCAACTTAATAAAAATTTGTAACTCATGTGTGACCTTTAAGCTTCAAACAGTTATTGGAAGAAGAAGAGGCTGCTGCCGAATTTAATTGATGTATAATGCTTCCTTCAATTATCATAACAGCTCCTTTTAATGTTGAATAATGCTTCCTTTATCAGTGTAACCGATTCTCACTTGAAAAGTCACATTAAACCCTTTGTAACAGCCCATGAGTGTAACGGTTTCCAGCTGAAAAGTTTCCTACATTCAAACACATTAAACAAACATATTAACCACATTTCATCACTTATTAAACACTAATTTAACTTAAACACATTAAACACTTATTAAACACTAATTTAACTTAACACATTAAACACTAATTTAACTTAACAAATTAAACACTTAACTTAATAAATGAACTAGAAGTAAGGACTTCAATTAATGCAGCAACTAGTTTAATTTATGGAAGTAGAATTAAATTAACTTAAACTCGTGCTTCATTTAAACAACCTAGTAACTAGATTAATTAATAAGCCTCTTATTAAATACAAATTATTTATTTAAATTAAACACCTTTATTTAAAGCTAATTTAAAAATTTTTATTTAGCAAAATAAAAAATTGCATTAATTAAATCTAAACATAAGTTGAATATGAGCTTATTTCAGCTTGCAAAAGCATGCGCATTGGGCTTATTAAGTTAGCCCGATTCTCCTCATTTTGTCCAGCCATTAACTTGCTCCACTTTTGCTCAACCAAGGCTGAAATAGCCTCTTTGAAACGTTTTGCACGTGCTCGGGTGATGGGTCCTTGCGGAAACACCAATGGCTCTTTGTTGGAACTTGGTGCAACCCGGATCATGGCCGTATCATATGTAATGATCTGTAAACTCCGGTAATGCTCCATAACTCTGTTCTGGCGACGGATACAGGTTAGGGGTGTTACATTTAGTGGTATTAGAGCTACGATTTAGTCGATTTTTGGATTTAATGTAGCAAACACAAGTTTAGCTATACATGCCATTATATAATTTGCAGTAGTGTGATGTCTCCTGATCATTTTAAATGTGATTTTCAAATAGTAATGTCATCCAACCGAGCTAGAGCTGAATCCGAAAAAGCGAGGAGCAATGCTTCAGCTTCAGTTCAAAGAGTTACATCTGCATCTGGTAGTGAAAGGCCTGTATCTGAGGGCCGAAGTGAGGAGGCAAAACTAGACTTCTTTCAAATGATGAACGAATGGTTTACTGAGTATTTGAGAACAAACACAATTGTACTACCAGCTTCTCAACCGGTTCCTGAGGTACCATAGGGTGCTGAACCCGCTAGAACTGGTAAGCCTCCAATAGATAAAATTCGAAAATATGGGGCAGAAGAATTTAGAGCTATTACAGATGATGATCCGAAAAGGGCTGAATTTTGGTTGGAAAATACTAGCCAGGTTTTGGATGAATTATCTTGCACACCCGCTGAATATTTGAAATGTGCGGTTTCTCTACTTAAAGATACAGCTTATCGTTGGTGGAATACGATAACTTCAGTGGTACCGAGAGAGAATGTTACATGGGAATTCTTCTAGGCTAAATTCAGAAAGAAGTATGTTAGTCAGAGATTTATGGATCAGAAAAAGAAAGAATTTTTAGAAGTCAAACAGGGAAACATGACTGTATTTGAGTATAAACGAGAATTTTTTCGATTGAGCAAATATGCCAGATAATGGTTTCTAATCGAGGCTAATATGGGTAAACAATTTGAAGAGGGTTTAAATAAAGAAATCAAATTATTGATCGAAATTCTCAAATTAAGGGAATTTGTGGTAATAGCTGATTGAGCACACAAAGTTGAGGAATTGAGTAAAGAAAAGAAACAAGCTGAAAGAGAGGCTTAGGTTTTTGGAAAAAGGATTATGGGTAAGTCACAATCATCTGCTTCTAAGAAGTTAAAGAAGTATTATGATCATTTTACAACATCAGTGGGATATTTAGGGAAAGAGCGAGGTTCCCAACGCTCCAACCCGAGATCTTCATCTCTATCTGTAACTAGTGTGGGCAGTGTCGGTAACCCCAATCCAAAATGTAAGCATTGTAATAAATTTCATCATGGAGAATGTCGATTTAGAAGTGGAGCTTGTTACCAATGTGGATCCCTTGATCATTTTCTTAAAGACTGCCCGGAAAGAATTAAAAAAGAATTTGAACAGACTCCAAAATCGAGTAATCCTGTTTCGAGAGGTAGACCACCCCGTCACCCCGGTAATGTCAGCAGTAGCTGAGGCGCTACAAAAGATTCAACTGTTAAACCTGAGGCACGAGCACCGGCAAGGAAATATTCTATTCATGCTAGAGAAGATGCCTCTACACCAGATGTCATTACTGGTACATTTTCTCCACTTGGTACTGATACTACTGCTTTGATTGATCCTGGTTCCCCACGTTCATATATAAGCAAAAACTTATTGTCTGTTAAAAATTTACTTGTTGAATTCAATAAATTTGTGGTTAAAGTTTCAAACCCACCGGGCCAGTGTGTTATGGTGGACAAAGTCTGTAAAAACTGTCTGTTGATGGTAAAACGTTATTGCTTTTCAGCCGACTTGATGTTATTGCCATTTGATGAATTTGATGTGATTTTGGGAATGGATTGGCTAACCTAATATGATGCAGTGGTGAATTGCAAGCAAAAATATATTGTATTGAAATGTGAGAGTGGTGAATTACTTCATGTTGAATCTGATAAATTGGATGGATTACCTAATGTGATTTCAGCAATATCAACACAGAAATGTGTCGGAAAGGGTTACGATGCTTACTTTGAATATGTATTGGATACTAAAGTATCTGAATCAAAGATCCAGTCAGTGTCGATTGTTTGTGAATTTCCTGATGTATTTCTGGAAGAATTATCTGGTTTACCACCGATTAGAGAAGTGGAGTTCTCTATTGACCTTGTTCCAAGGTCAATACCGATATCTATAGCACCTTACAGAATGGCTCTTACTGAATTGAAAGAGTTGAAAGCACAATTGCTAGAATTGTTTGACAGAGGTTTTGCTCGACCTAGTTTTTCACCTTAGGGTGCACGGGTTCTGTTTGTAAAGAAGAAAGATGGATCGTTGAGGCTGTGTATTGATTACAGACAGCTCAACAAAGTTACAATAAAAAACAAGTATACATTGCCTCGTATTGATGTCCTATTTGACCATTTGAAATGTGCCATTGTATTTTCAAAGGTGATCTCTATTCTGGCTATTACCAGTTACAGGTAAAAGATTCAGATGTACTGAAGACAGCTTTCAGAACCAGATACAGGCACTATGAGTTTCTTGTGATGCCATTTAGTTTGACAAATGCAACTGCAGTATTTATGGATCTGATGAATAGAATTTTTAGACCATATTTACACAAGTTTGTAGTGGTATTTATAGATGATATTTTGGTTTACTCCTGAGATGAGAATGAGCATGCTGAGCATTTGAGAATAGTGTTGTAAACTCTGCAAGAGAAACAATTGTATGCCAAATTTAGTAAATGTGAATTTTGGCTATGGGAAGTTAGTTTTATTGGGCATATAGTATCTACTGAAGGTGTTAGGGTGGACCCGAATAAAATTTTAGCCATTATTAATTGGAAACCAACA
Organism: Gossypium australe; assembly: GCA_005393395.2. Taxonomy (NCBI): domain Eukaryota; kingdom Viridiplantae; phylum Streptophyta; class Magnoliopsida; order Malvales; family Malvaceae; genus Gossypium; species Gossypium australe. The sequence goes on along the minus strand of CM016615.1, from coordinate 55,481,057 downwards.
AAGAGCATATCTGAAGCCCGAAATTTTCTGGGACTGGTGGGATATTATCAAAGGTTTGTAAAGGGTTCTCAATGATAGCATCTCTGATGACCCGTCTATTGCAAAAAGATGTGAAATTTGAGTGGTCTGATAAATGTCAGCAGAGTTCTGACAAATTAAAAGCTTTATTGACAGAAGCTCCAGTGTTAGTTCAGCCAGAATCGGGTAAAGAATTTATAATTTACACCGATGCGTCATTGAATAGCTTAGGATGTGTTTTGATGCAATAAGGTAAAGTAGTAGCCTATGCTTCAAGACAACTAAAACCACATGAATGAAACTAACCGACACATGATCTCTAATTGGTAGCCATTGTGTTTGCATTGAAAACATGGCGACATTATTTGTTTGGTGAAAAATGTCACATAATCTGTGTATGCTTGGAAAGTATATAGTGAGTGCATGAAGTGTCTGTAAAGTGAGTCTAAGACATCGGTGCATGAAGAGTCTGTAAAGTGAGTCTGTGTATGTTCTCCGTGGAGTTTTCAGAAGGGGTTTATTGGGACTTTAAACACAAACTCTGAAATGGAAAGTCCATGGCCATGGCACCCTCTGTAAGGGGACTAAAGGATTGTTATTGCCCAATGTAACACCCCCAGACCCGGCCCAGACGTTATGGCCACATCTGGTGATGTCACATCAAAGGGCTAAATTCCAAAACTACTTTGATTAATTAAAGCTTAAGTTTAAGGTTTAAAAGGCCAAAATCTTTTAATCTTGTTAAGTAATGATAAAAGACCATGGTTTAAGTTATAGCTATTTCCAAAACCATGATTTAACTTTTAAAAATTTATTCAAGTTTAATAATTAAATAGTTGAACAATAATGAAACCCAAAGCTAAAGTCAAACTGGAGATACAAGGCGTTATTGCATCCAACGAAAATAAAGTAATCAAAATCAAGTCTTTTGAAACAAATAAACAAAATGTCTAAGTATCTTGTAGTGTGGCCATCTTCGAGTCCTCTCCCCTATCGAGCCTTCTACTGAGGGTCACCTAAAACATTTAATAAAAGGGTGTGAGTTTCAAAACTCAATGTGTACGACCCTTGGTAATCCAATCAACATGCAATTATCACATTGGGCCTAGGCCCTAAAATCGGTGGTCTTGGGCCTTAGCCCACAATGATCTCATATCATATCAGTATCACATGAATGCAATGCTCCCATCCCAAATCCAAACCTGCACTCCATTTCCCTTCTAACCGTACACTCATGTGGGGATATAAATATCAACCCATCCATCCCCACACTCCAAAGGTAGCACTAATAGTGGCACTACTCAAACGTTGCAGCAAGGCTGATAAGCATATAACGGGCTTAAAGCCACCGGTGGATCCACGGTCGTCAAGCGACTATGCGATCCTCACATATCTTCCTCCGTATCATCAAACCCACCCAAGTGCAACATATATTTCATGAATGCAACACACATTTTCACACATTAAGCACTTAGGGGTATTTTAGTCATTTCACTACCCAAGGTATTTTCGTAATTCTACCCTACAGGGGTATTTTTGTAAATTTCCAAATCAGGGGTATTTTACTAATTTTACAAATTAAGGGTATTTTAGTAATTTTACAAACCTCGGGTTTTACTTATGAACTTTGGCCCATTAACAAGTCCTTGCGGCTAAAGCGAACAGACACTATGCACCAGGTAGGATTCCGGAGAAGAGGAGGTGGGTCACTAGGACCGCTTAAGTACCAAGCTCTCCCTAGAGCCAATCCTAGACATGTATATGTCCATTGCCACACTCTAACCTAACGACTTGCCCACAGACATATTTGATTATTAGGTTAAGTTTTATGCGATTTAAGAGTTTATCAGAACTAGGCCTAAAGTCCATTAAAACCCTAGCATACTTTCCTAAGACCCCATAAGGCCCATTAAGCCCATTTCACGTTCATATAGCCCATTAAGCCCATCTCATGTTCTTAGAGCCCTTTAAGCCCATCTCATGTCCAAATCATACAACATCCATATCAATCCATCATCCACATATCAACTCTAGTCGACTTGGGCCCACGAATTCAGTAGGCCCATTTAGTGCTGACTTACCGTATGTGTAAAGTGTATGTACACACCTTTAATTGCGAAGCATGCTACGACTCCTTAGCCTCGATCCTATGATCAATCAAAACTAACAGTTAATAATACGCTTAGTATCGTTTGTCCCTTTTTATCAAAAGCTGAAAACATACCAATCCCTTACCTTGAATGATTAAGCCTATCAACCCTTCACTTATTCGCTAACCGCAATTGACTCCAAGATCTGCGTTAAAGAACCTTGACTATCAAAGGCTGCACAACCAAGTGATTTACATCCATCAAAAGTCACTCTTAACCAATCCATACCATATTCGACCAACCATTAATCCAAGAATTATAGATGAGTACACTTACCAATTGACTAGGGACTTTACCACACCAAAACCCAAAGCGCGAGGAGAGTACCTCATCAAAAAAACAACAACGATTCGGTAGAGAAACACAAGGGTTCGGCCTAGTCAAGAGAATGAGTGAAAGAAACAATGAGGGGGTTCGGCTAAGAATAAGATAATAAAGCGATTAAAACTTACCCCTTTTGTTGAATAAAGAAAGATTTGCTCTCTTACCACCACAAGATTACTTGCCCATAATATTTTAGATTATAGAGTGATTTTTAGAAGTGAGATTCGATTTTACAAATGGATAATAAGAAATTGGTTTGGCAAATAATGAAACCCCAATGAGAGAATTTCTCTTCTAATTCGACAATAGAAGAAATATTGTTGGAGGGAAGGAGAATTCGGTCTAGGCGCTTTTGTTTGGAAAAAGAAAGAAATTGTGATTACTCAGGTATTTGCCAAAGGGAAAGAAACTAAAAAGAATTGGGAGATTGGAAGGAATTTTTCCCCTAATTAATCAACTAAAGCACACAAAAGCAACAAATGCCCTACTTACCCATACGACACATATATATACTAAAACAATAAATAAATAAATAAATAAATAAATAAAATAAACCTACATTCCCCAGTCGACTCAAACTTATCACCAATTAAATTCCTTTATTTTCTCCAAATTTTATCTTTATCCCCATCCAAAAATTCCTTTATTTAGCCAAAAATCCAATTTGAATTACATTCAAATTGCTTTCCCTGAACAGCAGCCATCCTTTGGTGTTTCGGCCCACTTCAAACACCTTCCCAATGCCAATAGCAAAATAGCAGGTTATTGCGCACAAGGCAACTCGAAACCAAGACCTCCAAGCACTACCACACGCTACCAGCCACTGGGATTCGAACCTGCGACCACTCGGATCCATAGCATGCTTCTCGCCACTGCACCACAACTCTTCTTATGATATGTTCCATTCTCAACTTCTTTTAAGGCCTATTTCCCAGTGACTGAATCATCTAAAGAAATCTAAAAATATTCGCCACACCCAGCTTCGAACCTCCAACCTCTTCACTATGATACAGGCCCCTTGCCACTGCGCCGCCCGCTTTATTTGAGTCATATTTCCTCCCTAATTAATTATAAACCTTTCTGTTGCGCTCCAGGTTTACTAAAGAAAACCAACATTTAGAGCACGCCGCGACTAGAACCCTACTCCCCCTCCTGCTCCTAATGCCTTTGCCACTGGGCCAAGTGTTTCTTTGTGTTGTGTAATATCCTGAAATAGGGGTTATTTGTGATTGTATTGTTTTGCATGAGTATGGATTGTCGTGTTGTTAATTAAGATGTTCTAGGGTTTAGGAATAGGCCAAGGGTAGGCTCGAGCTATAGGAAAATTTTTGTTTTTAAGCTTTAGTTAGAGGGAGCTGAAGGAGCTAGGGGTTAAGTGTAATTCGTGGGGAGTTTAAGCACAAGAAATGCCTTGGTAAAGTGGCAAGGAGGCGCCACTTAAGGCCTTGGGAGGTGACGCCACATGCAGGGAAAGGAGAGCTCAGGTTCGAGCAGCAGAAATCTCACTTTCTGCTTATTATTTTGACGCCAAGAGGGGAGGAGTTGTGCTCAGCACAAACTCTGTCAGATAAGCTTGGAATAAGTCAAGATAATTTGTTTTGGTGGAAAGGAGAATTTAGGAGTGTGATTAATTCAAATTAGTTTGATTGTTATGGCTAGATGACTAATAGTTTAGGTAAGCTTGAACTTGGGGAAAGGAATCATTTTGATTAAGGAATGATAAGGGGACATAAGGCTTGGATTAAGGATGGGGTTTTTGGAAACTTTTTATTGGCCAACTTGTCCATGTATGTGGACAGCATTATGGTTTAGGGGGGTGACCGAATTTTGTTGAAGGTTTTGGTAGGTTGGTAGCTAGTTGGTCAAATTCCTTAGCATTTTGTGCATCATTTTCTTTTCTCTCAAAACTCTTTCTCCTAAACTGAATTTGAGCAATAGGTAAGCTTTTGTTTTGGTTTTGGCTTTTATTCTTGACCAAATTGGTATTGTTTTCTTTTCCTCTCAAGCTCTTTTTCTCTTTGTGCCGAAAATATTCTACCATTGAAGGGAGGCATTTTTCTTTCATCTTATTTTTGATCAAAGTCGAATACCATTCATATTTCTTCCTTTCTCCCCTTTTTGGTTTAGCCGAATCTTAATTGCTTTTCTCTTCTATCAACCATACTCTATTGCCGAATCCTCCCTCTTCCATTGCATTTTTCTTTTCCATTCTCTTTTTCCACTCTAGCCGACTCTCATTTGTTTGTCTTTTATCCACCATAGCCGAATCTTCTTTCTTTCTTCTAGTTTATTTTGGCCGAATCTCAATCAAGCCTTGATCTCTTTTGGTTGTTTCTTCAATCGGTTTTAAGAAGGTAAGTGTCCATGGCCGAAACTCCCTTCTTACTTTCTCTTTTTCTCTGTCGACACACATAGGTGAAAGCCTAATCCGTCATTTGTTGATAGTGTTGTTAATCATTAATGGGAACCGATTTCTCCCTAGGTTCTTCGGGATTGTGGAAGCAGTCGATTTAAGCCCCTATTCTTTAGCGATCGAAGTTGGTAAGTCAAGTGGTAAGGATATCTATGTCGGTTCATCATTCTTTAAGTTGTTGAAAAGCCGAAGGCTATTGAGACTAAGATCTATTGGTATGGCCGAATGGCCTTGTTAATGGTTTTGTGGTTTGGCCGAATGTAGGACAGGGAGATCTAGTGTGGTAGATCGGGTCTTCGGGATTTAGTGATTTCGCTAGTAATAGGTGTGTAACTTACACACTTTATAACTTAGTAAATATATATTAATAACCTAAATATGTGAAAAGCCGAAAACTGTGAAGATCATGATATGATACCTTATGGGTATGAGCAAGGATATGGGTAGGTCCGTTTCAATATGATTTTGCTATATGATGCTTAATACCATGAACTATGATATATTTGCTATATGTTCATATTAAGGCATGATGGCATGATTTGTACATGTGATGCATTGATGTGGGTGATATGAGAGGAGGGGGAAGATTTGATATCCGTGTCTTTGGGACACCAGAGGTTTGGCACCTCCAGTAGTTTGGTACCACGGTTTATTTTGTGACTTTGGGTCACCAGAGGTTTGGCACCTCATAGCGACTCATCCCAGTGGCTTAGTACCACAGTGGGTTGGCCCCACATTTGATATGACGGGATTGTCGCCAGTGATTTGGTATCACAACGTGGGTTGGCCTCACAGATGGATTATTCGTGACTTTGGGTCACCAGTGGTTTGGCACCACATTATTATTGGATATCGTGACTTTGGGTCACCAGTGGTTTGGCACCATCAGTGGTTTGGTACCACACGAGGTAGAAACGGAGTTATGGATGGCTAGGTTTGGGTGCATGATATATTGCTTGGTTATGATTTGTGTAAGCTTGTTGTATTAACTGGGGGAGGGATTATGGACTGAGTCTTGGTGACTCACCTTCTCCCTTATCTTTTCAGGTGATTCGTAGATCGCAGATGAGGAGCCGGGTGGACTCGAGGTGGCCCATGCATTAAAACATTTGGTTTTACTTGGATTTTGAATTGGGTAATTATTTTATATTTTGCTTTTATTATTTGGGTTTGTAATAGGGCCTTTTAAATTATGTTTTGAATTATTTATATGTTTTGGATTTGGTTTCGAACATGGTTAAGTGAATTACTTGATTAATTTAATAATGTGAGTGCAAGGTTTTCTAAACTACAAAACGCAATGGTTTTCAAAACTTTACCATCGGGTAATACAAATCACTTGATAATAAATGACAACTCAAATGTTTTGGACAACTTAAACGGTTTTCAAACTTAAGTTTCCACACTCAAATAGAAATGGTTTTCAAATTAATCATTTGGGTTTCTTTTAAAATGACAAAAAGGTTTTCTAATCTATGGATCGATAACTAAGTTTTAAAGAATGATTTCCAGGATCCCAAAGTAAACTATCGATTTTAAATAATCATGCTTTGATTTCTTTAGGCATAAAACAACAAAGAATTTTCACTAAAATTTAACCTTAACCTGATTTCCTCAAAACGTTTTTCCTCTGTAACATGTCAGATTCGGTCGTGGTGTGTTAACCAGGTTTGGGGTGTTACATGTTGTGAATCAGACCCAACTAATTATAAGGCCTAAACACTAGCCTTCATACTAACATATGCGCAATAAATTTTTTTTTGCCAAGTCCAGGACTTTTGATTAACACTAACAACCCTTCCTAAATCACCTAAAAATTAAACTAAACATGCAACCATAAATAAACACACTTAATTCATTATTCCCTTTCTTTTTTTTTCGATCAACAAAATCCATCCTCTTGACACACGAAACCCATTTATTCTAGGCCCAATTTTCAGGGCGTTACACCCAATGGGGTTTTTCTACGTGTACCTAGACGATGATGGGCAAGCCTCACGAAATGTGAGTGTAGGCAAATCCATATCACGAACACGTTAGGAAAGAAAATGCCCTTGCAATGAACCTTAAAGGAATGTCTTTGTGGAGTAATATGAAAGGAAAGCCTTTGTGGTGAATCATGAAAAAAAACCCTTTGTGGCGACTTATGAAAGGATCACCTTAGTTGCATGCTCTATCTGATAACCGATACGATGTATTCTGCTAAGTCTATGTGGCGTGAACTCTTAAGAATGTCAGGTAAGCCATGAATCTAAACGTCTGTCTCGATGGTAAAAAATGAGTCATTTCTAATGGTTCTATAATAAGTATGAATAAGACAGTGTATTGATATACTCCAGAATAAGAGTTGAATAAAGTCTTAAGAGTTCTCCATGAAAAGGGGATGTTTATTTGAATGACAAGAAGGGTGCTTGTTATGATGATCTATAAGTATGAAAAGTAAGGGGTATCGTATCTGCTTCAAAATTTATTCTTAGTATAAGTCAATGCTAAATTGATTTATGAGATTCTGATATAGTATAGTATGAAGTCCAACTAGATGTTATTCGTAATGAATTATCAGTATGGGCATGTGAATAGAAATGAATCAGGGTATGTTTGAATGAGAACCAATAGCATGAAAAACTGTGTAGGTACCTGCCATATGTATGTAGCCACCCAATACAATGTTAGTAAGAAATTATTTGAAAGATGAGTATAAGTTAAGTTATGAATTGTTGGAGGTGGATTCTAAGGGTATATTCTTTTACAAAAGTATTATGGGGTAAAAGAATCATGTAAAAGTGAGAAGGGTCCTCTAGCTAATTAAGCATGTAAGAGTATGTATAACAGGGAATGATAGTTGGCGTATACGAGATTGATAAGATCGTGTGACATCAGCTGTGGTAAATGATGCAAAGTAGAAGTTTTTCTCATAGAAAGTCCTAGAATATTACAAAGACTCCATCAAGGTATGGTTAATAAGCTCAGTAAATACTTTTGTACTTACAAGATTATTATTTCTTTTCAGGTTTGTGGGGAAGAGGTTTCGCCTGGGGGGACAACGCCATGAGTACACCAAGCTGGTGGCAGATTGGGCTATTATGCATACAGAGGATTTGAGGAGTAGTCTTGAAATTTTCCTTTTGAATCTGTCTTAAATAAATTTCTAATTTGTAGAGATGTGTATTAGATGTGTTGTAATAAGTTGTTTAACATATATTTCATTTTTAAATTTTGAAAATGTTAAGCTTTTCTTTTGGACTTCAAATAACATAATTAAAATAAATGAGGAATTGTTAAATGTTTTGCATCATCTAGTAACACCTGAGATCCAGAATCGGTAAATTGGGTCGGGTTGAGGACGTTACAAATATCAATACCATTTTGGCATTATGTTTGTTTAAAACTGTTCATATGGTTAAATATCAGTACCAAATGCCAAAATATCTATACCTAAGTTTAAAAATGGTATAGACCAATCTTTAAAATGTCTATTTCATTCCAGTATCACCTACAATTCAATTTATCATAATATCAACCAAAAGCATACCACAAATATCACCTATACAATCATCCTATGTGCCTAACATGATGTGATTTCCCCAAACTAAATAGAACCTCGAAAATAAATCGATGAGACCCATATTTGATAGTAAGGAGAATGCACTATTTTTGTTAAGGACCATCTTGATTTAGGAACAAAATGATGGAAACATTGACCTGAAGTACTTGAAGTTTAAGGAACTGAAGTTATGTAGAACCCGATCCACTTAACTTGCAAATTACTTGAACCTTGGTATAATGAAGTCGCCACACTTCGGGGTGGATTGGAATGGAGTGATAAGACAAAAGGTGAACACCAGAAAACCGTAAGTTCTAATAAGTTCAAATTAGTTGAATGAAGAACTGATACGGATGAGAATGTAGAACAGGATCGTAAAGTTTGTCTAAGTCACGGATTTGACTTATGGCTCTAGACATTCGGAAATAAACTTGGATTTTAACACAACCTGAAATGAAAATTGAAACCAAGTCAGATAAAAAAATTAAAATAAATATCTAAGATAAATAATAAATCAAAGATTAGAATAATAAAGAAGAAAACAAAGAATATAGATGGAAAAGATAAAACGTGTCATGTAGAAGTCCCAAGAAGCCTTGGAAACACGAAGAATCCACAACCCCTTCAAGAGGCTTTAATTTCCCCTCCAGGAAAGCAAACTTGGCAAGAAAAAGTTTGAAGATGATCCCCACAATCTAAAAAGATTGTTAAAAGCTCTTCTAAAAGAAACTCAAGAACAATTATTGAAAAGAAAAGCTCAAAGAGAATTTACATAATAATCAATTATCTTATTTGTGTATAATGCAAAGGCCTATATATCGGCTAGTTAAATAAATCTAAATAAAACTCCTAAGTATATTGGAACTCTAATTTAATCTAAACAAGAAGTAGTTTTAAACTAAACATTCTTGTTGACATAAAACTACTAAATAACTTAAACTCCTTAATAATAATTAAAAATTCAGAATAATAAAATAATAAACTAACAAGAGCTGATAAATACAATATTAGGCTCATATATAATAAGAAATTAAGTCTAAAAGCCAAACCCAATATGATTTAAACTTGAATTAAAATCCCAAAACTCGTAATTCCCAGTACAATCCTGTCCAGAAATTCTACTTGCGTAGTCTTCACTAAAATGATCATAACTTGAGCTCTTAAACTCAAAATTGAGTGATTCAAAGTGTGTTTGGAAGCTAAAAGATAGATCTTTAAAATAAATGATGATATCTCTACCCAAAAATGTTAGGATCCCATCTAAAAAGTTGTCTCAACTCTTTTGATTTCCCAAGCTTGAAAATTGGTAGCTTTGATGAATAGAATTTAATAAATTTCACTCTATCCATGCATGTATCATTCCCCCTTTCCTCAAAAAGATTCATCCTCAGATCTTGTCTTTGATCAAATTTTGGTTTGATTTGCTTGGCCTTTGGCATTGTTGTTGGGCCTTGAGGTAGTGTGAGCCCATCACACTCATGGGTCTGAAATTAGGCTTTGAGACTCGCATCATTCTGCCTTCCTCAAGAAGATTCATCCCTGAATCTTTAGCTAATCTTTCTTTTGTGCCAAAACTATCTCCAAGATCAAAGATATGATTTTGATTTCCCAAATTAGCATGGATCAAGTATCTCTCTTAAGAAATATTAGGCACATGAGTCTTCAAGTAAAAACTAACATGTAACTATGCATGTTCACCCATAAGAATTTCCAATGATGGGTCAAAAATTTCACATAATCATAAAAATTAGGAAGTTTAATATTATTATGTAAAAATTCATCATTAAAGGTCAAGATAGAAAATTATGTTGCAAGAGAAAATCTATAAAATGCTTTAAAAAAACTTTTTAATGCAACATAATTACTATTTTTAACCATTACAAATTTAGATAAACCCATAAAATCAGTTGAACTTTTAGACCAAGGTTTAATGTAATTTGAGCAACGTATAAACTTGTTGTAAGGAAATATTTTACAAACAAAATTAGTAGCATACTTATCAAAAACATTCGAGGTGTGCCTTGTAACAGCCCATTTTTCAGGGTGTTAAAAATAGTAGTTTCGGGGCCAAAAATCTGAAGAGTAAGTTCGTATTACAATAAATTTTGAATTGGTTATTTTTGTTATTTGAATGAATAAGTAGGTTTAAGTGGTATGACCCAAAGTTAAATGGTTTTAGAAAATGAGGTATCGGGACCTCGTTTCTATAAACCAAGCCGTAAATATTTAATAAAATATTTACGGAATGTTATTAAGGACGTATTAAAATTTGGTTAAGAAAATTTAATGTTTAGGTAGTTAATTAATTAAAAAGGACTAAATTGTAAAGGATGCAAAAGTTAATCGCTATTACCTTAGTTAAAGAACCATAAGTTAAGGGTTTTAAAAAGTAAATATACCTTGTTTTTATTAGTGGACGATTTCAAGCTACAAATTTAAGCAATTTTAGGTAAGTTATAAAGGTTATAATAGTAAATTAATAAATAAATTAAAATTAATAAAAATATGATAAATGTGTTATCATATTCAATGCCTTTATCACCAGTTATGGTTAATAAAACACCAATTTTGAACTTCTTAGATTTCGGCCAAGCTTCAGGGTATGTGTAACATCCTAGATTAGGGTTATGCGTTCGTGCGTAATTCATGAGATAGTGGGCTCAGTGGGTGTGTTGGATGTGATCTGAGGAGTTTTAGGAACCCTAAGATGTAAGGAAATGTATGGAAATGTATGGAAATGTAAGGAAATGTAAGGAAATGCCTTATCTTGGAAATGTAGGGAAATGTCCTGGAAATGTAAGGAAATGATTTAGAAATGTTGAGTTTAAAAGAGGCAAACGAACATTTTTGGAAACTTGGAAATGTAAGGAAATGATAAGTTTTAAAGTTTAGAAAGAGGAAATTAAGGCAAGGTGGCCTTAAGAAAATTAATAGAGGGAATTTGACACAAGAACGGGCTTGGAAAAGTGGCCTGGAGATGCCACTTAGGGCCTCTAGAAATGGCGCCACATACAGGAGTATTGGGCCAAGGTTCGAGCTGCATGGGAAGCAAATAAAAGAAATTTTATTTTGCTACAAGGAGCAGAGAGGTGGACGGCACATGGCTATAAATTAGGAGCTTTTATTCTTTTATTTTTAAGAGATAAATAGAGGACAAATAAGGGATTTATTTATCATTATTTTCAAGAGATAATTGTTGGATTAAATTCTTTAATTTTTAAATAAAGTGATAAAGATATGAGAGTGGTGGCCAAGTAAGGGACTCTAGCCTAGTAATTTTGGCTATAAAAGGAAGAGTAAGGCTATTCTTCATTCATTCTTTTCTCTTCAAGAAAACCTCTGTCGAAATTCTCTAAAGTTTCTTCTCTTCTCTCTGCCGAATTCTCTCTGCCATTATTCTCTTTTTCTCTTTTCTTTTTGATTCTCTTTGGCCGAATCCTTCTACACCCTATTCTCTTATTCTTGTTCTCTCAATCTCCTAAAAGCCGAATATTGTTGAGGATTCAAGCCAAGGTGTTGTCGACTACAACATTAGGGGAGGAATTTCGGGATATCAAGTGTTGCCGATTTCAATACTAAAGGTAAGGATGTTATTGACATCGTTTTGGTTCTTTTCTTTAAGCCGAAATTTAGATTCTAATGCCATTAATATCTTTGGCCGAAACTTTGAAGAGATCTTTCAGGATTTACTAAGTGTCGACTACAAGGAAGGAGAAGTTCTTTTCCCGAAGGTCCACCATAGGCCGCATGTTCCCTAGTTATTCGGTGAGTTTTGGGATTTAAAATCCACAAGGTAAGTGTCTATAGCATTCGGCCAAGGCCATGTTTGGTAAATAGATGTGTTTTATTAGTTATTCAAAAGCCGAAACTAATCTATTCAAGTAATCTAGTGATTGCCGATTTCAAGAAAGAAGGATACAAAGTTTCGGGACTTGATTCTTAAGTCAATCGGCAACAAGGTAAGTTTTAGTGTACTAATCCTACTAGGATTTGGATTTATGGCCAAATGGCTCTTTACTAAGTATTAAATGATTGATTAAATGTAGAGATCTAAGATCTAAGGCATTAGATCAAGCTTTTCGGGATTTGGATTGAAAGCATTAAGCAAATCAGGTGTGTACCCCACACTATTTCTCAATAAGTTTTATGGCATGTTTAATAAATATATATATGTGATATTAAGAATATGAAAGTGTAAGAAAGTGGCTAAGGTACCATGTTATGGTACAAAGTACTCAGGCACGTTTCCTACTCCTACTAGGATTATGAAATATGTTAATTGTAACATGAGAATAAGAATAAGAATGTGAACTCTGGCATATTTATGCATATTACTATTATATGGGGCATATGGGTTTTATTTTGAAGGGGAAGTGAATGTGGTGACCTAAGACCACGAACACGGTGACCTAAGACCGTGATATCTGAATGTGGTGACCTAAGACCACAGTAATCTGAATGTGGTGACCTAAGACCACAGTAATCTGAACGTGGTGACCTAAGACCACGAATGCGGTGACCTAAGACCGCGATATGGAGTGTAGCGGAAGGAGGGTCGACTTAGTAGTCCCCACGGTGTATAGGTTGGTACGGGGGAGTGTAGGATGGCTTAATAGGTTTGGGTTTTGGGAATGCATCATAACTTGTATGCTATGATATGAATGTGTAATAATTGTTATGCCTGATTCGATTATGATTTAGTGTTGTGTACACATTGAGTCTGTTGACTCACCCCGTTGTGGGACTATTTTCAGGTGACGAACAGTAATGGACCGGGCTCGGCAGAAGCTTAGGGATGGCCATGCACAGAAAGAAATTTACGATTTGGACGTTTATTTTATTTTAAGTATTTTAAGTTTATTTTGGGAATTATTTGATGTAATAAGGCCATAAGGCCATAGTTGAATTTCTTTATTTCTTTTTACTTTTATTTATTATGTTTACAAATTATTATTTATGGATCAAACAAATTTATTTTAAAAATAAACTCCAAGTGTTTTGTCACCTTAATTAGAAAAAAAAAAAGAGATCTAATATATTATTAATACATTTTCAACTCAAGCCCAACCCAAACAAACTTTCTTTCTAAACACACAAATTTTTCCTAAGTAATAAAAGAGTTTTGAATTGGTTTACATCGAGGAACATACCAGATCCGGTCACGGCTCGTGGGCCTGGTTTGGGGTGTTTCAGTATGCATGTAAGTCCATTTTGCATCTATTTTTAATGATTTTTTATGTTTATCATATTAGCTTAATCTAGCTAACTTGGGGATCAATTTGTTAAATTGTTAAATGTTTAGAATTTTACCATGGATGAAATTGAAGTGCTCTTGAAATTTTATGATAGATTATTAAGCTTGGTTGTTAAATATAAGTATTTTGTTAAGTAATTTTTGATGATTTTCAAGTTTACAGACTGATTTATGAAAATGGTAAAATTCAAGGTAAATATTGTAAATTTTTTTATAAATATGAGCTGTTATAAGATTGGGTAAAAATTGGCTAGCTTGATTTATGATTAAAATTGATGAAATTGCAAGTTTCGGGTTTAAGGACTAAATTGTAAAAAGGGTAAACTTTGAGGGTGATTTTGTAAATTTTTATTATTATGGGTTATAAGCTAAATTAATTATTTTAAACGTTGGAATGGGATTAATTGAATAAAAATGATGAAATTGCAAGTTTCGGGTTTAGGGGCTAAATTTCAAAAAAGGTAAACTTTGAGGGTAATTTTGTATATCTCAAAAAGGACTTAATTGCATAAAATGAATTGATTTTTCTATTAAAATTAGTGAATTGAATGAAATTATTATTTTAGATCAAGAATGAGTGGAAAATCAAGTTGAAGAGAAAATTACCAAATAGACCCTATACTTAGTCATTGTTGCAATTTAATCAGGTAAGTTCGTATGAACTATAATAATTATAATGTTAATTAAATTAAATGTTTACTATGTTGTTTTAAATGTAAATGAAATAATATATATGTGAATGTATTCACATTATGACGTGAATGTATTCACATTATGACGAATTGACTGATACTGAGTCCCGATTGAACCTTAAGAATTCTTAGGATAATAATGACATGTCATAAGGGATTTCATGTTTTGGGTGCTGGTCTTGAATGTCCTACTGATGGCAGAGGTCCTGCATTTGTTGTAGATTCTCCACAGCTCGTGTGTGCAGCATCATGTTGCTTACATTCTGACCCACGACTCGTGTGAGCAGACCTATTTCACAGCTCGTGTGAGCAATGATGTAAAGGAAAGGTTATGGTTATATATAAAGGCACACTTCGTGTGAGCTTTCTTAAGTATCCGATGTAATTCTAGGTGGTTCAACGGGTAAGAAAAGGAATGGAACGGTAAGTGACTTAATGGAAAGGTTCATAATTTTATGAAAAGGTTGATGCTTATATCATGTATCTTATGAAATCTATTTATGTTATAAATAAGCTTATATGATTGTCAATGAATCTACTAACATGTGAGCTTGATGATGCTTGAATAGGCTTATATTAAACTCATGGTATTAGAAACAGTAAGTAAGCAAATGGAATGAATCATGATCATATGGTAACAATGATAAATTAAATGTTATATTTATTTATGGTTGATTTCACATGTATCATGAACAAGTATACTAACTTGTGAATTTGATGGTGTTATATAGACTTTTATTAAGCTTATGGCATTGGTAAAGGTTTATACTCATTCTATACATTTTATTATTGAAATGGTATGTTATGTTTAAAGTTTTTACGAGATTACTAAGCATTCATTGCTTATGTAGCTATTTTTCTTTGTTTTATATATTATCGGAAGCTCGATCAGTTGGAAGCTCGTCGGAGATCTATCACACTATCCAGTAGACAATTTGGTAGTTTTTGAGTAATTTGGTTAAGGTTTATAATGGCATGTATAGGGCGCTTTGTAATGGTATTATTTGGTGTTTTGGCATGTATAAGCTTTGGAATGCTATGTTGGTTTGATACACATTGATGCCTCACCAAGTTATGTGAATTTGGTTACTTTAAAGTGCTTGTTTATAAGGTTATCTTGGCATGATGATGATGGCTTGAAAATGGTTATTTGTGATATGTTTTAGTTCATAATTGAATTAGGTTATCATGTATGGAAATGGAAATGTTAACATGTATAAGTATTTTGTGTTGATGGTGAAACACCCCAAACCCGGCCCACGAGCCTTGACCAAATCTGGTATGTTCCTCGATGTAAACCGTTACAAAATTCTTAAGTTACTTTGGAAAATCTGTGTGTTTTGAAAGAAAGATTGATTTTTGGGTTGGGCTTGAGTTGAAAACTAGCTTATCTTATATTGGAAACCCTTTACTTTTGGTGACAAAACACTTAAAATTTATTTTAAAATAAATTTACTTAGTCTTTAATTCATGAAATTTTCGTAACATAATAATTTAAAAGTAAAATAAAATAGTTCACTATGGCCTTATTACAACAAAATAACCCAAATAATTGAAAGTACTTAATAATAATAAAATAAATAAAATAAAAGTCCAAATCGTAAAATTCCTTGCTGTGCATGGCCACCTTTAAGCTCCTGCCGACCCGGTCCGTTACGGATCATCACCTGGAAGAAAACGTTTTCCCAACGGGGTGAGTCAAACAGACTCAATGTGTAACCAACACTAAAATTTAACAGTTCAGGCATATAATATCATATCACATACATATTCATATAACAGATCGGAATTAATGATGCAACCCGAACCCAAACCTATATGCCATCCGCTACACATCACCCGTACCGTCCTGCACACCGTGGGGACTACTAAGTCAACCCTCCATCCGCTACACATCATCGAAGGCAGCCACTGCAGTCGACGTGCTCATCGCCCTTATAAAATTCGTGGCATAGCCACCAGATACATATTTTGTGTCATGAGACACCATATTCAGATATCGTGGTCTTAGGTCACCACATTCAGATATCGTGGTCTTAGGTCACCACATTCACTTCCCCTTTTCATAATATCCCATATGCCCCCATATATCATACACATTATGCAATATCATGCCTTAATTCACATTCTTATCATATTCATGGCATAACAAATCTTATTATACTCATAGTAGGAGTAGGAAAACGTACCTTAGTACTGTGTACCATAACATGGTACTTAGCCATATTTTCCACATTCGTATAACATACATACATATTTAAATATTGCCATAAAACGTATTAAGAATTAGTGTGGGGTACACACCTGATACACTTAGCAGTTCTCTTAAATCCCGAAAAGCTTGATCTAATGCCTTAGATCTCAATTCCTACATTCGGCCAACCTTAATGTGTTAGCAAAAGCCTATTCGGCTATAAAACCAAATCCCAATAGGATTTGTACACTTAAAACCTACCTTGGTGTCGATTGTCTTAAGAATCAAGTCCCGAAACTTTGTTGTATTCCTTCTTGCATTCGGCCAAACATTAGATTAATCAAATAGGATAGTTTTTCGGCTTCCAAGATAATAAGGAATAGATCTAAGTATCAAAATAGAGCTATAGTCGATTGTTCATAGCGCTTACCTTGTGGTTTTGAAATCCCGAAATCAGCCCCCTAACCAAGGAGATGTCGAATTACCTATAGTCATAGGTTAGATTTAAATATAACTTTAAATCACATAATAATGGCCTATGGCCGAATATCACTTTATTGCTTTACCTTAAAACTTGAGATCCCGAAAAGATCCTCTTCCAAAGTCGACAACACTTAACTCCCGAAACACCCCTTCATAGATTCGGCCAAAGAACAACATGAGGGATTAGATCTTTAGTTTTCGACAAGCCTAAGAGTAGAAGAATGAAAACCGAATTTGATCTTACCCTTACCTGAAGAAATCGACAGCAACTATGTCAGTCACCTCTGAGATATTCGGCTTTGAAACTTAAAGAAAAATTCGACTAGAAGTCCCTTATATAATCGGCTCTTGAAAAGGGTAGCAAGAGTTATGGATTCGGCTTCCACAAGGGTCACAAAAGAAAAGGTATGAGGTGGTAACGGCAATAGTGAAGATCTTTGAAGAAGAAAAGATGGATAAGTCGGCTAGGCTTTCTTGAGTATTCGGCTTTGGCAAAAATAAAAGAGAAAGGAGAGAGTTTGCTAGAGATTTTCGGCAGGGACTTAGAAAAGAATGAACAATGGCCTTATTCTCCTCTTTGCCGAAATTATCACCCAAGGAATCCCCTATTCAGCCAACACTAGCCAACTCCTAGCTTTTCTCTTATCCCTTTATTCAATAATAGAATTAATCCCTCAATTATCTCTTATCACTTAATAAAAAAAATACCAATAATTATCCATCATTAATCCATCTATTTGCCGAATTTTAACAAATATAAAACACCTCCCTTTTAGTGCCTTAATGTCGTCCACTTCTCCCTCTTAATGCCGAAAAATAAAAGCTCCTTTTGTTTACCTTGTGGCTCGAACCTAGGCCCATTTGCATAGCTTGTGGCATCACTTACCTGGGCTTTAAGTGGCGCCCTATAGCCACTTTACCAAGCCTATTTGTATGTCATATTTCACATACATTTTCTCTTAAGGCCCTGTTCACTTAGCTCCCTTAATAAGACTTAAAATCTAAAAATTTTCTAAGGTATTTCCCTACATTTCAAAGTTCACGATATTCATAGATCACATTCAGAACATTCATAAACATGCTATTTCATATAATTAAGCATGAATGCACAAGCCCAATTTCAGGATATTACAGTTCTGCCCCCTTAAAATAATTTCGTCCTCGAAATTACCTGACTGAAATAAGTGAGGGTATTGTTGTCGCATTGCTTCTTCTGGCTCCCACGAAGCTTCTTCCGATCCATGATTGCGCCATAACACTTTGACTAAAGGTACTGATTTCCGTCGTAACACTTTCACGTCTCGTTCTAGAATCTGAACCGGCTCCTCCTCGTAGGACAGATCTGGCCTTAATTCCACCTCTTCAACTGGTACCACATGAGATGGATCCGATCGATATCGACACATCATGGACACATGGAATACGTCGTGCATCTGCTTCAATTCAGATGGCAAATCTAACTGATATGCCACTGGTCCAACTCGCTTCAACACTCGATAAGGTCCTATAAACCTTGGGCTTAGCTTCCCTTTCCGACCAAATCTCATCACCTTCTTCCAAGGTAAAACCTTAAGGAATACTTGGTCTCCCACATCAAATTCTATCTCCCTTCGTTTGAGATCTGCATATGACTTTTGCCTGTCCGATGCTTCCTTCAACCGTGCACGAATTATCTCAACCTTCTCTTCGGATTCTGCCACAATCTCTGGAGCCAAAACTCGACGTTCCCTTAATTCCGTCCAACACGTCGGAGTGCGACATCTCCATCCATACAGTGCTTCATATGGTGCCATCCGAATACTAGCTTGATAGCTGTTATTGTAGGCAAATTCCGCTAGAGGCAAATAATCTTCCCAACTTCCTCTGAAATCCATCACACAGCCCCTCAACATATCCTCTAACACTTGGATTACCCGTTCAGACTGCCCGTCTGACTGTGGATGAAAAGCCGTAGCAAAAAAAAACTTGGTACCCAAAGCCTGATGTAGAGCTTTCCAAAACCGAGAAGTAAACCTTGGGTCCCTATCTGAGATAATTGACACCGGCACTCCATGCAACCTTACGACTTCCGCCACATACAACTTTGCCAACCTCTGCAAAGAATAGTCAACTCTCACCGGAATAAAGTGCGCGGACTTGGTCAATCAGTCCACTATTACCCATACCGATTCCTTCTTAGTAGGCGTAAGGGGAAGCCCACTAACGAAGTCCATTGTAATTCTCTCCCACTTCCACTGCGGAATCATGATTGGCTGAAGCAATCCTGACGGAACTTGGTGTTCAGCCTTAACTTGCTGACAGGTCAAACACTTGCCAACAAATTCTGTAACTTCTTTCTTAAGTCCAGGCCACCAAAACTGTTCTCTTAAGTCTTTGTACAACTTAGTGCCTCCGGGATGCATAGCATAAGGGCTACCATGCGACTCCTGAAGAATCTTCCATCTTAGCTCCGGATCCTTAGGCATACAGGCTTTCCCCTTGAAACACAACACTCCCTCGTCATTAATACCATAATCTTCTACCTCCTCGTTCTGTACTCGCTGTAGCTTAGTACTTAGTTCCTCATCAACCAACTGCCCCTCTTTCACTTCATTCAACCACGTCGGCTTAATTTGCAGCTCTGCTAGCAAACTTCCATCATCATACAAACTTAGATGTGTGAACATCGCCCTCAGGTCCGACACAACCTTCCGACTTAGGGCATCCGCCACTGTATTCGCCTTGCCCGGATGATACTCTATCGAACAATCGTAGTCCTTCAGTAATTCCACCCACCTTCGCTGTCTCAAGTTCAACTCCTTCTGAGTCAACAAGTACTTAAGACTCTTGTGGTCTGTGTAGATTACCAACTTTTCCCCATAAAGATAGTGTCTCCACACCTTAAGAGCAAAGACCACTACCGCTAGTTCCAAGTCATGAGTCGGATAGTTAACCTCGTGTGGCCTTAACTGTCGAGACGCATAAGCGACTACTTTACTATCCTGCATCAGTACGCACCCTAATCCCGTGTGAGAAGCATCACAATACACCGTGAAATCCTTTCCTGCCTCCGGCTGAATCAAGACCGGAGCTTCAGTTAACACTTGCTTAAGCTTCTCAAATCTTTCTTGTTGCTTATCTCCCCATACGAAAGGTACTTCCTTCCTCAACAACTTCGTCAAAGGCGCGGCAATCGACGAGAACCCTTCCACAAACCTTCTGTAGTAGCTTGCCAATCCCAAGAAACTACGAATCTCTGCCACCGACCTAGGTGGTTTCCAATCTAACACCGCTTCAATCTTCCTAGGATCCACCCTTATTCCTTCTGCAGACACCACATGTCCTAAAAATGCAACCTCCTTAAGCCAAAATTCACACTTGCTGAATTTGGCATATAGCTTCTTCTCCCTTAACACTTGCAGCACCACTCAGAGATGCTCATCATGCTCCCCTTCAGACTTAGAATACACCAAGATGTCGTCGATAAACACTACGATGAACCTATCCAAGTATGGTTGAAAAACCCGGTTCATCATATCCATGAACGCGGTTGGGGTGTTCGTCAATCCAAACGGCATTACAACAAACTCAAAATGCCCATACCTTGTCCGAAAGGCCGTCTTATGGATATTTGCCTCCTTCACCTTCAACTGATGATATCCCGACCTTAAGTCTATCTTTGAGAATACCGCGGCCCCCTTAAGCTGATCGAACAAGTCGTCCATCCTTGGAAAAGGGTACTTGTTCTTGATGGTAAGCTTATTCAACTGATGGTAATCTATGCACATACGCATAGCTCTGTCCTTCTTCTTCACAAATAGGACCGGTGCTCCCCATGGAGACACACTGGGTCGAATAAACCCACGATCAAGTAACTCTTGGATTTGAGCCTTGAGCTCCACCAACTCCTTTGGTGCCATTCTGTACGGGGCAATTGACACAGGAGCTGTTCCCGGCAGCAAGTCAATTCCAAACTCCACCTCCCTATCTGGGGGTATTCCTGGTGATTCCTCCGGAAACACATCCTCAAAATCCCTTACCGTTCTAACTCCACTAGCCCCTTCTTCCTTTCCATCTAACGCACTTACGAAGGCTAAAAACGCCTTGCACCCTTTTCGAACCATCTTTTCAGCCTTTAGCGCCGAAACTACATTAGACAAGTAGTTTCTTCTTTCTCCTATCATAATGACCACTTCATCCTCCGGGGTCCTTAACTCCATTCGCTTAGCTGCACAGTCTAACACAGCCCGATGGTCCACTAGCCAGTCCATTCCAAGTATGAGATCGAATTCTCCAAAGGGAAGTTCCATCAAGTCGGCAGAAAATACTACGCCTTGAATTTCCAAAGGTATACTCCGAAAGATCTTATTTACCACTACCGTTTGACCTAGTGGGCTTACTACAGTCATCTCCCTATCCGAAAGTTCAGAGGCTATGTCTAGAGTTTCAACTACTCTACATGCAATATAAGAATGGGTCGAGCCCACATCAATCAGAGTAAAATAAGGCTTGCCAAATATAAGGAACGTACCAGTTATGACATCCGGCGCGTCTCCATCCTCCCTACGGCGAACTGCATACACCAAGCCCGACTGTCTTGCCTCAGTATTATTAGCACCTCTGCCAGGTGTTCCACGTCCTTTTCCAGCCCCATTACCTCTGCCATTCGGACCACGACCTCGCTGAGGCTGCTGTCCACCTCTACCAGCCTGATTAACATTCTAAACCACTGGTCAATTCCCATCCGGCCTCTTAGTACAATCCTTAATCATATGGTCCTTGGACCCACACCTAAAGCATCCTCTAGTCTTTTTCCAACACTCCCCTAAGTGTTTCTTCCCACACTGATTAGAAGTACGATATTGCCCTCCAGTATCAGTTTACTGACCTCGCGGCCCATCAACTCTAGGCCTTTTCTGAACATTCCCAGCTGATCCTGACGGCCCAAATCCTCTTTTCTGCTTATTCCGATCAGAGTGCTACCTTACAGAGTCCTTAATTCCTTCCGCTATCTTAGCTTTCTCTACCAACGCAGAAAACTCGCACTCTTGATATGGAGCGACTAACAACCTCAAGTCATCCCTTAGTCCGTCCTCAAACCGGACACAGCGCTCATGCTCAGTAGCACTACTCCTCGAGCATACCGGCTTAGCCTTAGAAATTCAGCTTCATACTCTGCTACGGACTTGTTCCCTTGAACCAGTCCCAGAAAAGCCTTCCTCTGCTCATCAGTATAACGAGTACCCACGTACTTCTTCTCATATGCCGTTTTAACATATTCCCAAGTAAGATCCTCAACTGTGGCACCATCCCGAACTGTGAGCTACCACTAATACGCTTCATCGCGTAGCAGCGCCACCATTCCTTTCAACTTCTCCTCAGGGGTCAGATCCAACTCATCCATAATCCGTTCCGTTGCTTCCAACCAATATTCAGCTGTACTGGGTGCCACCCCAGTTACTCCACGAAACACTTCAGCCCCATTGGCTCGGAGTCGCTCGGGTATAGATTTCTGAGCTCCCATATTTCCACCTGCTCCAGCCACCATTTCCAAAACTCGCAGCATAGCCTGCGACCCAGCATCATCCCCCGTCTGAGCTTGCTGCTCAACACCAACAGCTGGGGGTGGTGGTAGCGGTGGTACCTCATTGTTAGACCCTTGACCCGACCTAACGGGTTCCGACACAGTCATTCTTCCTCTACCGCGTCCATGACGACTGCGTCCTCTAGAACTCATGTCTAACGATGCGCTTTAATCTGATTTAAGAAAGTTTTATGAATTAGTCCTTGTTTCACTGATTATTCCCGGAGAAATTTTATGAAGAGAGCTTAATAGGGATTCTTTCGATCATTCAAAGTTCAAGTTTTCTATCCTAATTCACAGAAAAGCACATCCATTCCATAGTATCTCCCATACACCTTCACTCTTCGGACATTTCTGTCCGTTCTTATCCCAGGGGTATTTTCGTCATTTGTCCTACAGGGGTATTTTGGTAAATAATTGGGGTCAATTTGAAAAACCTCTATAAATCAAAGATATTTCAAAGATTACAAAACTTAGGGTTCTTTTTAAGAATATGTTTTCCAAATTGCTATTGTTTCACAAATTTTGGATATCGGGGGTCATTTTGGTAATTTTGAGAAACCAGGGGTAATTTCATAAATTATTAAGATCAGGGTATTTTGAATGTTCACAAAATAGGGTTTTTGGATACTTTTACGAAATAAGAGAATTTTATTGAATTCAGGGTAATATGGTAACTTTTAAAACCCAAGGGCATTTTAGTAATTTTGCAAATAGGGGTATTTTAGAAATTTTCATAAATCGAGAATATTTCAAAAAAATTTTATGAAATAGCCTTTATAAATCAAAAGGGTAATTTAGTAAATTTTTTTTAAACTAGGGTTTCTATAAAAATACGGTTAGTCCCTTTCGGGTTTTAGTTAGGGGTTTAGACCATGAATAAGTCCTCTTGGTTAGGGTGAACCGAAGCTACGCACCAGGTAGAATTCGAGTGGAGAGGAGGTGAGTCACGCGGACTGCTTAAATACCAAGCTCCCACTGAATACCAATCCTACACATGCGCACAATGGTTGCCACACCCTAACTCGGCGACTTAGACACAGGTGTGTTTAATTAGGCAATTAAGTCTTATGTAATGGTTGGGGTAACCTAGTACTAGGGTTCAAGTACTTATCATGCTAGTCTATGTTCCATTCCATTTCTACCCTTCTACAGACCACAATATAAATCACACAAAGGTTAGAGGTACTTACCTGGTGGACTTCGGGTCGGAGACTTAGGTGCCATGCCAGAAAAACCTGCTTTTCACAAAAATTCTTTTGGGCTTAATTTTTGAAAACGTTTTGGGCCTTAAACCCAAGGCCGAGAGTTTAAAAACTGGGCTCTGATACCAAACTGAAACACCCCAAACCCGGCCCACGAGCCTTGACCGGATCTGGTATGTTCCTCGATGTAAACCGTTACAAAATTCTTAAGTTACTTTGGAAAATCTGTGTGTTTTGAAAGAAAGATTGATTTTTGGGTTGGGCTTGAGTTGAAAACTAGCTTATCTTATATTGGAAACCCTTTACTTTTGGTGACAAAACACTTAAAATTTATTTTAAAATAAATTTACTTAGTCTTTAATTCATGAAATTTTCGTAACATAATAATTTAAAAGTAAAATAAAATAGTTCACTGTGGCCTTATTACAACAAAATAACCCAAATAATTGAAAGTACATAATAATAAAAAAATAAATAAAATAAAAGTCCAAATCGTAAAATTCCTTGCTGTGCATGGCCACCTTTAAGCTCCTGCCGACCCGATCCGTTACGGATCATCACCTGGAAGAAAATGTTTCCCCAACGGGGTGAGTCAAACAGACTCAATGTGTAACCAACACTAAAATTTAACAGTTCAGGCATATAATATCATATCACATACATATTCATATAACAGATAGGAATTAATGATGCAACCCGAACCCAAACCTATATGCCATCCGCTACACATCACCCGTACCGTCCTGCACACCGTGGGGACTACTAAGTCAACCCTCCATCCGCTACACATCATCGAAGGCAGCCACTGCAGTCGACGTGCTCATCGCCCTTATAAAATTCGTGGCATAGCCACCAGATACATATTTTGTGTCATGAGACACCATATTCAGATATCGTGGTCTTAGGTCACCACATTCAGATATCGTGGTCTTAGGTCACCACATTCACTTCCCCTTTTCATAATATCCCATATGCCCCCATATATCATACACATTATGCAATATCATGCCTTAATTCACATTCTTATCATATTCATGGCATAACAAATCTTATTATACTCATAGTAGGAGTAGAAAAACGTACCTTAGTACTGTGTACCATAACATGGTACTTAGCCATATTTTCCACATTCGTATAACATACATACATATTTAAATACTGCCATAAAACTTATTAAGAATTAGTGTGGGGTACACACCTGATACACTTAGCAGTTCTTTTAAATCCAGAAAAGCTTGGTCTAATGCCTTAGATCTCAATTCCTACATTCGGCCAACCTTAATGTGTTAGCAAAAGCCTATTCGGCTATAAAACCAAATCCCAATAGGATTTGTACACTTAAAACCTACCTTGGTGCCGATTATCTTAAGAATCAAGTCCCGAAACTTTGTTGTATTCCTTCTTGCATTCGGCCAAACATTAGATTAATCAAATGGGTTAGTTTTTCGGCTTCCAAGATAATAAGGAATAGATCTAAGTATCAAAATAGGGCTTTAGCCGATTGTTCATAGCGCTTACTTTGTGGTTTTGAAATCCCGAAATCAGCCCCCTAACCAAGGAGATGTCGAATTACCTATAGTCATAGGTTAGATTTAAATATAACTTTAAATCACATAATAATGGCCTATGGCCGAATATCACTTTATTGCTTACCTTAAAACTTGAGATCCCGAAAAGATCCTCTTCCAAAGTCGACAACACTTAACTCCCGAAACACCCCTTCATAGATTCGGCCAAAGAACAACATGAGGGATTAGATCTTTAGTTTTCGACAAGCCTAAGAGTAGAAGAATGAAAATCGAATTTGATCTTACCCTTACCTGAAGAAATCGACAGCAACTATGTCAGTCACCTCTGAGATATTCGGCTTTGAAACTTGAAGAAAAATTCGACTAGAAGTCCCGTATATAATCGGCTCTTGAAAAGGGTAGCAAGAGTTATGGATTCGGCTTCCAAAAGGGTCACAAAAGAAAAGGTATGAGGTGGTAACGGCAATAGTGAAGATCTTTGAAGAAGAAAAGATGGAGAAGTCGGCTAGGCTTTCTTGAGTATTCGACTTTGGCAAAAATAAAAGAGAAAGGAGAGAGTTTGCTAGAGATTTTCGGCAGGGACTTAGAAAAGAATGAACAATGGCCTTATTCTCCTCTTTGCCGAAATTATCACCCAAGGAATCCCCTATTCGGCCAACACTAGCCAACTTCTAGCTTTTCTCTTATCCCTTTATTCAATAATAGAATTAATCCCTCAATTATCTCTTATCACTTAATAAAAAAATACCAATAATTATCCATCATTAATCCATCTATTTTCCGAATTTTAACAAATATAAAACACCTCCCTTTTAGTGCCTTAATGCCGTCCACTTCTCCCTCTTAATGCCGAAAAATAAAAGCTCCTTTTGTTTACCTTGTGGCTCGAACTTAGGCCCATTTGCATAGCTTGTGGTGTCACTTACCTGGGCTTTAAGTGGCGCCCTATAGCCACTTTACCAAGCCTATTTGTATGTCATATTTCACATACATTTTCTCTTAAGGCCCTATTCACTTAGCTCCCTTAATAAGACTTAAAATCTAAAAATTTTCTAAGGTATTTCCCTACATTTCAAAGTTCACGATATTCATAGATCACATTCAGAACATTCATAAACATGCTATTTCATATAATTAAGCATGAATGCACAAGCCCAATTTCAGGATATTACAGATGGTCTATGGTTATATAAAATGATTGATTTAGTATGCCTAGGTCTTTGAAGATGATGTTTAGTTGACGAACCTATAAAGCTTGTTAAGTAAAGTCTTGTTGGCCACTTTAAGGTAATTGAAATGCATGGTGTCATAGTATGCTTGTAATGGCTTGAAAGTGATAAATGTGGTATGATTTGGTAGTTGTCTGAAGTTGGTATTTATGTTGTGGTTAAGCACATAATAGAATTAATCTTTATGCATGGAATTAGGAAATGTTAACATATTTTGGTAAATGGTGTTTGAATGTAAATGTGGTGCTTTTGAATGACATTGGTTAGGTGATTTAGGTTGTTTAAATTTGCAAGATTATGTATTTTTGAATAATGTTTAAGTTCCTTGAAAGTGTGCACAAATGGTATGGGGAGTTATGCATAAAATGGTTGTGAAGTGGCTGTGAAATGGCTTGTTTATAGGTAAATTTTGGGTTCACACAACTTGGAATACGGACATGTGACACAACCATGTGAGGTACACGACCTGACGACACAGCCGTGTGTCATCTGTGGATTTCTTAGGGTACAAGTTAATGAGTTACACGGCCTGGCACAGGGGCCTGTGACACTGCTGTGTGACCCTACTCAGAGAGTTACACGGGTGAAGACATGGGTTGGGACACGACCGTGTGTCCTTAGTTCGAAGGTGACATGGCCTGAGACACGGGCGTGTGTCTCAACCATGTGAGGCACACGACCCGGCCACACGGCCATGTGACCCCTATTTTCCAAAATTTACAATTTTGTTTAAAAACTTCTGTTTTGTTTCAAATTAGTCCCAAATGTTTTCAAAGCTATTTTTAGGGCTTCGAAGACTCAATTTAGGGACAAAGTGCATGTGTATGAATGGTTTATTATATGTTTCATTTATTTAAATATTACGATGAAAAATGTTTCTGATTGTATGATAATGCTCCCTAACCCAAATTCGGCGACGAAAATGGGTATGCCTTTTTAAATTAATTCCTATTGTTTCCTTCCGTTCGTTACCTTGTAGCACTTGTGGGGAATTATCGATATTCAACTTACCTTTTTTCCCACAAATAAAATTGTCTATCGATGGTAGAGTAATATAATTAGAAGTCCGTTAATGGATCCTTGAAGTCCTGTAATGAAGAAACACCACTAAACAAATTTGAGTTAGGGTTAGGTAAAACATAATCAGTCCTCACTTTTGTTTGGGTATTTTCTTGCTTTTCATTTTCATTTTTCGCTTGATAACTCTCCAATTTTACCTCATATGGATTTGCATTCACCAAATTTGGACCAACAAGTAGTCTTTTATCACTCAATGTCTCTTTTCTCTCCGTTTTCACATGATTCTTTCTCATTTCCCATAACCTCCTTACAGAACTTCATCATCTTAATTTGATCATTGTGAACATATTTTGGATTCAAAGGGGCTAAAATGTAATTCTTCCCATGGAAAACAAGGGAATATTGATTTAATCTACCATGATGAATAACATTACGATCATACTGCCATGGTCTACCAAGTAACAAGTGGGCGACATGCATGGGAACAACATCACACCAAACATCATCAATGTAAGTCCCAAGTTTAAAAGTGATAAATCACTGTTTTACCACATAGACCTCCGAACCTTCGTTAAGCCATTAAAGATGGTATGGTGTATGGTGTTTGCTACATGGTAAAGCAAGAGAGACAACAAGGTAGTTGCTCATAATGTTAGAAGAACTTCCACTATCAATGATAAGTGAGCAAAGTTTACCTTTAATCACACATCTTGAATGGAATATATTTGTCCTTCGAAGATCATGATCATCCATCAATTGGATGTTGAGGGTGTGCCTCACAACTAGACAATGAACATCATTTAGTGGTTCCACCAACTCTTCTTTACCATAAAACTCACCTCAATTGTCAACACCATCAATTAATTTGGGCATATTCGAATCTGTTTTGTTTGAATCAGAGGTATACTCACCATCTTCTTTGATCAACAAAAGTCTTGTGTTGTCACAATCACGACTATAGTGCCCACGCCCTTTGCACTTAAAACTGTCAATTTCACTCTTTGTTGTTTTGGTGAAGAATTAGTAGAAGTGAGCTGCTTAGAAGATGTAGAAGAAGGTTATGTAGGAGCCCCACTTTCCAACTCAAAAGGTTTAGTCTTATCATATTTTGGCAGCAACTTATTAGTAGCATAATGAGGTTCTGAATTTTTGAAAATAGAAGTAGAATTTGTACCTTGATAATAGTGTGACGTGCGAAATGGACGAGATTGAAGTTGCTGAAATTGTTGCTTAGTCTCAATTGCTTTGCGTATTACATCCTTAAGATCAGTGCAGGTTTGAAGATTTAGAGCATTGGCTCTCGAAACATTCAAGCCATCCACAAACCGCACCATAGTAGTCTCTTCATCTTCTCAGACATTTGTTCTATTCATAAGCATCTCCATCTCCTTAGAGTACTCATCAATAGATCGATTACCTTGAACAAGGCGTTGAAGTCTTCGTTTAATATCCCTATAATAATGAGGTGGGATCAAACATTTTCTCATGATTTGTGTCAACTGTTCGCACAAATCAACATCTTGTTCACGATTTCTTTGGTGGTTCAACACAAGTTTAGTCCACCAACTCAATGCATAATCCGAAAATGCCAATGTAGCCAGTGGTACTTTCTTCTCCTCCGGAAATCTATAGCAACAGAACATGTTCTCAATTTTAGCCTCCAAATCATAATATGCATCTAGATCGTACTTCTCTCAGAATGGTTGAATGTTGAACTTTGGTTTAGTTACAGAAGGCTGGCCGCGATTAGGAACACCCAAAGTTTCATCAATGTGATGATATCCAGGTCTACCAGTATTAGAATGAATCCGAAGTTGTTCATTGTCCCTATCATCATCACTATCACGAGCATGAGACCACCGGTTCAAAGAAGTCTCCAAACGAGTAACAGCCTGAGTTAGCATCTGAATTTGATTGGTAAGCTGATTAATGTTCTCTTATAGTTTTGTTTGACACATAGTTAAATTGGTCTCAAATGTATCACGTACCTCGTTCAGTTGTTGATGTTGAAAATTTACCATCCCCACAATATTCTCAAATGTAACATCTTGTTCTTTGTCATCGAATGGTATCTCATCATGGTTTTTACGGTTATGAGTGTCACGAGTCATTGTGAAAGCTTGGAAAAACATAACACTCAAAAAAAAAATTAAGCAAACCTCACCTTATGCACTCAGAAATAAAATAAAAATCTCAATGAGGAAAGAATTAGGAGTGAGAAAAATTTGATTCGATTCGAAAAAATAAAAAAAATTCAAATTTCGAATTATTCGAATCAACTCGAATTTTTTTTCGAATTTCGAGTTCGAGTCGAGTTGAATTTTTGAATTCGAGTAACTTGAATAATTTGAATAAACTGAATATAAACTAAATATTTTTTAAAATTTTTTAAATTTTAGGCTTTTACTTAATTACTTTAACCCAATTTCCCCCTAGCCCAAACATTTTATTTTATCCCATTTCCCCAAGCCCGTCTGCCCAAAGGTTTATTTTCCCAAATCCCAATTCCTCCTCCAAACCAAACCCTGGCAAATTCCATCGTCCAAACCCCAAATTATTTTTCTTCTTCTCTCAATTTCCATTCAATTCAAACCATACAATCTATTTTTCTCAAAAAAAAAAACCATAAATTAAACCCTAACTCCATTCTTCTCCTTCTTATTCAAAAATCTCTAAAATATACCTGTAACACCCCAGACCGGTCTAGATGTTACGACCCGATCCAACATGTCACATAAAAAGGTTGTTTAAAAATTGCGTGTTCGTTAAATACCTCATTTTTTTAAAATTTCGAACCTTGTTGTTTGCGAAATTTAGATTTATTTAAGTGGTTTTCTTGTCAAAACGTTGTTATTATTATTTTCGAAAACTTTGTTTATAGAGAAATCAAATTCAATGAGTTGCGGAAATGTGATATTTTGAAAACAGTTATTTATCGTTTTAGGAAAATCCAGAGTTTAATCATTCCTAGTTTAAGCATAACTGAAATGAAAGTTTAAAAGAAAAATAAAATTCCAAAGGCCTTATTACAAAATATTAACCCAAAATAAATAATCTTAAAATAAAGCTAAACTGAAATTTACTAAAGTTCATGAGAAATACTCCGATGTATGGCCACCACAGAGTCCTCCGCAGCTCCCAAATCCTCTAACGCTGGGGATCACCTGCATGGTTAAAACAGAGGGGTGAGTTACGAGAACTCAGTGTGTATTCCCCTAATCAGACATTAATTGGGCCCGAGCCCATACAGAAGTAGACTGGGCCGAGGGCCTATTCGGTGACAATCTGGGCCTTAGCCCTATGAACATGCTAATGCAAACAGAGTATGCAGCCCAACCCAATCTAACCCTACACACCACCAGTACCAGCCCTACACACCTGTGGGGACCAAGTCAACCCACCCAGCCCTACACACCAATATGGCAAACAAGCTGCAAATCACAGAATTAGTGGCGGTGCCAACAGAATAACAGAATATACGTGGCGTGACCAGTATACAGAATGTGGCAGAGCCACCAGAATACACTTCCTCCGATCATCAAACACAACCCATGCAACATAATATAAATGCAATGCATCATGCATACAAAAGTGCAAATAAAGCATATACATGATAACCAACCATAATCAAGGGTATAACAGTCATTTCGCCTTGTAAGGGTATCTCGGTAATTTTACCCGTCGAGGGTATTTCAATAATTTTGCAGTCTGAGGGTATTTCGGTAATTTCACAAATCGGGGGTATTTCAGTAATTTTATAGTTCGAGGGTATTTCAGTAATTTTGTAACCTAAAGGTATTTTAGTAATTTTGTAAACTAAGGGTATTTCATTAATTTTGTAAACCAAGGGTATTTTAGTAATTTTGTAAACTAAGGATATTTCAGTAATTTTGTAAACCAAGGGTATTTCAGTAATTTTGTAAACCAAGGAATTCTAAACAGAGATAACGATACGAATGGGCCTAGGGCCCATTCTCGGCCCAAATGGACCCACACATTCTTGTGGCCTATTTAGCCCATATCTAGCCACATATATGAGATTCACATAGACCAGTTCACTATCTACTACACAATCATACAAATTATTCCTATGGGCCCACAGGCCCTACATGGCCTATTACGACCCAAACAGCCTAACCCACAAGAACACTCATGATGGCCTCAACTATCGCGTCGGAGCCCCCACACGTGCGCTCGTACGCTTGTGTGGCTACCATTGTCGTGTGACCGGCATTTCGGCATTTGCCGAAATACACACATGATAGGATTCTGGAGTTGATCCGCGCTTCGATCACTCCTATGCCCAAACGCCAACCCAAGTATGCCTACTCTTCTCATAGATTGCTCTATTTAAAGCCAGCTTCTCACCTTCCCTCTTGCTAGCTCCCGATGTGGGATCCCTCCTTCAGCAGAATTTAAATCCAACACAAACTCTGGCCGTCCCAACTTAGCAAAATAAATAGCCCTTTTTGCTTGCGATGGGATTCAAACTCAGACTCCCTTATAACATAATCCACGCCGCTAGCCACTTTACCAACTAGCTCCTTGTTGTCTTAAAACATGCCCAACTAAATATAAGCCTATGGCCAAAGTCTAAGTTCATTCAAACAAGAAATCAAAATGAAATGCAAGTGGCAAGACTTGAACCTTGGACCCCTTGCTTCCTTGTGTGGTGTCATTCCCTTGTCTCTCATGTGGCGCCATTTGCCACTAGACCACAACTCCTTTTGTGTCATTTTTCTCACATTTTATTCTTAAAGCCTACTTACTAACTCCCAGGGTTTTATTCGCCTAAAACCAAAATTTTCCTAGAGTCTAGGTTTGATCCCGGGACTTCATGAAAGCCCCCTAACCTTCCAAAACCACTCACCTAATAGGTCCAACTTGCATTAGAACCATTCTCTTATTCTCAAAGATTTTAAACGCTCCTGTGCCCAAGGCCCAATTCTACTCGGCCCAACTTCGGGTCGTTACAAATCTACCCCCTTAAAGAAATTTCGTCCTCGAAAATTCTAACTATAGGAACAGTCGCACATCCTAACCACACTACGCTCACGCTGCATACTCTGATCTTAATAGCACTAATACACTTTTAACTTAATCTTGAAACCTCTTACACAAAAGCAAACATCTAACCATAGAAGCAAATCAATATTTATCACACATACATACAACTTCTATATTCAAACATGACATCCAAACAAAACACACACAGAATAAATAGCAAAAATACAGTCCAGTATCTAAAGAAACCACCGTATTTCCAACTCACTATATTTAAATTTCTAAACAGACAAAAGTGTTCAGAAATCTTACAGATTCGACGCCGGAGACTCGGTGTACTACACTTTCAGAAAAATGATCAATTCAACATTTAAGATATTCAAACCTTTTTGAAATGACACTTTTAGAAATTCAATTTTGAAAACCCAATCCACAGCCGAGTTTTGCAGCTAGGCTCTTGTAACACCCCAAACCCGGCCTAGAAGTTAGACCTGAATCTGGCGTGTCACATTGGGGTGCTTTTCGAGAAGCCATGGTTCCAATTGAAAACCTTTCTTGACGTTAAAAACTAAATTCCCAGATTGCGTTTGTTTATTATTAATTGACATTTATTAAAAAGTTATTACCTTTAAAAAATAAACTTTGTTTGTTGCGGAAGCTTAATTAAAATGACTGACTTATGAAAACGTGATGTTTACGACCTATTTGCGAAAGCGTAGTATTTTGAAAGCAGATATTATTTTGGCAGATTCAAAGTTTAGTAGATTTAAAACATAATAAACTAAAAATCCAAAACTAAAAATAGAATTTAAGAAAGGCCTTATTACAAAATATTAACCCAAGTTAAAAATAAGTAAAATACTAGAGTCCAAAACTGCTCCTAGTGTGGCCACCTTCGAGTCCTCCAGCACGTCGAACCGTCTACTGAGGATTTCCTGAGAAAAATATTAAAAAGAGGGGGTGAGTTTACAAAAACTCAGTGTGCACAACCCTCATCAGTAAGAACATGAATCACAACAGTTTGGGCCGGAGCCCATTTCAGTAACGGTGGCAATTGGACCTTAGCCCATAAAAGCCTCAGCTGGGCCTTAACCCATAAATGTCACAAATCATATTTATCTGGGCCTAAGCCCATCTTAATGTTAAAAACCACATATGCAATGCATTAATGCCCATACCAACCCTGCACTCCGTCTCCTATCCAACCCTACACTCCTGTGGGGATTTAATCGACCCACCCATCCCTACACTCCTTATGTATCACCGGTTGCGGCACTAACTTATTGGTGCAGCATGGCTGCTCGGTGGCTAAAAAGCCTTTGGTGGATCCACAGTCGTCAATCGACCATGCGATCCTATTAGCACTTCCTCCGTATTAATAATCCCATCCCCATGCAACATAATAACACATGAATGCAACATAAAATAATAATCATACAATAACAATCATAAGTCACATACAAGAATACTCATATAACATGTAAGGGCATTTTTGTCATTTTACCCTTTAGGGGCATATCGGTCATTTTACCCATCGAGGGTATTTCAGTAATTTTGCACCTGCTATAGCCTTTCCAAAGGCCAAATGTCACCTCGACTGACACAACTACCATTTTCGGTCGTACCGGACTATTGGGCCTAAAACTCGATTTCGGCCCATTTGGGCCCACACGCTCGTGTGGCCTACCTAACACAAATCTAGCCATGTACATGAGACTCACCTAGTCTAGTTCACTATATACTACACCATCATACATTTTATTCAATTGGGCCCACTCGGCCCATCGTAGCCCAAGCAGCCTCAACCCACAAGAATACTACTGATAGCCTCAACTATCGCGTCGAAGCCCCACACGTGCGCTCGCACGCTCATGTGGCTACTATTGCCGTGACCGGCACTTCGGCATTTGCTGCTCTACAACTAGAGTAGAGAGAGTTGCACACCTGATAGGAATCTGGTGCTAATCCGTGCTCTGACCACTCCTGTGCCCAAACGCCCTCCAAGGTATCCTTCCTCCTATCATAGAATGCTCTATATATAGCTTGCTTCTCACCTTCCTTCTTTGTATCTTTCCGATGTGGGATCCCTTCGTCAATAGAGTTTAAACTCAACTTAAACTCTTCCTGTCCAATCCGCAAAATAAAGACTCCATTGCTTGTCATGAGATTCAAACCTAGGCTCCCTTGCAACATAATCCACGCCGCTAACCACTTGGCCACAAGCTCCTCTTGTGTCTTAAACCACGCGCAACTAAATTTAAATCTATAGCCAAATTCTAAAGTCCATTTAAAAAGAAAACTAAAATGCAAGAGCCAAGACTTGAACCTTGGACCTCCTTCCTTCCTTGTGGCGTCACCCCCTTGTCTCTTATATGGCGTCACTTTGCCACTACACCACACACTCCACTTGTGTCATTTTTCTCCACATTTTATCCTTAAAACCTACCTACCAAGTCCTAGGGTTTTATTCACCTAAAACCAAAATTTCCCTAAAGCCCAAGTTTGATCCCGGGACTTCATAGCCCTCTAACCTTCCAAAATCACTCACCTAGCAGGTCCAACTTGCATTATTGCCGTTCTCATGTTCTCAAAAATTTTAAACGCTCCCACGCCTAAGGCCCAATGGGCCCAATTCTACTAGGCCCAAATTC
Source organism: Gossypium australe (assembly GCA_005393395.2). Taxonomy (NCBI): domain Eukaryota; kingdom Viridiplantae; phylum Streptophyta; class Magnoliopsida; order Malvales; family Malvaceae; genus Gossypium; species Gossypium australe. The sequence goes on along the minus strand of CM016615.1, from coordinate 55,445,784 downwards.
AGGGCGTTACAAATCTACCTCCCTTAAAGAAATTTCGTCCTCGAAATTTCTAACTATCTAATAACCACACACTACCGGTTATACCACTACGCTTTTGCTGTGCACATTATCACTTCGCATATTATCTGAATTAGAGATTTTATGAATAAGCTCATAGTTCCAGTAATTAAACAAATGTTTTATGGAAGTAGTAGTTAAGAGTTGTTTTTGAAATCGCAAGCTTACTACAGTTTTAGTCTCCTACGGGCCTCAGTATAGTCTATCATCTAAAGTAAGCCCAGTAACTATCTACAATATAACAATTTAAAACAATAGGAGAACTTACTTGGTCCGACGCTGGAGACTCGGTGTGCCACACAAAAACCTTCCAAAACTACTTCAAATTCATTTGTAAACATATTTAAAGTAGAAACTAAAGCCCATTTCATAGCCTAAGTTTTGCAACCGGGCTCTGATACCACTAAATGTAATACCCCAAACCCGGCCTAGAAGTTAGACCCGAATCTGGCGTGTCACATTGGGGTGCTTTCCGAGAAGCCATGGTTTCAATTGAAAACCTTTCTTGACATTAAAAACTAAAGTCCCAGTTTGCGTTTGTTTATTATTAATTGACATTTATTAAAAAGTTATTACCTTTAAAAAATAAACTTTGTTTGTTGCGGAAGCTTAATTAAAATGACTGACTTATGAAAACGTGATATTTACGACCTATTTGCGAAAGCGTAGTATTTTGAAAGCAGATATTATTTTGGAAAACTGTGATTCAAAGTTTAGCAGATTTAAAACATAATAAACTAAAAATCCAAAACTAAAATTAGAATTTAAGAGAAGCCTTATTACAAAATATTAACCCAAGTTTAAAATAAGTAAAATACTAGAGTCCAAAACTGCTCGTAGTGTGGCCACCTTCGAGTCCTCCAGCACGTCAAACCGCCTACTGAGGATTTCTTGAGAAAAATATTAAAAAGAGGGGGTGAGTTTACGAAAACTCAGTGTGCACAACCCTCATCAGTTAGAACATGAATCACAACAGTTCGGGCGGGAGCCTATAAAAGCCTCAGTTGGGCCTTAACCCATAAATGTCACAAATCATATTTATCTGGGCATAAGCCCATCTCAATGTTAAAAACCACATATGCAATGCATTAATGCCTATTCCAACCCTGCACTCCGTCTTCTCTCCAACCCTGCACTCCTGTGGGGATTTAATCGACCCACCTATCCCTACACTCCTTATGTAGCACCGGTTGCGGCACTAACTTATCGGTGCAGCATGGCTGCTCGTGGCTAAAAAGCATTCGGTGGATCCACAGTCGTCAAGCGACCATGCGATCCTATTAGCACTTCCTCTATTTTAATAATCCCATCCCCATGCAACATAATAACACATGAATGCAACATAAAATAATAATCATACGATAACAATCATAAATGACATACAAGAATAATTATATAACATGTAGGGGCGTTTTCGTCATTTTACCCTTCAGTGGCATATCGGTCATTTTACCCATCGAGGGTATTTTAGTAATTTCGCACCTGCTATAACCTTTCCAAAGGCCTAATGTCGCCTCGAGCGACTCAACTACCATTTCCGGTCGTACCGGACTATTAGACCTAAAACCTGATTTCGGCCCATTTGGGCCCACACGCTCTTGTGGCCCACCTAACACAAATCTAGCCACGTACATGACATTCACCTAGTCTAGTTCACTATATACTAAACCATCACATATTTTATTCAATTAGGCCAACGGGATCATTGGGCCCACTTCGGCCCATCGTAGCCCAAGCAGCCTCAACCCACAAGAATACTACTGATAGCCTCAACTATCATGTCAAAGCCGCACACGTGTGCTCGCACGCTCGTGTGGCTACTATTGCCGTGACCGGCACTTCGGCATTTGCCGGTCTACAACTAGAGTAGAGAGAGTTGCACACCTGATAGGAATCTGGTGCTAATCCGCACTCCGACCACTCCTGTACCCAAACGCTATCCAAGGCATCCTTCCTCCTATCATAGAATGCTCTATATATAGCTAGCTTCTCACCTTCCATCTTTGTATCTTTTCGATGTGGGGTCTCTTCGTCAGTAGAGTTTAAATTCAACTCAAACTCTTCCCGTCCAATCCGCAAAATAAATACTCCATTGCTTGTCATGAGATTCGAACCCAGGCTCCCTTGCAACATTATCCACGCCGCTAACCACTTGGCCACAAGCTCCTCTTGTGTCTTAAACCATGCGCAACTAAATTTAAATCTATAGCCAAATTCTAAAGTCCACTTAAAAAGAAAACTGAAATGCAAGAGCCAAGACTTGAACCTTGGACCTCCTTCCTTCCTTGTGGCGTCACCCCCTTGTCTCTTATGTGGCGTCACTTTGCCACTACACCACACACTCCACTTGTGTCATTTTTCTCCACATTTTATCCTTAAAACCTACCTACCAAGTCCCAGGGTTTTATTCACCTAAAACCAAAATTTCCCTAAAGCCCAAGTTTGATCCCGGGACTTCATAGAAGCCCTCTAACCTTCCAAAATCACTCACCTAACAGGTCCAACTTGCATTATTGCCGTTCTCATGTTCTCAAAAATTTTAAATGCTCCCACGCCTAAGGCCCAATGGGCCCAATTCTATTAGGGCCAAATTCAGGGCGTTACAGCTCTGATACCATTAAATGTAACACTCCAAACTCGTCCTAAAAGTTAGGCCCAAACCTGGCGTGTCACGTTAAAGTATTTCTCAAAAATCGTATTTTCATTTGCGTTCATTTATTTTCAAAACGTCGTTTATATAAAAAACTATTCCCTTTTCAAAATGTTATTAATCACTTAGTAAAATCTTTTTCAATTGCGGAAGCTTAATTAAAATAAATGATTTATGGAAACATGATATTAAAAATTGGGTTGCAGAAACATAGTGTTTGAAAGCAGTTATTGTTTTGGAAAACCCGTGTTTTCTAACATGGCAGATAAAAAAATAATAGAAAATAAAAGTTTAAATCCCAAATGGCCTTATTACAAAATATCAAACCCAAAGTAAATTATTTGAAAGGCTAGCCATAAGGAAAAACTTGAGAACACGTGGCCACCTCCAAGTCCCTCGCAGCACCGATCCGTCTAAGGCCGGGGATTACCTGCACAGTTAAAAACGGGGTGCGTTTATGAAAACTCAGTGTGTAATCCCCATATCAGAGTAACAATCAGTATATAGAATCAGAAATCTAACAGTCTGGGCCAAAGCCCTTTAACAGTAACAGTATAGTTTAGTTCAGAGCAGACATGGGTCAAAGCCCACTACAATATCATTTGGGTCACAGTCGATAACAGAATCAATTGGGCCTAGCCCAAACCAATAACAGAACAAGTGGGCCTAAGCCCAGTACAGTGATAGATCTCATAAACAAGTATGCAACAGTATGAAGATGCAGCCCAACCCAATCCAACCATCACACCACCCGTACCAACCCTACACACCTATGGGGACCAAGTCAACCCACCCAACCCTACACACCAAGATCGCAGCCGAGCTGCCAGTATCAACACAGCAAAGCTGCCAGTAACAGTATACGTGGCTGAGCCACTAAAATCAGTATATCGTGGCAGAGCCACTGAATCAGTATAACGTGGCATAGCCACCAGTACAGTACTTCCTCCATAAGCATAACCCAACCCAATGCAGTATGTCGTGTATGTCATGCTCAATCATTACATGTGTATGCAAAATGGCCATGCTTAGTAACAGTCATTTCAACACATATTAACAGCAAATCGGACACACGCCTACAGTCAAGTCGATTAAACCACAGTCATACAATCACAGTCAAATCATGGCACCAGAATCAGTCTTTTACCCTAAGGGCCAAAATAGTCATTTTACCCTATAAGGGTATTTTGGTAATCCTACCCTGCAGGGGTAATTTGGTAATTTTACTCATAACTAATCCATGTATGCAGTGCATCTCAAACATAATTAATCATATAATTAACACATACAACACTAGTACAACGGTTTGCAAACCGGGGGTATTTAGGTAATTTCGCAAAGTAGGGGTATTTCGGTAATTTTGCAAATCAAGGTTATTTCGGTAACTTTGCAGTCTGGGGATATTTCAGTAATTTTGTAACCCAAGCGTATTTCAGTAATTTTGTAAACTAAGCGTATTTCAGTAATTTTGTAAACCAAAGGTATTTCAGTAGTTTTGTAAACAAAGGATATTTCAGTAATTTTGTAAACCAAAGGTATTTCAGTAATTTTGTAAACCAAGGGTATTTCAGTAATTTTGTAAACCAAGAAATTTTAAATAGAGATAACGATGCGAATAAGCCTAGGGCCCATTCTCGGCCCAAATGGACCCACACGTTCGTGTGGCCCATTTAGCCCAAATCTAGCCACAGATATGAGATTCACATAGACCAGTTCACTATCTACTACACAATCATACAAATTATTCCTATGGGTCCATGAGCCCCACATGACCCATTATGGCCCATTTCAGCCCAAACAGCCTAACCCACAAGAACACTCATGATGGCCTCAACTATCGCGTCGAAGCCCCCACACATGCGCTCGCACGCTTGTGTGGCTACCATTGTCGTGTGACCGGCATTTCGGCATTTGCCACTCTATAACTAGAGTAGTCCCAACACTCCTACGCCCAAACACCAATCCAGGTATGCCTACTCTCCTCATAGATTGATCTATTTAAAGCCAGCTTCTCACCTTCCCTCTTGCTAGCTTCCCGATGTGGGATCCCTCCTTTAGCAGAGTTTATATCCAACACAAACTCTGGTCGTCCCAACTTAGCAAAATAAATATCCCTCTTTGCTTGCGATGGGATTCGAACTCAGACTCCCTTGTAACATAATCCATGCAGCTAGCCACTTTACCAACTAGCTCCTTGTTGTCTTAAAACATGCGCAGCTAAATATAAGTCTATAGCCAAAGTCTAACTTCATTTAAACAAGAAATCAAAATGAAATGCAAGCGCCAAGACTTGAACATTGGACCCCTTGCTTCCTTGTGTGGTGTCATTCCCTTGTCTCCTATGTGGCGCCATTTGCCACTAGACCACAACTCCTTTTGTGTCATTTTTCTCCGCATTTTATTATTAAAGCCTACTTACTAACTCCCAGGGTTTTATTCGCCTAAAACCAAAATTTTCCTAGAGCCGAGGTTTGATCCCAGGACTTCATGGAAGCCCCATAACCTTCCAAAATCACTCACCTAATAGGTCCAACTTGCATTAGAGCCGTTCTATTGTTCTCAAAAATTTTAAAAGCTCCCGTGCCCAAGGACCAATTCTACTAGGCCCAACTTCGGGTCGTTACAAAACCCTTCTTCCTTCTTATTCTTCTTAATTATTAGTTCATTCAAACCAATCCTTACCTCCAAATCGAGTTGTTGTTCCTTCTTATCGAGGCACTCTGTTCTCTTCCATTTTAAGCTCAAATATTTTGCATATTTAAGGTTTGTTTTGAAACATTTTTTAGTTATGGAATGATTTTTGCTCTATTTTCATCTCTGTTTAAATGCATGATGGTTGATTTTTCGAAATATCTTTCATCTGATGCGAACATGGTAGCATCATGTTTCGACACAACTCGCCGACCTCAGAATTGGCCTAAACTTGAAAGGCCCAAGTGCAAGATGAAACATCTTATAGACCTGATTGAATATTGGGCCAATGTTTTAAGGACTTTTTAATTTAATATAGTTTTATTTAAATTAATAAGTTTACATATTTTTTTTTAATTTTAGATTTGCACTTTGTTTTGTTCTGCATTTAATAAAGTTACGCATTATGTAACTTCCATGCTAGTTAAGTATGCATCATAAATAATGACATGCATTATGTAACTCCCATGTTAGTTTAAGTCTGCATCATTAAATTAAGTCTTGCATTAATTAACTCATTTGTTCATTTAGTTTGCATTTCAAACCATGCATTTAAGCATCATAGTTTAATAAATGAGTGCTGGACATTTAATTCAACTCATCTTAGTTTAATTAATAAATGTTTGTGTTGAACTTATTTAATAAGTGTTGCTCTTAATTAATCTAGTTACTAGGATTATTTATTGATGCATGAGTTTAAGTTTATTTATTTATGCTTCTTTAATTAACTAGTTGCTGGAATAATTTATGCATATGTTTAGTTCATTAATTTAAGTTAAGTATTTATTTTTGATATGTTTAATTAGTGTTTAAATATGTTTAATAATTTCATTTTAATGTGTTTATTGCAGGTGTCTCTTTAGCTTACAATCGTTACATTTCAAGGCTGTTACAACTTAATTGAAGTGACTTCTTAGGTGATTTTTGGTTACAAATGAAGTGGTTGTTACAAGGGATATTTAATACATCAATTAAGGAGTTTTAAAGAGCATTTTAACTCCTATTAAATTTAGCAACAACACCTTTCACCTACCAATTGTTTTTGCTCATTTAAGATGAAAACAAGCATTCAAAACACCATTTAGTTGCTGGTGTCTTTTCGGCTAACCAAGGGACAACTCAAGAGACATTTTAAGCATTCAAGGATGATCATTCAAGCTGAATTAAAGTGAATTCATGCATGGAGTAAATTGTTACAAGAATATCAAGAGTCTTGAGTTTAATTTTTGTTTTAATTAGCACATTAAGATTTGACCTTTCAGCTAGTTTTTCTAACACTATAAATAGGTGAAATCAGCCTTTGTAAAGGGACTTTTGAATCTTTGAACTTTGATAAAATTTTATGAACTTTTGTTCTTGTGAGGTTTTCCCTCTCATATTTCATGTGAGTCTTGAATTGACTTATCTTGCGTGCTAGTGGCGTCAACTGAACTCCTTCTGAGCTTATCACCAACCTGGTGTGGCGTTCATCCATTCAATTATACCTTCGGTTCTTACTTCGCTAAGTAACGGGTCGAGGTCCATCAACTATTTCCATCCTTCCCCTTAAGCCATATAAGTCCCGGGGTGACACTACGATATAGTGTTGAATCGATCTTGCCGCTTAAGTCCAATTTTCATATCCACCATTTATCCCAAACTATCTATCTTTATTTTATTTCTTAAACCGAGCCTACTATATTTCATACTAAAACCATCTTTCATTTCCAAACCACTTCTTTAGCTTCCGTATATTTTCCACCAAACTTACAATTTCAACGCACCGAACAATCTCCTAGTCGACGATCGGGCAAACAAGTGAAACGACTCGATTAACCCAGGCCAGATTACATCATTTGGTATCAGAACTTGCAAAACGAGGAGCACTGACATTCGTACCAATCCTGAAAGTAGGTTCGTATTGAAAAAAAATTCAAGTTGTATTTTATTTCTTTTGAAATCAACATATTGTATTTGAAGTGAAAAAAAACGAAAAAAATTTAAGTATAAAAAAAAAGTGCGAAGTTGAAAGTTCTTTTTTTGTTTTCATTCATTCTATTCCCGATAATCCCGTTGTTCATTCTTCTATCAATTTCTTCCCTTCCCAACGCCACACTTATTTTCGAAATTTCTTTTTGTCCAGCCTACCCTACACCATACACTTTATCCCTTGTAACCATTTTGAAACCAACCCCAAGCAGCAAATAAGTCTTTCGAGACGAAATACGAAATCGTGAGACGAGGTCGAGTGATAAAAGGCAAGAGAGTGAGAGATCATTCGAGAGAAAGGAAAAGCCTTGAAAACGAGTGCAAATACGAGTGAGAGTGAAAATCTGTTCTTTCTTTCCGAGTGACTTTGTGAGGTTGTAGTGAGGTATTTAATTCATCATGTCTCGAGACGAGTTCTCAACATTTGAGTTTCAATACTTGTTGAAAGAAATGGAGACTATGCTCTACCGAAAGATTAAGCCCATTCAAGACAAGCGAGAACCTCGAGCAATAACCCGACGGAAGCAAACTCCACTGAGTCAAGAAACAGCGTTAAGTTCATCACGAAGGCACCTTCCCGGTGACTACCCGAGAAGATATTCTTTTTGGAATTCCTATTCAACAAAACCGTCGAGACTAAGAGAAGAAAGCTTCGAGATTGAGACTTTTCGAGATGATACACAAGAAAGTACGAGTTATCCTTCGTACGCCTCAAAGAGGTCCCTCCCGAAGAATCGTTCCTAAAGAGTTGATTGAGACATCTATGAGAATACTTTCTCTATTTTTGAGCCAAACACTTATCTTTTTGAGTCTCTTGTATCGTCCTTATGTTGTAATAAAATCGAGAAAGAAGAAAAATTGAGGAGTGTTTTTACTAACCATCTCGTGAGTCCTCCTTTTGTTTCATCTTTCCAAGTTTCTGAAGATCCATTCGACAAGCTCCAACTTCAATACCTTTCGAATGAGAGAAGATTCCGAATGATCGAGAAAGGTAAGATCGGAAGCGAAATTAATCTACACTGGCCCAAAGGTAAGCGAGGTAAGGAAATTTTAACAACCGAGTTACGACAAACATGTTTGAAAGTTTTCGATAACATTTTCGGTGACTTAGTTTTTAAAAGCTTCCCTTATTTTCATTCGATTAATTGCTATTCCTTGATTGTGGATAATGAATTCATTCTAAAAAGCACAAGTAGATTTTCTATTGATTTGCATTGTGGAAAAAAATTGTTGATGTTGTCCAATACGATTGACAAACCAAAAATTTGATTTTGTGTGATGACGGTTTTTCACGAAAAACGATTAAATTTTTTGATTGTGATAATTTTTTGCATCAATTTCTGCCTTTTGAAAAATCTATGAATTGTTGCAAACCTGTTTTGAAGAATGTAATGAGTTTTGATTGTTCGTTATCGTGTATGCAAAAATCTTTTCGATTTGACATGTTTGATTTACTAAACCCTTGGCTACACATTGGCATAAGTAATCAAACTCATGTTTTTAAACCCGGAATATGTTTTGGTTCGATTTTCAGGAAAAACCAGCATCCTAAAGTTCGTGCGAATAACTTCTATACTTGGTTTTTGAATAAGGAAACGAGGTTTGACAAATTTGACTTCAATTTAAATTCGTTCCTTAATCTGATTCTGTGGTTGTACATGAAGTTGGCGTTTCATTCCGAAAAGGTTAAGTCAACCACGAAGTTTCGACTACACTATACTCCGAGGAGCGAAGGTTTGTGTTGATCGAGCAAGGTAAAAATGATCTTTATTTTCCTGCCCATAAAGGTAAGACACTTGAAAGTTTTGGAACGTTTTTGTTCTCCTCGGATGGTGTTAAAAATCTTGTTGATACTTTGATTTTTGAAAGATATTTAGATCGTGATGTGGTTAACTGTTTTGTTTTGTTTGAACACGATCTATCTATTTTGGTTGTAGATAAAAAGATTCTTGTTTTTGATCCCGGCATCAATTCATATGTTCAATTTGTGAATAATGTTTCAGCATGTTCTTTCAAGTTCATCATCCATGGTATCACTAACCTTTTTCATTTTTGTGAAGGTGACATTTGGAAATGGATTCCTCCTAAAGAGGGAGGGCAAACGTCTAACTTGTTTCATTTTCAAGACATGTAGTTTCCAAGTTTGTGACAATGAAAATCTTTTCGCGAGCAAGTGGTCTGATTTGAGGACAAATCGTCTTCAAGAGGGAGTGTATGATGCGAACCTGGTCGCATCATGTTTCAACACACCTCGCTGACCTCAGAATTGGCCTAAACTTGAAGGGCCCAAGTGCAAGATACAACATCTTATAGACCTAATTGAATATTGGGCCAATGTTTTAAGGACTTTTTAATTTAATATAGTTTTATTTAAATTAATAAGTTTGCATATTTTTTTTTAATTTTAGATTTGCACTTTGTTTTGTTCTGCATTTAATAAAGTTATGCATTATGTAACTTCCATGCTAGTTAAGTATGCATCATAAATAATGACATGTATTATGTAACTCTCATGTTAGTTTAAGTCTGCATCATTAAATTAAGTCTTGCATTAAGTAACTCATTTGTTCATTTAGTTTGCATTTCAAACCATGCATTTAAGCATCATAGTTTAATAAATGAGTTGCTGGACATTTAATTCAACTCATCTTAGTTTAATTAATAAGTGTTTTTGTTGAACTTATTTCTTAAGTGTTGCTCTTAATTAATCTAGTTACTAGGATTATTTACTGATGCATGAGTTTAAGTTTATTTATTTATGCTTCTTTAATTAACTAGTTGCTGGAATAATTGATGCATATGTTTAGTTCATTCATTTAAGTTAAGTATTTATTTTTGATATGTTTAATTAGTGTTTAAATATGTTTAATAAGTTCATTTTAATGTGTTTATTGCAGGTGTCTCTTCATGTAACACCCCTTACCCGAGACCGTTGCCGGAGTCGAGTATGAGGCATTACTAGACTTAACTACTAATTCGAGGCATAAAAATTGAAACTGTCCAACTGCGTCATGTTGACTAAATTGACTATAACTCGAGTTACGAAACTCAAAATTTAGATCCATAAATTTTCCTTGAAACTAGATTCATATATCTTCTTATAAGTTTTCCAGAATTTTTCATGTGGCCAGTTAGTACAGTTTATGCATTAAAGTTTCCCATGTTTCACTGACCAATGGTTCTGACATCTCTTAACCTAAATTTAAATATCTCATTGTACAGTTTTCATATGATGTTCCCACTTATTTATATTGAAAATAGACTCACTAAGGAATTTATACATATAAAATATAACTCATAATTAATTTTGTACAATTTTTAATGATTTTCTAAAGTCGAAACAGGGGACTTCAAATACCATCTTGACCCTGTCTCACTAAACTTCAAATATCACAAACTAAAATTCATTTGCCTACTCTATTTCTTTCATATAAAAATAGACACAAATAGCTTTAATTCTATATCTTATTCACTTTCTAATTAGATTTCTCCTATTTTTGGTGATTTTTCAAAATCACGTCACTGCTGCTAACTAAAAACTGTTTCATTGCAAAATATGGTTAACTAGTTTATAACATCTTTACTCCATTTCATTTAAACTCTATACATTAACCATACCTATATATATACCAAAACCAAATCAACCAAAACCACAATCAAACATAATCACCAAGCCAAAATATAAATTTCAAGATTAACAAGACGAACAAGCCATTTTCGCATGGCTTATACAAATATATACAATTTCAAAACCAAACATAATATTACTAGCCTATACATGCCATATATGTTCATAGTTTCAAACTTTTAAAATACCGAAATAGCGATCGACAGTGTGACGATGTTCCAAAACAATCCCCGAGCTCGACTTTGGCCTTCAAAAAAAAATCTATAATATAGTTAAATGAACACACACAGTAAGCTAACATAACTTAGTAAGTTTTAAGCAATTTCAAACAATGTACTAAACATTATATGATCAACTCGCACATTTCATAACCCATAATACTAATTATCTCAACATTTAATAACTGCATTCATCTAAGTTTATAATCCTCTTCTTGCCTTAAACAACTACACATACATCTATAAAGTATCGAAATTCAAACTCACTTTCAAAACTTATAATTTTTATATAAATACCCATAATTCGGTATTATCATTTCAACAACTACACTTACTACCATCCAAGGATAGCTTATCATTACGTACCTGTTCAATATACATTCCATTTGATACATTCGTTACATAATACAATAGAAATATCGATATCCGGCGTATTTCATGCTATAACATATTAACATATCAAATGCTGAGTATTGGCATATTAATACCTTGTGAATTAAATGTAAAAATTCTTGTAACGTATCACACACTTAGTGCCGTTACTTAATCTTCACACATGATTAGAGTTATACAACCGATTTCACACACTTAGTGCTCGGTATTCAAGCTCGTACACATAAAGCTCATTAACCGATTTTGTACACTTAGCACTCGGTATATAAGTTCGCACACTTAGTGCTCATTGACCGATTTCGTACACTTAGTACTCGGTATATAAGTTCGCATACTTAGTGCTCATTGATCGATTTCGTACACTTAGTACTCGGTATATAAGTTCGCATACTTAGTGCTCATTGACCAATTTCGTACACTTAGTACTCGAGATATAAGTTCGCACACTTAGTGCTCATTGATCGATTTCGTACACTTAGTACTCGGTATATAAGTTCGCACACTTAATGCTCATTATCCAATTTCCTCCCCACTCATACAAGTATATTTGATTTTATTTTCATTCATATATATATATATATATATGTATATATGTATCTATACCTTTTCAAACCAATCCATTCATCTTACAAAACAGCTTTACATTCGGCATTAATAATTACATATATATACTCACCTATTCGAGTATATCCATATTCCAATTCAATTCCACCTTCAACTATATCATAATGTGTAATCATTTGACTCAAATAAATCAAAATCTTATATATATAAATATCAACCTCACATTCGGTTTTCATATAGTAAACATACTTACTTTTATTTAATATATGCACATCAATATAGATAAAAATTCAATTTGACCCAACTGCCTAAAAACTTACCTCGGAAATTGACGGATTAAGTTTCCCGGCTACTCGTTCAACTTTGCTTTTCCCCAATCCAAATCCGATTTCTTGATTCTTGATCTAAATATATTCAAATTAAGCTCATTCAAACTTATTTTCATTCAATTTATTCCAAAAACACATAAATGAGCATTTTGCACTTTAACCCCTAATATTTCACATTTTCTCAATTTAGTCCCCATTTCAAAACAACCCAAAATACACAAAATTTCCTTAAACCCATGCTTGGCTGAATCTTCCATAAGTCCCTAGCAGCCCATTAATTTCATTTATTTCACATTTTAGTCCCTCAAAAATTTATTTTTGCAATTTAGTCCAATATACTCAATTTCATCAAAAATTCAAAGACAAAACTTGTTAATCTAACACATATTTATCATAATTCATCCTCAAACAACATAAACAACAAGCTATCATCAATGGCTCAACTCAAAATATTCATCAAATTCAAAAATTAGAACATGGGCTTTGTATTACTCGAAGCAACGATCTCAAAAACATAGAAATTATCAAAAACCGATCAAAAACACATACCCGATTTTGAATTACACCAAGGCTGAATGTTACAAAGCTCAAAACCCCTTTCTTGTTTTTGTTTTTCGGTGGAAACAAAGATGAACATGAAAAGAAATTCCACTAACTCATGTTATTGTTATTATATTATAATATAATATAAAATATAAATTTTAACTTATAAATTTTTAACATATAAAACATATATGTTATCATCAAACCGTCCACTACACTCAATTTTGGTCAAATTACATCATAAGTCCTCCTCATTACAAAGACAACTACAATTAGGTACTTATAAATCAGCACACAGCTTTTATACTTTATGCGATTAAGTCCTTTTTTATAAATCAGCGCATAGTCGATAAAATTATCACACAAAAAATTTCACACAAGCAAATTTACACATAATAAACATAGAAAATAATTATAATATTTTTTAGACTCGGATTTGTGGTCCTGAAACCACTATTCTGATTAGGGTCTAAATCAGACTGTTACACTTTAGATTACAACCGTTACATTTCAAGCCTGTTACAACTTAATTATTTTTAGGTGATTTTCGGTTACAAATGAAGTGTCTGTTACAAAGGATGTTTAATACATCAATTAAGGAGTTTTAAGGAGCATTTTAACTCCTCTTAAATTCAGCAACAACACCCTTTCACCTACCAACAGTTTTTGCTCATTTAAAGATGAAAACAAGCATTCAAAACACCATTTAGTTGCTGGTGTCTTTTTGGCTAGCCAATGGACAACTCAAGAGACATTTTAAGCATTCAAGGATGATCATTCAAGCCGAATTAAAGTGAATTCAAGCATGGAGTAAATTGTTACAAGAATATCAAGAGTCTTGAGTTTAATTTTAGTTTTAATTAGCACATTAAGATGTGACCTTTCAGCTAGTTTTTCTAACACTATAAATAGATGAAATCAGCCTTTGTAAAGGGACTTTAGAATTTTTTTGAACTTTGATAAAATTTTATGAACTTTTGTTCTTGTGAGGTTTTCCCTCTCATATTTCGTGTGAGTCTCAAATTGGTTTATCTAGCGTGCTAGTGGCGTCAACTGAACTCCTTCTGAACTTATCACCAACCTGGTGTGGCGTTCATTCATTCAATTATACCTTTGGTTCTTACTTCGCTAAGTAACGGGTCGAGCTCCATCAACTATTTCCATCATTCCCTTTAAGCCATATAAGTCCTGGGGTGACACTACGATATAGTGTTGAATTGATCTTGCCGCTTAATTCCATTTTCCATATCCACCGTTTATCCCAAACTATCTATCTTTATTTTATTTCTTAAACAGAGCCTACTACATTTCATACTAAAACCATCAACCATCTTTCATTTCCAAACACTTCTTTAGCTTCCGAATATTTTCCACCAAACTTAGAATTTCAACGTACCGAGCAATCTCCTCGTCGACGATCGGGCAAACAAGTGAAATGACTCGATTAACCCGGGCCAGATCACATCATCATCTTTAAACATTCTGTTTTTTCCTTCTCCACTTACCTGTTTGCTGTTGTAGAATGGGGCACAATCATCTTCTAGTTATTTTTTTAAAATGAAAGAATTTAACTTATTTGAGTGCAGATGCTGGAATCTCTTGGTAAAGTCATTTTTGGCTTTAAAATAATTAAAATGATACCTCCCCACTCCCCAGTCAAATGAAACCTTTAATTACATTATTAAAATAATTAAAATAACCACTTTGTTCAAAGTCTTTTTTTGTTTTGGATGATATAAAATTCTTTTTTTATTATTAATAACTAAGCAGTAAGCACGACCTAATATAATATTAGTAATAATGTAATATTAATAGAGAAAAAATGTTAGCCAATTAATTTCCCAAAGTATGGATGCATAAAATGTACTTCTTTTTAAAGGATTTTGCTAATACAATTTGATAAAATAACATTAAATGATGAATAAAATATTGGATTACCATATTTAAATTATAAATAAAATATTAATTAACCTTATAAATAAAATAACACTCAACCAGGCTTTTTAAAAACCATGTTAACTAACTTTAAAGTTTAAACTGTAGTTTAATAAACACCCAATTCTTTTAATAATATAACTTTTTGGCAGGTTAGATATCAAGAAAACTAGGCTTCAATTTTCCCTTCATGTAGCATCAATTCATTTAGGGTTAATCGTATGTAACACCCCTAAACCCGGCCCATGCGTTCCGACCAGATCTGGTATGCTACGAGTTGTACATTAAAAACTTTTGCTTCGTTGGTTTTGGAAGTCGTAAGTTAATTAGACATAATTTGAATAAATAAATGACGTTTTAAAAATAAACTCCTTTGTACTATTATTATTAAATATAAATAAACCTTGTCATAAATTCATAAATTTTAGAACATTGAAATCTACTTAGTTGAATAAAAACTAGGGGCCTTATTACATAAATATTACCAAAATGAAATAAGATAAGCTTAAAGAAATCCCAAATATAACTTGTAGAAATAAAAACTTGATGGCCCCTCGAGTCCGTCTCGGCTCCTTTGTCCATGATCTACTGCTCATCTGGAGGAGTAGAAAAAAAAGGAAAGCGTGAGTCACCAAGACTCAGTGTATAAATCTCAAAGCACACAATGACCTGAGCCCACAAACACATTATGGGCCCTGGCCCATACATAAAGGCAACAATCATGATTATAAATCAAATAATAAATGATTAATAACCCAACCCCTCCTAGGTTTCCATCCTCTACACACCAGCCCGTACCAACCACCACACCTTGGGGATTTCTACAATCAACCCTCCATCCGCTACACACCATAACGACAGCCATACTGCCTGTTCCTGTTATTCAGGAATCATTAAACGTGGCATAGCCACCGATCACTATGTGACCTATCATTTATATTTGTGGGTTTTCTACCACCGATCACCAAGTGACCTATCATGCACTTCCCCTTCAATATCATAATTCTCCCCCCATGCATACACATATAAAGAAGACATCATGCAGGCTTACATATATTTCGATACAAATAGAGAGTTCTATGTTTACGTACCTGGCATCCATGCCTAACCCATTTAGGGTTCCATTCGACTGTCTATACAGCCTCTTTCCAGCTTTTTAGCCTATAACATATATATATAAACATACATACAGGTTTTAATAGTGTGTTAGAGATCTACACACCTGATTACCGATAGAATGATGCTTTCTATGTCGACGCTATCCTTAGTCGACACAACTGCTATCTGCCTAAGGTGTTGTTCAAAAGCTGGTCCACAACCAAGTGGCCAATATCGAACGGCAGATACCGCTTGTTTCTTAAACTTAGGGAATCTCTCCTTTGCCTGATCCATATTTAATTCCATCACAAGTCCTTGTCAGAACTACTATCACAATTTATGATCATTAATCCTCATCATAAAGTTAAGATCTTGCATATAATGAACGAATCTAGTAAAAATCTAGGGAAAATCTTCTTACCTTAAAATCCCGAAATTGGAGACTAACGATTTTCGGCTTTTAGATGTAGATGACAAGTTTCCTTCAAATCCCGGAATGTCGCCCAACATAGAACCATTAAACTATTAGCTTTTCGGCTTTTGCCTTTCAAAAACCGACATAGAATGTGAGAGCTTAACAGAAGTCGACACTTACCTTAACACAAGGGATTCGTCTAGCACTAGAGAGAAGATTCGACAATGCCAAAGAAAAAGATTTAAATTCCGGAAGAATAGATCTAACTCACAAATGGGATGAAGAGAGAAAAACTATGGAGATTTCGGGTTTTTAGAGAAATCGGCACAAGAGGAAAAACTATGGAGATTTCGGGTTTTTAGAGAAATCGGCACAAGAGGAAATGAATGGAAAAGAGAGTGAAGGGGAGAGGTTTCGGCTTTTGAAGAAATTAAAGAGAAGAAATTATAGATGGAGACGCTAAGATTTTCAGCACAAAGAATGAAGAGGAAATTAGGGTTTAAATGCCAGAATCAATGAGATATCCCCCCTATTTATAGAAATTTCAGCACCTACTGCTTAAAACCGAAAATGCCCTTCTTGATAACTAAAAGTTAAGCTAATGAAAAGGGAAAATTTGGCACCCCTTTTCCATGAAGTAGCCGAATTCTTCACTCCTCTAGGTGATGGAATTTCGGCCATCACCTAGCCTTGTAGATAGCTCCTATCTTTTCTCCTTTTTATCTTCTATATTATCAATTATAAAATCCATATAAATTCTCCTATTTTTTAGCCTTGTTGTCATCCACTTCACCTAACCCTAATGCTGAATTTAGCAACTTAAAATAAAAGATTTGGGCTCCATGAAACTTAAATTTTGGTTCCCTAACTCCTTGTGTGTGGCGTCACCCCTTGCTCCCTTTTAAATGCCGAAAATAGCCCAAAAACATGGGCTCCTTGCAGCCAAAACTTGGGCCTCTTTAACTGTTTGTAACGCCACCCTCTCTCTCCCTTGCAACGTCATCCATTGTTGGGCCACAAGCCCACGTTGGTGTTTTTAATCTCAATTGCCACCCTTTTAACTCTATAATGCCCAATCAGATAATTTAACCAAGGCCTTTGCCTAGTCCTGAGCCCAATTTGGACCCCTATCACTTAGATTAACATTTTAAACATATCCTTACACTAAACGCATAGACCCATTTACTCAGGATGTTACAGTTCTACCCCCTTAAAGAAATTTCGTCCTCGAAATTACCTGATCAGAAAAGATGAGGGTATTGCTGCCGCATTGCTTCCTCGGGTTCCCACGTAGCCTCTTCAAAACCATGATTCCTCCACAACACTTGACCAGTGGAACTTTTTTCCTTTGCAACACCTTGACATCACGATCCAGAATTTCCATTGGTTCCTCTTCAAAGGATAGATCAGGTCTTACCTCGATTTCCTCCATAGTCACAACATGAGACGGATCCGAACAGTAACGTCTTAGCATGGAGACGTGAAATACATCATGAATTTGACTTAACTCCGGAGGTAACTCCAACTAGTAGGCTACTGGTCCTACTCACTTCAACACCCGATATGGTCCGATAAATCTGGGACTTAATTTACCCTTTCGACCAAACCTTAATACCTTTTTCCACGGTGACACCTTTAGGAATACTTTATCACCCACTGCATACTCTATATCCTTACGCTTTAAATCAGCATAGGACTTTTGTCTGTCCGATGCCTCCTTCATTCGAACCCGAATCAATTCAACCTTCTCTTCTGTCTCGGTCACCAACTCTGGACCCAAAATCCGACGTTCCCCTAGTTCCGTCCAACAAGTAGGTGTACGACACCTCCGCCCATACAAAGCTTCGTAGGGTGCCATCTGAATACTTGATTGGTAGCTGTTGTTGTAAGCAAACTCTGCTAATGGTAAGAACTCTTCCCAACTACCTCTGAAATCAATGACACATCCTCTCAACATGTCCTCTAAGATCTAAATCACCCGATCAGACTGTCCATTGGTCTGAGGATGAAACGCTGTACTAAAATCCAACTTCGTACCCAGCGTTTGATGCAACGCCTTCCAGAATCGTGAGGTGAACCCAACGTCCCTATCTGATATGATCGAAACCGTTACTCCATGTAACCTCACCACCTCCGCTATGTATAACTTAGCTAACTTCTGCAAGGAATAATCAACACGTACGGGTATGAAGTGTGCAGACTTCGTCAAGCGATCAACAACTACCCAAACTGCATCTTTCTTAGTGGGTGTGAGGGGAAGCCCACTAACAAAGTCCATGGTGATTCTTTCCCATTTCCATTGTGGAATCTTCACTAGCTGCAATAATCCTGATGGTAACTGATGTTCCGCCTTGACCTGCTGACAGGTCAAACACTTACCCACCAATCCCGAAACATCTTACTTCCTCCAGGGTGCATAGCGTATGCACCACCATGTGCCTCGTGCAAAATCCTACGCCTCCACTCTGGATCTTTTGGCATGCACACTCTCCCTCGGAAACATAACAGTCCTTCCTCATTTATACTGAATTCCGTTGGTCCATCCTTTGAGATTAGCTGCAATTTCTCCTTTAGCAACTCATCGGTCTGTTGCCTCTCCTTCACTTGGCTAACCCAAGAAGGTTTCACTTGAAGTTCAGCTAATAAACTTCCATCCTCATACAAACTAAGGTGAGCAAACATTGCTTTTAAGTCGGAGACTACTTTACGACTTAGAGCATCTGCCACTACATTAGCCTTTCTCGGGTGATACTCGATCGAGCAGTCATAATCATTTAGTAACTCGCTCCACCTTCTCTACCTTAGATTCAGCTCCTTCTGAGTCAAAAGATACTTTAAGATCTTATGATTTGTGTAGATGACAGATTTCTCCCCGTACAAATAGTACCTCCAAAATTTTAAGGCAAACACCACCGCTGCCAATTCTAAATCATGGGTGGGATAATTCAATTCATGAGGTCTTAATTGCCGAGATGCATATGCAACCACCTTTCCATCTTGCATCAACACACATCCTAATCCTGCGTGTGACGCATCACAGTAAATTACAAACTCCTTCCCTGCCTCTGGCTGAATCAACACCGGAGCCTCCGTCAGAAACCTCTTTAACTTTTTGAAACTCTCCTGTTGCTTATCCGACCAAACAAACGGAACTCCTTTCCGTAGCAACTTAGTCAATGCTGCCGCAACGGAAGAAAATCCTTCAATAAACCTTCGGTAGTACCCAGCTAAACCTAGAAAAACTCCTAATCTCAGCCACAGACCTAGGTGGCTTCCAATCCAACACCGCTTCAATCTTTCTAGGGTCAACCCTAATCCCTTCTGCCGACACGACATGCCCTAGAAATGTAACTTCCCTTAGCCAAAATTCACACTTACTGAATTTGGCATACAACTGCTTCTCCCTTAGAATTTGCAAAACTATTCGCAGATGAGCATCATGCTCCTCCTCCGACTTCGAATAAACCAAGATATCGTCTATAAACACCACGACACACCGGTCTAGGTAGGGTTGAAACACCCGGTTCATCATGTCCATGAACGCTGCTGGCGCGTTGGTCAATCTAAACGGCATCACCATAAACTCATAATGACCGTAGCGAGTCCTAAAAGCTGTCTTATGAATATCCGCCTCTTTGACCCTAAGCTGATGGTACCCTGACCTTAGATCTATCTTTGAAAAGACTGAGGCCCCCTTCAACTGATCGAACAAGTCATCGATCCTTGGCAATGGGTACTTGTTCTTGATTGTTAGCTTATTCAACTGGCGATAATCTATGCACATACGCATTGATCCATCCTTTTTCTTAACAAATAACACCGGCGTTCCCCAAGGCGACACACTTGGTAAAATAAACCCTCTATCCAACAACTCCTGAATCTGCGCTTTCAATTCCACCAATTCCTTTGGCGCCATCCTATACGGAGCAATAGATACCGGCGCTGTTCCCGGATCAAATTAAACACAATGCATCTAATCTACTTTTCACACCATTTACATCAAATTAAAGAGCTATAATATTCATTTTCTTTGCATGGTTTTTGTAACACCCCTAACTCAAATCCATCGCCAGAACAGGGTTACAGAGTATTACCAAAACTTTTCAGAACATTTTTAGATAAATCAAGTAAATCACTATTCATTAACCGAGATTGTTAAGAACGTCCCTTAAATAGACCCTTGAGGCCCAATACGAGTATTAGAATCAAGTTGGGACTTATTTGAAACCCCTAGGAATTTTTCACAAAAAAATTCAAATTTTTTTCTAAAGTGCAGGGCTCACACGCTCGTGTGACCCTTAGACACGCCCGTGCCTCAGGCTATGTGAAATTTAGGTTGCTCTCTAACTTGCACCACATGGCCATGCCACACGCCCGTGTGCTAGGCCGTGTGGTTGATTAATTTAATTCGATTTAGGTGCAGGTTTCACACGGCCGTGGCACACGCCCGTGTTCAAGGCCGTGTCATCAGTTCTGAGCATTCTGTTTTTCATAATTAAAATGCAGGGGACACACGGCCAGGCAACATGCCCATGTACCAGACCGTGTGTCACACACGCCCGTGTGTCTACCCGTGTGGACAAAATAAGGTTATTTCCTAGCCTCATTTCTCACCCAAATTTTTCATCTTCCTGTACCAACACTTACAAGTATAATCCAACCAATTGCAAGTATAATTCAATCAATTTCTATCATCCAAACTAATAGATTTCATCATATATTTGTATTTAATTACTTACTTTTATGTAATTTACATAATTTGCAACATTAGATGTTCATACTTATCATTTTAGTTAATGTATTGATTCAACCATAACATATATCAAAACATAAGTGTATTAGCCATTCCAATGGGTAAGTTTCATCCATTACTTACACAACATCACTTGATTTAGTTAGCCTATGCATGCCATTAACAAAATAAGATTTTCATTTATACAAAAACGATAGGTTGATAGTGTGATGATTTGCTCCGACCGATCTCCAACCTTTCCGAGCTTTGAGCACTATAAAACAGGGAAAATAAAACCTAGTAAGCATATTATGCTTAGTAAGCTCGTATAACATAAATTAAGCTTACCATTTCATTCAATATATTAACCATACAAAACATGCTTTCCAACAATTTGGTAATTTACCTATTCACACATACTCAACCAACATGTTAGTCATAATATACCAATATGCATAGATGAACTCATCATGCCATATGCGTATTTTGTCCGATGAATCATTGAATTTCCAATGGATATTTCAAGTAGTACACTCAAGGTGTACAATTCCATTATCCGTCAATTCATATCCAGTAGTACCTTATAGGTACACTCTCGAGCCACATATCACACAACAGAATTACCAGTCCAGGCTAAATTCTAGCTGTAACATATACTCTAAGAGCTTTGTTGGATTACCAGTCTAGGCTAAATCCTTTATATGACAAAGAATTCCCTATAGAGTTTATTTTGGATTATCAATCCAGGCTAAATCCAATCAATTGGGATTACCAGTCCAGGCTAAATCCTAGTTGAAACATAAACTCGAGAAGCTCATTTCGGATTACCCATCCGGGCTAAATTCATTCTGCAACACATGTAGTTTCATCAAGGAAATAACCTTTTTATCCATCGAAATTCCATATCCAAGGAATTCAACCCTTTTTCAATAATCTTCCAAACATGTATTATTTTGTTCATTGCCATATCCATGTAATTCACATACATGATTTCATATAACATAATCAATGTAATATAACATTCAAATCAATACATTTCCATACTCATTTAAGTTATACGAACTTACTTTAATGTTTGTTCGTATCTAAAATCTACTAATCCGAAATCTTTTCCTTTCCTCGATTTAGCTCTTTGTTTGGTACTTCCGGATCAATTTATGCTTGGAAAGCTTGTTTTCTCTGTCCTAGGGTTTCCATGGATTTTAGGTTGAAGAAGATGATATAAAATGATGATATTTCATTTTAATTTAATTATCATCTTTATAATTTTTCTATTTCCAATTTAGTCCTTAACCTTTTCTAATTTTTCCATGGATGATTCACCTAAAATATCTACATATTTTTCATCAATGGTCTAATTACCATTTAAGGACCTCAAGTTTTGAATTTCATAGCTATTTAATCTTTATAGCTACTAGAATTCAAATTTGACATTTTATGCAATTTAGTCCTTTCTACAATTAAGCACCTAATTGATAAAATTTTCTTATCAAAATTCTCATGCAATCATTCTATCACATTACTAATCATTTCATAATATTAAAATATTTTATCTTTACGGCTCGAATTTGTGGTTACGGAACCACTATTCCAACTTCACTAAAATTGGGCTGTTACAGTTTTAAAGATCTATCACCAGAGAATAGATTCAACAAAATTCCTTCTTAAAATACTCTCTCTTTTCACCAAAATTATTTACAAAAGTAGCCAAAAATATTCTGAAATTTCTCAAGATTCTTGAATCAAGATTTTTAATCAAAGGATTTAGAATGAATTAGAGGTAAATATTATTTCCAAACTTATTTTTATGATGATTAAAAGCATATTTACATGATTTGAGTGATAATTACATGATTTTTTTATCAATGTCATCTTCTTCAAAAGCTTATGGTGGATCTTGAATATTGATAGGAAATCCACAAATCAATGGATGTTCCATCTCAAAATGGATATGTTAGAAGGTTTTTGATCTTATTTATCAAGATTAAACATGTTTTATAAGGTAATTTAAAGAAATTCAAACTTCATCATCTTCATGAACTGATTTTTCGGATTTTTGTTAAATTGATTTAAATGTGAAATTGATGCTTAGTGTAACAATCCATTTTGAGTCAAATCAAAATAGTGGTTTTGGGGCCACAAATCTAAGTTCAAAATAATTATTTTATTATTATTTTATGTCTATGGCATGATAGTATGTTTGTGTGAAATTTTCGTTAAGAAATTTCATCGTTTGAATGCTTAGTTTGATAAAAGGGACTAAATCGCGTAAAGTGAAAAAGTGATGTTTTAATATCTAATGGTTTCAAATGGCTATGAAATTAAATAGTGGAGGTCCTTATGAGGTAAATTTGACATTGTTAATATGAGTGGACATTTTTGGACTTATATTATGTAACAGCCCATTTTTGAGTCAAATCGGAACAGTGGTTTACAGCATGAAAGAATTATTATTGTTTACAGCATGATAAAATTATTATGTGAAAGTTTCGTAAATAAATTTTACCGTTTAAATGCTTAATTTGGTAAAAAGGACTAAATCATGTAACGCGTAAAAGTTGCATTCTATTTGTTAAAAGTGATTAATTGCTATGATTTAGTAAGTCAGAGGTCCTTATAGTGTTAATATACCATGATTAAGGTTAGTGGACATTTATATCCATGATTTATGTGTTATATTAAGTTTTTATTAAAGGTTAGTTTAGTAATTATATGGTATTTTAAGTTAAAAAAAATAAAACAAAACAAATTAAAGCTTGATTCTCATCTTCATGCACCGAATATTGAAGGAAGAAGAAGCTAACTAGTGTTTTAAATTTGGCAACCTTGAATTCTTTAATTAGGTACATTTTTGCTCGGTTTTTAGTGATTTCTATGTTTTTGAGATCGTTGCTTTGTATTCTAGCTAGCCCATGCCTTAATTTTTGAATTTGTTCATGATTTTTTGAAGTGCCATTGCTGAATATTTGAGTTCTTTGATTTTAATGATAGATTATGTAACATCCGGGATTTAGGGGCTTTGCATTTATTTTGTTTCTTTGTGTTTGGTATGTTTTGCCTGTTGTTTGGGGGTGTTTGGGGGTCCCGGGAAGGCTTCGACTTAAGCCGAAGCCTTGGCAAAAATTTCAATTTTGGGCACTTTAGGGAAGAGCTGACTCGGGCAGGACTTAAGGGTTTATGCTTGTTTTTATTATCACAAGAAGTGCTTTAGTAAAGTGGCAAGGAGGTGCCACTTAGGAGGCAGGTGAGTGACGCCACAAGGAGCAATGAGGGAGCAGGTTTGAGTTGCACTGTTTTCACTTTTGGAATTCTTTTTGGCGTCTGGAAGGGAAGTGATGGATTCGGCTAGGAACCTTGAAGAGTGGGTGTTGAATTGGTCATACGTTTTGAATAGATGGACAAGAGTGAAAAGGGGGATTTGAAGCTTTCAAACTAATTTGAATAAGGGGTTGGGAGTGAATGTAGGAAGGGAACATGGAGTAGGTAGCTAGGGGGTTGTTGGCCAAATTTTTCTTGAATGTTGGTAGGGGGAGAGGTTCGGTTTTGAGCTAGGAGGGTGGTGAGCTGAATCTTAAAGTTAGTAGCTCTAGGTCCCTCTCTTGGTAGTGGTTCGATCGGGTTTTTGAGGTGCTTTGGTGTGCCGATTTTTCCTTGCAGTAACATGGTGCATAAGGTTGGAAACCGATTGGGGAAAACACTCTTTTCTCTTCTTTGCTTTGCATCTTTTTCTTCATTTCTTTGATAGCCAAAAACCGAAACACAATTGCCTTTCCTCTTCACATCTTTTTCTTCTTTGATTGCCGCAACTCCCAAGAGCTTTTTGCTTCATTTTCAATTGGTGAAAATCGAAACTTGTTGCACTCTTTCTTTGTGCTTCATTTCTTATTTTTTTTCCTCTTCTCCTCATCGTTTTCTTTTCTCCACATCCTTTCCTCTCTTTTTCTTGTATTGTCGAATCATTCCATTCATTGCCCTTTTCTTAAGCACGGTAACCGCACCTTTCTCCTATTATCTTTTCTTCTGCCAAACCGAAACCCAACTCTCAGTTCTTCTCCTTAAGATTTCTTTTACTTATCGTTCTAGTTGAATCCTCATCGCACTCTTTGGTAAGTAGTTATCGTTCTCTTCTATTTTCTCTCTTCTCAAGGCCGAATCTATTGCTCTTGCTCCTATTGAAGTTTTCTTTCATTTTTTCTTTTTCTATAGCCGAATATTTGAAGGTTGTTCCCTTTCTTCTTTTAGAGACATCATCTGTGTTAGCCGAATATTGTGGAACAAGGTGTTAGGGGTTTGCTTCAGATTTTCCATCAACTTGGTTATTAATGTAAAGAGACTCTGCTATCATTTCCTGTTCTTCATTCGGTATTTGGTAGCCAAAGCCGAATGGCTAATTGGTGTGGTGTTATAATTTTATTGACTTCGCTCTCTTCATCGTCTTTTCTTATTGGGGGCGCTTATTCTAGGAAACATCGCTAGCCGAATCATTTGAGTTCCAAGTCTAAGGCTCAACCAATCTCCAAATCCCATCACTCTTTTCGGGATTTGTAAGTTAAGGGATTTCTCCCTAATTATTGTATAGCCTATTTGTTCGTCGTTTGTTGCCTTAACTCAGTTGAGTGGTTAAACAATCATATCTTTCGTATAGCGATTTACTGATCAAGACTTTTCATGGATGCAAGAAATGTTCAAGTTGGGGAAGGGAGTAAACCCTTGGTTCCAACTCCAAAGTTTAAGAAGCGAGCGGTATCGGCAGTTCGAGCTGGCCACCGGGTTGTGGGACGGCTTCAGAAAGGGATAGGCAGATCTCTGTGATCCCTATGAGTGAGGACGTTAGCAAGATCGATAGTTTAGTTCTTCGGGTTTACAGGCGTGTAATTACCACACTACTCTTTTTTGTATAAATCGTGTATATGTTATGTCTGAAAGCCGAAAATCACGGCAATGGTGATTGAGTTACCCATGTTGGGTAAAATCGAAACCCCAGATTAGTATATTTTAATTAAGTCTTAATAATTATTGTTGATAGCATGATTGTGTGTGTATACTAAATACTATATGTATGACATCATATGACCTGTTTATTATGCTATGTTGCATGTGCATGGGATATTGGGATGTTAATGATATGAAGGGGAAGTGTATATCGGTGACGCTGTCACGTTAAATGATGGCTTGGTGCCTCATTATCGTATCGGTGATTTGATCACGTGTTTATCGGTGGCTAGACCACGTTATTTGACTTTGAGCAGTGTGTCTGTCAGCATGACTGCCAAAGAGGTGTGTAGAGGATGGAGGGTTGATTGTAGAAATCCCCACAAGTGTGTTGAGGATGGACATATGTAGCGGAATGCAGAGGATGGAACATTAGGCTGGGTTGGGTTATCATGTTGATTACTTGGTTATGCTATAATGATTGGGCTTCGGCCAATGGTGTTTTGGGGCTTAGGCCCACTAGTGGATTATGTGGACTAATTGCACACTGAGTCTTGTGACTCACCCTATTTGCTTAAACAAATTGCAGGTGACTCTTAGTAGCATGGACTGGGCTGGAGGGGACTCGAGGTGGCCACGCAAGGGTGATTTAATTAAAACTTTATTTTAGTTATTATTTACTACTTTTGGATATTTTGATTTGTAATAAGGCCACTTCAATTTGGTAAATCATGATTTTAATTTTTGGACACATTAATTTACAAACTACTCAATGGGATGTTTTACAAAATATAAACGAAAGTTTTCTTTACAACCTGACAAACGACATTGCTCATAAAAAGGGATTTTGCTAATAATCAAATGATAAAAAAAATAATTGATAAGTGTTTTAAATGTCACCTAATAGCAAGGCTTGGCTAATTAATTTCTAAGTTAAATGAATAATGGGTTTTCAACTAAGCCGCGACACTTGGGATTTTAAAAGAAAAAAATGGCTTAGGATTCTTCTGAAGCTTGTGAAACTTCCTAAACTCTATTCAAGTGACATGCCAGATCTGGTCGTGGTGTCTGGGCCGGGTTTGGGGTGTTACAATTTGGTATCAGAGCCAGGTTTAAAAAGCTCGGCCTTGGGTTTTGGGTTCAAAACATTTTCCAAATCTTCTATTTAAGATGGTTTTAAAATATATATATATATATATATATATATATGAATCTGTTTTCTGGAAAGGTGGCACCCGAGTCTCCCGCCCAAGTCTGCCAGGTAAGTTTCTGATTGTTGGGTAATTTGCATGAGGTAGCTATATGTTGTGGATATATCGCTATGGATGATAGGATTTAGAAACTCTACTGTAGAAATGAAAACCTTTAGGTATACAGGTGCTTGCGGAAAAACTACTTATAATTTTATCTTCATAAAACTACTCGTTAATAAATAATGGAAAAATACTGACGCACAAAATTTGTAATTAGAGTAAGACGGAGTGATAGACATGAGTGGTAGAGGACGTGGACATGTTACACGCGGCCGAAGGAGAGACCGGGGTACTGAGGTTGAACTCTCGGAAGCGAGAAATGAGCCTGAGGGCGAAGCGCCAGCATCACCTGTGGCGGAAGCAGGATCGCAAGACAGAACTGGTGGAGATGATGCCCTATCTCAAGCGATGATGCGTGTGTTGGAACGAGTGGCTGGGGCAAGCACTGGAACAGCAACTCCGAAGCCCATCCCTGAGGGACTCCGAGCTAATGGAGCTGAAATGTTTAGGGGTATCTCTGGGGTAGCTTCAAATGTGGCTGAGCATTGGCTAGAGGCAGTTGAGAGAATTATGGATTATTTGGACTGCACGGCAGAGGAGAAGCTGAAGGGCGCGGTGTCTCTACTTTGGGATGAGGCATATCAGTGGTGGCTCCCCGTGAGAGAAGGTACTCCAGCAGACCGAGTTGATTGGGATTTCTTTAAGATGACGTTCCAAGGGAAGTACGTTGGGGCCAGTTATGTGGATGCTTAGAGGAAAGCATTCTTAAATTTGGTTCAAGGGGGTAAATCGGTAGCTGAGTATGAGGCAAAATTTCTGTGGTTGAGCCGGTATGCTCGAGGGATAGTTACGACCGATTATGAGCGTTTCGTACGGTTCGAAGATGGGCTACGAGACGAGCTGTGAGTGTTGATAACTGCACAACAGGAGAGGGATTTTTCTGTCCTGGTGGAAAAGGATCATCTGATAAGGATCATATGATAAGGAATTGTCCGCCGGAAATGACCAGGGCTCAGATGGCAGGTCAGGGGTATGTGCAGCTAGGTAGGGGTGGACAGCAGATACCGAGAGGTCATGGTCCGAACAGAGGAGGGAATGCTTCGGGTCGAAGTTGCGGAGCACCGTCTAGAGGTGCTGGGAGTACAGAGGCAAGACAGCCCGGGTTAGTTTATGTAGCCAGACGCCGAGAAGTGGGGGATGCACCAGACGTTATAACGGGTACGTTCCTCATTTTCGGTTTACCCTTTACTGCATTAATTGATATTGGATCGACGCATTCCTATGTTGCTAGTGTGGTGTCTGGAACTTTGAACATGAACTCTGAAACTGCTTCTAGGGAGATGACTGTACTTAGTCCTTTAGGACAATCTGCAGTAGTAAACAAACTTTTTAGAAATGTGCCTCTAGAAGTACAAGGGTTGGTTTTCCCGACTGATTTGATGGAACTACCATTCGGGGAATTCAATTTGATCTTAGGCATGGATTGGTTGGTAAGATATCGAGCAAACTTGGATTGTGCTGCTAAGCGCATGGTGTTAAGGACTCCTGTGGATGATGAAGTTTTAGTAATAGACGAAAGGAGAGACTACTTGTCCAATGCAGTGTCTGCTCTTAAGGCGGAAAGAATGGTGAGAAAAGGGTGCATGGCTTTCTTAACTTTTGTCAGCGCATTGGATGAAAAGGAAGTGACCGTGAATGAAGTTAGAACAGTAAAAGAATTTGTGGATGTCTTTCCTGAAGAGCTTCCAGGGTTGCCTCCGGATCGTGAGGTGGAGTTCGAAATTGAGCTACTTTCAGGTACGACTCTTGTGTCCATCGCCCCTTATAGGATGGCGCCGAAGGAGCTGGTTGAGCTTAAAGCTCAGATCCAAGAGTTATTAGATCATGGTTTTATCCGACCCAGTGTATCTATGTGGGGAGCGTCGGTACTATTTGTGAAGAAGAAAGATGGGTCCATGCGATGTGCATTGATTACCGCCAGTTGAATAAGTTGTCAATTAGGAACAAGTACCTGCTGCCGAGGATAGATGACCTGTTTGATCAGCTCAAAGGGGCTTCGGTCTTTTAAAAGATAGATTTAAGGTCAGGATATCATCAGCTTAAGGTCAGGGAAGCAGATATTCACAAGACGGCTTTCCGGACTCGCTATGGCCACTATGAGTTCCTGGTGATGCCGTTTGGGTTGACAAATGCACCCGCTGCATTCATGGATATGATGAACCGAGTTTTTCAACCCTATCTGGACCGGTTCATCGTATTTCTGGTGTATTCCAAGACTGAAGAGGAACACGATGCGCATCTTCGGGTAGTTCTGCAGATCTTAAGGGAGAAGTAGCTGTACGCCAAATTTAGTAAGTGTGAGTTCTGGCTAAGTGAAGTTACCTTTTTGGGCCATGTGGTGTTTGCTGGGGGGATTAGAGTTGATCCTCGGAAAATTGAAGCTGTGTTGGATTGGAAGCCGCCTAAGTCTGTGGCAGAGATCCGAAGTTTCTTGGGATTGGCAGGTTACTACAGAAGGTTTGTAGAGGGATTCTCCTTAATTGTGGCACCTTTAACTAAGTTGTTGAAGAAAGGGGTACCATTTGTCTGGACTGGCAAGCAACAGGAAAGCTTTGAGAAGCTGAAGAGAATTTTGACAGAGGCTCCGGTGTTGATTCAGCCTAAGGCCAAAAAAGAGTTCGTGGTTTATTGTGATGCTTCACAGACGGGGTTAGGATGTGTGTTAATGTAGGATGGGAAGGTTGTTGCGTATGCGTCCTGGCAGTTAAGACAGCAGGAGATTAACTATCCCGCGCTTGATCTGGAGTTGGCCGCGGTGGTGTTCGCTCTGAAGATCTGGAGACACTACTTGTATGGGGAGAAGTCAGTTATCTGCACCGACCACAAGAGTTTGAAATATCTTCTAACTCAGAAGGAGTTGAATTTAAGGCAGCGAAGGTGGATTGAGCTGTTGAAGGATTATGATTGCTGGATAGAGTACCATCCGGGAAAAGCTAACGTGGTGGCAGATGCGTTAAGTCGAAAGGTCAGTCTATTTGAGGATGGAAGCTTGTTAGTTGAACTCCAAGTGAAACCGACATGGGTAAACCAGATTAAAGAGAAACAGTTATCGGATGATGTCTTGAGTGCTCGACTTCTGCAGGTACAGAATGGTGGGGTGGAAGATTATAATTTGAACGGTGATGGGGTTTTGTGTTTCCGTAAGAAGGTTTGCATGCCGAAGGATGTGGAGTTGAGGCAGATGATTCTTTAGGAATAGCATAGTAGCCCTTACGCTATGCATCCTGGAGGGAATAAGATGTACCGAGATATATGTGAATAGTTTTGGTGGCCTGGATTAAAGCGAGAAGTTACAGAGTTTGTGGGAAAGTGTTTAACGTGTCAGCAGGTAAAAGCCGAGCATCATTTGCCTTCGGGGTTATTGCAGCCGGTGAAGATTCCACAGTGGAAATGGGAGAGGATCACTATGGACTTTGTTAGTGGGCTACCTCTTACGCCTACTAAGAAAGATTCGGTATGGGTGATTGTGGATCAGTTGACGAAGTCCGCTCATTTCATACCTGTTCGTGTCGACTATTCTCTTCAGAGGTTGGCTAAGCTGTATGTGGTAGAAATTGTGAGGTTGCATGGGGTACCAGTATCGATCATATCAGATAGAGACCCTAGGTTTACGTCGCGATTCTGGAGGGCACTGCATCAGGCATTGGGTACAAGACTGGACTTCAGCATAGCTTTTCATCCACAGACTGAGGGTCAGTCTAAGAGAGTAATTCAGATCTTGGAGGATATGTTGAGAGGTTGTGTCACCGATTTCAAGGGTAGTTGGGAAGAGTTCTTACCTTTGGCAGAATTTGCATAGAACAACGGCTACCAATCTAGTATTCAGATGGCGCCCTATGAAGCGTTATATGGGCAGAGGTGTCGTACTCCTACCTGTTGGAAAAAATTGGGTGAACGTCAGATTTTGGGCCAGAATTGGTTACAGAGACAGAGGAGAAGGTTAAGTTAATTTGAGCTCGATTGAAGGAAGCGTCCGACAGACAAAAATCATATGCAGATCTGAAGCGAAAGGAGATAGAGTTTGCAGTCGGTGATCGGGTTTTCTTGAAAGTTTCACTGTGGAAAAAGGTGATGAGGTCTGGACGAAAGGGTAAGTTAAGTCCCAGATTTATCGGGCCTTATCGATATTGATACGTGTGGCACCAATGGCATATCAGCTTGAGTTGCCTTCAGAATTAAAGTAGATACATGATGTGTTCCATGTCTCGATGTTGAGACGTTACCGTTCTAATCCATCTCACATTGTGCCAGTGGAGGAAATTGAAGTAAGGCCAGACCTGTCCTTCGAAGAAGAACCAATTCAGATCTTGGAACAAGATGTCAAGGTGCTAAGAAGGAAATCGGTCCCGTTAATTAAAGTCTTGTGGCGAATTCACGGTGTGGAAGAGGCGACGTGGGAGCCTGAGGATGTTATTCGTCAGCAGTACCCGCATCTCTTTTGATTAGGTAATTTCGAGGCCGAAATTTCTTTAAGGGGTAGAACTGTAACATTCGGGATTTAGGGGCTTTGCGTTTATTTTGTTTCTCTGTGTTTGGTATGTTTTGCCTGTTGTTTGGGGGTGTTTGGGGGTCGCGGGAAGGCTTCGACTTAAGCCGAAGCGTTGGCAAAAATTTCAATTTTGGACACTTTAGGGAAGAGCTGACTGGGGTAGGACTTAAGGGTTTATGCTTGTGTTTATTATCACAAGAAGTGCTTTAGTAAAGTGGCAAGGAGGCGCCACTTAGGAGGCAGGCGAGTGACGCCACAGGGAGCAGTGTGGGAGTACGTTCGAGTCGCACTGTTTTCACTTTTGGAATTCTTTTTGGCGTTTGGAAGGGAAGTGATAGATTCGGCTAGGAACCTTGAAGAGTGGGTGTTGAATTTGTCAAACATTTTGAATAGATGGACAAGAGTGAAAAGGGGGATTTGAAGCTTTCAAACTAATTTGAATAAGGGGTTGGGAGTGAATGTAGGAAGGGAACATGGAGTGGATAGCTAGGGGGTTGTTGGCCGAATTTTTCTTGAATGTTGGTAGGGGGAGAGGTTCGGTTTTGAGCTAGGAGGGTGGTGAGCCGAATCTTAAAGTTAGTAGCTCTAGGTCCCTCTCTTGGTAGTGGTTCGATCGGGTTTTTGAGGTGCTTTGGTGTGCCGATTTTTCCTTGGAGTAACATGGTGCATAAGGTTGGAAACTGATTGGGGAAAAGACTCTTTTCTCTTCTTTGCTTTGCATCTTTTTCTTCATTTCTTTGATAGCCAAAAACCGAAACACAATTACCTCTCCTCTTCACATCTTTTTCTTTCTTGATTGCCGCTGTAAACCCCAAACCCGGCCCATTCGCTATGACCGAATTTGAAATGCCACTGCGGAAAACGTTTGAAAAACTTTTGACATAAAATTAAAAACATAAAATTTTGTTGTCTTTACTAAAACATTGTGTAATTAAAATTCCAAATA
This sequence comes from Gossypium australe, assembly GCA_005393395.2. Classification (NCBI taxonomy): domain Eukaryota; kingdom Viridiplantae; phylum Streptophyta; class Magnoliopsida; order Malvales; family Malvaceae; genus Gossypium; species Gossypium australe. Next base: position 55,412,883 of record CM016615.1, on the reverse strand, counting down.
AAATTAGGTTGTTACAAATTTAAACATTTTCAAATAACAATATATTCAACAAACCAACTTAAAACATAATAATAATCAAAAATTGGTTAAATGGCCCTTATTACAACCAATACTTAAAACAAAATACTCAATATTAAAATGCTTAAAATAATTAAAATATCTTCTTCTGCATGGGCCACCTTGTATCCACTCCAAACCCGGTCCAACGCTTACGCATCACCTGAAATGGTTGAGAAAAATTGGGTGAGTCCACAGACTCAGTGCATAATCATCACACATGCCTCCACATATGGGCTTGGCCCAAATCCACACAGTTCACATACATAAATATGCAAAATGACGCCCAACCCAACCTAATTCCATCCATTACACCAACCCCGGCACACCTGCCGTCCAAGGCCGTGGCTAATCCACCGATCAAATAGTGATCCTTATATCTTACCTTGGGAGACTTGCTGCTCAAGGCCGTGGCTAAGCCACCGATCAAATAGTGATCCCAACATTAATTCGTCTACGGTGATGCACCTAGCCAACACCTCCCTTGATGTAGCACACAGCTGATCATCAAGCGCTAATGTAGCACGAGGCTAACATTAGACCACGTACATAAATATGTACACCCGTCCTTCCTTGATCAAATCCAATCCCCATGCATATATGTTAATGTATCATGCCAAATCAACATATAGAATGAACATACATCACATGCTCATTATCAAATTACACAGTCACCATAAATAATTTAATATCACATATTACTGACCTGTTAACCGATTACCCCAATCATGGGTTTTCACCACTTTAGCCTTTGTTGTCGGCTATCACACATCATACAAGAATATATATATATCAATACACAAAATAGGAGAAATAGTGCGATAACTACGCACCTGCTAAGGCACAAACGATCAAATCCTGAAAACGTCACTTGATTAAGAACTCTGCCGAAATCCCTAAATGGAATCATATTAGTTTCGGCCTCTATACCAAAAACATTAGAAAGTGGCCTACGCCCTCAAGAAAACGACATAAAAAAAAGAAAGGAAAAACTACCATAAACACTTACCTATCTTCCAAAACCAATTGAAGAAAACCCAAAAATGAATGCCTACTCTTTGAATATTCGACCAACAAAAATAATACTAACAAGGAAGTAGAAGATTCGGCTATGGTTTTGAATGAAGATAACAAAAGATATTATGGAGAAAAAGAAATAGAGTATGTGAGTAGCAAAGAAAATGAGAATGAGAGGGAGAGGATTCGATTTTAGAAATAATGGAAGAAAAGAAAAGAAAAGAGGATTTGGGGAAGAAAGAGGTTCGGTCAAGAAGAAAATAAAAAGGAAAAAGTGATGTTGAGAAAATACCAAAAGTAAGAAAAGAGGAAGAGAGATGGGAGAAAGAGTGCACAAAAGTGCAAAAGATGTTTTCGGTTTCAAAGGAAAAGATGAGAGAAAGAAAATATAAATTTTGGTTCAAACAAAATAAAGGCTAACCAAAAGCAAAACTTGCACAAAATGTACAATACTCATTCGGCCAAACAAAGGATTTTTGGAGAGGGAAAACAAAAATGCAAAAGATGTTCAAAAGGAGAATTGGCCAACTATTCCCCCCAAGCTACCTAACAAAATTCGGCCACCCACCTAGACACCCATACCGTCCACATTCAACACTAAAAGCATAGGAATTGTTTCCAAAACATTTTCCACAAGCCAAGCCTTTTGTCCCCTCAATATACCATAACTTCAAGATATCCTTCCATAACCTTAAGAATCTTATCCCCAATATCAAGCTTTCCTTAAAAATAAATTCAACTTACCAAAAGTTATTAGTCCACCTATCATGAATAAGGTTTGACCGTCCATAAATGCTATGATGAAATAAAAATCCTCAAAATGCTTTCCTTGATACTCGAACCATTAACCTCAAGCAACCTTTCAAGAGCCCTAACCATCATGCCACTTACTCCTCTTATACTATAAATGAACACTTAATTAACTTAAGTGTCAAGCTCACTTAATCCTACTTCATTAAATAAACCATACTAAAAATTATTCTAGCTTCCTAATTAAAATCAAGCCTTCACAAGACTATACTAACACACCAAATTCATACCCAAGCCAACACAATAATAAAATAATATTCTAATTTTCCTAAAGCCCAATTCCCAATCGGCCCAATCCTACTAGGCCCAATTTTGGGATGTTACAGATCTACCCTCCTTAAAAATAATTTCGTCCTCGAAATTACTTAATAACGATCAATCATATAGTCTAACTCACCACACTACGCTCTTGCTGCGCACTCTGATCTTGATAAAACTAACATACTTTCTATGAACAGTCCCAAAGTTCACACTCAAGGTTCTAGATACTTCACTAGCGACACAAATACGAACTAGCTCTATAATAAACAAGACAATAAAGGGTATTCCAAACATAAGAAACTTACCCGTTGTCACATCTGGCACATCACTATCCTCCCTTCGACGAACTGCATACACCAGACCTGGCCGTCTTGCCTCAGTGTTACCATTACCTTGGCCTGGTGCTCCACGACCTCGACCTGAACCATTTCCTCCATGGTTCGAGCCACGACCCCTTGTCGCCTGCTGACCACCTCTGCCCGGTTGCACATAACCTTGGCCTTCTATCCGAGCCCTATTCGGATCCTGAGGACAATCCTTAATCAAATGAGTCTTGGACTTACACCTAAAACATTCTCGGTCCCGATTCCAGCACTCGCCGACATGATACCTTCCACACCGAGCACACGGACGGTCCTGATTTCCAGCAGCTATCATAGAAACACGAGCAGAATTCTCGACCCTCGGTCTTTTTTAAAATTTCTCGGACAATTCTGACGATCCAAAACTCCTCTTATCCCGGTTTCTTTCTCTATTCTGCCTCTCAGTCCTGTTGACCTCTTCAGCTATTCGAGCTTTCTCCACCAAAATGGCGAAGTCTCGCTCTCGTTGCAGAGCAATCAAAACTCGCAATTCATCTCGCAGCCCATCTTCAAATCTGACGCATCTCTCATAATCGGTAGCCACGATGCCCCGAGCATACCGGCTCAAACGCAGAAACTCAGCCTCATACTCCGTTATTGACTTGTCACCTTGCACCAAGTTGAGGAACGCCTTCCTCTGAGCGTCCACATAGCTCGCTCCGACATACTTCCCCTCAAACTTGATCTTAAAGTAACCCCAGTTTACTCGATCCGCAGGGATACCTTCCTTAACAGTGAGCCACCACTGGTAGGCCTCATCCCGTAGCAACGAAACAACTCCTTTAAGCTTATCCTCAGCAGTTAAATCCAAGTCATCCATAATCCTTTCAACTGCCTCTAGCCAGTATTCTGCCACGTTTGGAGCTACCCCAGACACTCCTCTGAAAACCTCGGCTCCGTTCAACCTAAGTCTTTCAGGCACTGACTTCCGAGTCCCATTACCCACATTGGCTCCTGCCACTCGCTCAAGCACCCGCAGCATAGCCTGCGATACTGCGTCATCTCCTCCGGTCTGATCCTGATGTTCAACCTCAACAGCTGGTGGTGGCAGCACATCGTTTTCTGACCCATGGCCAGACCTAACCGGTTCCGATACTGCCATCCTGCCTCTACCACGTCCACTAGTATTGTGACCACGCGCCCTAGAACTCATATCTAGCGTCACGATTTAATCTGTTTAAAAGTTTTATGAATTAGCAATTTTGTTTCACTGTTTATCCACGAGCAAATTTTATGAGAAGAAGTTTCAAAAGCGGTTCTTTCGATCAACCAAAGTTTCATCTAAAGTTCACTACCCTAGTTCAGAGAATTACACATTCAGCACACCATTAAAACATTCCTATCTACCCCCAACCCAGGGGTATTTCCGTCATTTTCCTATTAGGGGTATTTCGGGAATGAATCAAGGTCAACTTTGAAAATATTTTTTTTTTCCAAATTAAAGCTATTTTAGAATTTACAAAATCTTGGAATCATCTTGAAATTCTTTTTTTTTTTTTAAAAAATCAGAGGTGTTGCAAAAATTTCAGAAATTCGGGGTTATTTCAGTAATTTTGTAAGTCATGGGCATTTCTGTAAATTCTCCAACTCAGGATAGCTTGATACTTGTAAAATAGAAGTTTTTGATATTTTTGTAAAGTAGAAACATTTTAGTAAAAGTCGGAAGCAACATGAAAGTTTAGAAACTCAGGGCTTCCTGGTAATTTTGTCAACCAGGGGTATTTTCGTAAGTTTTCCCAAACCGGAGTATCTTGCCATTTTGAAAACTCGAGATTTTAGTATTTTGCAAAGTAAAATCATTTTAACAATAGTTGAGGGTAATACGGTAATTTTACAATACAGGGGCATTTTGTAAATTTGCCACTAGAGGCATTTTGGGTAATTTCGTAAATCGGGAAAACGTCTTTCAAAAATCAGATTTAAGGTTTCACAAATCAAAGGGGTAAATTTGAAAATTTTAAAACTAAGGGTTTTAAAACAATAAGGCTAATCCCGTTCGGGTTTTAGTAATCGGTTTAGCCTATGAACAAATCCTCTTGGTTAAGGTGAACCGAAGCTACGCACCAGGTAGGATTCCTGCGAAGAGGAGGTGAGTCACGAGGACTGCTTAAGTACCAAGCTCTTCCGGATCCAATCCTAGACATGCGCACCAAGGTTACCACACCTTAACTCGGCGATTTGTCACAGGTTGGTTTAATAACCTATTAAAGTCTTATGCATATGTTGAGTAAACTAATCCTAGAGTCCAGTAACCTTAGTATTCTAATCTACGAGGCCAAATAACCCATAATAATTTATACAAACAAATCACTTTAAGATTCCGAAGTACTTACCTGGTGGACTTCGGGTCGGAGGTACAGGTGCCATGCCAGAATAAACCTGAAAAAGTTTGTGAAAGCCCAAATCTTTGAAAAACCCATCTTTGAAAACTATTTTCGGGCCCAAAACTTCAAAGTCCTAGTTTTGAACCGGGTACCAATTTGTAACACCCCAAACCCGGCCCATTCGCTATGACCGAATTTGAAATGCCACTGCAGAAAACGTTTGAAAAACTTTTGATTTAGAATTAAAAACATAAAATTTTTTTGTCTTTACTAAAACATTGTGTAATTAAAATTCCAAATAAAATTAGGTTGTTACAAATTTAAACATTTTCAAATAACAATATATTCAACAAACCAACTTAAAACATATTAAAAATCAAAAATTGGTTAAATGGCCCTTATTACAACCAATACTTAAAACAAAATACTCAATATTAAAATGCTCAAAATAATTAAAATATCTTCTTCTGCATGGGCCACCTTGTATCCACTCCAAACCCGGTCCAACGCTTACGCATCACCTAAAATGGTTGAGAAAAATTGGGTGAGTCCACAGACTCAGTGCATAATCATCACACATTCCTCCACATATGGGCTTGGCCCAAATCCACACAGTTCACATACATAAATATGCAAAATGACGCCCAACCCAACCTAATTCCATCCATTACACCAACCCCGGCACACCTGCCGTCCAAGGCCGTGGCTAATCCACATATCAAATAGTGATCCTTATATCTTACCTTGGCAGACTTGCTACTCAAGGCCGTGGCTAAGCCACCGATCAAATAGTGATCCCAACATTAATTCGTCTACGGTGATGCACACTGCCATCAACCGCCGAGATGGGCACCTAGCCAACACCTCCCTTGATGTAGCACACAGCTGATCATCAAGCGCTAATGTAGCACGAGGCTAACATTAGACCACGTACATAAATATGTACACCCGTCCTTCCTTGATCAAATCCAATCCCCATGCATATATGTTAATGTATCATGCCAAATCAACATATAGAATGAACATACATCACATGCTCATTATCAAATTACACAGTCACCATAAATAATTTAATATCACATATTACTGACCTGTTAACCGATTACCCCAATCATGGGTTTTCACCACTTTAGCCTTTGTTGTCGGCTATCACACATCATACAAGAATATATATATATCAATACACAAAATAGGAGAAATAGTGCGATAACTACGCACCTGCTAAGGCACAAACGATCAAATCCTGAAAACGTCACTTGATTAAGAACTCTGCCGAAATCCCTAAATGGAATCATATTAGTTTCGGCCTCTATACCAAAAACATTAGAAAGTGGCCTACGCCCTCAAGAAAACGACATAAAAAAAAGAAAGGAAAAACGGCCATAAACACTTACCTATCTTCCAAAACCAATTGAAGAAAACCCAAAAATGAATGCCTACCCTTTGAATATTCGGCCAACAAAAATAATACTAACAAGGAAGTAGAAGATTCGGCTATGGTTTTGAATAAAGATAACAAAAGATATTATGGAGAAAAAGAAATAGAGTATGTGAGTAGCAAAGAAAATGAGAATGAGAGGGAGAGGATTCGATTTTAGAAATAATGGATGAAAAGAAAAGAAAAGAGGATTTGGGGAAGAAAGAGGTTCGGTCAAGAAGAAAATAAAAAGGAAAAAGTGATGTTGAGCAAATACCAAAAGTAAGAAAAGAGGAAGAGAGATGGGAGAAAGAGTGCACAAAAGTGCAAAAGATGTTTTCGGTTTCAAAGGAAAAGATGAGAGAAAGAAAATATAAATTTTGGTTCAAACAAAATGAAGGCTAACCAAAAGCAAAACTTGCACAAAATGTACAATACTCATTCGGCCAAACAAAGGATTTTTGGAGAGGGAAAACAAAAATGCAAAAGATGTTCAAAAGGAGAATTGGCCAACTATTCCCCCCCAAGCTACCTAACAAAATTCGGCCACCCACCTAGACACCCATACCGTCCACATTCAACACTAAAAGCATAGGAATTATTTCCAAAACATTTTCCACAAGCCAAGCCTTTTGTCCCCTCAATATACCATAACTTCAAGATATCCTTCCATAACCTTAAGAATCTTATCCCCAATATCAAGCTTTCCTTAAAAATAAATTCAACTTACCAAAAGTTATTAGTCCACCTATCATGAATAAGGTTTGACCGTCCATAAATGCTATGATGAAATAAAAATCCTCAAAATGATTTCCTTGATACTCGAACCATTAACCTCAAGCAACCTTTCAAGAGCCCTAACCATCATGCCACTTACTCCTCTTATACTATAAATGAACACTTAATTAACTTAAGTGTCAAGCTCACTTAATCCTACTTCATTAAATAAACCATACTAAAAATTATTCTAGCTTCCTAATTAAAATCAAGCCTTCACAAGACTATACTAACACACCAAATTCATACCCAAGCCAACACAATAATAAAATAATATTCTAATTTTCCTAAAGCCCAATTCCCAATCGGCCCAATCCTACTAGGCCCAATTTTGGGATGTTACAGCCGCAACTCGCAAGAGCTTTTTGCTTCATTTTCAATTGGTGAAAACCAAAACTTGTTGCACTCCTTCTTTGTGCTTCATTTCTTATTTTTTTCCTCTTCTCCTCATCGTTTTCTTTTCTCCACATCCTTTCCTCTCTTTTTCTTGTATTGCCGAATCATTCCATTCATTGCCCTTTTCTTAAGAACGGTAACCGCACCTTTCTCCTATCACCTTTTCTTCTGCCAAACCGAAACCCATCTCTCAATTCTTCTCCATGAGATTTCTTTTACTTATCGTTCTAGTCGAATCCTCATCCCACTCTTTGGTAAGTAGTTATCATTCTCTTCTATTTTCTCTCTTCTCAAGGCAGAATCTATTGCTCTTGTTCCTATTGAAGTTTTCTTTCATTTTTTTCTTTTTCTATAGCCGAATCTTTGAAGGTTGTTCCCTTTCTTCTTTTAGAGATATCATCTGTGTTAGCCGAATACTGTGGAACAAGGTATTAGGGGTCTGCTTCGGATCTTCCATCAACTTGGTTGTTAAGGTAAAGAGACTCTGCTATCATTTCCTGTTCTTCATTCGGTGTTTCGTAGCCAAACCTGAATAGCTAATAGGCGTGGTGTTATAATTTTATTGCCTTCGCTCTCTTCATCGTCTTTTCTTATTGGGGGCACTTATTCCGAGAAACATCGCTAGCCGAATCATTTGAGTTCCAAGTTTAAGGCTCAACCAATCTCCAAATCCCATCACTCTTTTCGGGATTTGTAAGGTAAGGCCCTAATTATTTTATTAGCCTATTTGTTCGTCGTTTGTTGCCTTAACTCAGTTGAGTGGTTAAACAATCATCTCTTTCGTATAGCGATTTACTGATCAAGACTTTTCTTGGATGCAAGAAACGTTCAAGTTGGGGAAGGGAGTAAACTCTTGGTTTCGACTCTAAAGTTTAAGAAGCGACCTTTGGTTTCAACTGAGCCACGACACTTGGGATTTTAAAATAAAAAAAGGCTTAGAATTCTTCTGAAGCTCGTGAAACTTCCTAAACTCTTTTCTAGTGACACCTGCCAGATCCGGTCGTGGTGTTTGGGCCGGGTTTGGGGTGTTACAAATTATGGAAGTTTGATGATAGTTAAACTAGTTTTGCAAAGTGAGTTTGACAAAAATGCAAAATAGGGATTAAAATGTGAAATTGTAAAATGTGGTGGTTAAAATTATGAAATAATGAAAGATATGGGTTGCTAGTAGCATATAGCAAATTCGGCTAGGCATGGGTTGGTACTAAATTGCATGAATTTGCAATTTTATGTGGTAAGGACTAAATTGTAAATAATGTGAAAGTATAAGGTAAAATGTGTAAACTTGCCAAAATATGAATTATAGAATAAATTGAATAGATTGAATGCTGAATGTATTGAATTTGATAATATATAGAACAAGATAAGCTGAGGTCAAGTTTAGATCGGGGAAAAGGAAAGATTGACGAATAGTCGATAGTTTTTATCCAAGTAATACGAGGTAAGTTCGTATAATTAGAATCAAAATTTTATATATTTGTGGATATTTGAAATGAATGTTTGTGATTGAGTAATTGATATACTTGAATTACAAATGCCTTATTGATACAGTTTAATGGTTACCGAGCCCCATTTGAACTATATGAATTCATAGGATACGAGTGAAATGTCACTAGGGTTACCGTTTTGGTCGAGCTCCTGCATTTGTTGCAAACTCACAATAGCTCCTATGAGCTTACCGATATATCAGCTCGTAGGAGCTTATTGTTTTTAGCTCATTGGAGCTTACCGTTTCAGCTTGTATGAGCTTACTGTTCAGCTCGTATAGGCTTACTATTCAACTCGATAGAGCTTACTGTTTCAGCTCAATAGAGCTTACTATTCATCAGCTCAGGAGGAGCTTACCGATCATGGCTCAAAAGAGCAGAAATGATAATGAATTGACGGATTACTGTTATATATCACCCGAGTATCCTTTGGAGTTCTAATAGGTTCAATGGGCATAAATTCTGTTTATACAAATGAGTAATGTTATTGAATGAATTATTGGTTATATGATTGAGAATGAAATGTTGAATGTTAGTTGTATTGATTATTGAATTGTGAAAATGGATGATTTCATGTATTAACATGTCTAACCTATGGATGAATGCTTGTGATAGGCATTTGGAAATTGTATGGAGTTTACTTTAGTTAATTGCCTTGATTATGTATAAATGGTAAGTTTTATTCTAAATTATACGGGCTTACTAAGCTATAAAGCTTACTCTGTTTCTTTTTATATGTTTTATAGAGGTTCATTAGCTCGCTCGTTTCGGACAACTCGGAGTTTCACATCACACTATTCAATTTCCTGTTGGTACTTTTGAATTGGTGGATAATTGTAAATATGACATGTATAGGCTAGTTTAAAATAAGTTAGTTATGTTACTTGATATCATTATTTTGGTATGCTTTTATGTATAAGTTAAGCCATGTGATTTGGCTTATTTTGGTACTATGTTTTGATTGTGTATAAGTGTGCAATTACGGTATGTTTTGGGCAAGGAATTAATGGAATGAAAATGAGCAAAAGATGTCTTGTTATGTAGTTGATATATGAATGGATAATGCATTATGTTAATTATGCATTTGAGTACTAAGTTGAATTGGTATAATATAGGTATGAGATGTTATGGTTTGGTCGCTTATTGGGTTATGAAATGTTACCATTTATGCTTATGTTTGCTTGTGGAAATAGGGTGGCAAAATGGCTTTGCAACTATCCTATTTTTGTCTACACGGGTAGAGACACAAGCGTACGTCTCAGTCGTGTGTGACACACTGTTAAGTACACGGCTGTGTGTCCCCTGGTGTTGAAATAGAATTGAAGTCAGTATGCTCCACACGGCCTCACACACGGGCGTGTCACTGGCCGTGTGGTACAAGTCAGTATATCCCCCTAAATTGCACACAGCTTAGTAAAAGGGCGTGTGGCTTTACCGTGTTGATAAGTTAGTATACCCTACAGTTTTGGCACGGCCTGATATACAAGTGTGTGTGGCCATTTCGAAGGGCCCACGGGCTAGACACACGGGCGTGTTGTTGGCCATGTGACCCAAGTCAGTATACTCTCCAGTTTTCACACGGCCTGGCACACAGGCATGTCCTCGACTGTGTGACACAAGTCAGTATGTATGCCTTGTTTTCACACAGTCTAAGACACATGCGTGTCTACTAGCCGTGTGCTTCACACGGCCTGTTCACACGGGCGTGTGATACTTGAAATGTTGAAATTTTTCTAAGTTTCCAAAATTTTTATATGTTACCGATTTAGTCCTGAATGCATGAATGAATCTTTGTATGCTCGATTTAAGTACATGTTGAATGTGAATGAATGATATTTATTGAAATAAGATGATATTTGATAAATGATTTTTCTGAATTGAGTTGTAAGTCCGGTAATGCCTCTTAACCTATTCCTGCGACGGTTACAGGTTAGGGGTGTTACATATTAAGTGATTTTAATGAATTATATTAAATGTTAAAAAGGTAATTTAGTAAATTAGATAAGTAAAATAATAAAACAACAAAGTCATCATCTTTGTTTAATTTCTTCCACCAAAATTAAGTAGATAGAAACTCCATGGATGCATGTTATGTTCGGCCAAGCTTCCTAGCTCACTAGGTGAGTGAATTTTGTCCTGTTTTTAATGATTTCTATGTTTTTAAGATCGTTGCAACTTAATGTAGCTAGCCTATGGACTATTTTGCAAAATTGTTAAAGGTTTAGAGTTTTTCCATTGATGAATGTTGGTGTGTTTTGATGTTTAATGATAGAAAATGCATGCTTGTTAGATAAATAGCATTTGTTAAGTAATTTTAAGTAAAATGTCCAAATAGAGATGAAATTACGAAATGTCTAAAATTCATGGTTAAATTGTGAAATAAATGAAAAATATGAGCTGCTAGGGACCTAATTGAAATTTGGCTAGCATGGGTTTAGGTTGAATTGCATGAAATTTTGTTTTTATAAGATAATGACTAAATTGTAAAAATGTGAATGATCGTTGTTTTACGCGATGTCAATGTCTTAAAATTTATATAAAGAATGATCGAACCTGAAAACTAACTATGACAACGATTTGAGGCAAGCGCACCTATCGAACAGTAGTATAGTTAAGGCAAGACCGGAATGTTGAACCCAAAGAAACCAAAAGTACTAATACTAACTCTCTTTTTATTATTTAGCCTAAGAATTAAAGGAATTGTTTATCTAATCTAAAATTAACTAACTACTAAACTAAAAACTCTAAGACAAAGAAGAATGAAATTGGGAAAAATACCTTGAGGAAAAACCAATTGATTAAGACGACACCCAAGGAAGAATCCACCTAGACTTCACTTTTTATCTAACTCTGAACCAGACGATTTATTCATTTGACTTGATCCGTAAGATTCCCTAAGTTATATTAATCCCTCTCTCGAGGCGACTAACGCCTAAACCTAGGTTGATTAATTGAAATCTCTTTCTAATTAAAACCCCTAGAATTGCATTAACTCGATCTATGGACTCCCATATTAGGTTTCACCCTAATCCGGCAAAATCTCGTCACCCTATCTCTAGGCCTGCGATCAACTCCGCTTAATTATGCTAGATCTACTATTAGGTAGGGACTTTTGCTCCTCCACTTAAGCACATCACACTTGAATTAATATCCCGGAAATATCAACACAAGAATTAAGAACACATAATTAAGAACAAGTCAAATATTTATCATATAGTTCAGCAAACGATAACAAGATTCATCTTAGGTTTCATCCCCTCAGGTATCTGAGGGTTTAGTTCATAACAATAAAAGAAAACATCTCAAAAGAAAAGATAAAACAAAACATAAGAAATCCCTAAAACCCTCTGAAGGAATTGAAGGAGAGATCCTCCGTCTTGAGTAGAATTCTGGCTTCTTGAGATGGATCAACTAGCTATCTTCGCGTAAATTCCCACAACTCTGCCCTATTTAGCCTAACTGGACGCCCCTTGACTAAAGCCTTGGGTTCCCGGCTTCTGCCAAACTCTCCTCTTAAGTTGCCCCCTAGGGTGTTTATATAAGCTTTGAGATGCCTTACTTGGCCCCTAAGTATGCTAATTCAAGTAGAATTTTTACTAGGGTGTTTGAATAGGCTTTGGAATGTGTTTCTTTGCCTCCAAGTATCCCGAGTAAAACTCCTCTTGGCCGCGGCAGGGACACGCCCATGGCACACACCTGTGTAAGTCGTGGCCAGACCGGGTTCCCACGTAGCCTCTTCAGAACCATGATTCCTCCACAACACCTTAACCAGTGGAACCGTTTTCCTTCGCAACACCTTGACATCACGATCCAGAATTTCCATCGGTTCCTCTTCAAAGGATAGATCAGGTCTTACCTCGATTTCCTCCATAGTCACAACATGAGACGGATCCGAACGGTAACGTCTTAGCATGGAGACGTGAAATACATCATGAATTTGACTTAACTCCGGAGGTAACTCCAACTGGTAGGCTACTGGTCCTACTCGCTTCAACACCCGATATGGTCCGATAAATCTAGGACTTAATTTACCCTTTCGACCAAACCTTAATACCTTTTTCCACGGTGACACCTTTAGGAATACTTTATCACCCACTGCATACTCTATATCCTTACGCTTTAAATCAGCATAAGACTTTTGTCTGTCCGATGCCTCCTTCAGTCGAACCCGAATCAATTCAACCTTCTCTTCTGTCTCGGTCACCAACTCTGGACCTAAAATCCGACGTTCCCCTAGTTCCGTCCAACAAGTAGGTGTACGACACCTCCGCTCATACAAAGCTTCGTAGGGTGCCATCTGAATACTTGATTGATAGCTGTTGTTGTAAGCAAACTCTGCTAATGGTAAGAACTCTTCCCAACTACCTCTGAAATCATTGACACATCCTCTCAATGTAATATCCAGGATTTAGGGGTTATGAAATTTTCGCTTGAATGTGTGCATTGTTTTGTTGTGTGCTCTTTGTATGAATTTTGGGGACTTTGAGAATTTTAGAATGTAAAGGATTGCCTTAGAAAATATTAGATTTTAATCTTAGAAGGGGTGCTAAGCAAATTTGGCCTTAAGAGAATTAATTGGAGGTTTTGATCATAAGTTGAGCTATTGGTAAAGTGGTGAAGGTGCATGGGTGAATGCATGAGGTGAGAGGTTCGAATCCTTTAGCTAGCAATTGGGAGGAATTTTAAGTTTTGTTTTCTTTCCTATAGTGTCGGTCAAATCTTATCCTAAATAGATGGACTATTCTTTTATTTTTGGATAGTAGACCAAAAGGAAAAGGCAAGTTAGGAGTTATGGTAAGGAATCAAGTTGATAAGGAAGGTTTAGGGGACAAGAGGCTTGAAGAGTGGGTGTTGTTTTGGAAGCTTTTCCATGGTCATTTGACCATGAACCTAGACGGCATAAGGGGCTAAGGGAGTGGTTTAATTATGTTGGAAATTATGGGGTTGATAGGGAAGAATTAAGGAGGAAAAAGGGGGATTGTGTAGGCTATTGTGTTGGCCGAATTTTGGTATGGGATTAGGGAGGTTTTAGTTGACCAAAAAGTTGTCAATTTGTGCATTTTTCCTTTGTCCAATATTTTTTTCTCTTAGCCGAATTTGTCTATTGGCATTTGGCAAAAACTTTGCTTTGTTTGGCCTTTGCATTTGACCAAATAGGTACTTTTATTTCTTCTTTTCCTCTCAAAGTTTTATTTTCTTTTGGAACCAAAATATTGTCACTTTTGAGGACATTTACCAATTCCTTTTCTTCCTCTCTAGTGCCGAACCCATTTTTCACCAAAAGCATTCTCTCTCATTTTCCTTTTCTTTTTCATTCTATTTCTCTCTTCTCTTTCCCTCTCATAGCCGAAACTATCCTATATCTTTTCATCATTTTTCTTTCTTTTCTTTCTTTTGTTAAAGCCGAAATCGTCATTCTTTTTCTTTTAAGTTGTTAAAGCCGAATTTCTTTATAGTTCAAATAAGAGTTAATCAATCATCGTGTTCGGGTAAGGCTTTTCTATCAATGGTTTCTTCTTTATTTTCTTTGGATTAATCGATTTTAGGAATCTAATTCGCTTATTTCTCCGTGCCTAACCTTTGAAGGAAGATTTTCGGGGTTTTCTCGTAGTCAACGTTTAGGGAGAGATCGTTCGAGTTTTGGATAATCCAAGGTAAGGGATAATGATATTCGGCCAAAGGCCATATCTTTTTAGTGACAACCGATTTCTCACATAGTGATATGTAGGTTCTGTCGACGTGTAGGCAAGAGTCGGAAATCCTAAAGTTCTATCGCTCTTTGTGTTTGCAATGTGTGTAACTTATACTAAATTTCTAATTGATTAATAGCTTTATTAATATAGATGTGTTTATAAAGAAATATAATGATTATGGCTTTGGGTACCATTCAATGGTACGGTGAATTGAGGTACGTTATTCCTTCGTACTATGTATGATTTTAATATGAAATATGTTTGATATTTGATTATGATTTTGGGATAATGTACAAGTCATGATATTTGCATCAATAATAATGCTATATGCATAATATGAAATGTGTCCGATTCCGATATGATTATGAGATATATGGCATGATTATGAAATAATATGTTATTGCATGGGCATATGGGAAATATTGAAAAGGGGAAGTGTTCCGGTGGTTTTACCACATTATCCGGTGACTTCGGTCACGATATTATGAATCCGGTGACTTCGGTCACGATACTATGAATCCGGTGACTCTGTCACAATTATCCGGTGGCTATGCCACGATTATAAGGGCGATGTGCAAGTTGACTGCAGCAACTGCCTTCGATGGTGTGTAGCGGATGGAGGGTCGATTTAGTAATCCCCACGGTGTGATTGGTAGGTACGGGTGGTGTGTAGCGGATGGATATCTAAGTTGGTTCGGGATTGCATTTCATTTTATATATATATGTGATTTAATCAATTATTATGTACTATAATCGATTGGACTTTATAGTGTATTGTTACACATTGAGTCTATGGACTCACCCTTTTATGGGATATCATTTCAGGTGACACACAATGATTTGGACCGGGTCTGCGTGGACTACGTGGTGGCCATTGCTCAATTTAATTGGGTTTTCCTTATTATTAAATTTATTACGTTTCCTATATATTTTGAGATTTAACTTTGGGATATGTTTTTGTAATAAGGCCGCCATTAGCTATGTTTCTTTTATATTTTAATTTATATTCTGCTACGATCAACTTTAATTAATTAGCTAAATATTTTCGATAATCGTATTTTAAAATTTAAGTTACAAAAATGATTTTTAACGAGTACATATTTCAAATATATTCTCTTACTCTAATAAAATTACATGTTTTACCAAAACGACAAAACGAGTTTTATCGAGGAGCATACCAGATCCGATCGGGGCTTGTGGGCCGGGTTTGGGGTGTTTCAACTTGGTATCAGAGCCCAGTTTTAAACACCCGGCCTTGGGTTTTGAAGTCCACAACGTTTTCAAAATTTGGCCCAAATGAATGATTTTGAAAATTTTTGGTTAAAAATGGTTTTATGGAAGCATGGCACCCGAGTTCTTAACCTGAAGTCCACCAGGTAAGTACTTCAAATTGTTATATGATTGGTATATGGGCATACTTGGGCTCGTAGATTAGTGAACTAGGATCTATTGAACCCTAGGGCTAGTATACTCAAACACATGCGTAAGACTTAAAAACAACCGAACAAACCTGTGAAGTAAGTCACCGAGTTACGGTGTGGCAACCAATGTGCGCATGTCTAGGAGTGGATTCGGAAAGACCTTGGTATTTAAGCAGTCCTAGCGACTCACCTCCTCTTTACTCGAACACTACCTGGTGCGTAGCTACGGTTCACCATAACCAAGAGGACTTATTCACGGGCTAAACTCAATAATTAAAACCCGAAAGGGACTAGCCATATTGTTTTATAAAAACCTTAATTTTTTTTAAAAAATCACTACATTACCCATTTTGGTTGTAGCAAAATTTATTTTGAAATTTTTCAAAAATGATTTTGATTTACAAAATTACCTAAATACCCCTAGAGGTAAAATTACTAAAATGCCCCTGGTTTCTAAAAGTTTTAACACTACCCTTGATTTTAATAAAATTTTATTACTTTGAAAAAGTATCTAAAAACATTATTTTGGCAAAATACCAAGATGCCTTGATTTGGAAAATTTACTAAAATGCCCCTGACTACCAAAATTACCAAAATAACCCTAATTTCTGAAATTTCTGCAATACCATTGATTTGGTAGAATTTTCAAAATAACCTCAAGATTTGTATATTTTGGAATGTCCTTGATTGTAAAGTTTTTCAAATTGACCCCGATTTAATACTAAAATACCCCTATAGGACAAATGACGAAATTACCCTTGGTGGGGAATGGTCAAAGATGCCCATAATAGTGTGTTGAATGTTGTGGATGAATGAATGTGTTTCTATTAATGAATGAATGTGTCTCTATCGAGATAGATGAATGGGACTCTCTGAATTAGAGTAGTGAACTTTAACTGAACCTTTGTGTGATCGAAAGAACTACTTCTAAATACTTTATTTCATAAAAATTGTTTGCGGTTAAAAAGTGGAACAAAATTTTGATGCATAAAATTTTCGTAAAAACAGATAAGACGCTAAGTAGACATGAGTTCTAGGGGACGTGGTCGTCGTGGGCATGGTAGAGGCAGAATGGATGTATCGGAACCAGTTAGGTCTGGTCAAGGTTCCGAAAATGTAGCTCCGCCACCAGCTGTTGGAGCGGAATTTCAAGAGCAAACTGGAGGAGATGACGCTATATCGCAAGCTATGTTGCGAGTCCTAGAGCGAGTAGCGGGAGCTAGTATGGGTAATGGAGCACGAAAGTCGGTGGCTGAGAGACTTAGATCTAATAGAGCCGAGGTTTTTAGGGGAGTGTCTGGGGTAGCTCCGAATGTAGCGGAGTACTGGTTAGAAGCAGTCGAGAGGATCATGGACGATTTGGACTGCACTACCGAGGAGAAACTGAAAGGCGCTGTTTCGTTGCTTCGTGACGAGGCGTACCAGTGGTGGCTCACTGTCAAAGAGAGTATTCCTGCGGATCGTGTGGATTGGGGATATTTTAAGATTAAGTTTGAAGGGAAATATGTCGGAGCTAGCTACATTGACTCTCAGAGAAAGGCGTTCCTGAATCTGGTACAAGGAAATAAGTCGATAGCCGAATATGAAGCGGAGTTTCTGCGGTTAAGCCGTTATGCTAGAGGGATTGTAGCTACTGATTATGAGCGGTGTGTCAGATTTGAGGATGGTTTGCGAGATGAGCTGCGAGTATTGATTGCACCGCATCGAGAGAGAGATTTTGCAGTTTTAGTGGATAGAGCTCGGATAGCTGAAGAAGTCAAGCGGACCGAGAGACAAAACAGAGATCGAGGTCAGAATAAGAATAAGAGGAGCTTTGGATCTTCAAGGTCATCCGGGAATTTCCAAAAGAAACCTAGAGTTGATGGACCGCGAGTTCAACAAGTTGCTACGGGAGGACAGTACGTACATGTGCTCAGTGTGGAAAGATGCACCCGGGTGAATGTTGGAAGAAGATGGGGGGATGTTTTAAGTGCGGATCCAAAGATCATATGATTAAGGATTGTCCATTGGATACTGAGAGGAATCGTCCGGTAGGTCAAGATTTTAATCAGGCTGGCAGAGGTGGACAGCAACCGATGAGGGGTCGTGGTTCGAGTGGCAGAGGTAATGGTTCCGGTAGAGGTCGCGGGACTTCAGGCAGAGGCAGTGGTAGCACTGAGGCTAGACAGCCAGGTTTGGTGTATGCGGTTCGTCGGAAGGAAGATAGTGACGCACCTGATGTTATCACGGGTACGTTTCTTATTTCTGGGTTGCCCTTTATTGCTTTGATAGATATAGGGTCAACTCATTCTTACATCGCTAGTGAGGTATCTGGAACTCTACATGTGAACTCTGAGACTGTACCTAGGAAGATGACTATACTTAGTCCTTTAGGACAGACTGTAGTAGTAAATAAGCTCTTTAAGGATGTGCCTTTAGAAGTTCAAGGGACGCAGTTTCCGGCTAACTTAATGGAGTTGCCATTTGGAGAATTTGATTTGATCCTAGGCATGGATTGGCTAGTAAAGTATCGTGCGAATGTGGATTGTGCTGCTAAGCGAATGTCACTAAGATCTTTGGACGATAAGGAAGTTGTGGTGATGGGCGAGAGACGGAACTACTTATCGAATGTAGTATCTGCTCTTAAAGCTGAAAAGATGGTTAGGAAAGGTTGTTTGGCTTTTCTTATGTTGGTTAGTGCCTTGGAGGCTAAGGAGGCAGCTGTTGAAGAAGTCAGGACCGTGAGAGAATTCGTGGATGTCTTTCCGGAAGAACTTCCAGGATTGCCTCCGGATCGTGACGTGGAATTTGGGATCGACTTGTTGCCTGGAACGGCGCCAGTATCCATCGCTCCGTATAGAATGGCACCAAAGGAGTTGGTTGAGCTTAAGGCTCAAATTCAAGAGTTGCTTGATCGTGGGTTTATCCGACCTAGTGTGTCTCCATGGGGAGCACCGGTCTTGTTTGTGAAGAAGAAGGACGGGACTATGCGGATGTGCATAGATTACCGACAGTTGAATAAACTGACCATCAAGAACAAGTATCCTTTGCCAAGGATAGATGATTTTTTCGATCAGCTTAAGGGAGCTGCGGTATTCTCTAAGATAGATCTAAGGTCGGGGTATCATCAGCTTAAGGTGAAGGAAGCGGATATCCATAAGACAACTTTCCGAACAAGATATGGGCATTATGAATTTTTGGTAATGCCGTTCGGATTGAAGAACGCCCCAGCTGCGTTCATGGATATGATGAATCGGGCTTTTCAACCCTACTTGGATCAGTTTGTTGTTGTATTCATAGACGACATTCTTGTGTATTCCAAGTCTGAGTTGCAGCATGATGAGCATCTTCGGATAGTGTTGCAAGTGCTAAGGGAGAAGAAGCTTTATGCCAAATTCAGCAAGTGCGAGTTTTGGCTGAAAGAAGTTGCGTTTTTGGGTCATGTGGTGTCTGCGGAAGGGATAAGGGTGGATTCTCGGAAGATTGAGGCGGTGTTAGATTGGAAACCACCTAAGTCTGTAGCGGAGGTTCACAGTTTCTTGGGATTAGCGGGTTACTACAGAAGGTTCGTCGAAGGATTCTCCTCCATAGCGGCACCTTTGATGAAGTTATTGAGGAAAGAGATACCTTTCGTGTAGGCAGATAAGCAGCAACAGAGCTTTGACAAGCTTAAGAGGGTTTTGACTGAAGCTCCGGTGTTGATTCAGCCTGAGGCAGGGAAGGACTTTGTGGTGTATTGTGATGCGTCTCACATTGGATTATGATGTGTTCTGATGCAAGACGGGAAGGTGGTTGCGTATGCGTCTCGGCAGTTGAGGCCTCACGAGGTTAACTATCAGACGCATGACTTGGAGTTAGCAGCGGTAGTCTTTGCTCTTAAGGTGTGGAGGCATTATTTGTATGGAGAAAAGTCAGTAATCTACACGGATCATAAGAGTCTTAAGTATCTGCTGACTCAGAAGGAGCTGAATTTGAGACAACGTAGATGGGTGGAGTTGTTGAAAGACTATGATTGCTCTATAGAGTATCACCCGGGCAAGGCGAATGTAGTGGCAGATGCCTTAAGTAGGAAAGTGGTGTCGGATCTAAGAGCGATGTTCGCACATCTTAGTCTTTATGACGACGAAAGCTTGTTAGCGGAATTACAAGTAAAGCCGATGTGGTTGAGTCAGGTGAAAGAAAGACAGTTGATAGATGATGATTTAAGTGTTAAGCTACGGCAAGTGCAAAATGGGGAGTTGGAAGATTATGGTGTTAACAGCGATGGAGTTTTGTGTTTTAAGGGTAAGGTCTGTATGCCGAAAGATGAGGAGCTTAGGCGGAAAATTCTTCAGGAATCGCATGGTGGTTCTTATGCGATGCATCCGGGAGGTAGTAAGATGTACAGGGATCTCCGGGATCAATTTTGGTGGCCTGGTCTTAAGCGGGAAGTTACAGAGTTTGTGGGGAAGTGTTTAACGTGTCAGCAAGTTAAGGCTGAACACCAAGTTCCATCGGGATTGCTTCAGCCAATAAAGATTCCGCAATGGAAGTGGGAGCGTATCACCATGGATTTTGTTAGTGGGCTTCCTCTTACGCCTACTAAAAAGAATTCGGTATGGGTGATAGTGGATCGATTAACGAAGTCTGCACATTTCATACCTGTGCGAGTTGATTACTCTTTGCAGAAATTGGCGAAGTTGTATGTGGCAGAGATTGTAAGATTGCATGGAGTGCCGGTGTTGATTATTTCGGATAGGGATCCGAGGTTTACGTCTCGGTTTTGGAAAGCATTACATCAGGCTTTGGGCACCAGATTAGACTTTAGTACGGCATTTCATCCTCAGTCTGATGGCCAGTCTGAGCGAGTAATCCAAGTATTAGAGGACATGTTAAGGGGATGTGTGATAGATTTCAGAGGAAGTTGGGAAGAGTTTTTGCCTTTAGCTGAATTTGCATACAACAACAGTTACCAAGCCAGTATTCGGATGGCACCGTATGAAGCGCTATAGGGACGAAAGTGTCGCACTCCTACGTGTTGGACAGAATTAAGAGAACGTCAGGTTTTGGGTCCAGAGATTGTGGCTGAATTCGAAGAAAAGCTTAAAGTAATTCAGGCTCGGTTGAAGGAGGCATCTGATAGGCAAAAGTCGTATGCAGATTTGAAGCGAAAGGAAATAGAATTTGTTGTGGGAGACCAAGTGTTTCTAAAGGTTTCACCTTAGAAGAAGGTGATGAGGTTTGGTCGCAAAGGAAAGTTAAGTCCCAGGTTTATAGGACCTTATCGAGTTTTGAAGCGGGTTGGACCAGTGGCATATCAGTTAGAGTTACCTTCGGAGTTGAAGCAAATGCACGATGTGTTTCATGTTTCGATGTTACGACGTTGCCGATCGGATCCATCTCATGTAGTGCCAGTGGGAGAGGTGGAATTACAACCAGATTTGTCTTATGAGGAGGACCCGATTCAGATTCTAGATCGGGATGTGAAGGTGTTACGGAGGAAATCAGTTCCTCTCGTCAAAGTGTTATGGCACAATCATGGATCGGAAGAAGCCTCGTGGGAGCCGGAGGAAGCTATGCGACAGCAATACCTTCACTTATTCTTGTCAGGTAATTTCGAGGTCGAAATTTTTTTTAAGGAGGGTAGAACTGTAATATCCAGGATTTAGGGGTTATAAAATTTTCGCTTGAATGTGTGCATTGTTTTGTTGTGTGCTCTTTGTATGAATTTTAGGGACTTTGAGAATTTTAGAATGTAAAGGATTGCCTTAGAAAATATTAGATTTTAATCTTAGAAGGGGTGCTAAGCAAATTTCGCCTTAAGAGAATTAATTGGAGGTTTTGATCATAAGTTGAGCTATTGGTAAAGTGGTGAAGGTGCATGGGTGAATGCATGAGGTGAGAGGTTCGAATCCTTTAGCTAGCAATTGGGAGGAATTTTAAGTTTTGTTTTCTTTCCTATAGTGTCGGTCAAATCTTATCCTAAATAGATGGACTATTCTTTTATTTTTGGATAGTAGACCAAAAGGAAAAGGCAAGTTAGGAGTTATGGTAAGGAATCAAGTTGATAAGGAAGGTTTAGGGGACAAGAGGCTTGAAGAGTGGGTGTTGTTTTGGAAGCTTTTCCATGGTCATTTGACCATGAACCTAGACGGCATAAGGGGCTAAGGGAGTGGTTTAATTATGTTGGAAATTATGGGGTTGATAGGGAAGAATTAAGGAGGAAAAAGGGGGATTGTGTAGGCTATTGTGTTGGCCGAATTTTGGTATGGGATTAGGGAGGTTTTAGTTGACCAAAAAGTTGTCAATTTGTGCATTTTTCCTTTGTCCAATATTTTTTTCTCTTAGCCGAATTTGTCTATTGGCATTTGGCAAAAACTTTGCTTTGTTTGGCCTTTGCATTTGACCAAATAGGTACTTTTATTTCTTCTTTTCCTCTCAAAGTTTTATTTTCTTTTGGAACCAAAATATTGTCACTTTTGAGGACATTTACCAATTCCTTTTCTTCCTCTCTAGTGCCGAACCCATTTTTCACCAAAAGCATTCTCTCTCATTTTCCTTTTCTTTTTCATTCTATTTCTCTCTTCTCTTTCCCTCTCATAGCCGAAACTATCCTATATCTTTTCATCATTTTTCTTTCTTTTCTTTCTTTTGTTAAAGCCGAAATCGTCATTCTTTTTCTTTTAAGTTGTTAAAGCCGAATTTCTTTATAGTTCAAATAAGAGTTAATCAATCATCGTGTTCGGGTAAGGCTTTTCTATCAATGGTTTCTTCTTTATTTTCTTTGGATTAATCGATTTTAGGAATCTAATTCGCTTATTTCTCCGTGCCTAACCTTTGAAGGAAGATTTTCGGGGTTTTCTCGTAGTCAACGTTTAGGGAGAGATCGTTCGAGTTTTGGATAATCCAAGGTAAGGGATAATGATATTCGGCCAAAGGCCATATCTTTTTAGTGATAACCGATTTCTCACATAGTGATATGTAGGTTCTGTCGACGTGTAGGCAAGAGTCGGAAATCCTAAAGTTCTATCGCTCTTTGTGTTTGCAAGGTGTGTAACTTATACTAAATTTCTAATTGATTAATAACTTTATTAATATAGATGTGTTTATAAAGAAATATAATGATTATGGCTTTGGGTACCATTCAATGGTACGGTGAATTGAGGTACGTTATTCCTTCGTACTATGTATGATTTTAATATGAAATATGTTCGATATTTGATTATGATTTTGGGATAATGTACAAGTCATGATATTTGCATCAATAATAATGCTATATGCATAATATGAAATGTGTCCGATTCCGATATGATTATGAGATATATGGCATGATTATGAAATAATATGTTATTGCATGGGCATATGGGAAATATTGAAAAGGGGAAGTGTTCCGGTGGTTTTACCACATTATCCGGTGACTTCGGTCACGATATTATGAATCCGGTGACTTCGGTCACGATACTATGAATCCGGTGACTCTGTCACAATTATCCGGTGGCTATGCCACGATTATAAGGGCGATGTGCAAGTTGACTGCAGCAACTGCCTTCGATGGTGTGTAGCGGATGGAGGGTCGATTTAGTAATCCCCACGGTGTGATTGGTAGGTACGGGTGGTGTGTAGCGGATGGATATCTAAGTTGGTTCGGGATTGCATTTCATTTTATATATATATGTGATTTAATCAATTATTATGTACTATAATCGATTGGACTTTATAGTGTATTGTTACACATTGAGTCTATGGACTCACCCTTTTATGGGATATCATTTCAGGTGACACACAATGATTTGGACCGGGTCTGCGTGGACTACGTGGTGGCCATTGCTCAATTTAATTGGGTTTTCCTTATTATTAAATTTATTACGTTTCCTATATATTTTGAGATTTAACTTTGGGATATGTTTTTGTAATAAGGCCGCCATTAGCTATGTTTCTTTTATATTTTAATTTATATTCTGCTACGATCAACTTTAATTAATTAGCTAAATATTTTCGATAATCGTATTTTAAAATTTAAGTTACAAAAATGATTTTTAACGAGTACATATTTCAAAAATATTCTCTTACTCTAATAAAATTACATGTTTTACCAAAACGACAAAACAAGTTTTATCGAGGAGCATACCAGATCCGGTCGGGGCTTGTGAGCCGGGTTTGGGGTGTTTCACTCAACATGTCCTCTAAGATCTAAATCACCCGATCAGACTGTCCATTGGTCTGAGGATGAAACGCTGTACTAGAATCCAACTTCGTACTCAGCGTTTGATGCAACGCCTTCCAGAATCGTAAGGTGAACCCAGGGTCCCTATCTGATATGATCGAAACCGTTACTCCATGTAACCTCGCCACGACACACCGGTCTAGGTAGGGTTGAAACACCCGGTTCATCATGTCCATGAACGCTGCTGGCACGTTGGTCAGTCTAAACGGCATCACCATAAACTCATAATGACCGTAGCGAGTCCTAAAAGCTGTCTTATGAATATCCGCCTCTTTGACCCTAAGCTGATGGTACCCTGACCTTAGATCTATCTTTGAAAAGATTGAGGCCCCCTTCAACTGATCGAACAAGTCATCGATCCTTGGCAATGGGTACTTGTTCTTGATTGTTAGCTTATTCAACTGGCGATAATCTATGCACATACGCATTGATCCATCCTTTTTCTTAACAAATAACACCGGCGTTCCCCAAGGCGACACACTTGGTAAAATAAACCCTCTATCCAACAACTCCTGAATCTGCGCTTTCAATTCCACCAATTCCTTTGGCGCCATCCTATACGGAGCAATAGATACCGGCGCTGTTCCTGGAAGAAGATCGATACCAAACTCCACTTCACGATCTGGGGGTAATCCCGAAAGTTCTTCAGGGAAAACATTCGGAAATTCCTTTACCGTCCTGACGTCCCCAACAGTCAGGTCCTTGGCTTCCAAAGCCCGAATAAACAATAAAACTACCTCGCATCCTTTCCTCACCATCCTTTCTGCTCTTAGGGCAGTCACTACATTCGACAAGCAGTTTCCCCTTTCTCCTATCACCAACACTTCATCTCCCTCGGGGGTTTTTAACACCATATGCTTAGCCGCACAATCTAGATTAGCTTGATACTTCACAAGCTAATCCATGCCTAAAATTAAATCAAACTCTCCGAACGGTAATTCCATTAGATCCGTTCGGAAGACTATCCCCTGAACTTCTAGAGATACTTCACGATAGAGTTTATCCACTACTACAGATTGTCCTAACAGGCTAACCACAGTCATGGCCCTAGAGGTAACTTCAGATTCTAACTTTAGAGTTCTAGATACGCTACTAGCTACATACGAATGCGTCGACCCAATGTCAATCAATGCAGTGTAAGGCAAGCCAAAAATTAAAAACATACCGGTTATGACATTCGGTGCATCGGCCTCCTCTCGACTTCTGACAGCATAGACCAATCCCGGCTGTCTCGCCTCGGTGTTTCCTGCCCCTTGACCCGGTGCTCCACGACCCTGACCAGCACCATTACCACCTCTGGCTGCACCACGACCTCTTTGTGGCTGCTGACCTCCTCTGCCAGGCTGAGCATTCCCTCGACCCATAGTCCCTTCATCGTCCCATTGCTGCGGACAGTTTCTAACTTGGTGGTCCATAGATCCACACCTAAAACACTTCCCACTACCAGCCCAACACTCACCGGCATGAAATTTTCCACATCGAGCACATTTTGGTGTCTGGTTAGCAGCAGCAGGTTTCTCTTCCCGTTTCGGTGTTGGAACGCCGGTACCCCATGGCGCAGCAAAATAAAATTAGATCCGGCGATCCAAACCATGAATCCATGTGTGAGGAACGAATCGGGGTGAAATAAAGGTTTCGAAATTACCAAAACTTCAATCTGAGTAGACAGCGACGCCTTGGCAACAAGAGTTTTGATCTACTGTCGAATCAAGCCACAACCTTTTCTGATGTCCGCCTCTACGTAATCCACTCGGTTTGACTATGAACGGAAGAAATCTCCAAAACTGTTTTGGAGGTTTACTTGATTGACGGCTGCTAGACCTAACAAGCAATCACTTAGGGTTTTTCTTCTTTGCTTTGTCTCCTTTTAATACCTTTTATAATGGGTGTCTTTTTCTTTGGGCCTTTTATAATTGGTATCCTTTTAATGTATTATAAGATTAAATAAATACAATAAAGTTTCTAACTGAAAATTATAATTACATTAATTATATCCAAAATTTATAATTACATTAATTATAATAAGGATTTCGGTAAACTATATTTATTTAAATTTATATATGAATCAAATTCATATATTAATAAAATTATGTTATCATTATGTGTACAACATCCGTGTACATATAATATGTTCAGTATTTGATTGCCTAATTAAATTAATTCTTTAATTAATTTAATTTATGTCACAACCAAACACAATACCAACTATATTTTATTCCGTTCATTTCAACCATAGGGTGTGACCCTGTAGGTTCTTGCAACATTAGCAATAATACTAGAACGATTCTATTGTCACAGACAATGAGTGGCATCTAGCAATGCATCATTGCTACCTAAGTTACAAGAAATCATGATTCGACATAACCTTTTGTAATTAACCTTTCATGCATTAATCCTTAAGTCCTTTATCTCTGGAACGGATACAAGTCATGGGATAGTCACACTTGCATAGCCCATCCCATATTTCTTGATATCTTGAGTAAACTATGATATACAAATTAGTATGACATCTCATATCAACTTATTTGAGCATGGCCATGCATTTCTAGTCTCACTCAATCAAGTGGCCTAAGATATTACTCCTATTATGTAGGAGGGACTTATCCTTTATTGATCAACCATATCCCTCTACATAGATTGTGGTATATCCAACATCAGCCTTTATAGAACAACCTGTTACGGTGTACATTTAACTATATCAAAATATACAACTCACGATGCTGGGATAATAACGATCTCAAGTCTGAGGATCATATACATATTAATCACTATGAGTAATGTTGTGACAATTACATAATAATACAAGAAACATACTCATAGTGGGTCAATCCAATATGTTGTTCTCTAACACACATATTCATGCATTGATTTTGACACTCCATATCAATGACAACTCTTTATCATCAATCAACTACATGTTAGTCTTAATGCATTATTGTTGTCCTAGTCAACAATAATACTCGACTAAGGATCTTTTAAGAATAATCATATTATTCTCAGGACATTATTATAAAACAATTTATCTATACATAGAGAAAGAAAAACTGAAATAATAATGACAATGCTTTATATTAATAAACATGGTAAATTAAGTATGTTATTACAACCATCTCATGATTGATCTTTGGGCATACTCTTACATTCGGTCCATCAGACCAGGACCTTTTTTGAGTACGCCCGGTTGACGATCCAAAATTCCTCTTATTTCCACCCCTATCTCTATCCTGATTCAATTTTTCGGTCTGCTTTACCTCCTCGGCTATCTTAGCCTTTTCCACTAGGACAGCAAATTCCCTCTCCCGCTGTGGGGCTATCAAAACACGCAAATCATCCCTCAGGCCATCTTCGAACCTAACACAACGTTCATGCTCCGTGGCTACCATCCCTCGAGCATAACGGCTAAGGCATAAGAATTCCGCTTCATACGCAGCCACTGACCTACTCCCTTGAACCAAATTCAGAAATGCTCTGCGCTGCGTATCCACATAACTCGATCCAATGTATTTATTCTGGAACGCCGTTTTAAAGAGACCCCAGGTGATACGGTCAGCCACTGTACCATCCTTAACCGTAAGCCACCATTGATAGGCTTCATCCCGTAGGAGAGATACAACTTCTTTCAACTTCTGCTCCTCTGTGAAATCCAAATCATCCATTATGCGTTCTACTGCCTCTAACCAATACTTAGCTGAACTTGGGGCTACACCAGAAATTCCCATAAACACTTCTGCCCCATTTGCCCTAAGCGATTTCGGCACAGATTTCCGGGCTCCTGTGCCTATACCAGCCCCATCAACCCTCTCTAAAACCCTTAGCATTGCCTGAGATACCGCATCATCTCCGGCAGTTTGATCCTGAAATTCCTCCTCCGCGGCTGGGGGAACTGGCATCTCGTTCCCAGATCCATGGCCAGATCCTACTGGCTCCGACACAGTCATCCTACCTCTACCACGACCACGTGGCGGACGTCCTCGACCCCTTGTACTCATTCTACCGCTTCGCGTTTATCTGATTAGAAGTTTTATGAATTATTAGTTTTCTTCCACTGATTAACCACGAACAGTCTTATGAATAGTAGTTTTAAGAGTAGTTCTTTCGAATTCGTAATTACATTCACAATTCAGGCTCAAGTTCGTATCCTCTAATTCTAGGAAGCACATACATTCAATTATCAACATACAAATAACATCCATGAACTTACATTCATCATGTAAGAGTGTTTGCGTTGTTTCACTACCCAGGGGTATTTTCACAATTTATCCTACAGGGGTATTTTCGTAATTTTCCAAAATAGGGTTCCTTGGTGATTTTGTGAAATAAGGGTATTTTGGTAATTTTGCAATCCTAGGGGTATTTCGGTAATTTTGGAAATCAGGGGGTATTTCGGTAATTTTGCAAATCCGGGGGTATTTTGGTCATTTCACAAATCAGGGGTAATTTTGTAATTTTACAAATCAGGGATAATTTTGGTCATTTTGCAAAATAAGGGTAATTTGGTAATTTACAAACCAGGGATATTTTGATGTTGTTGTTGCTGACTTTTTTTTTTTTTTTGAAATGGGGGCACGTTGAAAAAAATCTCATTTCATAAACCGGGTTACTCTTGTAAACATGTGGTTTTCGGGTAAAGTTTTCAAACATAGGTATTTCATAAATTCATGGTTGATTGGATTTTTTTTTTCAAATAGGGTGGCTGGTCCCTTTCGGGTTTTAATTATAAGGTTTAGCCCATCAACAAGTCCTCGTAGCTAGGGTGAACAGTCACTATGCACCAGGTAAGATTCTAGTGAAGAGGAGGTGAGTCACTAGGACTACTTAGGTACCAAGCTCTCCCTGAATCCACTCCTAGACATGCGTATGCCCATTGCCACACCCTAACTCAGCTAAGGTGAATAGTCACTACGCACCAGGTAAGATTCCAGTGAAGAGGAGGTGAGTCACTAGGACTGCTTAAATACCCAGCTCTTCCGGATCCAATCCTAGACATGCGTATGCTTATTGCCACACCTTAGTCTTGCGACTCGTTTACGGGTTTGTTCAAAGAAATTAAGTCTTATGAAATTGAAGAGTTGTTTATTCTAAGCCTAATGTCCATTAATATATCATACTAATCTACGTCCCTCAAGCCCATTAAGCCCATATATATAACACAGCAAGAGTTTAGAATACTTACCTGCGTGCATCGGGTGCCGGTAGACTCGAAGGCCACCTCTCAACCCAAAACTTTTTTTTTCTCAAAATCACTTCTATTTTACAAAACATTACTAGACCCATTTCACAGCCCGAGTTTTGAACTGGGCTCTGATACCAAAATGTAACACCCCTAAACTCAGCCCATGCATTCCGACCAGATCTGGTATGCTACGAGTTGTACATTAAAAACTTTTGCTTCGTTGGTTTTGGAAGTCGTAAGTTAATTAGACATAATTTGAATAAATAAATGACATTTTAAAAATAAACTCCTTTGTATTATTATTATTAAATATAAATAAACCTTGTCATAAATTCATAAATTTCAGAACATTGAAATCTACTTAGTTGAATAAAAACTAGGGGCCTTATTACATAAATATTACCAAAATGAAATAAGATAAGCTTAAAGAAATCCCAAATATAACTTGTAGAAATAAAAACTTGATGGCCCCTCGAGTCCGTCTCGGCTCCTTTGTCCACGATCTACTGCTCATCTGGAGGAGTAGAAAAAAAAAGGAAAGCATGAGTCACCAAGACTCAGTGTATAAATCTCAAAGCACACAACGACCTGAGCCCACAAACACATTATGGGCCCTGGCCCATACATAAAGGCAATAATCATGATTATAAATCAAATAATAAATGATTAATAACCCAACCCCTCCTAGGTTTCCATCCTCTACACACCAGCCCGTACCAACAATCACACCTTGGGGATTTCTACAATCAACCCTCCATCCGCTACACACCATAACGATAACCGTACTGCATATTCCTGTTATTCAGGAATCATTAAACGTGGCATAGCCACCGATCACTATGTGACCTATCATTTATATTTGTGGGTTTTCTACCACCGATCACCAAGTGACCTATCATGCACTTCCCCTTCAATAACATAATTCCCCCATGCATACACATATAAAGAAGCCATCATGCAGGCTTACATATATTTCGATACACATAGAGAGTTCTATGTTTACGTACCTGGCATCCATGCCTAACCCATTTAGGGTTCCATTCGACTGTCTATACAGCCTCTTTCTGGCTTTTTAGCCCATAACATATATATATATATGAACATACATACAGGTTTAATAGTGTGTTAGAGATCTACACACCTAATTACCGATAGAACGATGCTTTCTATGTCGACGCTATCCTTAGTCGACACAACTGCTATTTGCCTAAGATGTTGTTCAGAAGCTGGTCCACAACCAAGTGGCCAATCTCAAATGGCAGATCCCGCTTGTTTCTTAAACTTAGGAATTCTCCCCTTTGCCTGATCCATATTTAATTCCATCACAAGTCCTTGTCAGAACTACTATCACAATTTATGATCGTTAATCCTCATCATAAAGTTAAGATCTTGCATATAATGAACGAATCTAGTAAAAATCTAAGGAAAATCTTCTTACCTTAAAATCCTGAAATTGGAGACTAACGATTTTCGGCTTTTAGATCTAGACGACCAAGTTTCCTTCAAATCTCCGAATGCTGCCCAACATAGAACCATTAAACTATTAGATTTTCAGCTTTTGCCTTTCAAAAACCGACATAGAATGTGAGAGCTTAACAGAAGTTGTAATATCCTGGATTATGGCTTATGCATAATTGCTTAATTGAATGTGAAAGCATGCTTATGAACATTGTGAATGTGTATTATGAATTTTGTGAACTTTAGAAAATAGGAGAGTGCCTTAGAAATTATTAAATTTTAAGTTTAAAAGAGGGAGCTAAGTCTGATAGGCCTTAAGAAAATAAGTAGGGGAGATATGACACACAAATGGGCTTGGTTAAGTGGCTTAGAGGCGCCACTTAAGGCCTCTAGGAATGACGCCACAAGCTTGGTGTAGGTCTTGAGTTTGAGCTGCATGGGAAGCAAATAAAAGAATTTTGTTTTGCTGCATGAATAAGCAACAGTGGACGGCATGGGGACTCCATTAAGATGAGGATTATTCTTTTAAAATTCGGCTAAATAAGGGATAAATAATGGATTATTTTTTTTATTAATTCTAGATGAGGTGATAAGAGGAGAAAAATGAGGAATTGATAAAGGAGCATGTGTTGGCCGGCCAAGGGACTCTCTTGGTAGTATTTTCGGCCAAAGGAGGAGTTAAGGCCATTATTCTTTTCTCTTTTGAAGCCTCTGCCGAATTCTCTCTGCAACCATTCCCTTCTTCTTTTCAATTCCCCAAATCGATTTCTTCATAACATCAAAAGCCGAAAATAAGATCCTCCTGAGCCCTTGCCGATTCTATCTAGGGTTCATACTCTCTCTTTTCTTTCCTTGTGAAAACCGAAACTCTCTGGTACTCATCAAAGCCGAATATTCAAGGTGGTTCTAGCCGATTGTTCAGAGGGTCCTAAAGCTGAAAGTTCACTTCCTTATCACTCTTGGAATCGACTTCTTCTCCAAGTATTCTTGTCAACTTCGCAAGGATAGTTGGCCATTTGCGTTTTGGACTCTCTCTTATTTGGTAAGGAACCCCTCCTACGTCGATTTGTTATTTATTCTCTTTCTCTGACTATCAAAATTAAGGCTCTAATCACATTAGTATTCTTGGCCGAACCTTTGGAAGACCTTTCGGGATTTGTCTGCTATTGTCAACTACAAGGGAGGAAGCTTTCGGGACTTTTAAGATTTAAGGTAAGCTATGGATGATATTCGGCCATAGGCCATTTTATTGTGATTAAATGTTAGGTTGGATCTAACATATGTCTGTAGGGTATTTCGACAACTCCCTAATCAAGTGGGTGTTTTCGGGATTTAAGATTCACAAGGTAAGTGAATCTGATATTCGTCCAAGGCTATAAACAATGAGTAGATCTATATTTTACTTATTCAAAAGCCAAAACTAACCAAATCAATTGATCTAGTGTTAGCCGATTACCAGGAAGAAGGATTACAATGTTTTGGGATTTGATTAGTAATCAAATCGGCGGCAAGGTAAGACTTTGGTTGCGATAGATCCTTCGGGATTTGGTTTTATAGCCGAATAGACTTTTTGCTAAACACTTGGTATTGGCCGAATGTAGGGATTAAAGATCTAAGGCATTAGATCGGGCTTTTCAGGATTTGGAGTGAACTTGCTAAGTAAATCAGGTGTGTACCCACACTAACTCTTAATAGATGTATGGAAACATTTTAATATATGTGTCTATAATATTGTGAATGTGGCCAAGGTACCATACAATGGTACAAAGTACTCAGGTACGTAACATTAACTTTAAGTTAATATAAGATATGAATATGTGGAATATGTCACGTATGTGAACATGATAAGAATGTGAATTAAGGCATAGGGCATGATATTGCATGATATGTATGACATGGGGCATATGGGTGATTATGAAAGGGGAAGTGAATATGGTGACTTATGTCACGATATCTGAATGTGGTGACTTCGGTCACATTATCTGAATGTGGTGTCTCATGACACAAAATGTTATCTGGTGGCTAAGCCACAAAATTATAAGGGCGATGAGCACGTCGACTGCAGCGACTGCCTTCGATGGTGTGTAGTGGATGGAGGGTTGACTTAGTAGTCCCCACAGTGTGCAGGTTGGTACGGGTGATGTGTAGCGGATGGTAACTAGGCTTGGGTTCGGGTATGCATCATTAATTGTAAATTGTGATATGTACGTGTATGACTTGATATGCCTGAATCATTAGGACTTAGTGTTGGATGTACACATTGAGTCTGTTTGACTCACCCAGTTGTGGGAACATTTTTCAGGTGACAATCAGTGATGGACTGGGTCGGCAGGAGCTTAGTGGTGGCCATGCTCAGCAAGGAAATTTATTTTATTTGGACATTTTATTTTATTTAAGTACTTCAAATTTATTTTGGGTTCGTTTTGATGTAATAAGGCCATAGTATGAACTATTTTATGCATGCTTGTTAACTATTCTCCTATGATACGAGATTTTTATCAAATTAAAGACTAAGTAAATTTTATTTAAGAATGAATTCTAAACGTTTTGACACCTAAAAGAAAATAATTTCTAACTTAAAGGTAAAACCTAAAACAATTTCTGCATATCTTTTAACTTAAAGTTTTTGAAACTTAAGCAATGGAATTTTTATAAAAACTTATATTTCAAAAATAAACTAGTTCCAACTTGAGCCCAACCCAATTCGAGTTTTCTCCCAAAATCACTCAAAGATTTTTAAAAGATACAAACCAGTTTTGAACCGTTTTTGCTCGAGGAACATACCAAATCTGGTCGAGGCTCGTGGGTCGGGTTTGGGGTGTTTCAGCTTGGTATCAGAGCCCAGTTTTTAAACTCTTGGCCTTGGGTTTAAGGCCCAAAACGTTTTCAAAAGTTAAGCCCAAAAGAATTTTGTGAAATAAGCAAGGTTTTCTGGCATGGCACCTAAGTCTCCGACCCGAAGTCCACCAGGTAAGTACCCCTATCCATTGTGTGAATTATTGAATGATTTGTAGAAGGGTAGAAATGGAACGTAGATTAGTATGATAAGTACTTGAACCATAGGACTAGTTTACCCCAACAATTTCATAAAACTTAAATGCCTAATTAAACAAACTTGTGACTAAGTCGCCGAGTTAGGGTGTGGCAACCATTGTGCGCATGTCTAGGATTGGTTTCGGTGGGAGCTTGGTATTTAAGCAGTCCGCGTGACTCACCTCCTCTCCACTCGAATCCTACCTGGTGCGTAGCTACGGTTCACCCTAACCAAGAGGACTTATTCACGGGCTAAACTCAATAACTAAAACCCGAAAGGGACTAGCTGCATTTATATAAAAACCCTAATTTTAAAACTCTTAAAATTACCCTTTTAATTTGTAAAAACTGTTTTACAAAATTTTTTCGAAATGTTCCCGATTTATAAAATTACCTAAATACCCCTAGAGGTAAAATTTCTAAAATGCCCTTGGTTTCCAAAATTACCATACTACCCCCGATTTCAATAACATTTTCTGATCTTGCAAAAATATCCAAAAACTTTATCGTTAAAAATACTAAGGTACCTTGATTTGAAAAATTTACGAAATTACCCCTGCTTTACAAAATTACCAAAATGACCCCCGATTTCCAAAATTTCTGCAACAACACCGGTTTGGAAAACAAATTCGCAAAAAGAACCTTAAGTTTCGTAAATTTTGAAATACCTTTGAGAATTTTCAAATTGACCCCGGATTATTACCAAAAATACCCTTGTAGGACAAATGACAAAAATACCCCTAGGATAGGAATAGACAAAAATGTACGAAGAGTGAATGTGTATGGGAGATATTACAGAATGGATGTGTTTTCTTTGAATTAGGATAGAAGACTTGAAACTTTGATTGATCGAAAGAACTACTACTAAACTCTTTACATAAAATTTCTTCGCGGATAATCAGTGGAATAAAGGCTAATTCATAAAACTTTCTTAATCAGATTAAAGCGCGGTCGTAGAAATGAGCTCTAGGGGACGTGGTCGTAATGTACGAGGACGCGGTAGAGGCAGAATGACTGTGTCGGAACCCGTTAGATCGGGTCAAGGATTTGAGAATGAGGTACCACCGCCACCACCCCACTAGCTGTTGGTGTTGAGCAGCAAGATCAGACGGGGGATGATGCGGTATCGCAGGCTGTGCTACTAGTTCTGGAGATGGTGGCTGGAGCAGGTGGAAATATGGGAGCTCGAAAATCTGTACCCGAGCGACTTCGAGCCAATGGGGCTGAAGTGTTTCGTGGAGTATCTGGTGTGGCACCCAGTACGGCTGAGTATTGGTTGGAGGCAACGGAACGAATTATGGATGAGTTGGATCTGACCCTTGAGGAGAAACTGAAAGGAATGGTGGCGCTGCTACGTGATGAAGCGTATCAATGGTGGCTCACAGTTCGGGATGGTGCCACAGCTGAGGATCTTACTTGGGAATATGTTAAGGCAGCATACCAGAAGAAGTATGTCGGCACGCGTTACACTGATGCGCAGAGGAAGGCATTTCTGGGGCTGGTTCAAGGGAACAAGTCCGTAGCGGAGTACGAAGCTGAATTCATGAGGTTGAGCCGGTATGCTCGAGGAGTAGTGGCTACGAAACATGAGCGATGTGTCCGGTTTGAGGACGGACTAAGGGATGACCTGAGGTTGTTAATCGCTCCACATCAGGAGCGGGAGTTTTCTGCATTAGTGGAGAAAGCTAAGGTAGCTGAAGGGATTAAGGACTCCGTAAGGCAGAACTCTGATCAGAGTAGACAGAAAAGAGGCTTTGGATTATCTGGGTCATATGGGAATGTCCAGAAAAGGGCTAGAGTTGATGGGCCGCGAGGTCAGCAAGCTGGTATTGGAGGGCAGTATCGTACTTGTGATCAGTGTGGAAAGAAGCATTTAGGAGAGTGTTGGAAGAAAACAGGAGGATGCTTTAAGTGTGGGTCAAAGGACCATATGATTAAGGACTGTCCTATGAAACCAGATGAGAATCGACCAGTAGCTAAGAATGTTAATCAGGCAGGTAGAGGTGGACAGCAGCCTCAGCAAGGCCGTGGTCTGAATGGCCGAGGTAACAGTGCTGGAAAAGGACGTGGAACACCTGGCAGAGGTGCTGGTAATACAGAGGCAAGACAGCCGGGTTTGGTTTATGCGGTTCGTCGGAGGGAGGATGGAGACGCGCCGGACATCATAACCGGTACGTTCCTTATAGCTGGCAAGCCTTATTTTTCTTTGATTGATGTGGGCTTGACCCATTCTTATGTTGCATGTAGAGTAGTTGAAACTCTAGACATAGCCTCTGAACTTTCTGATAGGGAGATAACTGTAGTAAGCCCACTAGGTCAAACTGTAGTGGTGAATAAGATGTTTCGGAAAGTGCCTTTAGAGATTCAGGGCGTGATATTCTCTGCCGACTTAATGGAACTACCTTTCGGAGAATTCGATCTCATACTTGGCATGGATTGGCTAGTGGAGCATCGAGCTATTTTGGATTGTGCAGCTAAGCGAATGGAGTTAAGGACCCCAGAGGGTAAGGAAGTAGTTATGATAGGAGAAAGAAGAAACTACTTATCTAATGTAGTTTCAGCGCTGAAAGCTAATAAGATGGTTCGGAAAGGGTGCAAGGCATTTTTGGCCTTCATAAGTGCATTAGATACGAAAGAAGGGGGAGTTAGTGGAGTTAGAATAGTAATGGTTTTTGTGAATGTCTTTCCGGAGGAATTACCTGGAATACCCCCAGATAGGGAGATGGAGTTTGGAATTGATCTGCTGCCGGGAACAGCTCCTGTGTCAATTGCCCCATACATAATGGAGCCAAAGGAGTTAGTTGAGCTCAAGGCTCAGATCCAAGAGTTGCTAGATCGTGGGTTTATTCGACCCAGTGTGTCTCCATGGGGAGCACCGGTCTTGTTCGTGAAGAAGAAGGACAGAACTATGCATATGTGCATAGATTACCGTCAGTTGAATAAGCTGACTATCAAGAACAAGTACCCTTTGCTGAGGATTGACGACTTGTTCGATCAGCTTAAGGGGGCAGCGGTTTTCTCGAAGATAGATCTAAGGTCTAGATATCATCAGCTTAAGGTGAAGGAAGTGGATATCCATAAGATAGCTTTCTGGACAAGGTATGTGCATTTTGAGTTCGTGGTAATGCCATTTGGTTTGACGAATGCCCCAGCTGCATTCATGGATATGATGAACTGGGTTTTTCAACCCTATTTGGATCGGTTCATCGTGGTGTTCATCGACGACATCCTTGTGTACTCCAAGTCTGAGGAGGAACATGATGAGCATCTCCGGATTGTGTTGCAAGTGTTGAGAGAGAAGAAGCTCTATGCCAAATTCAGCAAGTGTGAATTTTGGCTTAAGGAAGTTGCGTTCTTAGGACATGTAGTGTCTGCAGAAGGAATAAGGGTGGATCCTAGGAAGATTGAGGCGGTGTTAGATTGGAAACCACCTAAGTCTGTGGCTGAGGTTCGCAGTTTCTTGGGATTGGCAGGCTACTACAGGAGGTTTGTAGAAGGGTTCTCATCGATAGCTGCGCCTTTGACAAAGTTATTGAGGAAGGAAGTACCTTTCGTGTGGACGGATAAGCAACAGGAGAGCTTTGACAAGCTTAAAAGGGTCTTGACTGAAGCTCCGGTTTTGATTCAGCCGGAGGCAGGAAAGGATTTCGTGGTGTATTGTGACGCTTCTCATACAGGATTGGGATGCGAACTGATGCAAGACGGGAAAGTAGTCGCTTATGCGTCTCGACAACTGAGGCCACATGAGGTTAACTACCCAACTCATGATTTGGAATTGGCGGCAGTGGTCTTTGCTCTTAAGATGTGGAGGCACTATCTCTATGGAGAAAAGTCAGTAATCTACATAGACCACAAGAGTCTTAAGTATTTGTTGACTCAGAAGGATTTGAACCTGAGACAGCGAAGGTGGGTGGAATTACTAAAGGACTATGATTGTTCGATAGAGTATCATCCGGGCAAGGCAAATGTAGTGGCTGATGCCCTAAGTCGGAAGGTTGTGTCGGATCTGAAGGCAATGTTTGCACATCTGAGCTTGTATGATGATGGAAGTCTGCTGGCAGAGTTGCAAGTAAAGCCGACATGGTTGAATGAAGTGAAAGAAGGTCAGTTGGTGGATGAGGATTTAAGTGCTAAGTTACAGCAAGTGCAGAATGGAGAGTTGGAGGATTATGGTATTAATTACGAGGGAGTATTGTGTTTCAAGGGTAAGGTCTGTATGCCAAGGAATAAGGAGTTAAGGCAAAGGATTCTTCAGGAATCGCATAGTAGCCCTTATGCTATGCATCCTGGAGGTAGTAAGCTGTACAGAGACCTAAGGGAGCAGTTTTGGTGGCCTGGTCTTAAGAGGGAAGTTACAGAATTTGTCGGCAAGTGCTTGACGTGTCAGCAAGTTAAGGCTGAACACCAAGTTCCGTCGGGATTGCTTCAGCCAATAAAGATTCCGCAGTGGAAGTGGGAGAGAATCACCATGAACTTCGTTAGTGGGTTTCCCCTTACGCCTACTAAGAAGGACTCGGTATGGGTGATAGTAGATCGGTTGAAAAGTCAGCGCATTTTATTCCAGTGCGAGTGGATTATTCCTTGCAGAAGTTGGCGAAGTTGTATGTGGCGGAAATTGTGAGGTTACATGGAGTTCCGGTATCGATTATCTCTGATAGGGACCCAAGGTTTACTTCTCGGTTTTGGAGAGCGCTACATCAAGCTTTAGGTACTAAATTGGATTTCACTACGGCATTTCATCCACAGTCTGATGGGCAGTCTGAACGAGTAATACATATGTTGGAGGATATGTTAAGGGGCTGTGTGATAGACTTCAGAGGGAGTTGGGAAGAATATTTGCCTTTAGCGGAATTTACATACAACAACAGCTATCAAGCCAGTATTCGGATGGCACTGTATGAAGCGTTGTATGGACGGAAGTGTCGAACTCCTACGTGTTGGACAGAATTAGGGGAACGTCGGGTTTTGGGTCCAGAGATTGTGGTAGAATCTGAGGAAAGGTTGAGATAATTCGGGCACGGTTGAAGGAAGCATCTGATAGGCAGAAGTCGTACGCAGATCTCAAACAGAAAGAAATAGAATTTGATGTGGGAGATCAAGTGTTTCTTAAAGTTTCGCCTTGGAAGAAGGTGATGAGATTTGGTCGCAAAGGGAAGTTAAGTCCAAGGTTTATAGGACCTTATCGAGTATCGAAGCGAGTTGGACCAGTGGCATATCAGTTGGAGTTGCCACCGGAGTTGAAGCAGATGCACGATGTATTCCATGTGTCCATGCTACGTCGTTATCGATCGGATCCATCTCATGTAGTTCCGGTTGAAGAGGTAGAGCTAAGGCCAGATTTGTCTTACGAGGAAGAGCCGATTCAGATCTTGGAACGAGATGTGAAAGTGTTACGACGGAAATTAGTGCCTTTAGTCAAAGTGTTATGGCGCAATTATGGATCGGAAGAAGCTTCGTGGGAGCCAGAAGAAGCAATGCGACAGCAATACCCTCACTTATTTCAACCAGGTAATTTCGAGGACGAAATTATTTTAAGGGGGTAAAACTGTAATATCCTGGATTATGGCTTATGCATAATTGCTTAATTGAATGTGAAAGCATGCTTATGAACATTGTGAATGTGTATTATGAATTTTGTGAACTTTAGAAAATAGGAGAGTGCCTTAGAAATTATTAAATTTTAAGTTTAAAAGAGGGAGCTAAGTCTGATAGGCCTTAAGAAAATAAATAGGGGAGATATGACACACAAATGGGCTTGGTTAAGTGGCTTGGAGGCGCCACTTAAGGCCTCTGGGAATGACGCCACAAGCTTGGTGTAGGTCTTGAGTTCGAGCTGCATGGGAAGCAAATAAAAGAATTTTATTTTGCTGCATGAATAAGAAACAGTGGACGGCATGGGGACTCCATTAAGATGAGGATTATTCTTTTAAAATTCGGCTAAATAAGGGATAAATAATGGATTATTTTTTATTAATTTTAGATGAGGTGATAAGAGGAGAAAAATGAGGAATTGATAAAGGAGCATGTGTTGGCCGGCCAAGGGACTCTCTTGGTAGTATTTTCGGCCAAAGGAGGAGTTAAGGCCATTATTCTTTTCTCTTTTGAAGCCTTTGCCGAATTGTCTCTGTAACCATTCCCTTCTTCTTTTCAATTCCCCAAATCGATTTCTTCATAGCATCAAAAGCCGAAAATAAGATCCTCCTGAGCCCTTGCCGATTCTATCTAGGGTTCATACTCTCTCTTTTCTTTCCTTGTGAAAACCGAAACTCTCTGGTACTCATCAAAGCCGAATATTCTAGGTGGTTCTAGCCAATTGTTCAGAGGGTCCTAAAGCCGAAAGTTCACTTCCTTATCACTCTTGGAATCGACTTCTTCTACAAGTATTCTTGTCAACTTCGCAAGGATAGTTGGCCATTTGCGTTTTGGACTCTCTCTTATTTGGTAAGGAACCCCTCCTACGTCGATTTGTTATTTATTCTCTTTCTCTGACTATCGAAATTAAGGCTCTAATCACATTAGTATTCTTGGCCGAACCTTTGGAAGACCTTTCGGGATTTGTCTGCTATTGTCGACTATAAGGGAGGAAGCTTTCGGGACTTTTAAGATTTAAGGTAAGCTATGGATGATATTCGGCCATAGGCCATTTTATTGTGATTAACTGTTAGGTTGGATCTAACATATGTCTGTAGGGTATTTTGACAACTCCCTAATCAAGTGGGTGTTTTCGGGATTTAAGATTCACAAGGTAAGTGAATCTGATATTCGGCCAAGGCTATAAACAATGAGTAGATCTATATTTTACTTATTCAAAAGCTGAAACTAACCAAATCAATTGATCTAGTGTTAGCCGATTACCAGGAAGAAGGATTACAACTTTTCGGGATTTGATTAGTAATCAAATCGGCGGCAAGGTAAGACTTTGGTTGCGATAGATCCTTCGAGATTTGGTTTTATAGCCGAATAGACTTTTTGCTAAACACTTGGTATTGGCCGAATGTAGGGATTAAAGATCTAAGGCATTAGATCGGGCTTTTCGGGATTTGGAGTGAACTTGCTAAGTAAATCAGGTGTGTACCCACACTAACTCTTAATAGATGTATGGCAACATTTTAATATATGTGTCTATAATATTATGAATGTGGCCAAGGTACCATACAATGGTACAAAGTACTCAGGTACGTAACATTAACTTTAAGTTAATATAAGATATGAATATGTGGAATATGTCACGTATGTGAACATGATAAGAATGTGAATTAAGGCATAGGGCATGATATTGCATGATATGTATGACATGGGGCATATGGGTGATTATGAAAGGGGAAGTGAATGTGGTGACTTATGTCACGATATCTGAATGTGGTGACTTTGGTCACATTATCTGAATGTGGTGTCTCATGACACAAAATGTTATCTGGTGGCTAAGCCACAAAATTATAAGGGCGATGAGCACGTCGACTGCAGCGACTGCCTTCGACGGTGTGTAGCGGATGGAGGGTTGACTTAGTAGTCCCCACGGTGTGCAGGTTGGTACGGGTGATGTGTAGTGGATGGTAACTAGGCTTGGGTTCGGGAATGCATCACTAACTGTAAATTGTGATATGTACGTGTATGACTTGATATGCCTGAATCATTAGGACTTAGTGTTGGATGTACACATTGAGTCTGTTTGACTCACCCCGTTGTGGGAACATTTTTCAGGTGACGATCAGTGATGGACCAGGTCGGCAGGAGCTTAGTGGTGGCCATGCTCAGCAAGGAAATTTATTTTATTTGGACATTTTATTTTATTTAAGTACTTCAAATTTATTTTGGGTTCGTTTTGATGTAATAAGACCATAGTATGAACTATTTTATGCATGCTTGTTAACAATTCTCCTATGATACGAGATTTTTATCAAATTAAAGACTAAGTAAATTTTATTTAAGAATGAATTCTAAACGTTTTGACACCTAAAAGAAAATGATTTCTAACTTAAAGGTAAAACCTAAAACCATTTCCGCATATCTTTTAACTTAAAGTTTTTGAAACTTAAGCAATGGAATTTTTATAAAAACTTATATTTCAAAAATAAACTAGTTCCAACTTGAGCCCAACCCAATTCGAGTTTTCTCCCAACCAGTTTTGAACTGTTTTTACTCGAGGAACATACCAAATCTGGTCGAGGCTCGTGGGCCGGGTTTGGGGGGTTTCAGAAGTCAACACTTACCTTAACACAGGGGATTCGGCTAGCACTAGAGAGAAGATTCGACAATGCCAAAGAAAAAGATTTAAATGCCGGAAGAATAGATCTAACTCACAAATGGGATGAAGAGAGAAAGACTATGGAGATTTCGGCTTTTTAGAGAAATCGGCACAAGAGGAAAAGAATGGAAAAGAGAGTGAAGGGGAGAGGTTTCGGCTTTTGAAGAAATTAAAGAAAAGAAATTGTAGAGGGAGAGGCTAAGAATTTCGGCACAAAGAATGAAGAGGAAATTAGGGTTTAAATGCCAGAATCAATGAGATATCCCCCCTATTTATAGAAATTTCGGCACCTACTGCTTAAAATCGAAAACGCCCTTCCTGATAACTAAAAGTTAAGCTAATGAAAAGGGAAAATTCGGCACCCCTTTTCCATGAAGTAGCCGAATTCTTCACTCCTCTAGGTGATGGAATTTCGGCCATCACCTAGCCTTGTAGATAGCTCCTATCTTTTCTCCTTTTTATCTTCTATATTATCAATTATAAAATCCATATAAATTCTCCTATTTTTGAGCCTTGTTGCCGTCCACTTCACCTAACCCTAATGCCGAATTTAGCAACTTAAATTAAAAGATTTGGGCTCCATGAAACTTAAATTTTGGGCCCCTAACTCCTTGTGTGTGGCATCACCCCTTGCTCCCTTTTAAATGCCGAAAATGGCCCAAAAACATGGGCTCCTTGCAGCTAAAACTTGGGCCTCTTTAACTGTTTGTAATGCCACCCTCTCTCTCCCTTGCAGTGTCATCCATTGTTGGGCCACAAGCCCACATTGGTGTTTTTAACCTCATTTGCCACCCTTTTAACTCTATAATTCCCAATCAGATAATTTAACCAAGGCCTTTGCCTAGTCCTGAGCCCAATTTGGACCCCTATCACTTAGATTAACATTTTAAACATATCCTTACTCTAAACACATAGACCCATTTACTTAGGATATTACATTACAAGTCACGAGTTAAATTTTAATTCAGTTCTTAAATTTTAAAATATTTCAATTAAATTATTGATTCAATCAAGTCATTTCATCATATAACTATTAGTTTTGGCGTTAAATTTTAGCTTTGATCTAACATGGTTCTTTCTATCCAAATATAATTTAGTGAATATTTTTTAAATGCTCATATTTAAGTTGGCAGTTAATGCCAAAGTTGATAGCGAAACTGACAAACATTATATTTTATATTTTCAGAAAATGAATTAAAGCATAATTAAAAAGCCTAATATTTTTATTCAAAGTTTTCTAAAAGTAGCAAGACCCATTTTGAACTGAAATTTTCATCTTATTCTTTTTTTTTTTAAAATTTATGATATTGCACTATTATATTAATTAAGTTTTAATTTAACCGATTTATTAAGTTTGATTTTAAATCAATTATTGGTCATGGTTAGTGATTGCAACAAATGTTTACTTGTAGATGAGTGATCCAAAGAGAGATGGTTCAACACAAAGTTCACAAAATTCTTCTCCAAGTAGAGATGATCAAACAACAACCAAGGAAAATTTTCTAAAAAAGATTACTCCAAGGGCGGCTTGTTGGAACCATTTCACCAAATTTGTGACTGAAGAGGGGGGGAAGAGAGCAAGGTGCAATGCATGTGATGTTACTTACACCATGGAATCAACTTTGGGTTCTACAACGAATTTGAATAACCATTTAAAAACATGCCTAAAAATAACTTGAGGTAATACTTCTGATCCGTAGCAATCAGAATTAGCATTTGTGAAAGTTAGCCAAGAAACAACGGATTTATCAACTTGGGTGTTTGATAAAGATGCTGTTAGAAAAGCATTGGTTCGTATGATAATTGTCGATGAACTACTTTTTAAAATTATAGAGGGAGAGGGTACTTTCTTTCTATAGCATGCCCACGGTTTAGTCTTCCATCTTGTTGGACAATTAGAAGGGATTGTCTTGATTTATTTAACTCCATGAAGAGTGTGATGAAGAATTGTTTTGAAAAAGATATAAGTAGAGTTTGTTTGACGACAGACACTTGGACTTCATTGCAAAGGATATCTTACATGGTTTTAATAGTACATTGGGTGGATGATGAGTGGAGGTTGCAAAAAAGGATTATAAATTTTTTCCCAATATCCGCTCATATAGGTGAAAGCATAGGTCAAGCCATTGAAAAATGTCTTCGAGATTGGGGGATTGATAGGGTCTTCACTATTACGATTGATAATGCATCCGCCAATAGTGTTGCCATTGAATATTTGAGAAAGAAATTGAATTTTCGAAATGCTTCTATTGCCAATGGAACATTTATTAATATGAGATGTGTTGCACACAATCTTAATCTCATTGTGCAATACAATATTAAGGATGGCTCTGTGCCTGTGGATCGAGTTAGAGGTGCTGTGAGGTATATAAGAGCATCACTATCAGGGTTGACAAAATTCACCAACGGCTAAAAGAAGAAATGATAAATAGTAAGGCTCAATTGTGTTTAGATATGCCTACTAGATTGAACTCAACATAT
The DNA here is from genome assembly GCA_005393395.2 of Gossypium australe. Classification (NCBI taxonomy): domain Eukaryota; kingdom Viridiplantae; phylum Streptophyta; class Magnoliopsida; order Malvales; family Malvaceae; genus Gossypium; species Gossypium australe. The sequence goes on along the minus strand of CM016615.1, from coordinate 55,368,289 downwards.
ATGATGTTAAAGGTGGCTGAAAAATACGAGTGTGCATTTGAATCATATGTACGTGATGACCATAATTTTCTTCTTGACCTTACTACTGGAGATGGAGTTCCTACATTTGATGGTTGAGAAATTGTTCGAATAGTTATAAAAGTATTAGAGACTTTTTATCATCCTACACTGAAGGTGTCCGGATCTTTGCATGTTACCTCTCATTCACTTTTTGACGTATTGATGGATTTGCATTGTCTTTTTGATGTTTAGCAAGATTATGGAGATCTAGACATAATTTCTATGACTTCCAAAATGAGAGATAAGTATAATAAGCATTGGGGTGAAGGAAACAAGATCAACATGCTAGCTTACTTGGCATTCATCTTTGATCCGCGATGTAAAATGAGTTTTTTGGACTTTGGAGTCAACTTTCTTTGTCCTAATGTTGCTAATGACATTATGAAAATGATTGATAAAGAATTGCATTGCTTGTTCAATGAGTATTCTTCTAATGTCAGGAGAATTCAATTGTTTGAAGGTAGATCTAGTTCTTCGACAAATCTTTGCAGATCAGTGGAAATAGATCAGTCAAAAATGAAAACGGGCTTGGCCAAACAAAAATACCTTTAGAAGAAGAAACAAGTTGGATTAGAAAGCAAATCTGAGTTGGATAGATATTTGGCGAGGATGAAGAAGTAAACAATTCAAGCTCATTTGATTTACAATTGTGGTAGAAAATGAACAATTCTAGATTCCCTATTCTTGCACAAATGGCTTGAGATATTCTTGCTATTCCTATATCAACAGTTGCCTCAGAAAGTGCATTTAGCACCGGTGGACGTGTTCTCGATAGTTTTAGAAGTTCTCTAACTCCTCTCATGGTCGAGGCTTTGGTTTGCACACAAGATTGTCTTTGGAAATCTAATGATGCCATCAACCTTGAAGATTATGTTGATGAACCTCAAACCATGGAAAATAGTAATATATAAATTTTAATTTATAAAATAAGCTTTTGTGTTATTTATATTAGTAAGAATTCCCATAATTTAACTAACACTTTTGTTTTTAAAATTGCTAGACTTATCCAAAATACCCAAAGATAAAGAAGGTAATATACTTAGCATTAGTTTATAAAGTTAAATGTTTATTTAATTTATTTTTGCAAACATCTTTTATCATTTAACTAACTCATTCAATACTTTTATTAGATGTTTCAAGATTATCAACGGTGTTTGAAGCACAAAAAGAAACTTAAACTATTCTATAATGGTTTTTGAACTGATGTGTTATTGTTATTAGTTTGATTTGGTTTGTTATAGTTGTTGGTTAATTGGACTTTTGTTCTGTTCATTTTTTTTTTGGACTGGTGTAGGTTTCTATTGTATTTTGGACTTTTGCTTATGTTTTTTTATTATTATAATGTTGTTGTTTACTTCGACTCATGTTGTTTACTTGGGGTTTTACTTATGTTTTTTATTATAATCTTGTTGCATTGTTTTTGTTGTTTATTTGGACTCATGTTGTTAATTTGGGTTGATATTGTGTTGCTTTTATTTATTCATTTATTTACTTCAATTTTTTGTTGTATGATCATGTTTAAAAACTTTAAAGAAAATTATTTTTTTGAAAAATTACATAAAAATAAACAACACTAAAGTCATTTTTTTAAAATTTAACTCAAACAAATATATTCGATTCGATTTGATTTGATTCGAATGCCATCTCACTCGACTCGATTCAAGAAAATTTTAACTTAAGTTAGGATGATAAAATAATATTCGAAAATTCGATTAATTTGAAAATTTTTTATTCGATTCGGTTCGATTGAATGCTCACCCCAAAAAAGAATTAATCTTGTGAATCTTTTAAAAGTGTCTATATCAATCAATTAGAATGTATTTGAATCAAACTAACAAGGCAAACCTAGTAGCACTAGGAGTCAAAAATTTTCTAGACACCAAAGAATTATGTTGCACGAAGGAAGAAATGTGCAACGTGCTTTAACCTACTAATATAAGAAACAATAAAGTGTAAGAATGCATAAAGAAACAATAAAAAGAAAAAAATAAAGGAAAACCTAAGGCTAAGAGTTAATGAAAATTGCTGAAACCCAAAAACCCGAAAAATTACGAAGCAACTTGACAAACTTCGCTCGAGGTGTTCCTAATTTCCAAAAATCACGAAATTTAAACTGGAGCCTCCTCAAATAATGTGGATCTGATCTAGAAAGTTTCAACATAAAATTCAACCCAAAAAATATATATTTTTTACTTTTATTTTTCATATTTTTCTATTTTTCGCTTTTTCGATCACTTTTTTTTTTGTGAGAAATATTATTTATATCTTAAAATACTTCCAATAAATAATATATAAATTTTAGATCACTTAAAAAATGTTTACCAACTAAAACATATTTTTTCTCGAAAACTGTCCGGGTAAAAAATATTATTTTGAGGCTGTTCGCTGGAAATTAGTTTATTAGAACAAAAAGAACACTTAAAACGCCCAAATCTGATACCAAATGATACGAATGAGAATGTATAAAGTTTGTCTAAGTCATGGATTGGACTTATGGCTATAGACGTTCAAAAATAAAGTTGGATTTTAACACAACCTGAAACGCAATCGAATCCAAGTTAGATAAAATAATTAAAATAAATAACTAACATAAATAATAAATCAAAGATTAGAATAATAAAGAAAAAAAATAAGAAGACAGATGGAAAAGATAGAATATGTCATGTAGAAGTCCTAAGAAGTCTTGGAAATACAAAGAATCCACAACCCGCTTCAAGCGGCTCTAATTTCCCCTCAAAGAAAGGAAACTTGGCAAGAAAAAGTTTGAATATGATCCCCACAATCTAAAAAGACTGATAAAAACTCTTCTAAAATAAACTCAAGAAGAATTCTTGAAAAGAAAAACTGAAAGAGAATTTTAATAATAATCAATTATTTGATTTCTATAAAATGTAAAAGCCTATATATAGGCTAGCTAAATAAATCTAAATAAAACTCTTAAGTATACTAGAACTCTAATTTAATCTAAGCAAGAAGTAGTTTTAAACTAAAATTTCTTATTGACATAAAACTACTAAATAACTTAAACTCCTTAATAATTATTAAAAATTTAGAATAATAAAATAATAAGAGCTGATAAATACAATATTAGGCTCATATATAATAAAAGTAAAGTCTAAAAGCTAAACCCAATATGATTTAAACTTGACTTAAAAGCCTGAAGCTCGTAATTCCATCACAATCCTGTCCAAAAATTCTACTTGTGTAATCTTTACTAAAATGATCATAACTTGAGCTCCTGAACTCAAAATCAAGTGATTCAAAGTGCGTTTGGAAGCTACATGATAGATCTTCAAACTCCATGCAAACATCTCAACCTAGAAATGCTAGGATCCCACCAAAAAAGTCATCACAATTCTGCTGATTTCCCTAGCTTGAAAATTGACAACTTCGATGAATAGAATTTAATAAATTTCACCCCATTCGTGCATGTATCATTTCCCCTTTCCTCGAAAAGATTTGTCCTCAAAGCTTGTCTTTGATCAAATCTTGGTTTGATTTGCTTGACCTGTAATATCCCTAAATTGGGTCTAGTAGTTCCGGGTATATTTTTTGGGTTCTGAGCGTGAATTTAGGTATTTATCTGGTTCACAGTAATTTTTAATTTAATTTAGGAGGTCAATTTCATCTAAAATTAATTAAAAAATAATTTGAAAAATAAAAATATTTTTGGAAAATTAATTTTAAAGTAATTAAATAATTATTAGTAAAAATAATTAATTTGGGTCGAAAAAGAATTTTAATATAATTTTTATTGAGAGTTAATTTAAGTTAAATTTAAATATAAATTTAATTAGATTTAATTGTAAAATAAGAGAAATTTTGGAGTATTTATTTGGTAAATAAACATTTCAAATTTGAATATTGGAGGGAAATGATCAATTGTTAAAGTAAGGGAAATGGGGAAGTGGCTATTGGGCAAAATTCTCAATTTTTAAATTTCTAGTGGGTTGTTTTAGTTTTAAACACATTGCATCTAATCTACTTTTCACACCATTTACATCAAATTAAAGAGCTATAATATTCATTTTCTTTGCAAGGTTTTTGTAACACCCCTAACTTAAATCCATCGCCAGAACAGGGTTACAGAGTATTACCAAAACTTTTCAGAACATTTTTAGATAAATCAAGTAAATCACTATTCATTAACCGAGATTGTTAAGAACGTCCCTTAAATGGACCCTTGAGGCCCAATACGAGTATTAGAATCAAGTTGGGACTTATTTGAAACCCCTAGGAATTTTTCACAAAAAATTCAAATTTTTTTCTAAAGTGCAGGGCTCACACGCTCGTGTGACCCTTAGACACGCTTGTGTGACCCTTAGACACGCCCGTGCCTCAGGCTGTGTCAAATTTAGGTTGCTCTCTAACTTGCACCACATGGCCATGTCACACGCCCGTGTGCTAGGCCGTGTGGTTGATTAATTTAATTCGATTTAGGTGCAGGTTTCACACAGCCGTGGCACACGCCCGTGTTCAAGGCCGTGTCATCAATTCTGAGCATTCTGTTTTTCATAATTAAAATGCAGGGGACACACGGCCAGGCAACATGCCCATGTACCAGACCGTGTGTCACACACGCCCGTGTGTCTACCCGTGTGGACAAAATAAGGTTATTTCCTAGCCTCATTTCTCACCCAAATTTTTCATCTTCCTGTACCAACACTTACAAGTATAATCCAACCAATTGCAAGTATAATTCAATCAATTTCTATCATCCAAACTAATAGATTTCATCATATATTTGTATTTAATTACTTACCTTTATGTAATTTACATAATTTGCAACATTAGATGTTCATACTTATCATTTTAGTTAATGTATTGATTCAACCATAACATATATCAAAACATAAGTGTATTAGCCATTCCAATGGGTAAGTTTCATCCATTACTTATACAACATCACTTGATTTAGTTAGCCTATGCATGCCATTAACAAAATAAGATTTTCATTTATACCAAAACGATAGGTTGATAGTGTGATGATTTGCTCCGACCGATCTCCAACCTTTCCGAGCTTTGAGCACTATAAAACAGGGAAAATAAAACCTAGTAAGCATATTATGCTTAGTAAGCTCGTATAACATAAATTAAGCTTACCATTTCATTCAATATATTAACCATACAAAACATGCTTTCCAACAATTTGGTAATTTACCTATTCACACATACTCAACCAACATGTTAGTCATAATATACCAATATGCATAGATGAACTCATCATGCCATATGCGTATTTTGTCCGATGAATCATTGAATTTCCAATGGATATTTCAAGTAGTACACTCAAAGTGTACAATTCCATTATCCGTCAATTCATATCCAGTAGTACCTTATAGGTACACTCTCGAGCCACATATCACACAACAGAATTACCATTCCAGGCTAAATTCTAGCTGTAACATATACTCTAAGAGCTTTGTTGGATTACCAGTCTAGGCTAAATCCTTTATATGACAAAGAATTCCCTATAGAGTTTATTTTGGATTATCAATCCAGGCTAAATCCAATCAATTGGGATTACCAGTCCAGGCTAAATCCTAGTTGAAACATAAACTCGAGAAGCTCATTTCGGATTACCCATCCGGGCTAAATTCATTCTGCAACACATGTAGTTTCATCAAGGAAATAACCTTTTTATCCATCGAAATTCCATATCCAAGGAATTCAACCCTTTTTCAATAATCTTCCAAACATGTATTATTTTGTTCATTGCCATATCCATGTAATTCACATACATGATTTCATATAACATAATCAATGTAATATAACATTCAAATCAATACATTTCCATACTCATTTAAGTTATACGAACTTACTTTAATGTTTGTTCGTATCTAAAATCTACTAATCCGAAATCTTTTCCTTTCCTCGATTTAGCTCTTTGTTTGGTACTTCCGGATCAATTTATGCTTGGAAAGCTTGTTTTCTCTGTCCTAGGGTTTCCATGGATTTTAGGTTGAAGAAATGATATAAAATGATGATATTTAATTTTAATTTAATTATCATCTTTATAATTTTTCTATTTCCAATTTAGTCCTTAACCTTTTCTAATTTTTCCATGGATGATTCACCTAAAATATCTACATATTTTTCATCAATGGTCTAATTACCATTTAAGGACCTCAAGTTTTGAATTTCATAGCTATTTAATCTTTATAGCTACTAGAATTCAAATTTGACATTTTATGCAATTTAGTCCTTTCTACAATTAAGCACCTAATTGATAAAATTTTCTTATCAAAATTCTCATGCAATCATTCTATCACATTACTAATCATTTCATAATATTAAAATATTTTATCTTTACGGCTCGAATTTGTGGTTACGGAACCACTATTCCAACTTCACTAAAATTGGGCTGTTACAGTTTTAAAGATCTATCACCAGAGAATAGATTCAACAAATTTCCTTCTTAAAATACTCTCTCTTTTCACCCAAAATTATTTACAAAAGTAGCCAAAAATATTCTGAAATTTCTCAAGATTCTTGAATCAAGATTTTTAATGAAAGGATTTAGAATGAATTAGAGGTAAATATTATTTCCAAACTTATTTTTATGATGATTAAAAGCATATTTACATGATTTGAGTGATAATTACATGATTTTTTTATCAATGTCATCTTCTTCAAAAGCTTATGGTGGATCTTGAATATTGATAGGAAATCCACAAATCAATGGATGTTCCATCTCAAAATGGATATGTTAGAAGGTTTTTGATCTTATTTATCAAGATTAAACATGTTTTATAAGGTAATTTAAAGAAATTCAAACTTCATCATCTTCATGAACTGATTTTTCGGATTTTTGTTAAATTGATTTAAATGTGAAATTAATGCTTAGTGTAACAATCCATTTTGAGTCAAATCAAAATAGTGGTTTTGGGGCCACAAATCTAAGTTCAAAATAATTATTTTATTATTATTTTATGTTTATGCATGATAGTATGTTTGTGTGAAATTTTCGTTAAGAAATTTCATCGTTTGAATGCTTAGTTTGATAAAAGGGACTAAATCGCGTAAAGTGAAAAAGTGATGTTTTAATATCTAATGGTTTCAAATGGCTATGAGATTAAATAGTGGAGGTCCTTATGTGGTAAATTTGACATTGTTAATATGAGTGGACATTTTTGGACTTATATTATGTAACAGCCCATTTTTGAGTCAAATCAGAACAGTGGTTTACAGCATGAAAGAATTATTATTGTTTACAGCATGATAAAATTATTATGTGAAAGTTTCGTAAATAAATTTTACCGTTTAAATGCTTAATTTGGTAAAAAGGACTAAATCATGTAACGCGTAAAAGTTGCATTCTATTTGTTAAAAGTGATTAATTGCTATGATTTAGTAAGTCAAAGGTCCTTATAGTGTTAATATACCATGATTAAGGTTAGTGGACATTTATATCCATGATTTATGTGTTATATTAAGTTTTTATTAAAGGTTAGTTTAGTAATTATATGGTATTTTAAGTTAAAAAAAATAAAACAAAACAAATTAAAGCTTGATTCTCATCTTCATGCACCGAATATTGAAGGAAGAAGAAGCTAACTAGTGTTTTAAATTTGGCAACCTTGAATTCTTTAATTAGGTACATTTTTGCTCGGTTTTTAGTGATTTCTATGTTTTTGAGATCGTTGCTTTGTATTCTAGCTAGCCCATGCCTTAATTTTTGAATTTGTTCATGATTTTTTGAAGTGCCATTGTTGAATATTTGAGTTCTTTGATGTTTAATGATAGATTATGTAACATCCGGGATTTAGGGGCTTTGCGTTTATTTTGTTTCTTTGTGTTTGGTATGTTTTGCCTGTTGTTTGGGGGTGTTTGGGGGTCCCGGGAAGGCTTCGACTTAAGCCAAAGCCTTGGCAAAAATTTCAATTTTGGGCACTTTAGGGAAGAGATGACTGGGGCAAGACTTAAGGGTTTATGCTTGTTTTTATTATCACAAGAAGTGCTTTAGTAAAGTGGCAAGGAGGTGCCACTTAGGAGGCAGGTGAGTGACGCCACAAGGAGCAGTGAGGGAGCAGGTTCGAGTCGCACTGTTTTCACTTTTGGAATTCTTTTTGGCGTCTGGAAGGGAAGTGATAGATTCGGCTAGGAACCTTGAAGAGTGGGTGTTGAATTTGTCAAACGTTTTGAATAGATGGACAAGAGTGAAAAGGGGGATTTGAAGCTTTCAAACTAATTTGAATAAGGGGTTGGGAGTGAATGTAGGAAGGGAACATGGAGTGGATAGCTAGGGGGTTGTTGGCCGAATTTTTCTTGAATGTTGGTAGGGGGAGAGGTTCGGTTTTGAGCTAGGAGGGTGGTGAGCCGAATCTTAAAGTTAGTAGCTCTAGGTCCCTCTCTTGGTAGTGGTTCGATTGGGTTTTTGAGGTGCTTTGGTGTGCCGATTTTTCCTTGGAGTAACATGGTGCGTAAGGTTGGAAACTGATTGGGGAAAAGACTCTTTTCTCTTCTTTGCTTTGCATCTTTTTCTTCATTTCTTTGATAGGCAAAAATTGAAACACAATTACCTCTCCTCTTCACATCTTTTTCTTTTTTGATTGCCGCAACTCCCAAGAGCTTTTTGCTTCATTTTCAATTGGTGAAAACCAAAACTTGTTGCACTCCTTCTTTGTGCTTCATTTCTTATTTTTTTCCTCTTCTCCTCATCGTTTTCTTTTCTCCACATCCTTTCCTCTCTTTTTCTTGTATTGTCGAATCATTCCATTCATTGCCCTTTTCTTAAGCACGGTAACCGCACCTTTCTCCTATTATCTTTTCTTCTGCCAAACCGAAACCCATCTCTCAGTTCTTCTCCTTAAGATTTCTTTTACTTATCGTTCTAGTTGAATCCTCATCCCACTCTTTGGTAAGTAGTTATCATTCTCTTCTATTTTCTCTCTTCTCAAGGCTGAATCTATTGCTCTTGCTCCTATTGAAGTTTTCTTTCATTTTTTCTTTTTCTATAGCCGAATCTTTGAAGGTTGTTCCCTTTCTTCTTTTAGAGACATCATCTGTGTTAGCCGAATACTGTGGAACAAGGTGTTAGGGGTTTGCTTCAGATTTTCCATCAACTTGGTTATTAATGTAAAGAGACTCTGCTATCATTTCCTGTTCTTCATTCGGTATTTGGTAGCCAAAGCCGAATGGCTAATTGGCGTGGTGTTATAATTTTATTGACTTCGCTCTCTTCATCGTCTTTTCTTATTGGGGGCGCTTATTCCAAGGAACATCGCTAGCCGAATCATTTGAGTTCCAAGTCTAAGGCTCAACCAATCTCCAAATCCCATCACTCTTTTCGGGATTTGTAAGTTATGGGATTCCTCCCTAATTATTGTATTAGCCTATTTGTTCGTCGTTTGTTGCCTTAACTCAGTTGAGTGGTTAAACAATCATATCTTTCGTATAGCGATTTACTGATCAAGACTTTTCATGGATGCAAGAAATGTTCAAGTTGGGGAAGGGAGTAAACCCTTGGTTCCGACTCCAAAGTTTAAGAAGCGAGCGGTATCGGCAGTTCGAGCTGGCCACCGGGTTGTGGGACGGCTTCAGAAAGGGATAGGCAGATCTCTGTGATCCCTATGAGTGAGGACGTTAGCGAGATCGATAGTTTAGTTCTTCGGGTTTACAGGTGTGTAATTACCACACTACTCTTTTTTGTATAAATCATGTATATGTTATGTCTGAAAGCCGAAAATCACGGCAATGGTGATTGAGTTACCCATGTTGGGTAAAATCGAAACCCCAGGTTAGTATATTTTAATTAAGTCTTAATAATTATTGTTGATAGCATGATTGTGTGTGTATACTAAATACTGTATGTATGACATCATATGACCTGTTTATTATGCTATGTTGCATGTGCATGGGATATTGGAATGTTAATGATATGAAGGGGAAGTGTATATCGGTGACACTGTCACATTAAATGATGGCTTGGTGCCTCATTATCGTATCGGTGATTTGATCACGTGTTTATCGGTGGCTAGACCACGTTATATTGACTTTGAGCAGTGTGTCTGTCAGCATGACTACCTAAGAGGTCTGTAGAGGATGGAAGGTTGATTGTAGAAATCCCCACAGGTGTGTTGAGGATGGACATATGGAACGGAGCGCAGAGGATGGAACATTAGGCTAGGTTGGGTTATCATGTTGATTACTTGGTTATGCTATAATGATTGGGCTTCGGCCAATGGTGTTTTGGGGCTTAGGCCCACTAGTGGATTATGTAGACTAATTGCACACTGAGTCTTGTGACTCACCCTATTTGCTTAAACAAATTGCAGGTGACTCTTAGTAGCATGGACTGGGCTGGAGGGGACTCGAGGTGGCCACGCAAGGGTGATTTAATTAAAACTTTATTTTAGTTATTATTTACTACTTTTGGATATTTTGATTTGTAATAAGGCCACTTCAATTTGGTAAATCATGATTTTAATTTTTGGACACATTAATTTACAAACTACTCAATGGGATGTTTTACAAAATATAAATGAAAGTTTTCTTTACAACCTGACAAACGACATTGCTCATAAAAAGGGATTTTGCTAATAATCAAATGATAAAAAAAAATAATTGATAAGTGTTTTAAATGTCACCTAATAGCAAGGCTTGGCTAATTAATTTCTAAGTTAAATGAATAACGGGTTTTCAACTAAGCCACGACACTTGGGATTTTAAAATAAAAAAATGGCTTAGGATTCTTCTGAAGCTTGTGAAACTTCCTAAACTCTATTCTAGTGACATGCCAGATCTGGTCGTGGTGTCTGGGCCGAGTTTGGGGTGTTACAATTTGGTATCAGAGCCAGGTTTAAAAAGCTCGACCTTGGGTTTTGGGTTCAAAGCATTTTCCAAATCTTCTATTTAAGATGGTTTTAATATATATATATATATATATATATGAATCTGTTTTCTGGAAAGGTAGCACCCGAGTCTCCCACCCAAGTCTGCCAGGTAAGTTTCTGATTGTTGGGTAATTTACATGAGGTAGCTATATGTTGTGGATATATCGCTATGGATGATAGGATTTAGAAACTCTACTGTAGAAATGAAAACCTTTAGGTATACAGGTGCTTGCGGAAAAAACTACTTATAATTTTATCTTCATAAAACTACTCGTTAATAAATAATGGAAAAATACTGACGCATAAAATTTGTAATTAGAGTAAGACGGAGTGATAGACATGAGTGGTAGAGGACGTGGACGTGTTACACGCGGCCGAAGGAGAGGCCGGGGTACTGAGGTTGAACTCTCGTAAGCGAGAAATGAGCCTGAGGGCGAAGCGCCAGCATCACCTGTGGCGGAAGCAGGATCGCAAGACAGAATTGGTGGAGATGATGCCCTGTCTCAAGCGATGATGCGTGTGTTGGAACGAGTGGCTGGGGCAAGCACTGGAATAGCAACTCCGAAGCCCATCCCTGAGGGACTCCGAGCTAATGGAGCTGAAATGTTTAGGGGTATCTCTGGGGTAGCTCCAAATGTGGCTGAGTATTGGCTAGTGGCAGTTGAGAGAATTATGGATTATTTGGACTGCACGGCAGAGGAGAAGCTGAAGGGTGTGGTGTCTCTACTTTGGGATGAGGCATATCAGTGGTGGCTCACCGTGAGAGAAGGTACTCCAGCAGACCGAGTTGATTGGGATTTCTTTAAGATGACGTTCCAAGGGAAGTACGTTGGGGCCAGTTATGTGGATGCTTAGAGGAAAGCATTCTTGAATTTGGTTCAAGGGGGTAAATCGGTAGCTGAGTATGAGGCAAAATTTCTGTGGTTGAGCCGGTATGCTCGAGGGATAGTTGCAACCGATTATGAGCGTTTCGTACGGTTCGAAGATGGGCTACGAGACGAGTTGCGAGTGTTGATAACTGCACAACAGGAGAGGGATTTTGCTATCCTGGTGGAAAAAGGATCATCTGATAAGGATCATCTGATAAGGAATTGTCCGCCGGAAATGACCAGGGCTCGAATGGCAGGTCAGGGGTATGTGCAGCTAGGTAGGGGTGGACAGCAGATACCGAGAGGTCGTGGTCCGAACAGAGGAGGGAATGCTTCGGGTCGAGGTCGCGGAGCACCGTGCAGAGGTGCTGGGAGTACAGAGGCAAGACAGCCCGGGTTAGTTTATGTAGCCAGACGCCGAGAAGTGGGGGATGCACCAGACGTTATAACGGGTACGTTCCTCATTTTCGGTTTACCCTTTACTGCATTAATTGATATTGGATCGACGCATTCCTATGTTGCTAGTGTGGTGTCTGGAACTTTGAACATGAACTCTGAAACTGCTTCTAGGGAGATGACTGTACTTAGTCCTTTAGGACAATCTGCAGTAGTAAACAAACTTTTTAGAAATGTGCCTCTAGAAGTACAAGGGTTGGTTTTCCCGGCTGATTTGATGGAACTACCATTCGGGGAATTCGATTTGATCTTAGGCATGGATTGGTTGGTAAGATATCGAGCAAACTTGGATTGTGCTGCTAAGCGCATGGTGTTAAGGACTCATGTGGATGATGAAGTTTTAGTAATAGGCGAAAGGAGAGACTACTTTTCCAATGTAGTGTCTGCTCTTAAGGCGGAAAGAATGGTGAGAAAAGGGTGCATGGCTTTCTTAACTTTTGTCAGCGCATTGGATGAAAAGGAAGTGACCGTGAATGAAGTTAGAACGGTAGAGGAATTTGTGGATGTCTTTCCTGAAGAGCTTCCAGGGTTGCCTCCGGATCGTGAGGTGGAGTTTGAAATTGAGCTACTTTCAGGTACGGCTCTTGTGTCCATCGCCCCTTATAGGATGGCGCCGAAGGAGCTGGTTGAGCTTAAAGCTCAGATCCAAGAGTTATTAGATCATGGTTTTATCCGACCCAGTGTATCTATGTGGGGAGCGCCGGTACTATTTGTGAAGAAGAAAGACGGGTCCATGCGAATATGCATTGATTACCGCCAGTTGAATAAGCTGTCAATTAGGAACAAGTACCTGCTGCCGAGGATAGACGACCTGTTTGATTAGCTCAAAGGGGCTTCGGTCTTTTAAAAGATAGATTTAAGGTCAGGATATAATCAGCTTAAGGTCAGGGAAGCAAATATTCACAAGACGGCTTTCCGGACTCGCTATGGCCACTATGAGTTCCTGGTGATGCCGTTTGGGTTGACAAATGGACCCGCTGCATTCATGGATATGATGAACCGAGTTTTTCAACCCTATCTGGACCGGTTCATCGTATTTTTGGTGTATTCCAAGACTGAAGAGGAACACGATGCGCATCTTCGGGTAGTTCTGCAGATCTTAAGGGAGAAGCAGCTGTACGCCAAATTTAGTAAGTGTGAGTTCTCGCTAAATGAAGTTACCTTTTGGGCCATGTGGTATCTGCTGGGGGGATTAGAGTTGATCCTCGGAAAATTGAAGCTGTGTTGGATTGGAAGCCGCCTAAGTCTGTGGCGGAGATCCGAAGTTTCTTGGGATTGGCAGGTTACTACAGAAGGTTTGTAGAGGGATTCTCCTTAATTGTGGCACCTTTAACTAAGTTGTTGAGGAAAGGGGTACCATTTGTCTGGACTGGCAAGCAACAGGAAAGCTTTGAGAAGCTGAAGAGAATTTTGACAGAGGCTCCGGTGTTGATTCAGCCTAAGGCCGAAAAAGAGTTCGTGGTTTATTGTGATGCTTCACACACGGGGTTAGGATGTGTGTTAATGTAGGATGGGAAGGTTGTTGCGTATGATTCTCGGCAGTTAAGACCGCAGGAGATTAACTATCCCACGCTTGATCTAGAGTTGGCTGCGGTGGTGTTCGCTATGAAGATTTGGAGACACTACCTGTATGGGGAGAAGTCAGTTATCTGCACCGACCACAAGAGTTTGAAATATCTTCTAACTTAGAAGGAGTTGAATTTAAAGCAGCGAAGGTGGATTGAGCTGTTGAAGGATTATGATTGCTGGATAGAGTACCATCCGGGAAAAGCTAACGTGGTGGCAGATGCGTTAAGTCGAAAGGTCAGTCTGTTTGAGGATGGAAGCTTGTTAGTTGAACTCCAAGTGAAACCGACATGGGTAAATCAGATTAAAGAGAAATAGTTATCGGATGATGTCTTGAGTGCTCGACTTCTGCAGGTACAGAATGGTGGGGTGGAAGATTATAATTTGAACGGTGATGGGGTTTTGTGTTTCCGTAAGAAGGTTTGCATGCCGAAGGATGTGGAGTTGAGGCAGATGATTCTTCAGGAATAGCATAGTAGCCCTTACGCTATGCATCCTGGAGGGAATAAGATGTACCGAGATCTATGTGAATAGTTCTGGTGGCCTGGATTAAAGCGAGAAGTTACAGAGTTTGTGGGAAAGTGTTTAACGTGTCAGCAGGTAAAAGCCGAGCATCATTTGCCTTCGGGGTTATTGCAGCCGGTGAAGATTCCACAGTGGAAATGGGAGAGGATCACTATGGACTTTGTTAGTGGGCTACCTCTTACGCCTACTAAGAAAGATTCAGTATGGGTGATTGTGGATCAGTTGACGAAGTCCACTCATTTCATACCTGTTCGTGTCGACTATTCTCTTCAGAGGTTGGCTAAGCTGTATGTGGCAGAAATTATGAGGTTGCATGGGGTACCAGTATCGATCATATCAGATAGAGACCCTAGGTTTACGTCGCGATTCTGGAGGGCACTGCATCAGGCATTGGGTACAAGACTGGACTTCAGCATAGCTTTTCATCCACAGACTGAGGGTCAGTCTGAGAGAGTAATTCAGATCTTGGAGGATATGTTAAGAGGTTGTGTCACCGATTTCAAGGGTAGTTGGGAAGAGTTCTTACCGTTGGCAGAATTTGCATAGAACAACAGCTACCAATCTAGTATTCAGATGGCGCCCTATGAAGCGTTATATGGGCAGGGGTGTCGTACTCCTACCTGTTGGACAAAATTGGGTGAACGTCAGATTTTGGGCCAGAATTGGTTACAGAGAGAGACGAGAAGGTTAAGTTAATTTGAGCTCGGTTGAAGGAAGCGTCCGACAGACAAAAATCATATGCAGATCTGAAGCTAAAGGAGATAGAGTTTGCACTGGGTGATCGGGTTTTCTTGAAAGTTTCACCGTGGAAAAAGGTGATGAGGTCTGGACGAAAGGGTAAGTTAAGTCCCAGATTTATCGGGCCTTATCGATATTGATACGTGTGGCACCAATGGCATATCAGCTTGAGTTGCCTTCAGAATTAAAGTAGATAGATGATGTGTTCCATGTCTCGATGTTGAGACGTTACCGTTCTGATCCATCTCACATTGTGCCAGTGGAGGAAATTGAAGTAAGGCCAGACCTGTCCTTCGAAGAAGAACCAATTCAGATCTTGGAACGAGATGTCAAGGTGCTAAGAAGGAAATCGGTCCCGTTAGTTAAAGTCTTGTGGCGAATTCACGGTATGGAAGAGGCGACGTGGGAGCCTTAGGATGTTATTCGTCAGCAGTACCCCCATCTCTTTTGATTAGGTAATTTCGAGGCCGAAATTTCTTTAAGGGGTAGAACTGTAACATTCGGGATTTAGGGGCTTTGCGTTTATTTTGTTTCTCTGTGTTTGGTATGTTTTGCCTGTTGTTTGGGGGTGTTTGGGGGTCCCGGGAAGGTTTCGACTTAAGCCGAAGCCTTGGCAAAAATTTCAATTTTGGACACTTTAGGGAAGAGCTGACTGGGGTAGGACTTAAGGGTTTATGCTTGTGTTTATTATCACAAGAAGTGCTTTAGTAAAGTGGCAAGGAGGCGCCACTTAGGAGGTAGGCGAGTGACGCCACAGGGAGCAGTAAGGGAGTAGGTTCGAGTCGCACTGTTTTCACTTTTGGAATTCTTTTTGGCGTCTGGAAGGGAAGTGATAGATTCGGCTAGGAACCTTGAAGAGTGGGTGTTGAATTTGTCAAACGTTTTGAATAGATGGACAAGAGTGAAAAGGGGGATTTGAAGCTTTCAAACTAATTTGAATAAGGGGTTGGGAGTGAATGTAGGAAGGGAACATGGAGTGGATAGCTAGGGGGTTGTTGGCCGAATTTTTCTTGAATGTTGGTAGGGGGAGAGGTTCGGTTTTGAGCTAGGAGGGTGGTGAGCCGAATCTTAAAGTTAGTCGCTCTAGGTCCCTCTCTTGGTAGTGGTTCGATTGGGTTTTTGAGGTGCTTTGGTGTGCCGATTTTTCCTTGGAGTAACATGGTGCGTAAGGTTGGAAACTGATTGGGGAAAAGACTCTTTTCTCTTCTTTGCTTTGCATCTTTTTCTTCATTTCTTTGATAGGCAAAAACTGAAACACAATTACCTCTCCTCTTCACATCTTTTTCTTTTTTGATTGCCGCAACTCCCAAGAGCTTTTTGCTTCATTTTCAATTGGTGAAAACCAAAACTTGTTGCACTCCTTCTTTGTGCTTCATTTCTTATTTTTTTCCTCTTCTCCTCATCGTTTTCTTTTCTCCACATCCTTTCCTCTCTTTTTCTTGTATTGCCGAATCATTCCATTCATTGCCCTTTTCTTAAGAACGGTAATCGCACCTTTCTCCTATCACCTTTTCTTCTGCCAAACCGAAACCCATCTCTCAATTCTTCTCCTTGAGATTTCTTTTACTTATCGTTCTAGTCGAATCCTCATCCCACTCTTTGGTAAGTAGTTATCATTCTCTTCTATTTTCTCTCTTCTCAAGGCCGAATCTATTGCTCTTGTTCCTATTGAAGTTTTCTTTCATTTTTTTCTTTTTCTATAGCCGAATCTTTGAAGGTTGTTCCCTTTCTTCTTTTAGAGATATCATCTGTGTTAACCGAATACTGTGGAACAAGGTGTTAGGGGTCTGCTTCGGATCTTCCATCAACTTGGTTGTTAAGGTAAAGAGACTCTGCTATCATTTCCTGTTCTTCATTCGGTGTTTCGTAGCCAAAGCTGAATAGCTAATAGGCGTGGTGTTATAATTTTATTGACTTTGCTCTCTTCATCGTCTTTTCTTATTGTGGGCGCTTATTCCGAGAAACATCGCTAGCCGAATCATTTGAGTTCCAAGTTTAAGGCTCAACCAATCTCCAAATCCCATCACTCTTTTCGGGATTTGTAAGGTAAGGCCCTAATTATTGTATTAGCCTATTTGTTCGTCGTTTGTTGCCTTAACTCAGTTGAGTGGTTAAACAATCATCTCTTTCGTATAGCGATTTACTGATCAAGACTTTTCTTGGATGCAAGAAACGTTCAAGTTGGGGAAGGGAGTAAACTCTTGGTTTCGACTCTAAAGTTTAAGAAGCGACCCTTGGTTTCAACTGAGCCACGACACTTGGGATTTTAAAATAAAAAAAGGCTTAGAATTCTTCTGAAGCTCGTGAAACTTCCTAAACTCTTTTCTAGTGACACCTGCCAGACCCGGTCTGGTGTTTGGGTCAGGTTTGGGGTGTTACAGATTATGGAAGTTTGATGATAGTTAAACTAGTTTTGCAAAGTGAGTTTGACAAAAATGCAAAATAGGGATTAAAATGTGAAATTGTAAAATGTGGTGGTTAAAATTATGAAATAATGAAAGATATGGGTTGCTAGTAGCATATAGCAAATTCGGCTAGGCATGGGTTGGTACTAAATTGCATGAATTTGCAATTTTATGTGGTAAGGACTAAATTGTAAATAATGTGAAAGTATAAGGTAAAATGTGTAAACTTGCCAAAATATGAATTATAGAATAAATTGAATAGATTGAATGCTGAATGTATTGAATTTGATAATATATAGAACAAGATAAGCTGAGGTCAAGTTTAGATCGGGGAAAAGGAAAGATTGACGAATAGTCGATAGTTTTTATCCAAGTAATACGAGGTAAGTTCGTATAATTAGAATCAAACTTTTATATATTTGTGAATATTTGAAATGAATGTTTGTGATTGAGTAATTGATATACTTGAATTACAAATGCCTTATTGATACAGTTTAATGGTTACCAAGCCCCATTTGAACTATATGAATTCATAGGATACGAGTGAAATGTCACTAGGGTTACCGTTTTGGTCGAGCTCCTGCATTTGTTGCAAACTCACAATACCTCGTATGAGCTTACCGATATATCAGCTCGTAGGAGCTTACTGTTTTTAGCTCATTGGAGCTTACCGTTTCAGCTTGTATGAGCTTACTGTTCAGCTCGTATAGGCTTACTATTTAACTCGATAGAGCTTACTGTTTCAGCTCAATAGAGCTTACTATTCATCAGCTCAGGAGGAGCTTACCGATCATGGCTCAAAAGAGCAGAAATGATAATGAATTGACGGATTACTGTTATATATCACCCGAGTATCCTTTGGAGTTCTAATAGGTTCAACGGGCATAAATTCTGTTTATACGAATGAGTAATGTTATTGAATGAATTATTGGTTATATGATTGAGAATGAAATGTTGAATGTTAGTTGTATTGATTATTGAATTGTGAAAATGGATGATTTCATGTATTAACATGTCTAACCTATGGATGAATGCTTGTGATAGGCATTTGGAAATTGTATGGAGTTTACTTTAGTTAATTGCCTTGATTATGTATAAATGGTAAGTTTTATTCTAAATTATACGGGCTTACTAAGCTATAAAGCTTACTCTGTTTCTTTTTATATGTTTTATAGAGGTTCATTAGCTCGCTCGTTTCGGACAACTCGGAGTTTCACATCACACTATTCAATTTCCTGTTGGTACTTTTGAATTGGTGGATAATTGTAAATATGACATGTATAGGCTAGTTTAAAATAAGTTAGTTATGTTACTTGATATCATTATTTTGGTATGTTTTTGTGTATAAGTTAAGCCATGTGATTTGGCTTATTTTG
This sequence comes from Gossypium australe, assembly GCA_005393395.2. Lineage (NCBI taxonomy): Eukaryota > Viridiplantae > Streptophyta > Magnoliopsida > Malvales > Malvaceae > Gossypium > Gossypium australe. Next base: position 55,349,459 of record CM016615.1, on the reverse strand, counting down.
GTACTATGTTTTGATTGTGTATAAGTGTGCAATTACGGTATGTTTTGGGCAAGTAATTAATGGAATGAAAATGAGCAAAAGATGTCTTGTTATGTAGTTGATATATGAATGGATAATGCATTATGTTAATTATGCATTTGAGTACTAAGTTGAATTGGTATAATATAGGTATGAGATGTTATGGATTGGTTGCTTATTGGGTTATGAAATGTTACCATTTATGCTTATGTTTGCTTGTGGAAATAGGGTGGCAAAATGGCTTTGCAACTAGCCTATTTTTGTCTACACGGGTAGAGACACAAGCGTACGTCTCAGTCGTGTGTGACACACTGTTAAGTACACGGCTGTGTGTCCCCTAGTGTTGAAATAGAATTGAAGTCAGTATGTTCCACACGGCCTCACACACGGGCATGTCATTGGCCGTGTGGTACAAGTCAGTATATCCCCCTAAATTGCACACAGCTTAGCAAAAGGGCGTGTGGCTTTACCGTGTTGATAAGTTAGTATACCCTACAGTTTTGGCACGGCCTGATATACAAGTGTGTGTGGCCATGTCAAAGGGCCCACGGGCTAGACACACGGGCGTGTTGTTGGCCATGTGACCCAAGTCAGTGTACTCTCCAGTTTTCACACGGCCTGGCACACAGGCATGTCCTCGGCTGTGTGACACAAGTCAGTATGTATGCCTTGTTTTCACACAGTCTAAGACACATGCGTGTCTACTAGCCGTGTGCTTCACACGGCCTGTTCACACGGGCGTGTGATACTTGAAATGTTGAAATTTTTCTAAGTTTCCAAATTTTTTATATGTTACCGATTTAGTCCTGAATGCATGAATAAATCTTTGTATGCTCGATTTAAGTACATGTTGAATGTGAATGAATGGTATTTATTGAAATGAGATGATATTTGATAAATGATTTTTCTGAATTGAGTTGCAAGTCCGGTAATGCCTCTTAACCTATTCCTGCGACGGTTACAGGTTAGGGGTGTTACATATTAAGTGATTTTAATGAATTATATTAAATGTTAAAAAGGTAATTTAGTAAATTAGATAAGTAAAATATTTAAACAACAAAGTCATCATCTTTGTTTAATTTCTTCCACCAAAATTAAGTAGATAGAAACTCCATGGATGCATGTTATGTTCGGCCAAGCTTCCTAGCTCAATAGGTGAGTGAATTTTGTCCTGTTTTTAATGATTTCTATGTTTTTAAGATCGTTGCAACTTAATGTAGCTAGCCTATGGACTATTTTGCAAAATTGTTAAAGGTTTAGAGTTTTTCCATTGATGAATGTTGGTGTGTTTTGATGTTTAATGATAGAAAATGCATGCTTGTTAGATAAATAGCATTTGTTAAGTAATTTTAAGTAAAATGTCCAAATAGAGATGAAATTACGAAATGTCTAAAATTCATGGTTAAATTGTGAAATAAATGAAAAATATACGCTGCTAGGGACCTAATTGAAATTTGGCTAGCATGGGTTTAGGTTGAATTGCATGAAATTTTGTTTTTATAAGATAATAACTAAATTGTAAAAATGTGAATGATCGTTGTTTTATGCGATGTCAAAGTCTTAAAATTTATATAAAGAATGATCGAACATGAAAACTAACTATGACAACGATTTGAGGCAAGCGCACCTATCGAACAGTAGTATAGTTAAGGCAAGACCGGAATGTTGAACCCAAAGGAACCAAAAGTACTAATACTAACTCTCTTTTTATTATTTAGCCTAAGAATGAAAGGAATTGTTTATCTAATCTAAAATTAACTAACTACTAAAATAAAAACTCTAAGACAAAGAAGAATGAAATTGGGAAAAATACCTTGAGGAAAAACCAATTGATTAAGACGACACCCAAGGAAGAATCCACCTAGACTTCACTTTTTATCTAACTCTGAACCAGACGGTTTATTCATTTGACTTGATCCGTAAGATTCCCTAAGTTATATTAATCCCTCTCTCGAGGCGACTAACGTCTAACCCTAGGTTGATTAATTGAAATCTCTTTCTAATTAAAACCCCTAGAATTGCATTAACTCGATCTATGGACTCCCATATTAGGTTTCACCCTAATCCGGCAAAATCTCGTCACCCTATCTCTAGGCCTGCGATCAACTCCGCTTAATTATGCTAGATCTACTATTAGGTAGGGACTTTTGCTCCTCAACTTAAGCACATCACACTTGAATTAATATCCCGGAAATATCAACACAAGAATTAAGAACACATAATTAAGAACAAGTCAAATATTTATCATATAGTTCAGCAAACGATAACAAGATTCATCTTAGGTTTCATCCCCTCAGGTATCTGAGGGTTTAGTTCATAACAATAAAAGAAAACATCTCAAAAGAAAAGATAAAACAAAACATAAGAAATCCTTAAAACCCTCTGAAGGAATTGAAGGAGAGATCCTCCATCTTGAGTAGAATTCTGGCTTCTTGAGATGGATCAACTAGCTATCTTCGCGTAAATTCCCACAACTCTGCCCTATTTGGCCTAACTGGACGCCCCTTGACTAAAGCCTTGGGTTCCCGGCTTCTGCTAAACTCTTCTCTTAAGTTGCCCCCTAGGGTGTTTATATAAGCATTGAGATGCCTTACTTGGCCCCTAAGTATGCTAATTCAAGTAGAATTCTTACTAGGGTGTTTGAATAGGCTTTGGAATGTGTTTCTTTGCCTCCAAGTATCCCGAGTAAAACTCCTCTTGGCCGCGGCAGGGACACGCCCATGGCACACACCCGTGTAAGTCGTGGCCAGACCGTGTTCGAAGCTGTTGAATGAGGCACGGCCTTGTGGTCTTGGGCCCAGGCCGTGTGGATTTCATGATATGGTCCATTTACTCTGTTTTGGGCCTGTTTCTCGTTCTTTTCGTCCTCCAGTGCTCTCCTGAGTATAAAACATGAAAACAAAGGATTAAGAGCACCAAATTACATAATTCAAGGCTTAAATCATCCAAAAGCATGCTAAATGTGGGCTTAAAATATGTTACTTATACGGTTTATCAAATACCCCACACTTAAGTTTTTGCTTGTCATCAAGCAAAATTCTCAACTTATAATTAAAACACACTTTCCCGATTCATAATATTCATCAATAGTGTTTCATCATAATTCATAGTTAATTTATACATGGATAATTCAACTCAAAGGGTCCTAAAGATTCAAACAATCAAAGTCATACATTTATAGTCCTGAAAACGTTAGGTGTATCCCCTTACCTAAATAATTACCTCTGATTCGAAATCGACGAGAGTTGACATCCTCACTAAAGATTCACTCAAACCACTCGAAGTGTTTAAGGTTTAGAATTAAGCACTCAAAAGTCGAACATGAAAAGTTAATCCCATAGGCTTGCATGAAAATCAAATCTCCACCACTAAAATATGAAATGGTACACAAATCAAAAGGTCTTTAAAGGGTTGTAACGGGGCTTAGGTTCAAGGGTATGGATATAGGCTAAATTAGAGGGTTTGAATCGAGATTGACCTGACAAATTACCTAACTAGAAATATGACTACTCCTAAATAATTACATCAATTAAAACGAGCTTTTTCTCTTCGAGATTTGGAATTTACATGTATAAGCTCAGCTAACATAGAACTAAAAATGAATATACTTCAATTTTTTACGAACAAGTCAAATGATGAATTTACTACTGAAATAAAATAATTAGGCAACTGATCAAATCAAATCTTGATATAAGGGTAGTCAAAAAGAATGGTGATAACAATTACAAAAGGTTTTGGGGGAATATTAGTGGGGAAGTCAATGAAAAGGGTTGTTAGGATCAACGGGGTTCACTAGGGGTTAATTATGAAGGTAGGATTTTAATGGAGTAAGTGGGTTAAAACCTAGGTGCCTTTATCATATCTGAATATCAAATGAAAGGTGTGGTCTCGACATGTATCATCAATGCAAGTTCTAGAATAACAAATCAATGTTGACACACTCATAATCAATAAAGTGAGCACGAAAAAAGAATGTATGCTCTAAAAGGCTCAAAAGCTTACATAAATTATGGGTATTTGATATCAACCTCGTAAATTTCAAACTTCAAGGTAATAATTAGATTCAGGTAGACAACCTAACAAATTTTAAATTTCTGAAAAATAGACTTATTATGCTTGATTCTCTAGTATCCTTCGAAATTAATCATCAATGCACAATTATCAATTACTTAATCTAAAACATATCAATAGAAATCATAAATCAAAGGAATTTTCATTCTAATAATAATATAAGAAAATTACTTTAGAACAAGGCATAATTCAGGGATTTTCAAATAATACTGTAGTTAACCCCCACACTTAAGATATACATTGCCCTTAATGTACAAAGGTAGATAGTGATCATAAAGTAAGAAAATCAAAAGAGAGGGAGAGAAGTGAAACTTCCTGAGTTTGGATGAAGAGAAACGTAGGGAGTGCCTCGAGCCATTTGGCTTGAATCTTCAAAGTAGCCGGTCTGATTTTATTGAATCCTAAGCTAAATCTAAATGCCATGGAGAAAAAGAAGAATGTAATAACAAAAAAAATAAGAATAAAGGTAAATAATGAAAAATGAAAGAAGAAAGATAACGAGAAAAAGAAAGAAAGAAGGGGGTTTAAATAGAGATGCATCCCACGCCCGTGTTCCTTCTGTGGTGCCCACACGGCCACGGCCACGGCTGTGTGCAAGGCCGTGTGGGTATGGAAACCTACGCCTAAATACAAAAAGAATTAAAATGAAACTAATTAGTAAAGTTAGTGCTCGGGTTGCCTCCCGAGAAGCGCTCGTTTATAGTCTTAAGGTAGACTTTCCTCCCATTCGCGTATTCATGGTGGTTTGAGGAGTTGAAAGTCCTTCCTCATGATATCAATCCTATTATCATGGTGAAATTCAAGTCGAGTAGCGTTTACTTTAAAGGTACTGATTGTAGGATTACTTACCTCGACTATTCCATATGGGAAAACATTGAGTACCCTAAAAGAGATTTCTTTGTTTGTATTAGGGTCTGGAGGAGGTATTCGAGGGTCTGTTTTATCTAATAGTACCTGATCTCCGATCTTGAATTTGTTTGTTCCTTGGAGTGGTGTTGGTTCTGCTTTGTGTATTCCTAATTTTTCCTTGAAGTGTGTCTTCCACTCGTCTAGTCCATCGATCTGAAGCCTTCGTCCTCATGGGTTATTTCCTTGTTGGCATGAGGTTTAGGATCTGGCTCAGTTGTGTAGTTCTGTGGTGCTTCCTGAAAGAAGGTTTTACCGAATGGTTATTAATAGAATTAATGTTCTCACCTTGATTACTCGATGTCCTAGCTAAGTCGAGAGCTTGAAGACTGATTGATTTGTTACCTACACAAAGTATGAGTTCACTTGCACTGACATCAATTTTAGTCCTGGCAGTCGCTAAAAAGGGCCTTCCTAAAATTAGGGGATACTATTGTCCTCATCCATGTCTAAAACGACAAAGTCTACCGAGAATACGAATTTATCAATTTTCACTAGCACGTCTTCAATTATACCCCTAGGAATTCTAATAGTTTTATCAGCTAATTGAATGCTCATCCTAGTTTGTTTGGGTTTCCCTAGACCTAGTTGTTTAAACAATTTATAAGGCATGAAATTTATGCTTGCCCCTAAATCAGCTAAAGCATTACCAATAGATAAACTACCAATTAAGCATGGAATTGTAAAACTACCTGGATCTTTTAATTTTTGTGGTAGTTTATTTTTCAACATTGCTGAGCAAACTGTGTTCAGCTCCACATGTGATGCTTCGTCTATCTTTTGTTTGTTCGTCAATAGCTCCCTTAAGAATTTCCTAGAATCTGGCATCTGCGAAAGAGCTTCAAGTAATGGTAAGTTGATATGTAAGTTCTTTAAACGTTTAAGAAACTTACCGAACTATTCCTGTGTGTTGTCTCTCTTTATTGCTTTGGGATATGGTATGCGAGGTTGGTACTCTTTGATTACCGGTTTTGGCTTTTCTTGGCTTACCTCAACCTTACCTTCCTTTACCATATTCTCTTACTTTAAATTGGGCTCGTCTAACCATTCACTATATTGAGCTGTTATGGCTTGAATTTGCTCCTTTTCCCTAGGTAAGCTTTCTGATCGTATTTCAGAAACTAACTTAGTAAGTTGCCCGATTTCATCCTTGAGCTCCTGTGTCGATGCCTCAAGTTTCGTTTCTATATTTTGGAAACGTGTTTCGGAGGCTGTTATGAATTTTGTCAGCATCTCTTCAAGGTTTGGCTTCTTTTCCTGTGGGTAGGGCTATTGTTGGAAGTTTTGGGATGGTTGCCTTTGATTTCCTTGACCACCCCATGAGAAATGGGGGTGGTTCTTCCAACCTGGATTATAATTATTACTATAAGGGTTACTGTTAGATCAGAAATTGTTACCCATATAGTTCATTTGTTCGCTCTCCATGCCCTGTCCGTAGGGTGAGTACTAGGGATTCGCCACTCCTCCACTTGCGTCGCACTGCATAACTTGATGTGCCTGCGAAGAACCATACAAACCATCAAATTTTTTATGTAGCATCTCTACCTGATTTGATAGCACGGTTACTGCGTTGAGGTTGAAAACTCCGGCTGCTTTGGCTGGCCTTATCCTTGTAACTTGCCAATGATAGTTATTCAATGACATCTCCTCTATAAACTCGTAGGCCGCTTCAGGAGTTTTGTTATTCAGAGTTCCACCGGCGGCTGAATCGATTAGTTGCCTTGTTGAAGGGTTCACACCGTTGTAGAAAGTTTGGACCTGTAGCCACAAAGGTAATCCGTGGTGTGGGCACCTCCTCAACAAATCTTTGTATCTCTCCCATGCATCGTAAAGTGTCTCTAAATCCATCTTCACAAAAGAAGAGATATCATTCCTCAATTTGGCCGTTTTGGCCGGTGGAAAATATTTTAATAAAAATTTTTCGGTCATTTGGTCCCATGTAAGAATCGACCCTCGTGGAAGAGAATGCAACCACTGTTTGGCTTTATTCCTCATAGAAAAGGGAAATAACTGAAGACAGATGACATCATCAGAAACGCCATTTATCTTGAAGGTATCACAGAATTCTAGAAAATTCGCTAAGTGTGTGTTAGGATCCTCATCCTGCAAACCATCAAACTGAACAAACTGTTGTATCATCTGTATAGTGTTACGTTGCAGTTCAAAATTATTTGCAGCAATAGTAGTCTTAACAATACTAGACTTAGTTCCTGTTAAACTAGGTTTAGCATAATCATACATAGTTCGAGGAGCATGATTTTCGGCCATCTCTGGAGGTGGTGGATTATTCTCAGCCATCTCTTCGGTGGTATTGATTTCGGCTTCTTGCTCTTCTTCTATGTAGTTTAAGCTTCGCCTTATTTCTCTGTGATTTCTGCCAACAGTACCTTCAATATCACTGTCGTAAAGTAGGGGTCCTGTCGGGTTCCTTCTAGTCATAAACTAGAGGTACCTAAAAGGATCAAAAGAAAGAAAATTAGCAAAGTTAAAAATAAAAGTAAATTGCAAAAAAAAGGCTAAAGTAATAAAAATTAAGTTTTCTTAATATTTTAGTCCCCCGGCAACGGCGCCAAAAACTTGATCGTTGTTTTATGCGATGTCAAAGTCTTAAAATTTATATAAAGAATGATTGAACATGAAAACTAACTATGACAACAATTTGAGGCAAGCGCACCTATCGAACAGTAGTATAGTTAAGGCAAGACCGGAATGTCGAACCCAAAGGAACCAAAAGTACTAATACTAACTCTCTTTTTATTATTTAGCCTAAGAATGAAATTGGGAAAATACCTTGAGGAAAAACCAATTGATTAAGACGACACCCAAGGAAGAATCCACCTAGACTTCACTTGTTATCTAACTCTGAACCAGACGATTTATTCATTTGACTTGATCCGTAATATTCCCTAAGTTATATTAATCCCTCTCTCGAGGCGACTAACGTCTAACCCTAGGTTGATTAATTGAAATCTCTTTCTAATTAAAACCCCTAGAATTGCATTAACTCGATCTATGGACTCCCATATTAGGTTTCACCCTAATCCGGCAAAATCTGGTCACCCTATCTCTAGGAGTGCGATCAACTCCGCTTAATTATGCTAGATCTACTATTAGGTAGGGACTTTTGCTCCTCCACCTAAGCACATCACACTTGAATTAATATTTCAGAAATATCAACACAAGAATTAAGAACACATAATTAAGAACAAGTCAAATATTTATCATATAGTTTAGCCCACAACTCTGCCCTCTTTGGCCTAGCTGGACGCCCCCTGACTAAAGCCTTGGGTTCCCGACTTCTACCAAACTCTCCTCTTAAGTTTCCCCCTGGGGTGTTTATATAAGCTTTGAGATGCCTTACTTGGCCCCTAAGTATGCTAATTCAAGTAGAATTCTTACTAGGGTGTTTGAATTGGCTTTGGAATGTGTTTCTTTGCCGCCAAGTATCCTATTCCGAGTAAAACTCCTCTTGGCCGCGGCAAGGACACGCCCATGGCACACGCCCGTGTAAGTAGTGGCCAGGCCGTGTTCGAAGCTGTTGAATGAGGCACGGCCATGTGGTCTTGGGCCCAGGCCGTGTGGATTTCGTGATATGGCCCATTTACTACGTTTTGGGCCCGTTTCTCATTCTTTTCATCCTCCGGTGCTCTCCTGAGTATAAAACATGAAAACAAAGGATTAAGAGCACCAAATTACATAATTCAAGGCTTAAATCATCCAAAAGCATGCTAAATGTGGGCTTAAAATATGTTACTTTTACGGTTTATTAGTGAATTATTAGGGGCAAAAGTGTAAAGTTATCATAATGTGTATTTTGAACTAAATTGAATAGAATGATAATTAAATAAGTTAATTTTGATTATATTTAGATCAAGAAAAGCGAAATACAGATTTAGATCGTGGAAAGAACAAGGTTTCAGACTAATTGACTCATTTCGTCGTTTTTGCAATCAAGGTAAGTTCGTATGTATTAAACATTATTATATTTGAGTTTTAAATGCTTTGATGTTGCAAAATTATGAATATGACACTACGTACATATTCAACGATGATTCGGCAAGTGAAAAAATCCCAGTTGAACCTTAGGAATAGATTAGGATACGAATGACATGTCATTAGGGGTTATGTGATTTGGGTGCTGGACCGTACGTTCAACCGATGGCTGAGTTATCTGGCATGTGTTGCAGATTCTCGTCAGCTTGTGCAAGCAGCACCGTGTAGCATCTTTATAATCGTCATCTTGTGTGAACAGACCCGTTGATAGCTCTAGTGTGAGCATTATATGTGATACGAGATTGAGATAGCTTCGGCTATATATGTGGCACTTAAGGTGCAAGATTCCAGAGTATCTGATAGTATTCTGAATGGTTCAACGGGTAAATCAATGATGTGGATGAGTATGTATTTGATACGATATGGCACAAGTATGTACATAAACCATACAAGCATTGAATCGAAGAAACTTGTGAAATGTATACTAACCTTGTGAATTAAAATTTTCGTAGGTTGATGTTTTAAAATGAGATATGTTATGATATGTTTAAATTGCTTAAATTGTGCGTAATTGATAAGTTAAGTTTATTTCTATACGAACTTACTAAGCTTTATAGCTTACTTTGTTTATTTTCCGTGTTTCATAGTGAAATCAAAGCTAGTTCAGATTCGGGAATCGTCGGAGACTTCATCACACTATCCAACTATCACTTTGGTATTTTTAAACTTAAGTATTTTGAGTATATGGCATGTATAGGGCATGTTGGTATATGTGTTGTTAATGAATTTAGTCATTTCAAATGTGTAACAGCCCGATTTTGGGTCTAGTCGAAACAGTGGTTTCGGGACCACAAATCCGACGCAATAAAATTTATTTTTACTATATTTTTATGGATTACAGTTTTATGGAATGATTTCGTGAAAAATTTCGTTCGAAAAATTTGATGCTTGGGCACTCAATTTAGTTAAAAGGACTATATTGCAAAAGGTGTAAAATGTGTGTTCTAGAAGCTAGAGGTGTCTAATTGCTATGAAATTTTAAATTGGAGGTCCTTAAATGGTAATTAGACCATTATATAAGTATGCACAAAAATGGAAATGGTTAGGTGAATTTTTGAAGTTAGGCATTAAGGGCATTTTTGCCATTTGGTAAATAAAGGCAAAATAAAACAAATAAAAGTGTCCATTTTCTTCAATTTAGTCCCTTATGCCGAAAATTGAAGAGAAGCCATAGCTAGGGTTTTGGCCAAGCTTTCAAGCTCGATTGTAAGTCCGTTCTAGCCTCGTTTTTAATGATTTTTATGTTTTTGAGATCCTTGCAACCTAATCTAGCTATTTCAAGGACTAATTTAAAAAGATGTCAAAGTCTAAAATTTTACCCATGTTAGATATTTGTGTATTTTTATGTTTAATGGTAGAAAATGTATGTTTGATGTTAGATAAACAACTTTTACTAAGTGAATTTTGATGAAAATGCCTAAAAAGGACCTATTTGTAAATGTTGTAAAATGAGTAGTAAGAGTGTGATTTAATAAAAATGACTATATTTGTAACACCCCTTACCCGTATTCGACACCTGAATCGGGTACGAGACATTACCGTACTTAACTTGCTCACTCAAACAATATCAATCCTTAACAACTTCATTCCAAATTAAAACTTTTCATTCGAGACCATAATGTCCATATTATAGGTCAATGAGACCTTAAACTTGCACCCGGAATGATTCGGGACCAAACTGGAAACTTTTGAACACTTAGAAAAATTTGACATAAAACAGGGCCACACGCCCTGTAACAGCCCAAACCCAGCCTAAACGTTACGACCGGATCCGGTATGTCACATGGAAAGGTTGATTAAAGAAACTTTGAGAACTTCGCATTATGGTTTCATTTTGAAAATTAGGTTCAGTTTTAAGGTTTCCTTGCAAATTTTTATTAACTATACTAACAGTCGAAAGCAAGTTTTGTGATATGAAAAACCAAAACTAGTGGATTTCAGAAACGAGACATTTTGAAAACAGGGTTTGAAGTTCTAAGAAAATCCCAATTTTAAATGTGTATTCGCTTGTTGTCCGCTTGTTAATATTTTGGAAAATGATTGTTTATATTTTTTGAAAAAAATATTACTTCGTACTTAACATATCATAATATAGAATAACCGTATTAAAATCCAAAACCAAATTAAAGGCCTTATTACATAAAGTATTCCCAAATTAAAGATAAGTTTAAGTAAAAACAAAATTTACGAAAGAAGTAATGCATGGCCACCTCAGAGTCCTCCTCGGCTCCAAATCCTCAACTAGGGGTTACCTACGAAATTAAGCAGAGGGGTGAGTCACCAAGACTCAGTGTGTAATTCCCCTTACAAACGCAATCTGGGCTTAAGCCCATAGAAGCACATTGGGCCTTAGCCTTCACAACATGGCATATTAAAAGTGTATGCAATGCAGCCCAGCCCAACCTAGTTTTCCATCCTCTACATCACCTGAATCAGCCAAACACCTATGGCACCAAGCCAATGTGGTACCAAACTACTGTGACAGAGTCACGAAATATAAATGTATATGTGGTGCCAAACCACTGTGGTACCAAACCACAGTAACAAAAGTCACTGATATATGTATATGTGGTGCCAAACCACTGTGGTACCAAACCACTGTGACAATAGTCACTGAATCGCACTTCCCCTTTCATTCATATCCCAAAACCCATGCAAACATATTAACAATTTGTGATGAATGCAATCATATTTTTAATATACGACAGATAATCAATTCATACATATTCTTAGGCTATGTTATTCGAAAGACAGAATCATAAAGGTACTTACCTGGTGTCTCCCACCTTACCCACAAGGGTATCTCAACTGTCTATACAGTCGTTTCGGCTTTCAGCCAACACAGTTATTAATGCAAAATAATAAAGGAAAGTGTGAGCATTACACACCTGATTACGCGTAAAATTAAACACTCTAGATCGTTGACACTCTCCCTAGCAGGAATAACCACGATTTGTATATCCCAAGCAGATGTCGGCTCCCTACCACAACCAGGCGGAAAGTCTCGAACCACTGACACAGCACATCGTTTGAACTTAAGAGCAGAGACTATGGGTTCACTCTCCTCAGGCTCCTTTAACGATACCCCCTTGGAATGGACAGCACTCGCATCCATGAAAAGAGCCTTGATCAGTACTCAAAGAGAAACGTAAGTTGTCTAACAAGGGAATTTGATTAAGGCAGACAAAAACATAACGAAAATTAATAGTCAAGAAACTGAGAAGATGATTCCTTACCTTGATCAAAGGAAGACCGAACACCAGAAGATTCGGCTTACGAAACTGGATGAGTCCCTAAATAACACGAGGGGTTAGGACCGACTCCCAAAACAAGAATAAAAGAAACGGCCTATCGGCCAAGCTGAAATGTGAAAGAGGCCCCCCAACCATTCGGTCATCACCAACACCTACTAGAAACCTCCCGAATGAAGGCTAACGAAGAAGAGAAGGTAAGGTTAATTCTCTCGAAATAACAAGAAATTCCCGGGTGAAAAGCAAGATTCGGCCCCCGACAAGATCTCAGAACTATTCGGCTATGGAGGAAAACTAGCCAAGAGTCACAAGAAGCAGGTGTTACGGTTTAAAGGAGAAGGTAGAGAAGTAAAGAAGAAGTATGAAGGCTCGGATATGGTGGAAATCAAAAGGAAAAGGTTCGGCAATGAGGGCTTCAAAAGAAATCGTCTTGTGGTGAAGAAGAAAAGTAGGAAGAAAGAAAAGACAAGAAGAAAGGGAAGGTTGAAGTTCCGGCTATCAAACATGAGGGAGAAGAGAAAAAGAATTGGAAAGTAAAGAGGATAGTCACTTACAGTTTTGGTAAAGAAAAGAGAGCAGAAGAGAGGTACAAAAAGTTTCGGCCAACCCAAGTTGAAGAGAAGAGAAGAAAAGTGGCTTGAGTATTTCGGCACTAGGAATAAAGAGTTGACAAGCAAAGACCCCAAATGCCTGAGCTACCGAAACTAACATGCAAAAACACCAAAATCACTAACTTGGAAATTCGGCACACACTCACATGACCCCAAAACCGAAACACTCACACCCAAGACCCCTTCATGACTGAAATTCTCCCCTCCAAGACCCCCACATTCGGCTAACACCTCCACCACACTCCAATTCCCTTATTTTACTCCATAATTTGCTCCCCATCACCCATTCAAACCAATTTGACCACTTCAACTCCTCCATCACCTCTCATCCATCCATTCAAATTCATTTGACTCATTCAAACTCCTCCTAGAAGAGTCCCAGCCGAATGCTACCTCATCCTCTCCTTGAGCACAAAAAATTTAAAGCTCTTGATGTAGCAGATGGGATTCGAACTCCTTCCCCCTTGCTCTGCTAATGACGCCACCTCCACTGTAATAGACCTATTTTGACCCTAATCGGAACGATGGTTTCGGGACCAGGAATCCGAGTCTGAGAAATATTTTAATATTATATTTTGAGTCTATTACATGTGAATTGATGTGTGTGAAAGTTTCGTATGAAAATTTAATCGTTTATGTGTTTAATTTAGAAAAAGGACTTAATTGCGTAAAGTGTAAAAGTTGCCAACTATAGTGAAAAGTGCCTAATTGATTATGGCTTTTTAATTTGGGGTATTAAAAGGGCAAATAGCCCATTTTAGGAGTAAGTGGACGGTATATGACAAACTTGTCCATGATATTATGTTATTATTAAAACATTAATAAAGGTTAAAATAGTAAATGATTAAGTTTATAATATATATTAAATAAAACATAATGGAATGGCCATTATCATCTTCTCTCTTGCTTGGTCGAATGTTGAGAAAGAAGAAAGGGTTATGTTCTTTGATTTTCGGCAATTAGAAGCTTGATTTCAAGGTTAGTTTGAATTCGGTTTTTGTTAATTTTTATGTTTTTGAGATCGTTACTTCGAATCGTAACTGACCCATGTTAAAATTTTTGAATCTAAGCATGTTTGATGTTTGACCATTGATAGATTCATATGGTTTTTGATGTTTGGTGATTTTAGATAAAAGATATGTTAAAGATTAGTATGTTTTGTATTGGAAGTTTTGATGAAATTTTGTTTTTAGGGCTAATTTGTAAAAATAAAATTTTAGAGGGGCTTATTTGCAAAATAAATGAAAAATATGGACTTGTATAGTCCCTAAGAGTATTCGGCCCTAAAGAATTATGTGCAAATTATGTGTATTTTGTGTTTTGTGCAATTAGGACTAAAGTGTAAAAATGTGAAACCCTAGGGGTAAAAGGGTAATTTGCCCATTTATGTGATTTGGGACTAAATTGAAATGAAATGTACTTGAATGAGCTAAATTTTAATGTGTTTAGATCAAGAACAAAGAAAAATGGATTTGGATCGGGGAAAGACGAAGGTTATTGAATAGCCAGTCTACGCGGTCCGTCGACAGTCGAGGTAAGTCCTTAAGTAAATATACGTTAAAGAATTATTTATGAATATATTAAATGATGAAATTTGAATATTTTAGGCATAAATATGTGAAATGGCAGAATGTAATGGTGTGATATTGGATTGAGTTTTAATTGTTGAAAGTACTATGTAATAGGTATGCTCGGTTATTTTGTGAAAGTGATAAGCATTACATAGGTTGTTCAGGATGCTAATGTTGAGAAATGTGCATTGAATGATTTATTATAATGTTATTACGGGCTTTGAGCCTAGCAGGCCTTGTGCCGGTGATTTATTTCGGGCTTTGAGCCTAGCAGGCCTTGTGCCGGTGACTTAATTTGGGCTTACAGCCTAGCAGGCTAATTGCCGGTGTTTATATATTTCGGACCTTTGGTCTAGCAGGCTTAATGCCGGTGGATAATTCGGGCTTGAACACCTAGCAGGCTAAATGCCGGTGATACGTTATAAACGAAGAATTCGAGAATGAAACGAGGTATGGCATATTAAATGATATGTGAGAAGCTCGGGTAAGAATTAATTTACTATGTTAGTAAGGAATGAAATGAAATAAATTCTTATTGTTTTAATTAAACATGATGTGATGAAATGGACAATTCAACAAGTGTTTTATCTTATGAGGTTGAGCTTGTCGTTTATATGTATGAACATTACTTATTTGTGAACTAGAGTTATATACTTGTACGTTACAGTGGAAATTTCGGTTATAAAATGGAAAGATCGGTGATGAAAGAATCGAAAGTGTTATGTATATATGGGTAAGTAGAAATAGAGATTGATGCCTAGATTGGTTCATGTGATTCTATATATATATCTTATAAATTGTTAATCATGTGAGTTGATAATGTATATGTCCATGACGTCGTAGTGACGATATTTATATTAAGTGTATTATTATTATTCGGCTATGTACATTTTACATAATGGTGTATTTATGTTCCATACTATAAGCTTGGAGATTAACATGTTTAAGTGTATATTCAATACATTATATTTACTTGAGACTTACTAAGTTAGCAAGCTTACTGTGTGAGTTCTGTTCTTGTCTACCTCTGTTTTATAGATTTCTTTTTGATCCAAGCTACGGACTCGAAGGATCTTCAAAGAAGTCAACCACACTATCCACTCTCTTTGGTACTGATAAACCTGGTTTTTGATTCAAAAGGCATGTATAGGCTAGACTAAGTTGTATTTCTAATGATACTTAACTGTGTATAAAAATAGCCTTGCGAAAATGGCTACTTATTTTGGGTTAAACTTCATTTATATGTTTTGATGAAATGGCTTGCTCATGCTATTAAGAAATGTTTGTATTCGGTTGAATTTAGATATATGTTGAGGTGTGATATGTGATATGAATGTTATGTATTTAGTTAGAAAAACTTAACTTGGGCTATTAATTGTTAAATATGGTAGTTACGGTTAGATTATAGTATTAATTTTATAATAGAAATTTGTATATGTAAGTTGATTTGTTAGGTTCATTTATTAATGATAAGTAATAGTAGTTATAAGTTATATAGAAAGGTGGTATTGACGATTCGGTCAAGGCATGATTAAATATGCTTGGATTTCTGTGTTAATTTAATTTGAGACCTATGTTTTGAATGGTCAATAGTGTATAAATTGTGGCATAGTTTTTCATATATGTAAAGTTAGTTGGGGTCATGATATTAAAAGCCAAGATGAGGCGCATTCGGTTGTATGTATATATATGAAAGGTATACTATTTCTTAGTTTATAAGTGTGAAATCGGGTTATATATATATATATATACATATGTAGCCATATGATGCTTAGTAGTATTTTCAACTATAAGATATTGATGTACATTGGTTCAAAATGAAATTTTACATGAGGTATGGTTGCATAAAATGAATACGAAGGTGGTAATGATAAGTAGAGGTTTGTAATTGTTTTGTTGTATGATATTAAAGAAAGGTATATTGATTGACCATTCTGTATTCGTTGATGTTTATATCAAATATACTTTAATTTGGTATAATAATGTATATATATATTTAATTATATTTATATTTTATATACATGTGAATTGTCTGCTTATAATTAAATGGTTGGAATAAGATATTTATTTAAGATGCTTTTAAGGAATAAAAGTTTTGACTTCCGGTAATACCCGTAACCCTAATCCGACGACGGATACGGGTTAGGGGTGTTACATTTGATTGGTATCAGAGCTTACAGTTTAGTCGATTCTAGGACTACCTTAGCGTGTGAGGGTCTAGCTATACATGCCTTTATTGTATATTTGATAGTGTGGTGACTTCTGACATTCTGAACTGTGTTTTATATAGTAAATGGACACTAATCCTGAAAGAGCCGTAGCGGATGATGTAGAGAGTGTAGCGCCTGACCGTGCACGCGGATCAGTGCCGGTAGACTCTCGACTAGTTTCTGGTAGCCACGAGGGGGAGGCTAAACAAGCCTTCTATCAGATGATGAACGAGTGGTTTACCCAATTTATTCAGACTAACCCAGCTGTACACCAACCTCCACCCACGAATAATCCAACTCCGATACCTTCAGCACCCCCGATGATAGATCCGATGAGATCTAGTAGGCCTCCAGTTGATAAAATCAGGAAATTTGGGGCCGAAGAATTCAGGGCCAATGATGATGATGACGCAGAGCGAGCCGAAATATGGCTTGATAACACTATTCGGGTACTTGATGAGCTATCTTGTACTCCAGACGAATGCCTGAAGTGTGCTATATCTGTACTTCAGACACTGCATATCACTGGTGGAATACACTAGTATCAGTGGTTCCGAAAGAAAAAGTGACGTGGGATTTCTTCCAGAATGAATTCCGCAAGAAATATATCAGCCAGAGGTTCATCGACCAGAAACGTAAAGAATTTCTTGAACTAAAACAGGGGCAAATGACCGTGACTGAATATGAGCGAAAATTTGTCAAATTGAGCCGATATGCCCGAGAGTGTGTATCAACTGAAGCCATTATGTGCAAAAGGTTCGAAGACGGTTTGAATGAAGATATAAAAGTTGCTTGTTGGCATTCTTGAAATCAAAGAGTTTGTGACACTAGTCGAGCGAGCTTGCAAAGCTGAAGAGCTCGGGAAGGAGAAAAGAAAGGCTGAGACAGAAGCTAGAGACACTCGTAAGAGATTGTCGGGTAAGACTTTCCATTCCACATCTAAGAAGTTCAGAGATGACTTCAGCCGACATAAAACTACTTCAGATTTACCTAGACGTGATCGACCTCCAGTGGGCTCCCGAGTTACCTCGATGGCCAGTGTTGGTAACGCTCCACAGAATCGAGTTGAATGCAAGCACTATGGGAAATGGCATTCCGGGAGTTGTAGATTCCATGATCGGTCTTGCTTTAAATGTGGATTGTCAGATCATTTTATTAGGGAATGTCCGATGTTAGCTGAGCAGAATACAGTTCAGAACATTAAGTCGAGCAACACGTCAGCGCGAGGTAGGCCACCCAGACATTCAGGCAATGTAGGTGGTAGTCAGAGAGGAACGAAGAACACTGCAGTTCGATCCGAGGCTAGAGCACCAGCTAGAGCTTATGCTGTACGAGCTAGAGAGGATGCTTCGTCCCCAGATGTTATTACTGGTACTTTCACACTTTATGATACTACTGTGATTGCATTGATTGATCCTGGTTCGACTCATTCATATGTGTGTGAAACTTTAGTATCCAGTAAGACTACCTGTTGAGTCTACTGAGTTTGTGATCCGTGTGTCCAACCCTTTGGGTCGCTGTGTACTTGTTGATAAAGTGTGTAAAAGTTGCCCGTTGATGATTCGAGATTCTTGTTTCCCAGCTGAGTTAATGTTGTTGCCCTTCGATGAGTTTGATATAATTCTGGGAATGGATTGGCTAACTTTGTATGATGCAGTGGTGAATTGTAAAAGAAAGATCATTGATTTGAGATGCCAAAACGGTGAGATCATCCAGGTTGACCAATAATTTGGATGGGTTGCCTACAGTAATATCCTTGATGTTAGCCCAAAAATATGTAAGAAAAGGGTGTGAAGCTTATTTGGCTTATGTGCTGGATAATAAAGTATCTGAAAAGCAGATTGAATCAGTACCAGTTGTGTGTGAATATCCAGATGTATTTCCTGAAGAATTACCAGGTTTACCACCAGTACAAGAGGTTGAATTTGGCATCGAGCTAGTTCCGGGGACGACTCCGATTTCGATAGCTCCGTATCGGATGGCATCTACCGAGTTGAAAGAGTTGAAAGCACAGTTGCAAGAGTTGACAGATAGGGGCTTTGCACGATCGAGTTTCTCTCCTTGGGGTGCACCGATTTTATTTGTGAAAAAGAAGGATGGGACTATGCGAATGTGTATTGATTATCGCCAGTTAAATAAAGTGAAAATAAAGAATAAATACCCGTTACCTCGGATTGATGACTTGTTTGATCAGTTGAAAGGGGATTCAGTGTTTTCAAAGATTGATCTGAGATCGGGTTATTATCAACTGCAAGTTAGAGATTCTGATGTGCCTAAAACTGCATTCCGAACGAGGTACGGACATTTTGAGTTTTTGGTTATGCCTTTTGGGCTTACTAATGCACCTGCTGTTTTTATGGATTTGATGAATCGGGTTTTCAGACAGTTTTTGGATCGGTTTGTACTAGTGTTTATTGATGATATACTGGTCTACTCCAAAGAAGAAATCGAGCATGCCGAGCATTTGATATTAGTGCTACAAACTTTGCGAAATCAGCAGTTGTATGCGAAGTTTAGTAAGTGTGAGTTCTGGATGAGAGAGGTCAGCTTTTTGGGACATGTGGTTTTAGCATCAGGTATTCGAGTTGATCCGAACAAAATCTCAGCTATACTTGATTGGAAGCCACCGAAAAATGTTTCCGAGATTCGAAGTTTTCTGGGACTTGCGGGCTACTACAGACGGTTTGTGAAAGGTTTTTCTGTGATAGCTACACTTTTGACAAAGCTATTACAGAAAGATGTCAAGTTCGAGTGGTCGAAAAATTGTCAGAAAAGCTATTACAGAAGCTCCAGTGTTAGCTCAGCCTGAATCGGGAAAAGAATTTGTTGTGTACTCTGATGCTTCCTTAAGTGGTTTGGGCTGCGTATTGATGCAGGAAGGCAAAGTAGTAGCCTACGCTTCGAGACAATTGAAGCCGCATGAAAGAAATTACCCGACGCATGATTTAGAACTTGCAGCCATTGTGTTCGCACTGAAGATTTGGCGTCATTACTTATTCGGCGAGAAATGTCACGTTTACTCAGATCACAAAAGTTTGAAGTACTTGATGACTCAGAAAGACATGAACTTAAGATAGCGCAGATGGTTGGAATTGCTAAAAGATTACGAATTGGTAATTGACTATCATCCGGGAAAAGCTAACGTTGTTGCAGATGCACTAAGTAGAAAATCATTGTTTGCTCTTCGTGTGATGAACGCACATATGGATATGGCTGGTGATGGTTCGATCATAGCTGAGATGAAGGCTAGACCGTTGTTTATTCAGCAAATTAGTGATGCACTGAAAGTTGACAAAGATATGACTTCTAGGCGAGCACAGTGTGAAAATGATACAGAGTCAGAATTTCGAATTGATAAAAATGACTGTTTGAACTATAAAGGCCGATTGTGTGTACCGAGAAATGCTGACTTGATTTGGATGAAGCTCATAATAGTCAAATGTCGATACATCCAGGTAGCACAAAGATGTATAATGATTTGAAATAGTTCTATTGGTGGCCGGCCATGAAACGGGATATATCTGAATTTGTTTCGAAATGCTTAGTTTGTCCGCAAGTAAAAGCTGTGCATCAAGTGCCATCCGGACTACTTCAGCCAATCATGATACCTGAATGGAAATGGGATAGAATTACAATGGATTTTGTATCCGGTCTCCCTATGACACCGAGTAAGAAAGATGTCGTCTAGGTTATAGTTGATCGACTGACTAAATCAGCTCATTTTGTGCCAGTTCGTACAGACTATTCACTCGATAAACTTGCTGAATTGTACGTATCACAGATTGTGAGATTGTATGGTGTACCAAGTTCCATTGTTTCAGACAGAGACCCGAGATTCACATCGCGGTTTTGGAAGAAGTTACAAGATGCTTTAGGTACTAAACTTCATTTGAGTACAGCCTTTCATCCGCAGACAGACGGTCAGTCTGAACGAACTATTCAGATACTTGTGGACATGTTGAGATGTTGCGTTCTCGAGTTTGAAGGTACGTGGGAACGATACCTACCTTTGATTGAATTTGCTTACTATAATAGCTTTCAATCTAGTATCAAAATGGCACCCAATGAAGCTTTGTAGAGTCGTAAATGTCGAACACCGTTGTATTGGACTGAGCTCAGTGAAAACAAAATACACGGGGTTGATTTGATCAAAGAAACTGAACAAAAAGTTGCTGTGATCATAGATACTTTGAAAGCTGCCTCAGACCGAAAAAAGTCTTATGCTGATTTAAAACTTAAAGATGTTGAATTTCAAGTCAGAGATCGAGTATTCTTGAAAGTTTCTCCGTGGAAAAAAGTACTCCGATTTGGTCGGAAAGGCAAACTTAGTCCGAGATTCATCGGACCTTATGAAATCACTGAACATATTGGGCCTGTTGCTTATAGATTGAAGTTGCCCTCTGAGTTAGAAAAGATACATGACATATTTCATGTTTCGATGCTTCGTAAGTACAGATCAGATCCGTCTCATGTGATCACACCGTCAGAGATTGAAATCCGATCCGATTTGACATATGATGAAGAATCGATCCGTATCTTAGCTAGGGAAATGAAAGAGTTGAGAAATAAAAGGATTCCATTAGTGAAAGTATTATGGAATAGACACGGAGTTGAAGAAGCTACGTGGGAGCCTGAGGATTCAATGAGGCAACAATATCCGACTTTGTTTAATGGTAAGATTTTTGAGGACGAAAATCCTTAAGGGGGGAAGAGTTGTAACAGACCGATTTTGACCCTAATCAGAACGGTGGTTTCGGGACCACGAATCTGAGTCTGAGAAATATTTTAATATTATATTTTGAGTCTATTATATGTGAATTGATGTGTGTGAAAGTTTCGTATGAAAATTTAATCGTTTATGTGTTTAATTTAGAAAAAGGACTTAATCGCGTAATGTGTAAAAGTTGCCAACTATAGTGAAAAGTGCCTAATTGATTATGGCTTTTTAATTTGGGGTATTAAAAGGGAAAATAGCCCATTTTAGGAGTAAATGGACGGTATATGACAAACTTGTCCATGATATTATGTTATTATTAAAACATTAATAAAGGTTAAAATAGTAAATGATTAATTTTATAATATATGTTAAATAAAACATAATGGAATGGCCATTATCATCTTCTCTCTTGCTTGGCCTAATGTTGAGAAAGAAGAAAGGGTTATGTTCTTTGATTTTCGGCAATTAGAAGCTTGATTTCAAGGTTAGTTTGAATTCGGTTTTTGTTAATTTTTATGTTTTTGAGATCGTTGCTTCGAATTGTAACTGACCCATGTTAAAATTTTTGAATCTAAGCGTGTTTGATGTTCGGCCATTGATAGATTCATATGGTTTTTGATGTTTGGTGATTTTAGATAAAAGATATGTTAAAGATTAGTATGTTTTGTATTGGAAGTTTTGATGAAATTTTGTTTTTAGGGCTAATTTGTAAAAATAAAATTTTAGAGGGGCTTATTTACAAAATAAATGAAAAATATGGACTTGTATAGTCCCTAGGAGTATTCGGCCCTAAAGAATTATGTGCAAATTATGTGTATTTTGTGTTTTGTGCAATTAGGACTAAAGTGTAAAAATGTGAAACCCTAGGGGTAAAAGGGTAATTTGCCCATTTATGTGATTTGGGACTAAATTGAAATGAAATGTACTTGAATGAGCTAAATTTTAATGTGTTTAGATCAAGAACAAAGAAAAACGAATTTGGATCGGGGAAAGACGAAGGTTATTGAATAGCCGGTCTACGCGGTCCGCCGACAGTCGAGGTAAGTCCTTAAGTAAATATACGTTAAAGAATTATTTATGAATATATTAAATGATGAAATTTGAATATTTTAGGCATAAATATGTGAAATGGCCGAATGTAATGGGGTGATATTGGATTGAGTTTTAATTGTTGAAAGTACTGTGTAATAGGTATGCTCGGTTATTTTGTGAAAGTGATAAGCATTACATAGGTTGTTTAGGATGCTAATGTTGAGAAATGTGCATTGAATGATTTATTATAATGTTATTACGGGCTTTGAGCCTAGCAGGCCTTGTGCCGATGATTTATTTCGGGCTTTGAGCCTAGCAGGCCTTGTGCCAGTGACTTAATTTGGGCTTACAGCCTAGCAGGCTAATTGCCGGTGTTTATATATTTCGGACCTTTGGTCTAGCAGGCTTAATGCCGGTGGATAATTCGGGCTTGAACACCTAGCAGGCTAAATGCCGGTGATACGTTATAAACGAAGAATTCGAGAATGAAACGAGGTATGGCATATTAAATGATATGTGAGAAGCTCGGGTAAGAATTAATTTACTATGTTAGTAAGGAATGAAATGAAATAAATTCTTATTGTTTTAATTAAACATGATGTGATGAAATGGACAATTCAACAAGTGTTTTATCTTATGAGGTTGAGCTTGTCGTTTATATGTATGAACATTACTTATTTGTGAACTAAAGTTATATACATGTATGTTACAGTGGAAATTTCGGTTATAAAATGGAAAGATCGGTGATGAAAGAATCGAAAGTGTTATGTATATATGGGTAAGTAGAAATAGAGATTGATGCCTAGATTGGTTCATGTGATTCTATATATATATCTTATAAATTGTTAATCATGTGAGTTGATAATGTATATGTCCATGATGTCGTAGTGACGATATTTATATTAAGTGTATTATTATTATTCGGCTATGTACATTTTACATAATGATGTATTTATGTTCCATACTATAAGCTTGGAGATTAACATGTTTAAGTGTATATTCAATACATTATATTTACTTGAGACTTACTAAGTTAGCAAACTTACTGTGTGTGTTATGTTCTTGTCTACCTCTATTTTATAGATTTCTTTTTGATCCAAGCTATGGACTCGAAGGATCTTCAAAGAAGTCAACCACACTATCCACTCTCTTTGGTACTGATAAACCTGGTTTTTGATTCAAAAGGCATGTATAGGCTAGACTAAGCTGTATTTCTAATGATACTTAACTGTGTATAAAAATAGCCTTGCGAAAATGGCTACTTATTTTGGGTTAAACTTCATTTATATGTTTTGATAAAATGGCTTGCTCATGCTATTAAGAAATGTTTGTATTCGGTTGAATTTAGATATATGTTGAGGTGTGATATGTGATATGAATGTTATGTATTTAGTTAGAAAAACTTAACTTGGGCTATTAATTGTTAAATATGGTAGTTACAGTTAGATTATAGTATTAATCTTATAATAGAAATTTGTATATGTAAGTTGATTTGTTAGGTTCATTTATTAATGATAAGTAATAGTAGTTATAAGTTATATAGAAAGGTGGTATTGACGATTCGGTCAAGGCATGATTAAATATGCTTGGATTTCTGTGTTAATTTAATTTGAGACCTATGTTTTGAATGGTCAATAGTGTATAAATTGTGGCATAGTTTTTCATATATGTAAAGTTAGTTGGGGTCATGATATTAAAAGCCACGATGAGGCGCATTCGGTTGTATGTATATATATGAAAGGTATACTGTTTCTTAGTTTATAAGTGTGAAATCGAGTTATATATATATATATATATATATATATATATATATATATTTATATATATACACACATATGTAACCATATGATGCTTAGTAGTATTTTCAACTATAAGATATTGATGTACATTGGTTCAAAATGAAATTTTACATGAGGTATGGTTGCATAAAATGAATACGAAGGTGGTAATGATAAGTAGAGGTTTGTAATTGTTTTGTTGTATGATATTAAAGAAAGGTATATTGATTGACCATTCTGTATTCGTTGATGTTTATATCAAATATACTTTAATTTGGTATAATAATGTATATATATATTTAATTATATTTATATTTTATATACATGTGAATTGTCTACTTATAATTGAATGGTTGGAATAAGATATTTATTTAAGATGCTTTTAAGGAATAAAAGTTTTGACTTCCGGTAATACCCGTAACCCTAATTCGGCGACGGATACGGGTTAGGGGTGTTACATCCACTGTGACACAAGCTCATTTTGTGTCAACAAGCACACGTAAATAATCTTAAGGCCTGCCTCTACTAGCTCCCCTCTTAAGCCCAAAACCAAAATTTCACCAAGGCTCTAGCTTGAACCCGAGCATCCCCATGACCCCCAAGCACATCTAAATAACTAGTAGAACACGCCAAGCACACAGAAAACATAAAATGCAAAACCCCTAATTCTAGGATGTTACAGTTCTACCCCCTTAAAAAAATCTCGGCCTCGAAATTTACCTGATCAAAAGAGGTGAGGGTATTTTTGTCGCATCAAATCCTCTGGCTCCCACATGGCTTCCTCTAAACCGTGATTCCGCCATAAAACTTTAACCAACAGAACTGACTTTCTTCTTAACACCTTAACATCTCGATTTAAGATCTGCATTGGTTCTTCTTCAAAAGACAGATCAGGTCTTACTTTAATTTCCTCCACCGGCACTATGTGAGATGGATCAGAACGATAGCGCCTTAACATTGAAACATGGAATACATCATGTATCCGATTCAAATCCGGAGGTAACTCAAGCTGATAAGCTACTGGTCCCACGCGTTTCAATACTCGATAAGGCCCGATGAATCTGGGGCTCAACTTGCCTTTCCGTCCAAATCTTAGAACCTTATTCCAAGGTGAAACTTTCAGAAAAACCTGATCACCCACTGAGAACTCTATTTCCTTACGCTTTAGATCTGCGTACAATTTTTGCCTATCGGAAACTTCCTTCAATCAAGCCCGAATCAACTTAACCTTTTCCTCCGTCCCTGAGACCAATTCCGAACCCAACAACTGTCGCTCACCTAACTCTATCCAGCAGGTAGGAGTACGATACCTACGACCATACAACGCCTCGTAAGGTGCCATCTGAATACTGGATTGATAGCTATTGTTGTACGCAAATTCCGCTAACTGTAAGAAATCCTCCCAACTACCTCTGAAGTCGATTACACAACCTCTCAACATGTCTTCCAGAATCTGAATTACCCTCTCTGACTGACCATCAGTCTGTAGATGAAATGCCGTGCTGAAATCCAGTCTTGTACCCAAAGCTTTATGTAACGCCTTCCAAAATCACGATGTAAACCTAGGGTCCCTGTCTGATATGATAGACACTGGTACCCCATATAACTTCACAATCTCTACTACATATAGCTTGGCTCACTTCTGCAGCGAGTAGCCCACACGGGCCGATATGAAGTGAGCGAACTTCGCCAACCAATCGACAATTACCCACACCGAATCTTTCCTAGTAGGCGTAAGAGGTAGCCCACTAACAAAATCCATCATTATCCTCTCCCACTTCCAAAGTGGAATCTTCTACCTTCACCTGTTGACACGTCAAACATTTACTCACAAACTCAGTAACTTCTTGCTTTAGACATGGTCACCAATACTGTTCATGCAAATCTCGGTACATCTTACTCCCACCGAGATGCATAGCGTATGGGCTACTATGCGCCTCCCGCAGAATCATCCGTCTTAACTCAGAGTCTTTCGGCAAACAAACCTTTCCACGAAAGCATAACACTCCATCCTTGTTCAGACCAAAATCTTCTGTTTCTCCCCCTTCCACTTGCTGAAGTCGGGAACTTAACACTTCATCTAACAACTGGTTCTCCTTTATCTGACTTACCCATGAAGGCTTCACTTGAAGCTAGGCTAACAAGCTTCCATCTTCATATAAACTGAGATGGGCAAACATTGCCCTCAAGTCTGATATTACCTTACGGCTCAACGCATCTGCTACAACATTAGCTTTACCCGGGTGATACTCGATTGAGCAGTCATAGTCTTTCAACAATTCAATCCACCTCTGTTGCCTTAAATTCAACTCATTCTGGGTAAGGAGATATTTCAGGCTCTTATGATCGGTGTAGATAATTGACTTTTCTCCATACAAGTAGTGTCTCCAAATCTTCAGGGCGAACACTACTGCAGCTAACTCCAGATCATGAGTGGGATAATTCACTTCATGTGGTCTTAACTGCTGAGACGCATACGCTACTACGTTCCCTTCTTGCATTAACACACATTTTAACCCTGTGTGTGATGCATCACAATAGACAACGAACTCCTTCCCAGCCTCAGGCTGAATCAACACTAGTGCCTCAGTCAAGATCCTCTTTAGCTTCTCAAAGCTTCCCTGCTGCTTATCAGTCCATACAAACGGTATCCCTTTCCGTAATAGCTTGGTTAATGGGGGAGCAATCAACGAAAATCCCTCAACGAACCTTCTATAATACCCAGCTAACCTAAGGAAACTTCGAATTTCTGCTACCGACTTTAGTGGTTTCCAATCCAAAACAGCTTCAATCTTTCGAGGATCAACCCTAATTCCCTCGGCAGAAACAACATACCCCAAAAATGTAACTTCCCTCAACCAAAATTCACCCTTGCTGAATTTGGCAAACAGTTGCTTCTCTCTCAAAATCTGCAGAACAATCCAAAGATGCAAATCATGCTCCTCTTCCGTCCTTGAATATACTAAGATATCGTCTATGAACACTATGACAAACCGGTCTAGGTAGGGTTGGAATACCCGGTTCCATCATATCCATAAATGCAGCTGGTGCATTCGTTAATCCGAACGGCATCACTAAGAACTCGTAGTGACCATAACGAGTTCGAAAAGCAGTCCTATGAATATCCACCTCCTTGACCTTAAGCTGATGATAACCTGACCTCAAGTCTATCTTCGAGAAGACCGAAGTGACTCGCAGTTGATCGAACAGGTCGTCAATCCTTGGCAGCGGGTACTTATTCTTAATCGTCAACTTGTTCAATTGCCTGTAGTCAATGCACATCCGCATCGACCCGTCCTTTTTCTTAACAAATAACACCGACGCTCCCCATGGTGACACACTAGGTCGGATAAAACCACGGTCCAACAATTCCTGAATCTGAGCTTTAAGTTCTACCAGCTCCTTCGACGCCATCCTATATGGAGCGATGGACACCGGAGCCGTTCCCAGAAGTAGATCAATGCCGAACTCCACTTTGCGATCCGGAGCTAACCCTGGAAGCTTTTCTGGAAAGACATCCAAAAACTCTTTCACCGTTCTAACATCCCTTACAGACAATTTGGCTATGGAGGAAAACTAGCCAATAGTCATAAGAAGCAGGGGTTTCGGTTTAAAGGAGAAGGTAGAGAAGTAAAGAAGAAGTATGAAGGTTTGGCTATGGTGGAAATCAAAAGGGAAAGGTTCGGCAATGAGGGCTTCAAAAGAAATCGGCTTGTGGTGAAGAAGAAAAGTAGGAAGAAAGAAAAGATAAGAAGAAAGGGAAGGTTGAAGTCTCGGCTACCAAACTTGAGGGAGAAGAGAAAAAGAATTGGAAAGTAAAGAGGATAGTCACTTACAGTTTCAGTAAAGAAAAGAGAGCAAAAGAGAGGTACAAAAAGATTTGGCCAACCCAAGTTGAAGAGAAGAGAAGAAAATTAGCTTGAGTATTTCGGCACTAGCAATAAAGAGTTGACAAGCAAAGACCCCTAATGTCTGAGTTACCGAAACTAACATGCAAAAACACCAAAATCACTAACTTGGAAATTTGGCACACACTCACATGACCCTAAAACCGAAACACTCACACCCAAGACCCCTTCATGACCGAAATTCTCCCCTCCAAGACACCCACATTTGGCCAACACCTCCACCACACTCCAAATCCCTTACTTTACTCCATAATTTGCTCCTCATCACCCATTCAAACCAATTTGACCACTTCAACTCCTCCATCACCTCTCATCCATCCATTCAAATTCATTTGACTCATTCAAACTCCTCCTAGAAGAGTCCCAGCCGAATGTTACCTCATCCTCTCCTTGAGCACAAAAATTTAAAGCTCTTGATGCAGCAGATAGGATTCGAACTCCTTCCCCCTTGCTCTGCTAATGACGCCACCTCCACTTGGACACAAGCTCATTTTGTGTCAACAAGCACACGCAAATAATCTTAAGGCCTGCCTCTACTAGCTCCCCCCTTAAGCCCAAAACCAAAATTTCACCAAGGCTCTAGTTTGAACCCGAGCCTCCCTAGGACTCCCAAGCACATCTAAATAACAAGTAGCACGAGCCAAGCACACAGAAAACATAAAGTGCAGAACCCCTAATTCTAGGACGTTATAAGAAGGGGGTTTAAAATAGGAATTAGGGACCTAGTTGCTACCCATGCCCGTATTCCATGGGTGTATTAGGTCACACGGCTGTATTACACGACCAAGTGATACTTCGTTCATTTCTCCTACGGCCGTGGAGAGGTTTCCACACCATGTTGTTTGATCAGTATCGACCACGGCCTCCAGACACAGGCGCGCTGAATGCACGTGTAGATTTCTCAGTTTCAACCACGGCTTAGGGACACGGCTGTGTCGCATGCCCGTGTGACTTTCTTAGTGTCGACCACGGTTGTATCACTCGGTCATGGCATTTAGGCGGGGCCTGTGTCTTGGGGAAAATTTTCGCACGATCTCCACCACGCCCATGTATCTTTTCGTAGTGTCCACACGGCCACTGCCACGCCTGTGTGCAAGGCCGTGTGGAGAGAAAAACCTATGCTTTATTAAATTGGTTAGTTGTTAGTTAGATATTAAAAATCGGAAATAATGACATTAGTGAAGTTAGCGCTCGGGTTGCCTCCCAAGAAGTGCTCATTTAAAGTCTTAAGCTAGACTTACCTCTCATTCGTGTAATCATGGTGGTTTGAGGAGTTGAAACTCCTCTCCCCTGCTATCAGTTATATGATCATTATATAGTTTGAGTCGAGTGGCGTTTACCTTAAAAGTGTCTAATATAGGATTAGTTACCTCAACTGTTCTGTATGGGAAGACATTAAGTGCCATGAAAGAGATCTCTTTGTTTGTATTAAGGTCTGAAGTGGTGATTCGAGGGTCTGTCTTATCCAACAATACTTGATTCCTGATCTGGAATTGGTTTGTCCCATCTTTAAGTTTGTCATGGAGTTGCCTCATTTTTGCTTTGTGTGTTTTTAGTTTCTCCTTGAAATGTGTCTTCCACTCATCTAGTTCATCGATATGAAGCCTCTGTTCCTCATGAGTCATTTCCTTGTTGGCACGAGGTCTAGGATCTGGCTTAGTTCTATAGTTTCGTGCTGTTTCCTGTAAAGAAGGTTGAACCAAATGGTCATTAGTAGAGTTTATGTTTTTACCTTGATTACTCGATGTTCAAGCCGAGTCAAGAGCCTGAAGAGTGATCGTTTCGTCACCTACACGAAGCGTGAGTTCACCTGTACCAACATCAATTTTAGTTCTAGCAGTTGCTAAAAAGGGTCTTCCTAAAACTAAAGAAACATTATTGTCCTCATCCATGTCTAAAACAACGAAGTCTACTGGGAATATGAATTTATCAATTTTTACTAATACATCTTCAATTATACCCTTAGGAATTCTAATAGTTTTATCAGCTAATTGAATGCTCATCCTAGTTTGTTTGGGTTTCCCGAGACCTAGCTATTTAAATATTTTATAAGGCATGACATTGATGCTTGCCCCTAAATTAGCTAAAGCATTATCAACAGATAAACTACCAATTAAGCATGGAGTCGTAAAACTCTCTGGGTCTTTTAACTTTTGTGGTAGTTTATTTTGTAAAATTGATGAGCATTGTAACACCCCTAACCCGTATCCGTCGCCAGATTAAGGTTATGAGGCATTACTAGACTAACCACAAATCAGCACACTCATATAAAAAAAGTTTATTACAAGTAATGTATAAACAATCCATGCTTTCAAGTTCAAACACATGTACTATCAATTATTTAATCAATTTAACATAGCAGTCTATCATTTAAATGATCATAACCGAATGTACCATGAATAAAGACATACTTTCATTGATTACTTATCAAATCTATATCGCCAATTTCAAACAAAAGCAGTTCTTATCAAATAACAAAAATTACTATTCATTTGGTCAATAGATTATAATGGCCGAATATGCATATTGCCTATAATCATTTTACCAACAAAGTATCAAACATTTAAAGCCAAAAATACCTATATGCCGAAACCCTACTTAACCAAATCTAGGATATACCAAATACAATACTAATTGCCGAAAGCATCCAACCCTATTATTGATCAATCTCTTAAAATTAACATAACCTAATTATCCAAAACCAAACATATCTTCTACATGACTTAAAACATATAAAATCAAGCTCATTACTTGCATCAAGCATAAACACATTAGAAACTATACTTTCATAATAAGTAACATAATATCCAAATTTACATAAAACCAAATCACTACAATTTAGCCATTTTCGCATGGCATAAATACACTGTAACATCCTGAAATTGGGCCTAGTAGGATTGAGCCCAATGGGCCTTAGTCGTAGTAGCGTTTAAAATTTTAGGGAAAGGAATTAATGCAAGTTAGACTTATTAGGTAAGTGATTTTGGAAGGTTAGAGGACTTCTAGGAAGTCCCAGGATCAAATTTAGGCTTTAGGGAAATTTTGGTTTTAGGCGGAAAAAAACCCTGGAAGTTGGCAGGTAGGCCTTAAGAATAAAAAGTGGAGGAAAATGACACAAGTGGAGTGTGTGGTGTAGTGGCAAAGTGATGCAACATAAGAGACAAGGGGATGACGCCACAAGGAAGGAAGGAGGTCCAAGGTTCAAGTCTTGGCTTTTGCATTTTGGTTTCTTTTTACTTGGATCTTAGAATTTGGGCCATAGTTTATATTTAGTTGCGCATGGTTTAAGACACAAGAGGAGCCTATGGCTTAGTGGTTAGCGGCGTGGATTATGTTGCAAGGGAGCCTGGGTTCGAATCTCATGAGAAGCAAGGGAGTATTTATTTTGTGGATTGGACGGCAAGAGTTTCAGTTGAATTTAAACTCTACTGGCGAAGGGATCCCACATGGGAAAGACACAAAGAATGAAGGTGAAGAGCTAGCTATATAAAGAACATCCTAGGAGGAGAGTAAACACATCTTGGAGGGCGTTTGGGCACAGGAGTGGTCGGAGCGCGGATTAACACCAGAGTCCTATCAGGTGTGTAACTCTCTCTACTCTAGTTGTAGAGCGGCAAATGCCGAAGTGCCAGTCACGGCCATAATAGCCACACGAGCGTGTGAGCGCACGTGTGGGGATTCGACGTGATAGTTGAGGCCATCAGTAGTATTCTTGTGGGTTGGGTTGCTTGGGCCACATGGGTCAAAGTGGGCCCAATGGGCCCGTAGGCCCAAATGAGTGAATTGTATGATAGTGTAGTATATAGTGAACTAGACTAGATGGAACTTATATACGTGGCTAGATTTGTGCTAGGTGGGCCACACGAGCGTGTGGGCTCGAATGGGCCAAAATCGGGTTTTAGGCCCAATAGTCCGGTAAGGACCGAAAATGGTAGCTGAGTCGCTCGGGGCAACATTAGGCCTTCGGAAAGGCCATTGCAGGTGCGAATTTATGAAAATACCCTTGGTGGGTAAATTACGAAAATACCCTTGGTAGGTAAAATTACTGTTATACCCTTAGAGGTTAGTTAGCTTGATTATGTTGTATATTATTATTCTGATTATGATGGTAATTCGTTTCATACGTTGTCTGATATGTTCGTTGCTTCAGGTATGTACGTTACATTAAAAACCTTGTCGATAGTGGTTACATGCACTTGCATGAAAGCATGAGTATTTTCGAGATGGCATGAAATAAACATATAGCATGTTACATACATAGCTCTGTATATTGCATGGGCACAAGGGTTATAATGAAAAGGGGCAGTGTTTCGGTGGTTTTACCATAATATTTTGGTGACTCATGTCACAATATGATTCTTTTGGTGACGTTGTCACATTATCCGGTGGTTATGCCACGTATTAAGGGCGATGAGCAGTTGACTGTAGCGACTGCCTTCGATGGTGTGTAGCGGATGGAGGGTCGATTTAGTAATCCCCTGGTGTGTGCGGCAGGATACGGGGGTGTGTAGCGGATGGACACTAGGTTGGGTTGGGGTTCATTTTGCATAGTCATGTGTGGTATGTGGATTTATGTGGATTTGGGGCCAAGCCCATTTGTGGAATCATGTGGATTAATTGCGTTGCACTCATTCTTGATATGCCATGACATTGGGCTAATATAGTACTGTGGGCTTAGGCCAAGTTATCGTGGTAAGGGGAATTACAAGCTGAGTCTCGATGACTCACCCCCTCTTTTTAAATGTTTCAGGTAATCATTAGATCGCGGATTTGGGGAGCCGAGGCAGACTTGTGGTGGCCCTGCAATGTTTTTCCGTAAACTCGTTTCTTTTATTTAAACTTACTATTAATTTTGGGATTTTGTTATGTAATAAGGCCTTTGGTATTTTTATTTGGTTTTAGCTTTCAATTTGGTTACTGTTTATTAGTAAATGTTCAATATGGGATTTTCCTAAAATGATAATAAACCGTTTTTATTCAAAATTACTTAAGCTCGATTTTCACAACAAATACAATTTTATTCAAATTAATAACAACTTTGTAAAATGGGCATTGAAATGAATCGGCTTTTATAAACAAACTACAAAACGCGGAGTTTCAAAAAGAATACGAACTTTTTAACGAACGCACAGTTTTTTTTAGACATTCCTTTCATGTGACATGCCAGATCCAGTAGTAACGTCTAGGCCGGGTTTGGGGTGTTACATACACATACACACCATTTAAAGTTAACTCAAAAAGTAACTTAGCCTATACATGCCATAGTTTCAAAAGAAGTACTACTTATAAAGTACCAAAGTTAGTTGATAGTGTGATAGACTTGACGATGATCCCTGAGCTCGAGTCTGGACTTCAAAACCTAATAAACAACACAACAATCACATAAAGTAAGCTATCTTAGCTTAGTAAGTTATAAGCAATTACATAACCATGCCTTAAAACATTAAATTAGAAAATTTACACATTTCATGGTCCTTAGACCGAATATCCCAACGTTAAATGACAAGCATCACATAGATTTAAAATCCATTCCTTACTTTTAAACAAATGCATAATTAACTATCACATTTCATAGTTCTAAAAACTGATTATACATACACTTACCAACTGATTTTCTATACATATTCTACTTACCAAATTTGTACTTACCATTCAAATGATAATCTTTCATAACATCAAGGCTTACCGAATTAAATCTTTAAATTCACATTTACCCTTTCCTTTTATGCTCATAGTTCAATTTATGCACTTAAAGATCTTTATCCGATTGTGCACACTTAGTGCTCGGAAGTTAAATCCGCACACTTAGTGCTCAATGTCCGATTTCGCACACTTAGTGCTCGGAAGTTAAATTTGCACACTTAGTGCTTAAAATCCGATTTTGCACACTTAGTACTCGGTATCCAATTTCGCACATTATAACATTTCCTGAATCATTCCTCATTTATACATACATAAAACTTAAATCTCAATTGCCTATATACAAAATTCACTTATTTCATTACTATAGTCAACATCACATTCAATTATATCTTTGCTACACATATGTATCACATTCAAACATATTCCTTCCTCAATTCGATGTCTCATACGGTTATACCATAGACATATATAAACATCACATTCAGTTGCAATTCAACTCTCAACTCAATACCACATTCAACTATATCATTGATATATATATATATACACATCACATTCGATTATACCGATGACATATAAGCCTACTTTACATTCGATTATACCATATACATATATAGATGACACATTCGACAATATCAAAAATCAATATGAATACTTCCATTAAATTTAAGTACAACAATATAGATAATTCTATACAACATGATTGCTTAATAACTTACCTCGAGTATCGACGAATTTTGTTTTCCGACTATTCAATTAACTTCTCCTTTCCCCGATTCAATCCTGATCCTTTTTGTTCTTGATCAAAATCAATTTCAAATTAAGCTTATTCAAAATATTTTCATTCAATTTAGTCCAAAAACACATAAACGGGCAAATTACACTTTTACCCCTCTTCTAGTCTTTTCTCTTCCTTAGTCGAACATAGAACTCTCTCAAACAGTGATGTTCTCCTTCTAGGCCGAATACTCCTCAGTGCTAGGTTAGCCATTTTGATTTCACAGTTGGCAAGAAGGGGACTCGTTGAGCATCTCTTGGATTTTGCAATCTTGGTAATCTTCTTTTTCTTTCGTTTGTTTCATTTTTACATTTTCATAGTCGAAGTGGTTACCTTGTTTCTAGTGTTAGTTCACAACTAATCTTTTCTTTCCTACTCTCAACATGGCGTGTTTGTTTCGGATTAATCTATAGTCGAATCTCTTCAGTCGACTTTAGGATTCCCTTTGGTTTGGTCCATAGCCAAATCTGGTGTGGAACGACTTCTTGTTAACCAAGGTAAGGAGTTTCTCCTTAGTCCTATACGAGTAGCCCTCTTTCGTTTTACTCTGCTTTAACCCAATCTCTTTGTTAGACAACCATCGTTCTCTCTGAGTACTGATCAAGGTTCTCTTCATGGATGCAAGTGCTAGCCAATCTAAGGAAGAGAGTGGACTCGTAGTCTCTGCTCCTAAGTTCAAACGGCGTGCTGTGTCGGCGGTTTGAGACTTTCCGTCGCGGTGTGGTAGAGAGCCAACATTTGTTTGGGATAGGCAAATCGCTGTTATTCCCGCTAGTGAGAGTGTCGATGATATAGAGTTTTTAGTTCTTCGAGTAATCATGTGTGTAATGCTCACACCTTCTTTTATTATTTTACATTGATAACTGTATTGGCTGAAAGCCGAAACGACTGTATGGACAGTTGAGATACCCTTGTGGGTAAGGTTGGAGACACCAGGTAAGTACCTCTATGATTTTGCCTTTCGAATAACATAGCCTAAATATATATATGATTTGATTATCTGTTGTACATTGGAAATATGATTATATTCATCACAATATGATAATATGTTGCATGGGCTTTGGGATATGATGTTGATTGAAAGGGGAAGTGTTATTCAGTGGTTTGGCACCACATATATCAGTGACTATGTCCTCTTATTTCATTGGTTTGGTACCACATATACATATATCAGTGACTATGTCACCTTATTTCAGTGGTTTGGTACCACATATATTGACTCTGTCACAGTGGTTTGGTACCACAGTGGCTTGGTGCCACAGGTGTTTGGCTGGTTCAGGTGATGTAGTGGATGGAATACTAGGTTGGGCTGGGCTGCATTGCATACACTTTTTAATATGCCATGTTGTGAGGGCTAAGGCCCAATGTGCTTCTGTGGGATTAGGCCGAGGTTGCGTTCGTAAGGGGAATTACACACTGAGTCTTGGTGACTCACCCCTCTGCTTAATTTTGCAGGTAACCTTAGTTGAGGATTTGGAGTCGAGGAGGACTCTGAGGTGGCCATGCATTTCTTCTTTCGTAAATTTCGTTTCTTTATTTGAACTTATTTTAAATTTGGGATTTTGTTATGTAATAAGGCCTCCGGGATTTTATAATTTGATTTCCAACTTATTACGGTAATTTATATTATATGAAACGTTAAATTGGGAGTTTTCTAAAAAAAATGAAAGATAACATTTGTTTTAATAATGACACTCGGTTAATAAGCAAGCAAATAATTAAATTTGGAAATTTACTTAAAACTACAAACACTGTTTTCAAAATGTCATGTTTCAGAATACTACTAGTTTTCAGTTTTTCGTATCACAAAACCTGTTTTTGACTGTTAAGATTATTCATAAAATTTTTGCAAGGAAACTTAAAAACTGAATTTGATTTTCAAAAGGTTAACACAACCCGAAGTATTCTTTTTTAAAAAATTTCAAGGTTCTTTAAAACTATCTTTCCATGTGATATACCATATTCGGTCGTAACGTTTAGATCAGGTTTGGGGTGTTACAATTGTGGTATCAGAGCCTAGGTTGCAAAACTCAGTTGTGGAACGGGTTCAAAAATGTTTTCTAAATTGGGTTGAAATATGGCTTAGAAAAGTATCGTTTTCTGAAAGTATGGCACCCGAGTCTCCGGCACCGAATCTGTACAATAAGTCTGCTGACTATCGGTTGATTTGTATGAAAAGATTATATTATGCTGTGATTGGTAGTGCTAGGAGATTCAACTTTAGAGATTGAGACCTTTAGAAATATGTTTTGCGAAAAACTACTTCTAATTCTATTTTCATAAGACTATCCGGTAATAAACAGTGGAAGATATACTAATTCATAAAATTTTAATCAGATTAATTCGAATCAGTAATCATGAGTGCTAGAGGACGTGGACGTCGTATATGCTGCCGTGGTAGAGGCCGGGGTGTTGAGGCTGGACCCTCGAAATCAGGATATGGGCCGGAAGGTGAAGTGCCAGCATCACCAGTAGCAGAAGCAGGGTCTCAAGACTGAACTGAAGGGGACGATGCTTTGTCCCAAGCTATGCTGCGTGTTCTGGAGCGGGTTGCTGGAGCAAGCACGGAATCAGTAGCTTAGAAATCAATTCTTGAGCGACTTCGAGCAAATAGGGCTGAGATATTCAGAGGTATTTCTGGTGTAGCTCCAAACGTAGCGGAGTATTGGCTTGAAGCAGTCCAGCGGATTATGGATGATTTGGACTGCACGGTAGAGGAAAAGTTGAAAAGGAGTAGTGTCCCTCCTTCGGGTGGTACATCAGCGGACCGTATTACCTGGGACTTCTTTAAGATAGTGTTCTAGGGAAAGTATGTTGGGGTGAGTTATGTGGACGCTCAGAGGAACGCATTTTTAAACTTTGTCCAGGGGAATAAGTCGGTGGCTGAATATGAGGTAGAGTTCCTGCGTTTAAGCCGCTATGCTCGGGGTATCGTAGCAACTGATTACGAGCGCTGTGTTCGATTTGAGGATGGTCTGCGAGATGAGCTACGGGTACTGATAGCTCCACAACGGGAAAGAGAGTTTGCCATTTTGGTTGAGAAGGCAAAAATAGACTAGAAGGTGAAGCAGTCTGAGAGGCAGAATCGGGATAAGGATAGAGGTAGGAATAAGAGGAACTTTGGGTCGTCAGGATCTACTGGGGGTTTTCAGAAGAGGCCTAGGTCTGAGGGGCCAGGTCGAGTTGCGATGCCTGTTGCCGTTGGTCGGTCTCAACCGTATGCTCGATGTGGGAATTTTCATTCGGGAGAGTGTTGGGTAAGAAATAGAGGATGCTTCAGGTGCGGATCTATGGATCATCAGATAAGAGACTGTCTACAAGGGGAAGACAGGGCGGGGTCGGTAGGTCAGGGTTATGCACAGTTCGGAAGAGGTGGGTAGCAACCACGAAGAGGTTGTGGTCCGGTCAGAGGATGAAATGGATTTGAGGTCGGGGTATCATCAGTTCAAGGTCAAGGAAGTGGATATTTATAAGACTGCTTTTCGAACTCGTTATGGTCACTACGATTTCTTAGTGATGCCGTTCAGGTTGACGAATGCACCCGCTGCATTTATGGATATGATGAACCGGGTATTCCAACCCTACCTGGATCAGTTTGTCGTAGTGTTCATAGATGATATCTTGGTATATTTAAGGATGGAAGAGGAGCATGATTCGCATCTTCGGATAGTTCTACAGATTTTGAGAGAGAAGCAACTGTATGACAAATTCAACAAGTGTGAATTTTGGTTGAAGGAAGTGACCTTTTTGTGGCATGTCGTTTCTGCCGAGGGGATTAGGGTTGATCCCCGAAAGATCGAAGATGTTCTGGACAGGAAGCCGCCAAAGTCTGTAGCAGAAATTCAAAGTTTTCTTAGGTTAGCCGAGTACTACAGAAGGTTCGTTGAGGGATTCTCGTTGATTACTGCACTATTAACCAAGCTGTTATGGAAAGGGATACCGTTTGTATGGTCTGATAAGCAGCAGGAAAGCTTTGAGAAGTTGAAGAAGATTTTGACGGGGGCACCAGTGTTGATTCAGCCTGAGGCTCGGAAGGAGTTTATCGTCTATTGTGATGCATCACACACAGGATTAGGATGTGTGTTGATGTAAGAAGGGAAGGTGATAGCGTATGCGTCTCGACAATTAAGACTACATGAAGTGAATTATCCCACACATGTTTGGAGTTAGCAGCAGTAGTGTTCGCCCTAAAGATTTGGAGACACTACCTGTATGGAGAAAAGTTAATTATCTACACCGATCATAAGAGCCTGAAATATCTCCTTACCTAGAAGGAGTTGAATTTAAGGCAGCGGAGGTGGATTGAATTGTTGAAAGACTATGACTGTTCGATCGAGTATCACCAGGGTAAAGCTAATGTTGTGGCGGATGCGTTGAGCCATAAGGTGATATCGGATTTGAGGGTGATGTTTGCTCATCTCAGTCTGTATGAAGATGGTAGTCTATTAGCCGAACTTCAAGTGAAGCTGACATGGGTAAGTCAGATTAAAGAGAAGCAAATGTTGGATGAATCGTTAAGTTCTCGACTTCAGCAAGTGCAAGGTGGTGAGACAAGAGAGTTTGGTTTGAGCAGTGAAGGGGTGTTATGTTTTCGTGGAAAGGTTTGTATCTGAAGGATTTTGAGTTAAGATAGATAATTCTGCGGGAAGCGCATAGTAGCCCATACGCTATGCATCCCGGTGAAAGTAAGTGTATCGAGATTTGCGTGAACAGTTTTGGTGGCCAGGTTTGAAATAAGAAGTTACCGAGTTTGTAAGTGTTTAACGTGTCAACAAGTGAAGGCAGAGCATCAGTTGCCTTCAGGGTTACTGCAGCCAGTGAAGATTCCACTTTGGAAGTGGGAGAGGATAACGATGGATTTTGTTAGTGGGCTACCTCTTACGCCTACTAGGAAAGATTCGGTGTGGGTGATTGTCGATCGATTGACGAAGTCCGCTCACTTCATACCAGTTTGAATTGACTATTCACTACAGAAGTTAGCCAAGCTGTATGTAGCAGAGATTCTGAGGTTACATGGGGTACCAGTGTCTATCATATCAAATAGAGACCCTAAGTTTACATCGCGATTCTAGAAGGCGTTACATAAAGCGTTGGGTACAAGACTGGATTTCAGCACGGCATTTCATCCGCAGACTGATGGTCAGTTAGAGAGAGTAATTCAGATTCTGGAAGACATGTTAAGGGGTTGTGTAATCGATTTCGGGGGTAGTTGGGAGGATTTTCTTCTGTTGGCAGAGTTTGCGTACAACAATATCTATCAATCCAGCATTTAGATGGCACCCTACGAGGCGTTGTATGGTCGTAGGTGTCGTACCCCTACCTGCTTGACGGAGTTAGGTGAGCGATAGTTGTTGGGCCTGGAGTTGGTATCAGATACGGAGGAAAAGGTTAAGTTGATTCGGGCTCGGTTGAAGGAAGCTTCCGACAGACAGAAATCTTACGTAGATCTGAAGCGTAAGGAGATAGAGTTCTCAGTGGGTGATTAGGTTTTTCTGAAAGTTTCACCTTGGAAGAAGGTTCTAAGATTCGGACGGAAAGGCAAGTTGAGCCCCAGATTCATCGGGCCTTATCGAGTGTTGAAACGTGTGGGACCAGTGGCTTATCAGCTTGAGTTACCTCCGGAGTTGAGTCAGATACATGATGTATTCCATGTCTCAATGATGAGGCGCTATCGTTTGGATCTATCTCACATAGTGCCGGTGGAAGAAATTGAAGTGAGACCAGACCTGTCTTTTGAGGAAGAACCAGCGCAGATCTTAGATCGAGATGTTAAAGTGTTGAGAAGGAAGTCGGTTCCGTTGGTCAAAGTTTTATGGCGTAATCATGGTTCAGAAGAAGCCACGTGGGAGCCAGAAGATGTGATGCGACAGCAATACCCTCACCTCTTTTGATCAGGTAAATTTTGAGGCTGAAATTTCTGTAGGGGGTAAAACTGTAACATCCTGGAACTAGGGGTTCTGCAATTTGTACTATTTCTTGCATTTGGCTAGTTATGCATGTTATGTTGGTGTGTTTGGGGGTCCTGGGGAGGCTCAGATTCAAGCCAGAGCCTTGATAAAATTTTGGTTTTTGGGCATAAGGGGGGAAAGCTACGGCAAGCAGGCTTTAAGAATATTTATTTGTGTTTGTTGACACAAAAAGGAGTGTGGTATGGTGGCAAGGTGACTCCACTTAAGGAGCAAGGGAGTGGCAGGAGGGGGAAGGAGGTCGAGTCTCATCTGCTGCATTGTGGAGCTTTAATTTTTGTGCTCAAGGTGGGGAAGAGGTGGCATTGGGCTGGGACTCTACCTTGGTGGTTGTTGAATGAGTGAACAAATTCAAATGGATGGACAAGAGAGTTTGAATTGGTCAAACAATTCAAATTGGTGGATGGTGAGTGAATGGAGGAGAAAATCGCGAAAGGGGGGAGAGGAGTGTTTGGCCGAATGTGGGTAGTGCTAAGGGAGCATTTTTGGTTTTTAGCTAGTAGGGGTGTGTGCCGAATTCTCTTTTGATTAGTTAGGCATTTCTTTTTAGCTTGTTCGGTTATAGTGGTTTGGGGAGAGTGTCGTTTCTTGAGTGATCAATTGAGAGGTGATTATTTTAACTCCTTGGCATTTTGACTTAAAGCATTCCAAGTATTTTGTTGCTCTCCTTGCCGAAACCTTTAGTTGCCATTCTCTTTTGCTCCTTTTTCTCTTCTCATCTTTACTTCTGTGTATATTTTGAGCCGAAACCTTTGTTTTCTTCTATTCATCTCTTTCACCTTTTCTTCACAAAGCCCAAACTCTTTTCTTCTTCTACACTTCTTCTATTTTCTTCATCCCTTCTCATCTATTTCTTGCTTCACTAGTCGAACCCCTCTTTTACGACTTGTTTTCTCACCTAGTCGAACCTTGCTACTTCTCATCTTTTTCTCTCCATTTGCTTCCTTTTCTTTTCTCTTGGCAAACACTTTCTTTTGCCATTGCCGAAATACCCTATCCGAACCCTCTTCTAGTCTTTTCTCTTCCTTAGCCAAACATAGAACTCTCTCAAACAGTGATCTTCTCCTTCTAGGCCAAATATTCCTCAGTGCTAGGTTAGCCATTTTGATTTCACTGTTGGCAAGAAGGGGACTCGTTGAGCATCTCTTGGATTTTGCGATCTTGGTAATCTTATTTTTCTTTCGTTTGTTTAGCTCTTACGTTTTCATAGCCGAAGTGGTTACCTTGTTTTTAGTGTTAGTTCACAACTAATCTTTTCTGTCCTACTCTCAACATGGCGTGTTTGTTTCGGATTAATCTATAGCCGAATCTCTTCAGCCGACTTTAGGATTCCCTTTGGTTTGGTCTATAGTCAAATCTGGTTTGGAACGACTTCTTATTAATCGAAGTAAGGGGTTTCTCTCTAGTCCTATACTAGTAGTCCCTCTTTCGTTTTACTCTGCCTTAACCCAATCTCTTTGTTAGACAACCATCGTTCTCTCTGAGTACTGATCAAGGTTCTCTTCATGGATGCAAGTGCTAGCCAA
This sequence comes from Gossypium australe, assembly GCA_005393395.2. Taxonomy (NCBI): domain Eukaryota; kingdom Viridiplantae; phylum Streptophyta; class Magnoliopsida; order Malvales; family Malvaceae; genus Gossypium; species Gossypium australe. The sequence continues at coordinate 55,307,420 of CM016615.1, read as the reverse complement.
TCCAAGGAAGGGAGTGGACTCGTAGTCTCTGCTCCTAAGTTCAAAAGGCGTACCGTGTCGGCGGTTCGAGACTTTCCGCCGGGGTGTGGTAGAGAGCCAACATCTGTTTGGGATAGGCAAATCGTTGTTATTCCCGCTAGTGAGAGTGTCGACGATATAGAGTTTTTAGTTCTTTGCTTAATCAGGTGTGTAATGCTCACACCTTGTTTTATTATTTTACATTGATAATTGTATTGGCTGAAAGCCGAAACGACTATATGGACAGTTGAGATACCCTTGTGGGTAAGGTTGGAGACACCAAGTAAGTACCTCTACGATTTTGCCTTTCTAATAACATAGCCTAAATATATGTATGATTTGATTATCTGTTGTACATTGGAAATATGATTGCATTCATCACAATATGATAATATGTTGCATGGGCTTTGGGATATGATGTTGACTGAAAGGGGAAGTGTTATTCAGTGGTTTGGTACCACATATATCAGTGACTATGTCCCCTTATTTCAGTGGTTTGGTACCACATATACATATATCAGTGACTATGTCACCTTATTTCAGTGGTTTGGTACCACATATATATATATATATATATATATATATATATATATCAGTGACTCTGTCACAATGGTTTGGTACCACAGTGGTTTGGTACCACAGGTGTTTGGCTGGTTCAGGTGATGTAGAGGATGGAATACTAGGTTGGGCTGGGCTATATTGCATACACTTTTTAATATGCCATGTTGTGAGGGCTAAGGCCCAATGTGCTTCTGTGGGCTTAGGCCCAGATTGCGTTCGTAAGGGGAATTACACACTGAGTCTTGGTGACTCACCCCTCTGCTTAATTTTGCAGGTAACCCCTAGTTGAGGATTTGGAGCCAAGGAGGACTCTGAGGTGGCCATGCATTACTTCTTTCGTAAATTTCGTTTCTTTATTTGAACTTATTTTAAATTTGGGATTTTGTTATGTAATAAGGCCTCCGGGATTTTATAATTCGATTTCCAACTTATTACGGTAATTTATATTACATGAAACGTTAAATTGGGAGTTTTCTAAAAAAAATGAAAGCAAACATTTGTTTTGATAATGACACTCAGTTAATAAGCAAGCAAATAATTAAATTCGGAAATTTACTTAAAACTACAAACACTATTTTCAAAATGCCACGTTTCAGAATACTACTAGTTTTCGATTTTTCATATCACAAAACCTGTTCAAGATTATTCATAAAACTTTTGCAAGGAAACTTAAAAACTGAATTTGATTTTCAAAAGGTTAACACAACGCGAAGTATTCTTTTTAAAAAAAATTTCAAGGTTCTTTAAAACTATCTTTCCATGTGACATACCAGATTCGGTCGTAACGTTTAGACCGGGTTTGGGGTGTTACAACAATGATCCCTTTTTGCTATTAAATCTTTATCACCCTTTTGAGCTTCGCAAATCTGTTGAACAAATAACGGTCTTAATTTCAATTCTGCAATAATCACACCATCATCAGTTATGGCCATATCTGCTTTCATTGCAAGTAAAGCAAACAGTGATTTTCGGCTTAAGGCATTAGCAACCACATTAGCTTTTCCCGGGTGATAATCAATCACAAGCTCATAGTCTTTTAACAATTCCAACCATCGCCGCTGTCTCAGATTTAGATCCTTCTGAGTCATTATGTACTTTAGGTTTTTATGATCAGAAAAGACATGGCATTTTTCACCGAATATATAGTGGCATCATATATTGATTGTCGAAATCAGAGCTTTAAAATTTATAATAAAAATGATCGAACTTGGAGACTAACTATGACAACGATTGTAAGGCAAGCGCACCTATCGAACAGTAGTATAGCTTAGGCAAGACCGGAATATCGAATCCCAAAGGAACAAAAAGTACTAATACTAACTCTCTTTCTATTATTTAGCCTAAGAATTAAGTGAATGTTTATCTAATCTAAGTTTAACTACCAACTAAACTAAAGATGCAAAGACAAAAAGATAATGAATTGGGGAAAAAAACTTGTAAGAAAAAACCAAGTGGTTAAGACGCTACCCTAGGAAGAATCCACCTAGACTTCTCTTGTTATCTAACACTGAACCAGACGATTTATTCATTTGACTTGATTCGTAAGATTCCCTAAGTTATATTAAACCCTCTCTCGAAGTGAATAACGTTTAACCCTAGGTTGATTAATTAAAATCTCTTTCTAATTAAAACCCCTAGAATCGCATTAACTCGATCTATGGACTCCCATATTAGGTTTCACCCTAATCTGGCAAAATCTCGTCACCCTATCTCTAGGCGCGTGATCAACTCCGCCTAATTATGCTAGATCTACTCTCAAGCAGGGACTTTTGCTCCTCCACTTAAGCACATCATACTTGAATTAATATCCCGGAAATATCAACACAAGAATTAAGCACACATAATTAAGAACAAGTCAAATATTTATCATATAGTTCAGAAAACAATAACAAGATCTGTCTAAGGTTTCATCCCCTTCAGGTATCTGAAGGGTTTAGTTCATAACAAATAAAGAAAACATCTCAGAAGAAAAGATAAAACAAAACATAAGAAATCCCTAAAACTCCCTGAAGAAATTGAAGGAGAGATCCGCTGTCTTGAGTAGAATTTCGGCTTCTCGAGATGGATCAACTGGCCATCTTCGAGTGATTATCCACAAATCTGGTCTTTCTGGCTTGGCTCCTTGGCCTAGCTAACCGCCCTCTTTCAGGTAACACTTAGGGGGTTTATATAGGCTTTCAAATATGTTTCTTCGTCCCAAAGTATCCAAATCTGAATGAAATTGCTATTTGCCATGACAGGGACACGGCCATGGCACACGCCCGTGTGGTTCGTGGCCAGGCCGTGTTCTGACTTCTTTAATGAGGCACAGTCGTGTAAGTCGAGATCAGGCCGTGTTCTAGTAGATTGGCGTGGCACAACTGTGTGGGCTTAAGTCTAGGCCGTGTTGATTTCCTCTTTGGCCAAATTTGGTCCGTTTTAGGCTTGTTTCTCGTTCTTTTCATCCTCGGGTGCTTTCCTGGGTATAAAACATGAAAACAAAGGATTAAGAGCACCTTCTTACATAAATTGAGGCTTAATTCATCCAAAAGCACAATAAATGTGGGCTTAAAATATGTTACTTTTACGGTTTATCAAATCCCCCCACACTTAAGCTTTTGCTTATCCTCAAGCAAAATTCTCAACATACAATTAAAACAAACTTTCCATAATTCATAATTCCTACCGACAATGGCTCATCATAATTCATAGATAATTTATACATGGATGATTTAACTCAAAGAGTCCTAAAGATTCAAACAATCAAAGTCATACAATTGTAGCACAAAAACGTAGGTGTCTCCCCTTACCTGAATAATTACCTTTAATTCAAAACCTACAAGGACTGACATCCTTACAAAAGATTAACTCAAATCACTCAAAGTGTTTTAAGGTTCAAAATTAAGCACTCAAAAGTCGAACCTGAAAAGCTAATCCCATAGGCTTGCCTAAAAATCAAATCTCCACCACTGTAGTATGAGATGATACACAGATCAAAAGGTCTTTAATAGGGTTGTAACGGGGCTAGGGTTAAAGGTGTGGATAAAGGCTAAATTAGAAGGTTAGAATCGAGATTGAATTGATAAGTTATCTAACTAGAAAAATGAACTAATCTTAAATAGTTATATCAATTGGAAACTAATAATACTACTATTGATAATACTCTAATATGAGCCTCTTCTTTAATAATTGGATTTTAATGCATAAGCTCACTTAACCACACAAATAATAATGAATATAATTTGATTTTTTTTTAAGAACAAGTCAAATATATAAAGGATAAATTTAACTACTGAAATAATATAATTAGGTAACTAATCAAATCAAACCTCGGTATAAGGGTAGTCAAAAAGGAATGGTGATAACAAATACAAAGGGTTTTGGGTTAATATTAACGGGTGGGTCAATAAAAAGGGTTATTAGGATCAACGGGGTTCATTAGGGGTTAATTATGAAGGTAGAATTTTAGTGGAGTAAGTGGGTTAAATCCTAGGTGCCTTAATCATCTCTGTATATCAAATCAAAGGTGTGGTCTCAACATGTATAATTGAGGCAAGCTCTAGAATAACAATTCAAAGTTGACACACTCATAATCAATAAAGTGAGCATGAAAAAGAATGTATGCTTTAATAGGCTCAAAATCTCACAAAAATTATGGGTATTTTGGCATCATCCTTGCAAATTTCAAATTTCAAGGTAACATTCAGATTCAGGTAGACAACCTAACAAAAAATTTTAATTCTGAAAAATAGACTTATCATGCTTGATTCGCTAATATTCTTCTAATTTAATCATCAATGCACAATTAACTATGACTTACTCAAAAACAAATAAAAACCATAATTCATCAAAAATTTCATCCTAATTAGTAATATGAGAAAATTGATTAAAAACAAGACTAATTTCAGGGATTTGAGAATAATGAAGAAAGTTAGGCCAAATATGAGAATAATGCAAAAAGTTAGGCACTTTCTTCAAATGAATATTCACCCCCACACTTAATATGTACATTGCCCTCAATGTACAAAGATAGATAATTAATCATGTAATACTAAATCAAAAAGAGAAGGGGAGAAGTAACACTTCCTGAATTTTTGGATGGATTCCTTGAGTTGGCAGGGGTCATGATAAAAGATGACTTATGTAATAGTCAATTACTCCTAGTGATTTGTTTGTTTATATGGAGTGTGTAACTGAGACTGCAAAGTCATCAGTTAGATATCTCGGAGGCGGAAATGAATATGTATTAGGCATAATCGAGAGTTAGATAACCAATGATAATCATAAGAGTTTGCAATAGTTCAAATTAAGACAAATAAAAATTAAAATAGAGAAACAATTAAAATAAACTTAAAATAAAGAAAAGAAAAATTAGATAATTAAAAAGGACTCAGAGGTCCTCATCATCTATCGGGTCGTGTGGTGGTGTCGGTGATGAGATATGGAAGTGATGGCATATCTGCTGAAGGGTGGCCTCGATCCCATCAAAACGTCGAGCGGTGTCAGTGAACTGCTGGGTACAGTACTACTCGAATTAGGTGAGGCGTGCAGAGATATCTGACAAAGAAGCTGCTATATGTGAGGGCCACTGGCTTAGGACTGGTGCCTCTTGTGCTGGTGGTGGGACATCATCTGGAATGTCCTCATGCTCCTCCTCCTTAGTGGGGATGGCTAATCGGTATTGGGGTGGGTCTGTCCCACGTCGATGCTGGATCATCTTCATATGTAGCATTGTCTGGATGCCCTGTGGGGCCATCTACCCTATTAATGTGAGTGAGGAGGTTTGAGCGTCGGTGTGGAGGAGACCGAAATATCTAGTCAGTCGTGTGATGTAAGGTCCCATGGATATGATTCCTCTCCTGTGCTGCTCTGTCTAGTGTTGAATGGCTCGGGCTATAAAATATGCTAAGTCTACCACATGTCCCTCTGCCATGCACCATAGATAGTATGCGTCATGAGTGTTGACGACGCCGGTGCTCTCTCGTCGTCCTATCAAAGTGTGAGCCAAAATAGCGTATATGTACCTCAAGTACGGAGCTAGGGCCATCGCTTTTGAACGACTGGGGTCATAATTGAAGGAGTGGGAAGCTATCTTATGCCAACATTACATGGGACTGAAATGTATATGGCGATGCAACTCCGAAAGGTCATTTTCTACGACGAATTCTTCTATATAAAGTCCTAAAGCAGCCTCGCATTGTGGTACGTTCAGTTGTCGTATGGTGCCTCCTAGACGGAATTGTATCGTCCCTGGATCATCGTATCATGTCATCACCGTCTGAAGTTGGAAAGTGGAGCAGACTTCTAAAGTAAGCTCCAAGTACGTGGGCTCAGTGATGTAAAAAATTGATCCCATGGATCGGTTGTAAGCAGTGCTCGGACATCGTCTGCGAGATGAACCTGCTCTAAAGCGGCCCAATCAATGCATTGATCGGTGCCGAGAGGTCTCACTCATAGTGCCTTGTAACGGTCTTCTTGGGCGTCTTGCGGGAATTGGAGGAACTGATGGCGTACTTCGATGGTTGCGCTAGTAGAGGATGAGCCGGGTCCCTTTCATTTTTTAAAAGTGGTGGCTGCGGTTCGCTTTCCTCGTGATGACGACATTGTACCTGAAAATAGTTGATATCAAGGATTTTTCTACCAAAATAGACTAGGTATTTTAATACCCAAAATATTCAAAATCTAAATAATAATATATCAACCATGATCAACCATTTCGACATTGAGTATTTCTATCTAGTTCTAATTAACTACTTAAACAATGACTAAAATAATCAAGTTAGTTCTAAAATTCAAGAAATTATACTTAAAAATAAATAATACTAAAACTAAAAAGAAACTAAATAACATGAAGTTTTAATCAAACAATAGTTAAAATAGATGAAAATGAAATAGTGAAGAGTGACTAGCAATGTTTTGGGGTGTGTGGCGACGTGTACGGTGGAGCATGGGCATGTACGGTGGTGTGCACGGTCGTGTGCTGTAAAATTTTGGGTAGCACGGCGGTGGCGAGGGCGTGGGCTCCTGGTAACACAGGCGTGGCTTTGTTTTTGTATGAGTAATTTAGAGTTTGGAAGATTTTGGGTGGGGAGAGGCAATGGTGAGGGAGTTTCTTGCTGGTGGCCGAATTTGGGGGGAGATTTTGAGGGGAAAACGGCTAGGGTTGGGGTTTTGGGGAAAAACGAGGCTGTGTTTCTTTAAATAGGGAGGGGCACGAGCAAGTGCCACGCCCGTGTGTTTTATTCAGCCCGTGTTTTTCGTGTGTTTTCAAATTTGGGCGCGTTTGCTATGTTGGCCACGCTCGTGCTACGTTTGCCACACCCGTGTACATATAGTCAGTGTTGCACACGGTTGGTATGCACGGCCGTGTCTTATGCTCGTGTTGGTTTTCTCAGGATAGACCACGGTCGCTTCGCACGGCCGTGGTCTTTTTATCACTTCTTCTTTTTCGCACGTCTACCTGCATGCTCGTTTTCTACCCCATGGAGACTACACGGCCACGGGCACGCCCATGTGTAAGGTCGTGTGGTATGAAACCTGCACTTTCCTGCATCAATTAGTTTGAAAAATTAAAATGTGAAAATTAATGTGGTTAGTGGAGTTAGTGCTCGGGTTGCCTCCCGAGAAGCGCTCGTTTAAAGTCTTAAGCTAGACTTACCCTGTTTTTTTTCTAAAAGAAGGTTCACGGAGCTGAAGCTCCTCTCTTAATTCCTTGAAATCCTCGCCATTATAAATTTTCAGTCGATGGCCATTTACCTTGAATGTTCCTTGAGTTGGATGGGTTACCTCGACTGTGCCGTAAGGGAAAATAGATTTTATCACGAATGGTCCTGACCACCTGGATTTTAGCTTTCCAGGAAATAATTTGAGCCTTGAATTATTCAGCAGGACTAAGTCTCCTACTTCGAATTGCTTTGATCGTTTTAAAAGAGCATCATGGCATCGTTTTGTTGCCTCCTTATATAGTCGTGAATTCTCATAGGCCTCTGTTCGCCATTCATTCAATTTGTTTAACTGCATCATCCTTTTCTCACCTGCAGTTTTGAGATCGTAATTCAAGAATTTTATCGCACAGTAAGCTTTGTGTTCTAACTCAAATGGTAGATGAAAACTCTTTCCATAAACGAGTTTATACGGGGATGTCCCTAGAGGGGTTTTAAATGCTATTCTGTAGGCCCATAAAGCATCATCTACCTTTACTGCCCAATCCTTCCTATTTGATTCAACCGTTTTCTCTAGGATTCGCTTAAGCTCTCGATTTGCCACTTCCACTTGCCCACTAGTTTGGGGATGATAAGGGGTAGCTGTTCTGTGGTGTACTCCATATTTTTTTAAGACTTTTTCAAATTGAGTATTGCAAAAGTGAGTACCTCTATCGCTGATGATTGCTCTGGGTGTTCCGAAACGAGAGAAAAGTTTCTTAAGAAACTTTACTACAGCTCTAGCATCGTTAGTAGGTAAGGCTTGGGCTTCCACCTATTTTGACATGTAATCGACCGCTGCTAAGATGTATTTATTTTCAAATGAACAAGGGAACGAACCCATAAAGTCAATACCCCATACATCAAATATTTCACATGATAACATATATGTTTGAGGCATTTCATAACGTTTAGAAATATTACCTGATCTTTGGCATTTATCACATGAAGTGGCATACATGTTGGCATCTTTAAAAAGAGTTGGCCAATAAAATCCAGATTCGAGTATTTTGTGTGATGTCTTGATCCCGCTGTAATGTCCTCCTAAAGGTCCAGAATGGTAGTGTTCCAGGATTTTACTTGCTTCCGCCCTTTTAACGCATCTCCGAATTACTTGATCTACACATATGCAGAAAAGAAAATGGTCTTCCCAAAAATAGTTTTTCACATTAGCAAAGAATCATTTCTTTTGATGATGTGTTAACCTTTTTGGTAAGATGTTAGCAGCTAAATAATTCGCAATGTCTGCAAACCATGGTACTTCAAAGTTGGTTATATAAAAGAGTTTTTCTTCAGGGAATTAGTCGTTTATCTCACTTTCGTCAAGCTCTTCAATATGTGGGTTCTCAAGTCTGGAGAGGTGATCTGCTGCAAGGTTTTCAGCTCCCTTTTTATCCTATATTTCCACATCAAATTCCTGTAAGAGTAGGATCCAACATATGAGTCAAGGTTTTGCATCAGGTTTAGTTAAGAGATAAAAAAGAGCTGAATGATCAATGTAATCAACAACTTTAGATAATATTAAATATTGCCTAAATTTGTCAAAAGCAAAAAATACAGCTAGCAATTCTTTCTCTGTGGTGGTATAGTTTTCTTGTGCGGGTGTCAATGTTCTGCTAGCATAATAAATTAGCTGAAAATGCTTGTCTCTTCGTTGTCCCAGAATTGCACCTACTGCAAAATCACTCGCATCACACATTAGTTCAAAGGGTAAATTCCAATCAGGTGCAATTATAATCGGGGCATTTATTAGTTTATCCTCGAGGACATTGAATGCATCTAAACATTCCTGATCGAAATTGAAAGGAACATCTTTTTCTAGTAATTTTGTTAAAGGCTTAGCTATTTTAGAAAAATCCTTAATGAAACTTCTGTAAAATCCAGCATGTCCTAAAAAGCTTCTAATAGCCTTACTGAACTAGGGGGAGGTAATTTTTCTATGGTTTCAATCTTTGCTTCATCTACCTCAACCCCTTTACTAGAAATCTTATGTCCTAGCACAATCCCTTCTCTTACCATAAAGTGACATTTTTCCCAATTCAAGACAAGATTCGTCTCTTCACATCTTATTAGAACTTGTTCTAAATTTTTAAGGCAAAGGTGGAAAGAATTACCGAACACCGAGAAGTCATCCATAAATACCTCCATAATGTTTTCCACAAGTTCATCAAAGATGGCCAACATGTAGCACTGAAAAGTAGCAGGAGCATTACATAATCCAAAAGGCATTCTACGATAAGCAAACGTACCGTATGGACATGTAAATGTTGTCTTTTCTTGATCTTCAGGTGCTATTGGGATTTGGAAGTAGCCGGAGAGTCCGTCCAAGAAGCAGTAGTACATGTGCCCAGATAACCTTTCTAACATTTGATCAATAAAGGGTAGAGAGGGAAGTGATCTTTTCTGGTTGTGTCATTCAGCTTCCTATAGTCTATACAGACTCTCCAACTTGTGACTGTCCTGGTGGGGATCAATTCATTCTTTTCGTTGGTCACCACAGTCATGCCTCCTTTCTTTGGAACTACCTACACGGGACTTACCCAAGTGCTATCAGAAATAGGATAAATTATTCCTGCATCTAGAAGTTTAATTACCTCAGCTTTGACGACTTCTTTCATATTGGGGTTTAACCGTCTTTGAGGTTGGACACACGGTTTATACTCATCTTCCATTAAAATTTTGTGGGTGCAAAATGATGGGCTTATTCCTTTAATGTCCGACATTTTCCACGCTATGGCCCTTTTCTGTTTCCTTAGTACCCTTAGCAACTCTTCTTTCTCCTGGGGTCCTAGTTCTGAAGAAATGATTACTGGTAGCGTAGAATTATCCCCTAGGAATGCATATTCTAGGTGCTTTGGTAATTGCTTTAGTTCTAGCTTGGGTGGCTCATCAATAGAGGGTTTTTGTTTTAATTCGTCATTAATCTTGATGTCCTCTATTTTCATCTGTCTAGAGGGTGATGCATTAGGATTCTCTTCATTGGTATCGTCATCATTCCCCTTACCTTGTGAAAGACACAGTTCCATCGTGTCACCGTGCATGATTTCTTGCAAAGATTCTTGAAAAATGTGATCAGTGGCATCAACAAAGTAACAAGAATCATCTTGTTCTCTAGAATATCGCATGGCATCATAAATTTGGAACACAATTTCTTCATCTCCTACTTTTAATGCGAGTTTACATCACCAACATTAATGACAGCCCTACAGTAGCTAGAAAGGGTCGCCCCAAAATTAAAGGTACCTCTACATCCTCATTCATGTCAAGCACAACAAAATCAACGGAAAATATAAATTTATCTATTTTTACCAGAACATCTTCAACAATTCCCCTAGGATACTTAACAGATCTGTCAGCTAACTGAATACTCATCCTAGTTGGTGTTGGTTCCCCGAGACCAAGTTGCATAAACATTTATAAGGCATTAAATTAGCTGACACCTAAATAGCTAATGCTTTTTCTATACACAAACCACCAATTAAACAGGGAATAGTAAAACTTCCTGGATCTTTCAATTTGGCTGGTAGCTTGTTTTGGATGATAGCTGAGCATTCCTCATTAAGTTCTACTGTTGAAATTTCCTCAAAATTCCTTTTATTTGTTAGAAGCTCCTTTAAAAATTTTGCATATGTTAGAATCTGCAAAATAGCTTCAACAAAAGGTAAGTTAATATGTAGCTGTTTAAAAAGTTCAAGAAATTTACCATATTGTGCGTCTATGCGTTCTTTCTTCAACTTTGCTGAATACAGTATTGTTGGTTTAGTTTCCTCACGGGTTGGATTTATCTTTGCCTTATCAGGTCCATGTGGTACCTCCTTCTTTGTTTCGATTAACTCCTTTCCACTTCTCAGTGTCACTGCCTGGACCTGCTCTTTTTCCCTATGTAGGATTTCTGATCGTATTTCAGAAACTAACCTGGTAAGTTGCCTGATCTGATCCTTGAATTCCTGTGACAATGCTTCAAGTTTTGTTTCTATCTTCTGGAAGCGTGTGTCTTAGGCTGTTATGAAGTTTGTTAACGCCTCTTCAAGGTTCGGCTTCTTTTCCTGTGGGTAGGGCTGTTGTTGGAAGTTTTGGGATGGTTGTGATCTTTGACTTCTTTGACCGCCCCATGAGAAATTGGGGTGGTTCTTCCAACCTGGATTATAAGTGTTACTATAAGGGTTATTGTTAGATCGAAAATTATTACCCATATAGTTCATCTGTTCGCTCTCTATGCCCTGTCCGTAGGGTGGGTACTCAGGATTCACCACTCCTTCACTTGCGTCGCACTGCATAACTGAATGTGCCTGCGAAGAACCATAGAAACTATCAAATTTTTTATGTAACAATTCCACCTGATTTGATAGCGCGGTCACTGCGTCAATGTTGAAAACTCCGGTTGCTTTAGCTGGCCTTGTCCTTGTAACTTGCCACTGATAGTTATTTAGTGACATCTCCTCTATAAACTCGTAAGCTGCTTCAGGAGTTTTGTTGTTCAGGGTTCCACCGGCAGCTGAATCGATTAGTTGCCTTGTTGAAGGGGTCACACCGTTGTAAAAAGTTTGAACCTGTAGCCACAATGGTAATCTGTGGTGTGGGCACCTTCTCAACAAATCTTTGTATCTCTCCCATGCATGGTATAGTGTCTCTGAATCTATCTGTACAAAAGAAGGGATATCATTCATTAATTTGGCCGTTTTGGCCGGTGGAAAATATTTTAATAAGAATTTTTCGGTCATTTGATCCCATGTAGTGATTGATCCTTGTGGAAGAGAATGTAACCACTGTTTGGCTTTATTTCTCAGGGAAAAGGGAAATAACCGAAGACGAATGGCATCATCAGAAACGTCATTTATTTTGAAGGTGTCGCAAAATTCTAGGAAATTTGCTAAGTGTGTGTTAGGATCCTCATCCTGCAAACCATCAAACTGAACAAACTGTTGTATCATTTGTATAGTGTTAGGTTTCAGTTCAAAATTATTTGCAGCAATAGTAGGCCTAACAATACTAGATTCAGTTCCTGTTAAACTAGGTTTAGCATAATCATACATAGTACGTGGAGCATGATGTTCGGCCATCTCTGGAGGTGGCGGATTATTTTCATCCATCTCTTCTGTGGTATTTATTTTGGCTTCTTGCTCTTCGTCTATGTAGTTTAGGCTTCGCCGTATCTCTCTGCGATTTCTACGAACGGTACCTTCAATATCACTGTCGTAAAGTAGAGGTCATGTCGGGTTCCTTCTAGTCATAAACTAGAGGTACCTGAAAGGGACAAAAGAAAGAAGAAAGAAAATTTAGAAAAATAAAATAAAATTGCAAAAATAAAAATAAATAGTAAATATGGCTAAAGTAATAAAAATTAAGCTTTCTTAATATTTCAGTTCCCCGGCAACGGCGCCAAAAACTTGATCGTCGAAATTAGAGCTTTAAAATTTATAATAAAAATCATCGAACCTAGAAACTGACTCTGACAATGATTGTAAGGCAAGCGCACCTATCGAACAGTAGTATAGCTTAGGCAAGACCGGAATATCGAATCCCAAAGGAACAAAAAGTACTAATACTAATACAAAAAGTACAATTATTTAGCCTAAGAATTAAGTGAATATTTATCTAAACTAAGTTTAACTATCAACTAAACTAAAGACACAAAGACTAAAAGAGAATGAATTGGGAAAAATAACTTGGAAGAAAAAACCAATTGATTAAGACGATACCCTATGAAGAATCCACCTAGACTTCTCTTGTTATCTAACACTGAACCAGACGATTTATTCATTTGACTTGATCCGTAAGATTCCCTAAGTTATATTAAACCCTCTCTCGAAGCGAATAACGACTAACCCTAGGTTGATTAATTGAAATCTCTTTCTAATTAAAATCGCTAGAATCGTATTAACTCGATCTATGGACTCCCATATTAGGTTTCACCCTAATCTGGCAAAATCTCGTCACCCTATCTCTAGGCGCGCGAACAACTCCGCTTAATTATGCTAGATCTACTCTTAAGCAGGGACTTTTGCTCCTCCACTTAAGCACATCATACTTGAATTAATATCCCGGAAATATCAACACAAGAATTAAGCACACATAATTAAGAACAAGTCAAATTTTTATTGTATAGTTCAGAAAACAATAACAAGATCTGTCTTAAGTTTCATCCCCTTCAGGTATCTGAAGGGTTTAGTTCATAATAAATTAAGAAAACATCTTAGAAGAAAAGATAAAACAAAACATAAGAAATCCCTAAAACTCCCTGAAGGAATTGAAGGAGAGATCCGCCGTCTTGAGTAGAATTCTGACTTCTCGAGATGGATCAACTGGCTATCTTCGAGTGATTCTCCACAAATCTGGTCTTTCTGGCTCGGCTCCTTGGCCTAGCTAACCGCCCTCTTTCAGGTAACACTTAGGAGGTTTTTATAGGCTTTCAAAATATGTTTCCTCTCCCCAAAGTATCCAAATCTGAATGAAATTGCTATTTTCCACGACAGGGACACGGCCATGGTACACGCCGGTGTGGTTCGTGGCCAGGCCGTGTTCTGACTTCTTTAATGAGGCACGGCCGTGTAAGTCGAGATCAGGACGTGTTCTAGTAGATTGGCGTGGCACGGTCGTGTGGGCTTAAGTCCAGGCCGTGTCGATTTTCTCTTTGGCCAAATTTGGTCTGTTTTAGGCCCGTTTCTCGTTCTTTTCATCCTCGGGTGCTTTCCTGGGTATAAAACATGAAAACAAAGGATTAAGAGCACCTTTTTACATAAATCGAGGCTTAATTCATCCAAAAGAATACTAAATGTAGGCTTAAAATATATTACTTTTACGGTTTATCATATATTCAGAGCAAAAACTATAGCGGCTAATTCGAGATCATGTGTCGAATAGTTCTTTTCGTGCGGCTTTAACTGTCTCGAGGCGTAGGCTACAACCTTACCCTCCTGCATCAAAACACAACCCAAACCATTCAAGGATGCATCACTGAATATAACGAACTCCTTACCCGGCTCTGGCTGTAACACCCCAAACCCGGTCAAAACGCTATGACCGAATCTGGTATGTCACAGGGAAGAAAACGTTTTGGAAACCAGTTGGTCGTCTCGAGTTGGGAAGAAAACTTTTGTATATTAATAAGATAATCGAGTTTGTATCGAGTGAACTGTCGAAAACATTTTGAAACTTAGTTTTAAAGTTGCCTTGCTACTATTACCTATTTGTTAATTACCCAGTGGTGAAATTTTGGAAAATCCCGTAAGTTTATTTAAGTTTTGCAAAACGTCTATTTCATAGTTCACTAGGCATACCCTTCATGTTTACACACAATTTTAAAGAAATTTAACCAAATGAATAATCCCAAAGTAAAATCTAAGTGCCCTTATTACAAAGCTGAAATCCCAAACTTAAAGTAAAAATAAATCTGAAATAAACATTAAAATAAAAACCAAAATATTGAGCATGGCCACCTCGAGTCTTCCCCAGCGATCTAGGAATTATCTGCAAAAGTAACGGAAGGGGTGAGTCACCGAGACTCAGTGTATAAATCCCCATCCAAAAGATGTTAAGCTCTTACACAGATTCATACGCAAATATGCACGTCATGCATCCCATCCAACCTAGGTATCCATCCGAAACTCCCAAGTCTACCCCTTGTGGCACCTAGCCACTGGTGGTACCTAACCACTAGTGACCGAAGTCACAAATAATCATATGTGGGGCCAACCCACTTGTGGTACCTAACCACTAGTGACAATCCCTTATATCAATATGTGGGCCAACCCACTGTGCTA